>CM062290.1:407683036-408388296 GCA_031216915.1 Pictodentalium vernedei
AGATTAGGTGTTTGACTTAAGAACATAATGCTTTGGCTCCTAACGCTTTTGAATTGTCTGCTGTGGACATTGATGTCCCATTGCAGCATCTTATCCCACATCTCTTGCGACGTTATGGTCTTGAAACATGCATGGCAGCATGTGTGAGTTTTCACGGTAAAACATGAAAGCAGCCATATTGTGATGTCATTGTTATGATATCTGATGTACATGCATATCATGTATCAGGAAGAACATTAATGGAAAATAGCACCAGTGTTGTATTGTGACTCGTGGTTGCCGTGAGGCTAAAGAGACTGATACGCAGTGTTGTAATCTAGAGATCTGTTCCAAACAATTGAATTGATATGGTTGAAAACCATGGGCTGTTTTCTCCCAATTCTGTTCTTATTTTCTCAATATAATTCGACATCCAAAGCCTTAACAGTCTGGAATCAGAAGCAGTACTTTGTGACCATTTGAAAGGTCTGTTCGAGGGTGTCAGAAGAAGAGAAATATTTCCGTTCATATCTAAATCCCTTTGAAAGCATTAATGTACAAAAGTGAATGCGAATAAGTCATACAAGAGATTGTTATATTTCTAAAACAAATACCTCCACCTGCACAAATACCCCATTCAGTATGTTCGTTGTTTGAATCCATATTATTTTTTACCTCCAACTATTTTTGTGACATATAAACGATTTACTTAAGATATTGTAAAGTACTTGCATTGTTGTGTTCCTATAAATACAACTTATGCAAGGGGACAGCAGGAAGACGGTCTAACTTGCCATGTTGCCCCCAGCAATGTAGCACATGTTAAAATTGTGCTTTGTAAAAAATATTGTTTAAACCTAGGTGCATTGTTAAATAACAATTGATTGATTGATTGATTGATGTGATTGTTTACGGAAGGAATGGTCTATTGACAAAAAAGTCAATGCAATGATGAAAATATGCAATATTTTAATGGCGCTAATTACACATATCTGTCATTAAAGTGTTTGATGGAAACATGTTCTCTCGACAAATATGGTGTCGGAATGGTCCATGATGAAACATTGCCAGTAATTACTGACACAAAATGTTACTTGCGATCTGAACACAATAGTAGTGTCTGATGTCAGTAGCGAGTGTATCCACCACATGTCTGATGGAAGCCTGAACCCTCCTCCTAATGCTACCAGCGAGCCTTCTTATACGGTCCTGCTTTTGCCACACCTCATGCAATAGAGATTCCAAATTGGCCAAAGTCTATACATGCGATCCCTTGCTTGCACATGACGTCCAACAATTTCTCAATGTGTTCCAAGGAATTCAAATAGGGCCTCATTGCAGGCCAAGGTAGTGTTGTAATAGCGTTGCTCGGAAGGAATGCTCCCAGAGCATGGGATGGAAATGTTGTTGCCCTGCCTTGTCGCCCATGCATACAGGGTTGGTAGCCAACAGGTGGTTGTCGAAATGAGGCATGACAACCAGACTGAGGATGTCCTAGATGTATTGATGACCATTGAGATTCCCACATACAATCACCATATCCAGTTTACAATCATGAGAAAGGCATCCCTAGGTCATTACTGATCATCCACCTTAAGGAACAGTTGGGTCAGTCTGATGTGTCTGGCCACGTAACCAGTATTGCTATGCCTGCACACTCTCATTCGACCATCTGTTACATGAAACAGGAGCCTGCTCTCGTTTGACCAATGGACTATCATCCACGTTTTGAGATTCTAATGTTGCCATGCCATACACCACTTCAAAAGTCGTCTTTGATGCTGATTGGATAGGGCTGGATGCTTGGCCCTTCTGGACCTCATACGCGGTGCTTTGAGATGGTTTCGGGCGTTCTGTGGCACAAACGCGGGTTGGGGAGCCAAAGGTATTTCAAAACCCCACTTGAAGCAATGGGTTCATGCCTAATGAGGCGTGTGAGACTTCGATCTTCCCGAGGAGAGGTATTTGGTGTTGTCCAGCCTTGGTCGGTCCTTAACATCGTTGTCTTGTTAATGATTTTGGACAAGACTGCTGATGACAGAATTAGTATAACCAAGTTGCCTTCCAAGAGCTTTGAATGACATGCCTGTTGCATGCATGCCAACGTAATGCCATCCTAGTGCCGTTGACAATCTTCTTGCCATGTCGACATTTATTGACAAAAGAAGTGACAAATTTTCTTGTTTTATACCCAGATATTGCATGTGGATGATAGTGTTTTTGTGACATTCGTGGGAAGTATGTGTCATTGTGTGTGGTATAATATCAACCAGAAACATCATGTTTCAGTAGATAAAATGTACTGCAAGACATTGAAATCATTAAAACATCATAATCAGTAACAACAACTTCATTGTTAAGTTCCAGGTGTATATGTCTACAAGAATAGTAAAATGTTGGAACAATACATTTTTAATACACGAATGACATGATGCGCATTCTACTTTCCCCTGTGTTAATTTTCTGAGAATTTAGTTCATCGCACTGTACAATTTCCATTGTTCGTGAATCTCTTGGTGAATTTTAATAACGTAAATAGAACACCTGTGATGGAGAATCACTGTTCTACTATCAACGGAAGATTATCGGATCAATGAGGCTTTTTGTGATAGTTGTTTGAACAGAGCACTCCATTTACAATGTATTCTAGATACACAAACAGGATGGTGTGCCTGAATAGTGAGTTGTTTTGGTGGAAACAAATTGTTGCCAAAATATTTTTAAAAAAAACAGTTATACAAGTTCATGGGGATGTCATGATTGAAAATATTACCTTTCTATTATCGAACAGGTTTGGATTTGTTTTTTGCTTCTTAGCTCATCTGAGCAAAGCACAGGGGGAGCTTTATGGCGACTTTCCATCCGTCGCCAGCCATTCAGCATTACCTTTACATTATCCACGTCTAATCCCCAAGGCCAAGTTGAACCAAATTTGATAAGCATGGGCCTAATCATATGTCAATAAAGTTCAAATAAAGTTGCCACACTCCATAGAAAGGGGGTGGGTGAAAATGCTCCGAACTTTTTAAACAATCTTCTCACGGATTAGTGGGTACAATGAGCTGATAATTGACATGGAACTTCCTTATGAGGTGTGGAATCCATTTTGTTCAAACAAAATTTTTGGAGCAATAGTTGTCGTCGTAAAGGCCACATTTCCCAAACCACATGGAACAGAGAACTATTATTTGGTGGGGAGGGGGGGGGGGGTGGCATCGAAAACAACGTTGAGTCAGACTCTTTGATATTTGGTATACAGCCTCCATAGGGTTGGTCAGTACAAGAGCCCCAATCCTGAAATTAGGTCAATGTGGGGAATAAGGTTTAAAAATCTTCTTCAGAACAACTGGTCAGAACCTTTTTAATATTGGTATACATCATTGTTACGAGGGTAAGATTCAAGATTGTTCAAATCAAATCCCTCAGTTAATATTCGGGCTTCCTGTGAGGCCCCAGTTTTACTGAAATATGAAAAGTAATCTTTAAAATTCTTCTTTTTCAGATCAAACAGTCAGAATATTTTGATATTTGGTATACAACATCTATATGGGAATCAGATTCATGTTGGTCACATTGAATCCTTATTTTAATATTGGGAGCCCAAATTTCAACTTAGTGCAATATGATGCAATTTGTTTAAAAAAACATCTTCGTCAGACCCACCAGTCAGAATTTGTTCATATTTGGCATACAACATCTTCATGTGGGTCAGAATCCCGTTTGTTAAAATTGGGTCCGTAATAGCTGGGCTCTCTGTTGGAGCCCAAAGTTAACTTAGTGCATCATGAGGATTATTCTTTAAAACTCTTCTTCATCAGATCCACCAGAGAAAATATTTCGATATTTGGTATGCAACATCTCTATGGAGCTCAGATTCGCGTTTGTTAAAATCTGATCCCTGGGTTAATATTTGGGCTCTCCATTGGAACCCAAAGTCAACTTAGTACAATATGATGATATTTCTTTCTTCTTCACATCCAGTAGCCAAAATTCTTTAATATTCGGTATTTAACATCTCTAGGGAGATCAGATTCAATTGTGTTCAAATCGAGTCCCTGGTTTAATATGTGGGCTCTCTGGGGTGGGGGAGGTTAGGTTCAAGGTTGTTCACACCCATTCCTTAGTGTTTGTCCTTAAAATTTGCCTTCCAAACTGCAGTAACATAACAACCATTGGCAGTTTGGCAGTGCCTGTCTACAGCTGATATAATTGGAAGCAGCCATGAAGGCCTATGATATAAAATACTTCTTTGAATCACTTTATCAGGTAAATGAATTTGGTCACCTTGGGGCCTTTAGTATTACATTTCATTTTCATACAAACTTTTGCTGAAAATATTGGATAGGTATGACATAGAAAACCTCTTAAAAAAGCCTCAAATATAGCACATAAAAAAATGTCTCACAGGGCAGCATGTAAAATGTTTGATGCATTTCCAAGCAGGTACCTTTTCGGTCATTGCAAATGTTCGTCACCGAGTTGATGGAGAAAGAGGAAGTGACAATGAATGAATGTCAATTGAATGCTTTCAGAGTTGTGCATTTCTGGTCAAATTATACTGGGTTGTTCTACTTGAACCCCCCCCCCCCCCCCCCCAAAAAAAAAAGTACGCATTTGTAGAATTGCAACAGCGTTTTGACATTTGTGTTTTCTCTTCCTTCAGATTCACATTTAGTTGTCTGAAAAGACTAGCTGA
This sequence comes from Pictodentalium vernedei, assembly GCA_031216915.1. Classification (NCBI taxonomy): domain Eukaryota; kingdom Metazoa; phylum Mollusca; class Scaphopoda; order Dentaliida; family Dentaliidae; genus Pictodentalium; species Pictodentalium vernedei. The sequence goes on from CM062290.1 coordinate 407,687,712, forward strand.
CAGGTTTAATCAAAGAACCAGAGAATTTGTGGAGGCCCCAGAAGAAGCGTCATCTTTCGCAGTGACAATTGCCAAGAGTTTTATTAGAAGGACTACCACGTCATATCGGCGTGCAAGGGCAAGAGAGACAAGGGGAAGACGAGCAAATGTTTTCAATATTAAATTTGTTTGTCCCAGAAGCCCATCGGAAAATAGGACTTCCAGACTAAACTATGTGGAAATCAGGAGATATGGTCTTGGTAATGAGTGATTTGGTGGGATAAAAGTTATGCGAACTTATTCACCCTTTCTACAGTTTTAGTTGTGTACAGCCCATATGTTTTATACCCCCACCCTTCGATGATGTGGTATCTAGTGGAGGTCTCCATCCATCAGGCCAGCCATCGGGCTGTATGTACTTTGGTCTTGGCATCTTTCGTTATAACGTATAACATTATAGGCAGGAACCAATTATCCAATAAAGAATTGTTTTTGCATTTTGCTAGACCTCCAAAGGAAAAGAGTTGTGCACAGATTTTTGGTTTCTATCCAGTATTATCAGAGTTAAGTCCTCTGATGTACTCCGAATAATCATCCGTCATGACATGCATTACATTTCTGAAACAAGCCATTAATCGATATGATTTTTGCATTCTGTTTGATAGTCCTCGGAGACAGATATTCACATTAATTTGGGTCTAGTCAGTCTTGATTGGAAAAGTTAAGGTATTTGACGTACTTGAAAAACTTACCCATTATAACTTTTTGCATTCTGATTAAGGAATTATTTGACGTCTTATGATGATTTTTGATATGCTCGCGGATCTCTAAGAGTGAAAGAATATGCATGTCAATTTGGTTCTCTGCATTCGTGATGGTAGGTATTGTATTCCAAGAACCAATTCTCCAATAAAGATAAATTGTGGCATCGTGATAGATAGCCCAGGTGGAAAGAATATGGAAGTACATTTGGTTCTGTCTACCCTCAAATTGTATAGTTACGTGCCATCACGCACCAAGAAAATATTTCCATTGTAGCATTTTGCAATATACAGAACGTGGAGAGTGTATTATCACTAAATCACCCACAGAGTGGATATTCCACCCAAGCAATAAGTGCGAATTTGCTGCAAAGCACAACCGGCACAGCAATGTTTCAGCCAGTGGACCTCCGGGTTAAACCCGGAGGTCCATTGGCTGAAACATTGCTTGTGTTTTTTGTCGATATGAACAAAATTTGAAAGCTATATCTTGGGTGATAACCCCACTCCGCGGGTGATTTACTTATAGTCCACTCTCCACGTACTGTATCTCAATAATCCATTATCCCATCAAGATAACTTTTGGCTTGATGATAAACATACGAAGGAGAAAACATTTACTTAATCTTGGTTGGTTCTGTACTCCATCATCTGTCAGAGCTTGCTGCCTCTGATGCACTTTGAAAATATTTCTGTTATAACATTTTGTATCATCATATTTTTAAAACCAACTTTTCATTCACGATGATTTTTGGCGTTATGCTGGGCCTCCAAAGGCGATAAGACAAGCAAATACTTTTGGTTATGTGCAGTGTTGATTGTCAGAGGTACATCGCCTGATGCATTTAGGAAAATCCTTCCGTTGTAACATTGCGGTCAGGGTATAAGTACACATCTACACTTTTCGAAGCTTATCGAAGAAACAAAAAATGTTAATAACAAGGAATCGTTGACGTATCTTTAAACATACATTGTGATGCGATCATGACATGTGCCAAGCATAGACATATCCTTGTATTATTCATATCTCATTTATAATGTCTTGATATCTTCACTCCAATCACAGTTCATCAACTTCTCATTAACTGCGTTTTCCCAGCATCTCACTTCACTGATGTTTCAATACAGAAATACAATCTCCATAAGTAATACATTGATCACACCTAATCCATTTTCTTATTGAGGGGAAAGAGACTAAATCATTGTGGTGTATGTTGCTCACTACTTGAGTAATAATAGTAGCACACATAAGAGCAATGTTATGATGACAGTATTATGGCGTTATTATCCTGGTGATATGTGGAGTTACTGCACATGCTTAGTATGCATTGTTGAGGTAATCATCTTTCCAGTGTCAATTTTTCTTTTATGAAGGCGGGCATCTTGATTCAGGTGGTGTACAGCCTCTTCTACGAGACTGGAATACCTGTAACTGGACTTGGTATGATCTGAGGTGTTTGGTTTTCCTTTCGGCTCATACTATTTCAGGATTCTTGCTTTTTTGGCCCACATCAGTCCCCATTTAGTGTACGCTGGGGCTGTCTTTTTAATTCTTTATACATGGATCATGGTCCTATTGGTCCATGGCTTCTACGATGTCACCATATGGGTGAAGATTCGTTAGAGAAGTCACATGGGTCAAATGACTCTTCAAAAGGTTGCGATTTGGAAATCTGAGTATGATACGGTATGTTGATTTAACATCGTGAATCATAATTTGAGGATAATTAGTGTGTGTGCGTGGGGGGGGGGGGGGGGGGGGGGGTCATTCTGGTATGATCAGATTAGTTGATCACCATATCACAATCGTTCATGGGTATTCAATGTCAATCAAAATGGTCGGCGAAAATTCGGATAACCCTAACAATGCACAGTGTACATGGCCAGAAACACCACCTATTACCATGTTAATGGTGTTGCAGGATGGCCGCAGTCGTGACCACCGCGAAAAGCAAGGTGACGCCCACTAATTGCTTAAATATGACGTCATTTTCTCATTAACCCAAATCAGTTATGTTTAATCACTCTATCACTGCAGTCATATGAACACGTTTAACTTGAAAATAGGTATTATACAAAATATGGTTAGAGTCTATTGCAAAAGGACACTGGACACTTAAGCGGTAAAACGATAAGCAGAGTGAAGTGTATGATCCCAAAATGCAATCCTATAGCTTTTCATCTCTTTTACTTACAGATGAACCGTCACAGGAACATTTGAATGCACGTTGATTGTGTCAACTCCCATTAACATGGAGTGGAGATGAAGTCTTCTGTTTTTATTCGGAGGATGTTCCCAGCTTTAAACTCGAACAACCTTTCATCTATGCTGCTCTGAACGTGCCGGTAGATTGTTCATAATACCAGACTCAACGAGATCTTCAACAGATCTCAGAGCATTTTTCCTCGGAACACGAAGACGACTCTCAAGTATCCCGAACATCTACATCAGGCCCACTGAGGAAATTAATCATCAGCCTCTTGGAACGCCGACCATTAGTGATGTTTACAGACTTTAAAGAAAACAAAGAATATACTTACACCCTAATTGTTCTGTCTTGAAACACATGATAAGACAGTTGAAGAGGTGTTCTAGTGTCATCACTTGAATACCTCTCGTCACTTATTACGCCTGGGTCCATGCGTCTTGTGGATCATGGTGTAAGAAAGTAACTAACTTCATTTTCAGTATTTGTGAATGTCAACAACCTGTCCCAAGATGTAACACGTCAGCGTTACACACCTCGGCGTTACTCAACACACGTGGGCAGGTTGGTCAAATTTGAGAATACATTCAGCGCCTTTCGTAACAATTACCTGTACTCTTTCCGTTAGCAGAAGAATGACGAAGGCCTTTCCCATGTAATTTTGTTACAGGTGGGTGAGCTCTTCAGAAGACAAGGACTTCTTTTAATTGTAAAAATATCCTGTTTCAAATTCAAGTAACTAACTCCTAAAGCTTGCGTTTGTCAACGAAAGCCTGTAATGTAACTTGATAAGGCTGTATATTAAAAAGCACCACACATTTCAACTGCATCTGCATTTTTATATATAAAACATGATTGATCTGGTTTTGTCAAAATGGTGGAGGCGGCATTAATTACATTTGAGGAATTGCTTATGTCTAGTGCCCGCGTTGTCTGTTGTCATGTTTGCAAAATGTCAAAAATATATCTTAGCAATATTTGGTTAAAATATTTGGAAACTATTTTTCCTATTCAAAATACCAAGCTACAAAAACAAAATTTTGAATGTTTAGTCACATTGGTGGCTGCGAATTATGGCAAACTGCTGAACAGTTAATCATATTTTGTTTATTTTACTCCGCCTACTGTTTCAACAATACATTATTTTATTGAGGGCGGAAATGGAAATATCTGAGCCGAGGGAGAAAAAACACATCAATAACTTGGGTATCATTTACTTCCGTTCCAACAGGTTATAATTCACAAACAGTTATGAAAATCACCAATCAATCTAATGGTGAAATAAAGTTACAAGAATAAATGTACATATTAAATATCACGCAGCAGTACTCAATTATCAATTGTCTGTACTCTTTCCGTTAGCAGAAGAATGACGAAGGCCTTTCCCATGTAATTTTGTTACAGGTGGGTGAGCTCTTCAGAAGACAAGGACTTCTTTTAATTGTAAAAATATCCTGTTTCAAATTCAAGTAACTAACTCCTAAAGCTTGCGTTTGTCAACGAAAGCCTGTAATGTAACTTGATAAGGCTGTATATTAAAAAGCACCACACATTTCAACTGCATCTGCATTTTTATATATAAAACATGATTGATCTGGTTTTGTCAAAATGGTGGAGACGGCATTAATTACATTTGAGGAATTGCTTATGTCTAGTGCCCGCGTTGTCTGTTGTCATGTTTGCAAAATGTCAAAAATATATCTTAGCAATATTTGGTTAAAATATTTGGAAACTATTTTTCCTATTCAAAATACCAAGCTACAAAAACAAAATTTTGAATGTTTAGTCACATTGGTGGCTGCGAATTATGGCAAACTGCTGAACAGTTAATCATATTTTGTTTATTTTACTCCGCCTACTGTTTCAACAATACATTATTTTATTGAGGGCGGAAATGGAAATATCTGAGCCGAGGGAGAAAAACACATCAATAACTTGGGTATCATTTACTTCCGTTCCAACAGGTTATAGTTCACAAACAGTTATGAAAATCACCAATCAATCTAATGGTGAAATAAAGTTACAAGAATAAATGTACATATTAAATATCACGCAGCAGTACTCAATTATCAATTGTCTTGTTGATCATGAATATTTGTTTTTATTGTATGCTAACCTGTGAATTATCGCAAATTATCTAAAAGATATTTCTCAATATTTATCGACTCGATGGATATCGAGGAATATCCCTCAGTAGCTTCCTAAATGACATCAGTCTTCGCCGTATCACGTCGCCCTGGAGGAACGATCATCTGATCTTTGTTACTGTTTTGAAACGTATGCATTTGGGTCGAATTGGGCTGAATATTGTCCAATAGAATGTCTCGTAGCCTATAATAAAAAGAAAATCTACTCTTTTTTAGTCAGTATCGGGAATTATCTCATGAGTGTGGACCTGAAAATTTTATATTTCACGAGATCTTGGGGAAGTGAAAACAAATATTATTAGGTCCACACAATGAATTCTTCAGTAGATTTCTGAATGGCGTTACACTTCGGCGCATGACAACACCTTGAAGGAACGTTCAACAGATCTTTGTTATTGTCTTGAAACTATTTGCAGTCGACTTTTGTTGAGTCTTGCGCAGTAGAATGTCACTTGCATATAATAAAAAGAAAAAAATATTCTATTTTAGTGCATATCGGGAATTATATCATTCATGTGGACCTGAAAGTATTATTTTTCAGGTTCACACTCATGAGAGACATCCCGATATTCACTAAATCAGCGTGGATATCCTCTATATATTTTACAGCTGATAAAATGCTGTAAGTGATCTTTCGGATCTCGTTCCAATGAGGGGTCATAACCTATGTCTTGGAAGCAAAAAATGAAAATTTTTAGTTATACGAGGATGTTTTTTCCAGGTGCCGTCTGCAACTCAAGTTACGTGATGGGTTAAAAAGTCATACTAAGTGGCTAATTTGTGCGTGTGTGTGTCATATGATAAATAGAATATGAAATAAGTGTTTTTCTCATATAATATTTATGAAACTCGTCCGAATTTTCTGTTTGGGCTCGCCAGAGGCTCGCCAAAACGGAAAAGTCTTAGACTCGTTTCATAAATATTATATGAGAAAAACACTCATTCCATATCCTCTATATATTAAACAGGGTAAAATCCATAAACTTAATACGGTGTAGCAATACTCAGTTTCCAACATCCATTGTAAGATGTAATTACTTAAGTATATTTTATTTCTGGTAAAATGTTGACATGATTTTAGCTCTTTCCAACGAACAGTATACACACTGTATATGCATCTCACGTTTTGGTTTTGATAAAGTGACAAATCATTATTTATGACATTTTCAACACTTCAACGTCCTGAATAAATTTTGACCACTCAAACAAAAAAAATAACAAATGAGTTTTCATTTGGCAAAATATGTACACACAACTGATTATTTCCCACCAGTGTGAGCTCTGTTTATACTATGTTCTTTACACAATTCACATTTCCAAATATTACAAACTTTACCACTGTGTTTTTGTGATTTTTATTTTTGCATATCCAGACGTCCTCATGGCACGGAAAATAACAACCCAGCAGATCAAATTTACAACACTTCTCAGTTATATTGAACTTGTTTTGTTTTTGGTTTGGATTAAGTTGGGTTGAGCTGTCGTTCTGTTAGATCACAACAGACACAAGTATTTGCATCGATAATTGGAAATCCAGACTTTTATATTATTTATATAAGCAAACAGTAAAAACATTCGTATACAAATAGAAAGTTTCTTTTCTAAAATGATAAGCTTTGTTGAAAGGTCAGTAAAACTCACAGGAAACAAAACATTTTCTAGAATCAGGTGCGTGGGTTATATTTTCCAAATGATTCAAGGGGTATATGCTTCTGGAGATTCCACAAATAGTTTGTTCAGTTTTTTATATACACACCTTGCCCGTATAATCGTATCTTGCCATACGAGAAACAGTTCCTGTACTTTGATTGTTGATAAATGTGGTTCTGTAATCCTGTGAAAATTCCTCATAATTAGACATATTGGTGACGTTTTACTAACGACGTACCACTACACAAATTGGCCTCTCCTTTGAGTGTTTGACCGGCAATATTTGCTTGGTTAGATCTTCTGTCTTAGGTTTGTATATGTAACAGCATTCGTGATTATGCTGTTGTTATAACTTGAAGATCTATTTAAAAGGAACCTGCAACCATTCATCACTCTTTACACAGAATTTGTGTGATTATCGGTTCAAACTTGTAAAGCTGTAAATGTGACTGAGTCGAAATCGGACATAGTTAATCTGCAAAATCAAATCGAAGAGAGAGAGTTAACATTTTTAGCCCCTTTGCCAAAGGATGCTTTTCCAAAACATACAAAGATTATTTGATGCAGACTTTATGAACAGTGACTGCAATTTATGAGGAAGAGGCAAAATTGGGAAGACTTGTCTTCATCCGTGTACTTTGGGAAATTGATAATTTCTTATAACTTTTCTAACATTATTGTGTATTTAAACATAAAGTAAAAGAAAACAAAAATATTGTAATTTACAAAATTACATATAATGCTCATCTTTCCTCATATTTTGTTTTGACTTTAGACTCAGCAAAATGATGAAAAAGTTTTGCTAAATTACTCTCTAAATATGTTGAGTTAAATTTCTTAACCCTTTACCTAACATGAAAAGCAGACGACATTGTAAAAAAAAACTTCTTGAATAACTATTGTTTTCATTTTTTGTCTCAAAACATAGGTTATGACCCCTCGTTGGAACGAGCTCGTTCCAACGAGGGGTCATAACCTATGTTCTTGAGACAAAACAATTAAAAAATAATGAAAATTAATTGGCGATTTTTGAGAATTGCGCTGGCCGGTTTTGCCCGTTATGTTCGGTAAAGGGTTAAATGACCTCAGCTAAGATTGTATATTCTGTCATTCATTTTGCCATGGCACACTAAGGGTGACTGAATTTTAGTATGCCCACACCAAAACCTTTATTTGCTGCGCCACAGCTTTTTCTTGATAAAACTGAAGGCGATGCCATCAAGGTGTTGGGACAGACATGTAACATGAAGGCTCTCAACATTTTTTTTTAAATTGTTTGCAATCAATCATTCCCTTTATTGGTTGTTAATTTATCTTGATAAATTCATTTTCTTACTCCAATACTCATTTGTGTGAGATAAGCTTTACACAACACGGGGGGAGTCACTAGTACTGGGAAAACTACAAAAAATAGGAAATTGGATAACTGGTCTCACATGTTTGTATGTACAAGAACATACTGCCATATGAGATCATATTTCGTTTACTTTCAGATAATTTCGAGGGTGCCTGCAGCCAATTCCATCACAACAGCTGTAGCCAGCCGTAAGTTGTGTTTAGCCGTTGTTTTCAGTTTACAGAGATTCCATGTATTTCATTATTACTTTTGCCCTTCATTATAAAATAATTACATTGTTAATGTAGTTATACATTTTGGGTCCAAATATTCAATTCCCATTGGTCAGCTGGGTGAAAACGTCATGACCAAATGTAATTCATTTTCCAATGAATACATTTGGTCGAACGCTGACCCGCATTTACGGTAGAGCACAGTGGACAGAATGTAATCCGGACGGTGTTTGGGCTTTGTCTTTTGTGTGAGGGTGTTTTTTTCGCCTCGTTCGTTCGTACATGTCTTATTTCGTCTTTCTGCTTTGTTGTTTGGTAAAATATAGTTTAAACAGTTACGGGATGTAATTATAAGAATTGAATGCAATTTTTATAATCTTTATTGGAGTATGAACGTGTGGGAATAGGTACAAATTATGTATGAATCCTTTGTACCCATTTCCACACGTTCATACTCCAATAAAGATTATAAAAATTGCATTCAATTCTTAAAAAATAATGTTATGACGTGACTGTAATGCATTTATGTTTCTTTGAAATCAATTAAACAAAACATTACCTGTTGTAAAGCTCAATTTCTTTTGTGTTTATTATCAGAAATAAATTGAATACAGTTTTATCATGTCTTCTGGTATCGCTTTGGAAAATCCTGATTTGTAATCAGCACTTAACCCTCAGGTGTAAGCTCTTTTTTCTGAAGACACCGGACTCGCTTTTCAAAAATAAACAGGAAGCTTGCATAGGAAATTGTGTGTGTGAATAGAGAATATAGACAAGCTAATTCAAGAAAGTCGATCATAGATCGGGTGCTGAGAGTCCGCCCTAATAGAGCCTTGGCCTATTCCATCCATTTTGGAAATGTGTGTTAGCCGATATGGTTCGACTAGCTCGGTGACAGGTACCCATGTAGAAACTCCCTCACACACAATCTAACCTAATTGGATAAACAAACCAGAAAGTTCCCTCTGATGGGAAATATGTTGGTGATCAACAGAAGTTTTCTTTTATGCAGGAAACAGCTGAAGAGACTAGGCATTTACGAGAGCAGCAAGATTCGGAATACCAGGAATCTCTTCGATGTGATAGAGAAATGGTAAAGTGTTCGTCTATTGCAAGCTGAAATAGTCTTGTTTTTTTGCGTAGTTATATTTTGGAACATTTTGTGGCAACTTGGCATCACCTAAGATAGCAACAGCCCTCCATTGGATTGCATTTATAGTTTTGTAGGGATGTAGCACTACCACGTGAGCTTCAAAGTATACGCCTCTACACTTATGAGCAAATACGCAAATTCAAAAGTAACGTGAGAGTATATGGTAGCAAGTCATCGTATTATTTTAAGATAGGTCAGAGGTTCTCCATATTGTACAAAAAATGTGAAAGTTATATATTATATTGGCTCACCTGAAAATAACATGCAATGAAAAACTGCACCAGTCTCCATCTATCTACAGTTACTCGGATGGCCCCTAAACTACTTTCGGAAATTTAAAAAAATAGTACCTGATGGCATCATTGTTAATGGAAGGTATTTAATATAATATCACAAATTTGCAGACTATTATTAAACCGTATGCATACATCATATTCGAGGTTACAGTTTTTTAATTTGTTTATGAAGCTTTATTTATGGAGTTGGGAAGGGGGGGGGGGGGGGGGGGTAATCAAGTATTGTACTAAATAAAGTGCACCAGAACTGATTGGATGTCTAACTTCGTTTCTAAATTTTAGATTTTAATATGTTACATATGCATGGTATATGGCGATTTAATACCCGGATGTCGGGTTTTTGAACACAAACGCAGAAGACAATAGATAGAGTTACATCCCTTGGGTCGTTAAGGAAACGAGTAAACAGTAGTTTGTTGACATATCGTCCTCGGAGTTCCAATGTGTTCCATGTGCCTACTGGCACAAAGAACATATTGGTACTCAGGGGACAAATTGTTTGCTCTTATTTTATTTTTCTCAAGTTGTTTCATTTTAATTATTCGACTATTTAATTTATAACGACAAAATATGATGGAAATGTCGGAAATCTGATGACATTTGTGACTATTTTCAGGGTTTTTGGTTCGATTTTTATAACGAGGCGAGTGAATGCGAAATGCTTTCATTTAAACCATATACCCCCGATGTTCCGCGTGCCCACATACTCTGGATGTTGCACGCTCCCATATACCTTGGATGTTGGGTTCACCCTTTGCCATGACGTTCTGCCCAATCAAAAGACAGAATTTATCGGCATAGAGAGACAACTTGTTTTACTTTTTTCACTTCAAAATAACAGATGATACATCTTGGAAATAGCCCAAAAATAAAATTCCTGTTAGAATAATGGAGAAATGTGCATGCATAAAAGAAGACCATTTCAACATGATGAACAAAAGTTTAAAGTTGCTGATTTTGTCTAAAATACCGGCTTCCCATCTGCATGATCTTTCATATGCATTTGGCTGTATATTGACATTGAACAGTCATACAATTGTAGTTAGGACAGTTTGTTATTTCCAGCCTGTTCGTTAGGCATACGGTTTGTTTATAATTGTTTGCCACTATTGGAAATTAAATTATTTATGGATTCTTAATCTAGGAAACAGACACACATTAATGATATGAATTGTGAATGCAGATAATCTTTGTTTGAAGATATCGGTTACAAGTTAGTAGTAATTTTGAAAATGAGTTTGATTCTCCAAAATTTCAAAGCTTTTTCATTCAGGCCAGACATCAGAGGCTTAGAGAACAGATGGAGAATAGATCAAAAGAACAGCAAAAAGCACAGATATACGCGATTAACACAGGTGAATCAACTATTACATTTTTCGTGTTGACCAGAAAGATCTCTGAGAAATAGGGTATATTGCCATGCATTGCCGCTACATAATCACTAATAATCACTAGCTGCAAATAACGGCAAAATGGAAACAATTTATAGCCAAGCACTTGAATTATTTCTCTGAAATGCTTTTACATAACTCAAATGGATATGATACACAATTTTATCTACGCAAGATTAGAACCGCTCTTCTCATACTAAGTTCTATTTCAGTGAGTCAGCTACAGGAGCTAGAAAGAATTATCTCATTGATTATGTCCTAGATTAATACTGGTAGTTTTGCAAATATTTATTTTCTTTTTGTTTTCCAAAATCAGTTCTACTTTTGACGTACACTCCAAGAGGATGACAAGTAACAACTAACAACAGTATTAAGTTATTATTAAAATTGACTTTAATTATCAAAGGATGTTGATTTATCGATAAAACGACATAGATCCACTCTGGATTGCAATTTGGAATTAAGAAGTACAAATGTGATATATTGAATCATTGCCGACTTAGTTTTGTGTTAAGGTATCTTAATGCCAGTTGGACCAGTGGTGGTGGTAACACAGTTTTCTTAGGCGTAGAATATACGATCATACATACCGGCCTCCAGCTAATGGTACCCCTGACGCGTTTCCTTAGTGAGATGCCAAGGCATCCACCATCTATCATTGATCAGTAATTATAGTGAGGATCACTTTCGCCTCTAGTGGACAACGCCCCACTGTAGAAAACACATATTATTATTGCCCATAAAAAATCATATATTTTAGTACATGTCTATTTCAGTAATTTGGGCCAAAAGATTAATACCGTCTTTTTTATTTCAATTCAGCTGTGTTGAGAAGGGAACCCCTTACCGAAGGTATCACGATAAGATTTAGGTACCCAGGTGGCTCCACATTAAGTAGGAGATTTTGCCTGACATGGACGTTGAGGGAAGTATTATCAGATACATTAAGTATATAATAGAGTAACACTTAGTATCCAATGATAACGGAATAAATAAATGTGTGTGGATTGAGGAGATAAAATATCACACTTGTTGTGTTTGTTGAAATTTTCATCCTTAAATTTTCAAGCAATAAACTTCGGAAGACAGTGTAACATTCCTAATTAGTTGTTTAGTCCATCGTCGGTATTCAAAAGGAGGACATGAAAACAGTGATCATGCAATTTGGCAAAAAATATTATTGCTGCCCTTGAAGTGACATTTTTTTTTTGCTTTTTCCATCAGCCTTTCTACTATCTGCTCGTCACCCACTGACCTAATTATGTCTCTAAATATATAATTCAAAGATGTATATGGGTTGGCGGAAAGCCAGCTAATTGCTAACGCAAATTGCTTTTTTGTGACTCTAATATATTTCATTTTCTCCCTTCTAGTTAACCAGAAACTTGCTGTAAAAGAGTTTTCGTATGAGAACAAAAAACTATTCACTAATTTTACAAAATGTTGATTACTTTTAAATTTTAGTTGTAGAATTGCCCGAGTTATATCTCCAGGAAACTGGATTGAACTTGATGGATTATGTTGGAATGCTATTTGCGAAATGCTAAATGCTATTTGCGAACACAGAAAATAACCAGATCCTTTCATTTGATCCCAAATGCTCAATATTGCGAGCATTCACCAAAATATTATGACCTTTGCATTACAAAGAGCGTAAATTTTAATGAAAATCGGACGACATTTATTCGTGATGCGTGAAATACCAAGCAATGCAAATTCTAAAGGTGTGTAAACTAGAAGCGGTAAGATATTTTACCACCGTTCAAAAACGTATACCCCATGAAATTAAAATATATAACTATCTGTATACTATCAGGGTAAAGCATTCACAAACAAAATATGGTCGAAATCTTACTGTTTTTCCTTTTTTGTTTCTACCATTTCTACCTTTAGCCTTTGGTCACATCAACATAGATGTTGAAGAAGTTGAAAAGTATTTCCAATAGGGTTTGTTCCCACTAAGGAGAGGATGTACAAAGCAGATAAAATGGGTACAATATTTCACAGCAATGGTTTGTTGGATGAAAAACCGTAAAATATCCTTGATAGTGACAATTTTAGGGACTGGGGGGGGGGGGGGGATTCACTGGATGAACACCCAAGGTTTTCAAGGTTTTCAGATTCTCTATCGACATAGAAATGTTTGGAAATAAGGGTTTGCCATATACCGTCTAACAAAATTTGATTGTTGTCATCATTTCTTGCAATCCAAATTCAAAGGTCGATAACTCATGGGTGGTTACGAATTAGGAGAATCACAAAATAATAATTTACATATTTACCAGTGTTACCAACATGGAAAGTTTCGGCTAAATATGACTCCTGCTATTATCTATTGTGTCATCTGTTAAGGTATTTTTCCATCGGTCAAACAGTTTTCACTGCAGTAGGCTCCTCATTTTGACATCCAGATATTTATCCGAGCTTGGCAAATATCGACACCCGCCTTCAAGTGTTAGTTATTTCAGAATGATTTCAGACGATAGGATCATTTGTAGTGTGTATATCTAACTGCCCTGTGATTTGTTAAGTTCTCCAAAATTTGTTTTACTTTTGTTTTCAGCTGATAGAGTGCTGGAAGCCCATATTTGGGTTTTAATACGAACCACGGCGACCCCTAATAAAAGGCTTCATATTCAATGGACATTGTTCATATTACATTTGAAGCGATATCATTTAGTCTGTGAGGATTTGCCTTGTTACAATTTATAGGAGAGTGCCCACAGGCACTCTCCTATACATTGTAACAAGGCAAAGGATTGTGAACAAATTCGGATGACCAAAAGTAATTTAGCATTCTACCAGTTAAGAGTAAATATTGATTTTTCATTTATTAGTAGAGCAACATCATGAGATGCACCCTGCTTTAGTGATAGAATCTATAATTTCATTCCAATGATCTCGTATTTCTGTTATGGCATGAGTGATTGTATAATCCAAATCTGTGGCGTTATAGGGTAATATGTACAAAGACATCTGTTGCTTGTTAATTTTCCATTCTGTTCCTTCTAGTTCACAAACTATGTCATATATCATTGACAGTACCTATCTGTAGGAGTGACATAGAATACCAGAAATACCACACATCGCTGTTGATAAATAATTAATTTGATTAAAACTAGATTGAAGTAACCATAAAATTAACATGTTGTGTTCCTACACATGATATGATAGCCAAATGCCCAATGCACTGCAAAAACCTAGTTGCATTAAAGGCAGATATTGCCAGGATGTAGCATAATGTGAATTTTTAGTTTGTAGGAATTGAATAAAATATTTTCTGAAAACCGAGCTCTGCTACTTGTTAATAATTATTGAGTGAAAAATCAACCGCACAACGATTTAGTAGTAATCAACCAGCTAAATACTGTAGTCTCGATATTTTCTTTGTGGTTGATCGTTTCAGTTGGCTATTTCAGTACCGACTTCGTTAACAGTACGTTATATTTTTCACTACACAGTCCAAGTGTTGTTAATTTCACACTGCTTCATTCTTCTGCATTTTCTACGCTAATTGTGACAGGACTTTTAGTTTCAGGTGTAATTATTTTATCCGTTTATCTCGTTAAATGTGATTTATTTTGTAGACTCTAACGATGCAAGCCAGCAGTTCCAAATCCATTTGCCAGGTGCTGCACATCCAATAAATAGCAGTCTCTCAAATGTTATACTGAGGAAAATTGGGGTCCAGGCTCCCATTACGGTAAACAGTGCTTGGCTTGCTTGTTTTTCAATTTTTCAAAAATGTGATAACATGCTTCCCTTTGTTGTCTTAATTATGGCAATTTTTGAGAATATTTTAAATCTTGTTTCATTTTAGTGTTTGAGGCATTAAATGAATGTTCCGTTATAAAAAAGTGATATTGATTAGAACGGTAAGTAGAAAAACGAAGATGGTTTTATGGCATATGAATAAAATGCAAAAGAGATTGTTTTTGACAATGAATAGTTCTGTAATGTATATGTCAAATATTATTTCAATTATGCTTCATTTGCGGGTGGAGATGGGATGTAATTTAAAATACTGCAGAATTCATCAAAGCGTTTATTGAGCTTTCTGGTGCAATATAGACACAATTAATGCATTTGTCGAAAAAAACTGTAGTGTACTCTAGAAGTTTAATGCTTGGAAACAAAATTTATGATGACTGCAAGTTAAAGTCTTAGAGCAATTGTGTTGCTATGACTTTGCTCAGGGCGATTAGACATTCGACTCGCCTAATGTGTTCGATGTAACTAAGTAATAAAACAAAGCACCAAATGTTGAGGTTTTGTTTTCCATAACTAACTACCCCTTGTCTCCATTGAGTATCTGTTTCCACTGGGTGGTTGTTCGGGAATTTATTTTAACAACAACTCAATAATGCATAAAGATTTTTATTTTATTACATACATATAATAAATAGAGGATATGAAATGAGTGTTTTTATACGCCCGTTTGAAAAAACGGGACGTATTATGTTATGGCGTTGTCCGTCTGTCCGTCTGTCCGTCCGTCCGTCCGTCCGTCCGTGCGTCCGTCCGTTTGGTTTCCGAACAATAACTTTAGTATTTGTTTTCCGAGCGGCTCCAGATGTAGTATGTGGTTTAATCACAACAAAATACAGGTCAAGTTCGAATATGGGGTCGGTCCGAACATTTTTCGCCTGAATTATGGCCCCAGTTGGACTTAGAATTCGTCAAATATTTGGTTTCCGGGTGATAACTTTAGTATTTGTTTTCCGATCGGCTCCAAATGTGGTATGTGGTTTAATCACAACAAAATACAGGTCAGGTTCGAATATGGGGTCGGTCCGAACATTTTTCGCCTGAATTATGGCCCCAGTTGGACTTAGAATTCGTCAAATATTTGGTTTCCGGATGATAACTTTAGTATTTGTTTTCCGATCGGCTCCAAATGTGGTATGTGGTTTAATCACAACAAAATACAGGTCAAGTTCGAATATGGGGTCGGTCCGAACATTTTTCGCCTGAATTATGGCCCCAGTTTTACTTAGAATTCGTCAAATATTTGGTTTCCGGATGATAACTTTAGTATTTGTTTTCCGATCGACTCCAAATTTGGTATGTGGTTTAATCACAACAAAATACAGATCAAGTTCGAATATGGGGTCGGTCCGAACATTTTTCGCCTGAATTATGGCCCCTGTTGGACTTAGAATTCGTCAAATATTTGGTTTTCGGATGATAACTTCAGTATTTGTTTTCCGATCGGCTCCAAATTTGGTATGTGGTTTAATCACAACAAAATACAGGTCAAGTTCGAATATGGGGTCGGTCTGAACAATTTTTGCCTGAATTATGGCCCCTGTTGGACTTAGAATTCTTCGTCAAATATTTGGTTTCCGGATGATAACTTTAGTATTTGTTTTTCGATTGGCTTCAAACTTGTTAGTCTTTTTCTCAAATGACCGTAACATATATATATATGCCAGTATAAATTTATCGCACTCTAAAAAAATAGCAAATGTGTTAAAATGGTACAATTTGAACAGTTCACGGCCGTATGATGCAATGCCCAGCGGTGCTCTTGTTGTCATATGATATTTATGAAACGAGTCTAAGAATTTTCCATTTGGGCGAGCCTCTGCCGAGCCCCAAACGGAAAATTCGGACGAGTTTCATAAATATCATATGAGAAAAACACTTATTTCATATTATATTTATCATATGACACACATATGCACAAATTAACGACTTAGTATGACTTTTTAACCCTTTATCTAATGTGTGTTGCAGCCGACACTTGGAAAAAACATCACCATATAACTAAAAATTCTCATTTGTTGCTTCCAAAACATAGGTTATTTCCCCTCATTGGAACGAGCGCGGTATATAGCACTGGCCGGTTTTGGTCGTTATGTTGGTAAAGGGTTAATGCAATATAACCCAACCTAAATAGGACAGATAACGTAAATTCTCCTGACTCAAATTATACAAATGTGACCCAGTTGTATTTTGTTCTGCCAATCGAACTGTCCATATTTGAAATTGACCAATGAAATCTTTCAATCCCAATTATACAAATTATGAAAATATGGCTCAGTTGTATTTTGTTCAGCCAATCAAATTGTCTAGTTTTGAAATTGACCAATGAAATCGGCGGAAGGTTTTATTTATCACTGATTAATATGAAAGAAAAATATCAAATGTTTTAAAGTGAACAAAACGGACAAGTCATATGATAAATCACTTTATTCTAATTACAAGATCCCTCAAAATCATTTGGTTAGCTGAAATATGAACATATATCTTTTCATGTTTATATTCTTCTCTTCCGATGACGCTGTGCTCAACTGAATGTTACATTTGAAAAACATGCTATTAAATGCGAGAGTTGGGTGACCAATTTCAACCCGATTGTCCAGCAGAAGAAGGTTTGCAGGTTCCTGTGCTTTGATGGAGAGAAATAAATGGGTTTCGTTAGTGAGGGGGAGGGGGTGTCTACCCCTCTGTGATTTAGTAATAATCCTCTCCCCACGTATTGTACATGATTCATTTGACATTCACGTGAGTCCATGTAATTACAGCTGTCAACAGTTCTCTCTCTTTTCAGGAAGTACATACCTGACTATGTAACACTTGCTGTTCACTGAAGGTAGTATGAAGATAATAACTATAGGTTGTAGACGGGGATTAATGCAGACATTTCATCAAACAACCATATGAACGCCATTGAGAAAGCAACATTTATACCAACTGGCACACACATCAGTTCGACTGATACTTATCATAACACTGGTCTGAATTGGGGAAGGTTGGTATATTGCCAAGACTTTCAGAAGTGTCGCACTAAGCTTAATCATCACTAAGCCTTGTTGGTACTTGAATCGTTAATACAAAGGAATAGTGAGCGTTCTGTCCACAGAAATAACCCAGCCACGTAACTGGGAGCATTGAAATGTTTGAAATCATTCTCTGACTGCTTCAGTATCGTTCGAGGTTGTGTCCATTGGGCGAGGTCTTCTTGTGCTGTGCTTGACAAAAACACAATTCTAGGTGTAAAATAAGAACCAGGTGGACGTGCTAACTCCTAACATTCTAAAAACGGAACAGCTATTATGTAAAATAGTTATTATGGGTTCCAAAACCCCAGATGTCCTGCTTAGCGTTTGCTGTAATAATAGTGAAATCGGTTAGGGTCTGTTGAGAGGGAATATGCTCTCAGTCTATAAATATATGTACCATTATGGTAACAGGTTCAGGACAACATATACCTATCGCTTTTACAAATTTTATTTTTGCGTACCTTAACGCTTTTAAATTGCCTGCAAGAACAATGCAGCGGCCCGAAAGTGATCAGAGTGTCAATAAACGCTAGTGTATTAAAAACTACAAGCCAAAATTGGAGGCGGTCATTTAAAGAACACGTATTCTTTTTGAATAAGATCGATGGGGATGGTTGTTTAAATTTGGATGTAAAAATATGCATGGAAGGGTGGGTGACTTGAAATTAAAAACACAACAAAATGTCTACTCCGTGTTTGCAATTTGTCCCATTCCATTCCCAAACGAGAAGTTTAAAATGTGTATTCATTTTATTTTATAGGATGAGTCAGATAATGAAAATCAAGATGATCCTGATGATCCTGATGATAATAGTCGACCTCACAGACCAGACGTGGTAATATTTCATTAAACGCTGGACCCTTAAATTTTTAGACGAAATCATCGATGCCAAGATCTTCCAGAAATTACCCACTCACAGGGTTTTCTAATCAACTAAGCACATTGTAAAATGCCGTTACTTGAAGTAATTTCATATGCCGATTTTGTTTTTTAATTTTTTACTGAAATGAAAGGACATTCTGTCCCTTTATATAGGACTGAATAGGCTAGTTTGAACTGGCATAGAAGTATGATAAGTGCTGATTAAAATTCTATAGACTTAAATAAATATATGTGTATCAGTTAACTTCTTATGCCCCGCTTTAGTTGATGTTAAACTAAGTTATTATCTGTATTTCACATGGCAATCTGCTGTAATGTCTGTTTAATAATTAAGAAGCATTTTTCTGACCTTGTGTGGAATTTTATAAATAAGTTTGATTTTTTTGTATGTTGGTATGACATTTTGTATGGGTTTAAAGCCACATTCGCTATCTCAGTCTACAGCCAGCCTATAGTCCTGGTAAATATGTAATCCATAGCACTGTACAGTAGAAACTATTTACTAGGTGACAGTTTCAACAATGTAATCTATTATCAAAATCTTTGATTCAACACATTGATTGCCAATACTAATTGATGTCCATCGACAATGAAATTTGTTGAAGTTGTGACGGACCCTACGAGATATATCGATGATACTCCTAGTGTTGCCGAGCTAAATTAATAACGTTCAGAAAACAGAATTTCACTGCACTTGATGTATCTTGTTAGTATAAGATCTTTGCAGTTTGTGTCGAAATTTGCCGTTGATTGGCTTTGGTACTGTTAGAACAAACAGTTAACTGAATCAATGACTAAAAATGGAAACGAGAATAATAGAAGAATGAATGGGATTTGTACATTTGAATATGGATGCATAAGTTGGAAATGAGTGGGATATGCACATATATGGGTCAAACAAAAAGGTTTGATAATGAATAAATGGGATCATATTTTTATCTTAAGTACTACTGCACTCTGACCAAAATCCCTCCACAAACGCGTTATATTTCTCAGTTGTATAGAAAGTTATATTTGATTTATTCCATTTGCAGCGCTGCGAGAAAAACACATAATTGAATCAACGAGCAACCGGATGACTAAGTGAGGACGGAAAAATGCATAAATGGACGAACAAAGTTTTTTTACGTTTGGGACAGGGAAAAATCATTAATGAAGAGATTTTACGTCAATGGATAAATACACCAATACATAAATTAATGAATGATCAATGAAATAAACTACACCCGATCTTTATCCTCACCTTATTGTTATTACCCTGGTCGCTCCGGATACTAGTATTAGTCTTATTCATTGACTCAATCACCCATCCATAGTCTGATCAAATTCATCAAACAAATCATCAGGAAAAAAATCAGTACGACAGTACTATTAATCCAGGCAACCAAATGTAATGAAAAACAAGCTATTGTAAATAATTCACGTATCATATGTTCATATTCCAAATGAAGGCAACCTTTAAATTTCTGTTCTCGCGTATGTATTTGGTGTGAGTTCGTCCCCTGAGTAGTTTCATAGTGATATATGTGCCTACTGGCACATAAACACAGTGGAACTCAGGGGACGTGTTCTTTGTTTGCAAACTGACCAACGAAAAGTAAAAGTGTGCGACATCGACATGTCGAGCTGTGGGTGGATTTATGTATGATTAATTATATCGTTCCACTTGTAGTAAACTACAGTTATCATACAACAATGTATCACGAACTGATATCCATAATTGATGAAGTACCAAACAGCCGCATCGAAGCGTTTGGTACATTCGGCCGAGAGCTGATTTTTTGAGTGATTTGGATGGATTCCCTCCCCCTCCCCCACCTACAAAAATGTTCGACACTAAAATGATGCATTTATACTCAAAGGGGAATCCCTTATGCTTCCAAAAGAAAGGATTAATTACAAGGTCCCTTTGGCACATTATTTATTAGTTCTCTGCAATTTTTAAGGAATGGTAGGAGTTCATGTTCACTCAGTTCGCAAACACCCAAAACAATATGTTAGTAAAAAGATATCTAACATTTCCAGCCGTACTTAGCACCAAACCGACAAATTACTCTAAACAAATCCGCAGTCAAATATATTGTTATCAATATCTATAGGGTAAAAGCCGCCATTGCTAAAATAATTTCCTGTGTTTTTGTCCGAAAACCATTCATTGTTTTTGGTTTGAGTGAATGGATGAAATGAAAAATGTCTGTGACAGTGTACGAATGCTTTATTTCCGTAATCCGGCCACAACTGTTGCTGTTTATATAAAAATTTGACGAGAGAAAATTAGGTCCGAATACGATGTTCATATACAAATGACCGAATGTGCACCTGTTCTTTTCGGATTTTGTGTGTATTTCTCCATAACTTATTTTCTGTGAACCGTACTTATTTTGTAGGTTCATTCTGCTGCTAGAAGCGGAGGCAGTAACTCGATGGACAAATATGAATGCAGAACAGTTTTTATAACCTTTCTCTGGACGTAAACATACAATACATACATAAATTTATCCTATTAACAAAACGATGATTATGGTAAATAGTATACTTTTCATTGACGGGTATCTTATTTGAATCCCTGTAGACCCTCTCCCCAACCCCCTGAAAAAGTACTGGTTCGATATGGTTTTGTAGGTATTACATGGGCTGTCACGGCAAAACGCTTAAGTGGCCACGTGACGTCAATGTCACGGTGATAGGTGGTGTCAGTGCGCATACACAGTGCGTGTCAATGCGTGTCATGGTAGTACCTGTTTCCGTCGTCCATTTTGTTTATTGGAGGTCACCATCTTGTTTTCGAAGGTGTCATGTGGTTAAAAGGGACCAACAGGCCAGTAACAGGACTGAGTGGTTTTCTGCGGGTCTGTGTGATTGCTTATTTGGCTCCAATTTTACTATCCAATTCTCTTGTTTCGGGCTTTCTCTGCTCAGGGATATGTCGGACCATGGGCTAGTTTAGTGTTTTTGTACAATTCAACGATTCAAAGTCTTATACTATACCATCACATGCATATCTAGATTGTGCTGTTTTGTATCTCAGTGTCATCCAGCAAAGCAGAGGAGCCTATAGCTTGGAACACATTCATGATTTTCGCCTGTTCTGCCTTTCCAATTCCTTTTCTATGTATTCCAGTTCCTCTCCCGAATCAGCTAACAGACCCATCACATTGCTGCGATCTGATTAGCTGCTCCATCCAAATGGAGGGGCTTGATTTGCTGATTCGGGACATGAACTGGAGAAGTGAGAATAGAGTTGAGAACAGGCAGAACAGGTGAAAATTTGAAACTCTTATAAAATGCAGTTTTTTCTTCCCCACCGGAATACATGACTATACAAAAACAAAACATACCCAAAGCCTTCCACAGTATGTATACCGTCGCCTGAGTGCTAGAATGTTCTATGTCCCCTATGGGACACAGAACATTCTAGCACTCATCCGACGATATGGCGGTATAGTATAAATATAGAATATGCCCATGGTAGCTTGGTGTACCAAATGTTCACCACGAGTGGTGAAGTGGTGTTAACCACGAGCCTTTGGCGCCCGGTTAACACCACTTCACCACGAGTGGTGAACTTTTGGTACACCAAGCTACTTTGGGTATATTTTATTTATACCATGATCGTCAGATTATTAAGAGTTGCTATTATTTTTTCTCGATTTTACTGAGCAGGAGCCGTACATACGTGCAAATTTGCTTTTGTATACATGATGATTGGTGGGCGGTACTTCCGCTGTCAATTTTATCACTAAAACGAGATAGAAAAGGAAACAGGGTCTTTTCATTTTAATAACATAATGACATACCGTTTCGTGTTATGGATGCTTTATTAACCTGAGACAATGCATGTTTGTTAAGTTTTGGTGTCTTATGGGGTAAACTCATTTTAAAACGTAATAAATAATTGTCACTTTCATTTCACTCTTTGCGAGGCGACGTGCGATAAAGTTAGACAAGTGCATTCAGGTCGACGCCACCAAATGTCAGCTTGGATGTAGTTCCACTGCAGGTGTAAATTTTATCAACTGAAATCCCATTGCTGGCATGTTCACCACGGTTTGTGTGTAAAGCTAAAATTTATGTCATAGGCTTTTCATATATTGTAGAATAGGTAATCATGGTATAAACAATCGTAACGGCACCACAGATCATACTCCTGTCCTGTTAGTTCTGTTAATGGGCCTTTGGTTCCTTAACCAACCGAAGGTAAAACTCAAAAACCAAGATGGAGTCCTGCAGTAAACAAAATGTACAAGGGAACCAGAGCACCATTACACGGTCGTGTTTTCTCTCAACCTGCCCTTGAATGTGTCTTATCCACATGGGCGGATAGTGTAATTCTCAAAAGGGAAGGAATGGTATGTCATTCCGCCAGGACCTGTGATTAGGTTATTTTGGGGTGGTGCCAAACTGCGTGTAAAACATATGTAGGTATCAAATGGTCCTCATTGGTGGCATTTTTCTAGATAAATAAGTACTATATAATAATATAGTATTGCCATCAAATCCATGGTTTGTCATAGCGCTTTGGGATAATACCATGGCGCCTTTTATGAGGGCTGATAAGCTTGGGGATGCTCTTCCAGAACAATTTGAAGTTTAGGTATCACTTGGACCTTCCTAGCGATATTTAGGGAACTAGGTGGTGCGGAAGCATGGTCCTCTGGAGAGGTTTTGAAAAGTGCTCGGCTCCGAATTCTGTGTCGCTCGTTACATATTTACGACGGCGTTACAACGAAATACTAAGTCGTTATAACGAATTCGTAATAATAAATTGTCATTATAGCGAGATGCGCACATCGTTATAGCGAGATCCTTTCTCGTTATAACGAGATCCATTCTCGTTTAACGAGGTCCTTCTCGTTATAAAGACATAACTCATCGTGATAACTTGATGCATATGCCGTTAAAACACAATATTTTCTCATTATAACGAGATAGTCTCTTGTTATAATGAGATGCGTATGTCATTAAAAAACAATCCGTTCTCATTATAACGAAATACGAATCGTCTTATAAAAAAAAAATTACCTCGTTATAACGTGACAAAAACTATTTTAAGATGTCCTAAATCAGCCACCTGAAAAGTTCGATTCGTGAAAAAAAGTATAGATTCGCCGTGCCCTACGAAAAACGGCCCTTAGCAGTAGATAGCGTGATAGCGGATATCAGACTAAGATTATTCGTTTTTCATGAACACAAACGTTTTGACGATTCCAGTTTGCACTAGCGAAGGTTAAGTATGTTATTCAGAATGTAAACAAAATGGAGCGCGACCGAACACATACATTTTCGAACATTCACCAACGAGCCACACGTCCTGGACCAGGAGACGAGTTCTTAAATAATAATTTTCTTTAAAAAACACTTCCCTAGACTAATTTACATTGTGCATTTCTCAATTCGTATACATTCACAATGTATCTTATACCACATGCACATCAGTTATTGCGGAGCAAGTTCCATTGATAAAGTTGTGTAAATTTGTCATTCTATCTCTTTGAAAGTGTTCATTTGTTGTGCCATCTCTTGTTGTTCTTTTCAGATAATAGACGATTCTGTTGCACAACCTGTCAGTGATTATGCACCCGTTGCACAGGAAGTCAACATGCATCAAGAACCAAATACCTCAACCATAGAAGCCCAGCAAATCACCACACGTGTATCCGTATCCACTCAGGAAAATGCGTTATCCCAACCTTCGGTTATCATTATTTCTCCCTCGAGCTCCCCTACATCCACACAAGACATAATTCTCCAACCCACAGTCCAACAGGACACAAATGCCTTATCTTAGATACCCGACTTAGCTACGCCAGATCCACGACGAGAAAGTCACGAGAGCACAGGTTATGAACTGCTCATCGACTTTAAAAGAGAAACAATTGACGTCGACCTGATACGTGCTTTTAACCAGGATCGCAGTATCGAAAGAAAAAGCTTTTGATGAGGATGGTGTATTTAAAGATGTTCTATCAACATTTTCGGGACAAGTAATAGACAAGTATTTTTGAGAGGAATAGTCAGGCAGCTCCTGTGGTAAGCCCAAGTGTGACTCCCAGTATGTGGGTGGCTATCGGCCGAATCCTTGTAAAATGATTCTTGCAGCTCAGATATTTACTACTTAGATTTTCATTAGCGTCCTTGATTTATGCTGTTTGTGGTAGGAACTCCGAGGCTGATTGCAATGTATCAGAGTGTTGGTTGAAATCGCTAAGTGGCTATGACCGGCAATTTATGGGACGAGTTTGCTCGGGTGACTTCGGTCTGAAGACACGGCGGACATTATTGAAGTGCTTGATAGGTACAGTGTTACAACATGTCCCGATCCAAATAATATTTCACCGTTAGCTGCACGTTGTGCTGAAGTAACCTTTTTTGAAAATGCTGCACATCCTCTTTATGCATATGAACCTACGACAACCATCTTCCAACGAAGTGATGCGCACCCAAAAATTAATGACTGAGTTTGTCAGTTGGTTGCAACCTGGTGGACGGAGGATCACCAGTCTTTTAAGTGGAGAACCAAATAATGCTGCTCAGCAGACTGCCTTAAGATATCGCCGCCAGGCCATTAGATCATTTGATGATGATTTGCTTTGTCGCATGCTGCGACTTGTATCAGGAAGTGATGTCATAAATTTCAATAGTATTAATGACCAATTTACCGGATTATATGGTTTGGAAAGGAAATTGGTCCCACATACGCGTTCAGTTATATTAGACCTTCCTGTCTCATATACGTTTTTTAATGATTTTTTAATGGAAATCAGATATCAGCTTATTTCTGACTTTTGAGAGATGGAATTCGCCCAGGTTTTTGAATACAAAGTTTCGATTCTAGACTATAAGTACAGAATTATGGTAGGCAATTGGGTGACGCATATCGTGATAGTATATTTACGTCTGCATTGAGGCGTCAAACAGAATTATTTTTTGAATTGTAGTTAGGATTTACTAAATTGTAGTTACGGTTTAGTAAATTGTAGTTACGATTTATTAAATTGTAGTTACCATTTAGTGAATTGTAGTGACCGTTTAGTAAATTGTAGTTACGATTTACCAAATCGTAGCTAATGTTTATTAAACTGTAGTTAAGATTTACGAAATCGTAGATACGGTTTATTAAATTGTAGTAACCGATGATTTATTAAATTGTAGTTACGATTTAGTAAATTGTAGTTACGATTTAGTCAATTGTAGTTAGCATTTACTGCATCGTAGTTACAGTTTGTTAAATTGTAGCCATGGTTTATTAAATTGTAGTTGCTTATTATTGGGTTGGCAAGGCGCTTAGATGGGTGGTGGGTAATGAGTTTCTTGATCTGTCCCCCGGGTCGAGGAAATATGGAACAGCGGCAGAGTATAGGGTGGAATAGAGGGCCTGTACCCCATAATATTCCGCAATACCCCCCCCCTCCACCCCACCCCCTCCAAATTAGTTCAGCTCATAGCCTCTTTAACTGACGAATATTACCTTAAATGTATAACTGATTCTCAGCATGACCCAGATAGGTTTTGGACATATCTTTTTTTAAAACATGTCTCCCAGTAAGAGCCCAACGACTAGCTTCAGTAAGACTACCTACACGCCTTCTTGGGCCTACCTGGGCTGCAAGTCTATGTAGGCCTACGGTTGTAAGTAGTCGTACTATAATTTTGGGTGATGGCCCTCTCCGAGAGATGTACGGATAGTAAGAAGTCTTGCGGGTTTGTGGTGGCTCAGTGGTTAAAGCATTGGAATTCAACCCTGAAATGTCTACTGTTCGATCCCAACCATGTGTAACTGCGTTGTGTCCATGGGCAAGACAATTAATATTCAAACTGTTACTACGATTTAATAAACCGTAACTACAATTTAATAAGCCGTAATTACAATTTAATAAACCATAACAACGATTTAGTGAATCGTAACTACAATTTAAAAAAAAAATAATTTTCGGTGACAGCCTTGTATAAGCTAAATAAGCTTACTGCTGAATCCACTTCAGTTTATGTACTTTTGTGTTAATATGTAATCTGTTCTTCAACATGCTTTTCTGAAATAAATATTGTTTAAACTAAACTAAAAAAATAATTCTAGTTGACACATCAACGCTGCCGTATATATTTGAATGGTTGTAAATGTCAGTGATTGTACAAATAAAAATGTTTCCCATAGGGGCTTTTAAAAAGTTTGTTTCCCAGAAATACAACATGCAAAATGAAAGTTACTTTGTAGGTTCACAGTGTTTCTGAGAATAGGTTCCATCACACATTTCTGTAATCTGATAAAAATACAGCAGACTTATACTTTTGCAAAATGTAGTTTGAATTGTGGGAGGTGCAAGTGGGTCATGTTGAGCTAAGATTAGTTTCTTAGCCACGTTCAGTCCCCAGAAGAAAAATCACATATTTAGAGAAAAGATGAAAATTTACATTTCAAATGAAACGAAAACATTTTTTATTATCGATCACACCTTCGTTGATTTTCTAGCTCCTGATTTCGAGTTTCAAAATATTCCACACATTCCAAAATGTTCATTGACTAATTTATTGTAATCAACTCGAACTCCTGCAGTCGATTGCCCAAAAACAAATCTCCCGCCGGTCCTCGTAGTCCAGGTAATAATTCATCAAGTTTTTCATTATTTGGCCATCATCGTCTAGTGGCTATTTCATCAAATCTGTTAAACCACTCTATCCAATCTTCTTTTCCTAAAAATACTGGCAGTTTACATGTACTTCCATTCCTATAAACAGGGGTAACATTTTTGCTGTCTCCTTGTTGACTTCTTGAGTTATAGCCGGTGTAAAAGGAATGGAAGTCCGTAGGAACGTTAGTCCCTCTGGACTATTATTCCGCGGAATTATAGTCCTAGGTCTAACATTTCTAGGAATAGTAGTCCGCCGGACTACTATTCCTAGAAATGTTAGACCTAGGACTATAATTCCGCGGAATAATAGTCCAGATGGACTAATTTTCCTACGGACTTCCATTCCTGTTACACCGGCATTACTCACACCATCACAGTCTTCAGAGTCACTAGAATCACAACTGCTCACTGATCTGTAAAGTGGACCATTTGCTCTTGAAGTCCAAGTGCCAGAAACATTTTTCATAATGCCGTTTAACTGAGTTTGTCCCTTGAAAAGTACTTTTTACGGCTCCTAAATCTCTAACTGCATTCTGGAATTCTCTCGTTATATTGTCAACCATTCCCGTCGAGCTTGTTCCAACGGGGGGTCATAACCTATGTTTTTGAGATAAAAAAATGAGTTATTCAAGATTTTTTTTTGGCAAGTGTCGTCTGCTTAATAAAGCACCCCCAGATTTTTTCTTTGACAGCGATGTTGCTGTTACTGATTAATATGTTTTAATGCTTGCTATGTCTTGCAGTACATTTCACCACGTGGAACATGATGTTTCTGGTTTCTACACCAAACACATCCCCTCATCCACGTGAAAGCATGCTTCCCACGAATGTCACAAAAAAACACTCTCATGCACATGCAAGATCTGGGTAGAAAAGAAGAAAATTTATCACTTCTTTTTTCAATAAACGTTGACATGGCACGGAGTAGACTGTCAGAGGCACACAGATGGCAAATCGTTGGCATGTATACAACAGGCATGTCATTCAAAGCTATTGCACGGTGACTTGTCCATAGCCATTCTGTCATCAGCAGACTTGTCTGAAAACATCAACAAAACAAAGGGCCTGGACAACTCCAAAATACCTCTCTTCGGGAAGATCGGAATCTGGCACGCCTCGTTAGGCGTGAACCCTTTACTTCAAGTGGGGTTTAGAAACGCATTTTGGCTCCCCAACAGGCGTTTGTACAACTGAACTGTCCGAAACTGTCTCAAACCACTGGGTATGAGGTCCCGAAGGGTCACCCCCAGGCATCCAGCTCTATCCGATTCGCATCAAAGACGACATTTGTGGAGGTGTATGGCACAACAACATTGGAATCTCAGGACGTGGATGAGAGTCTATTGGACCGACGAGAGTAGGTTCCTGCTTCACGTCACAGATGGCCGAATGGGAGTGCGCAGGCATAGAAATACTGCTAACGTGAACGTGGTGGATACACTCGCTACTGACGTCGACGTCAGTCAATGCTATTGTGTTCAGGAAATCACAAGTTACATTTTTTGTCAGTAATTACCGGCATTGCGACATCATGGATCATCTTCTGAAAAGAGTTGTCGAGTTGTTCAAAAAGTCACTCGAATCGAGTGGTTCCTCGAACAACACGGCGAATATTCTGGAGGAGACAAATGAGATATCAGAGCCAGAGACATGTCATAAAAAAGATTCCGAAAGTAGGATTCCGTAAGTGAGATTGCGAAAGGTGGGATTCCGTAGGGTAGGATTTCGAAGGTCGGGTTTTCTAGTGTACCTCATACCGACAAAACCCTAACAACTTTTCACGGCATTCCACCATGTCGTAGGAGCCACATGCATATAGAACCACTACCACCGACAATGATCCACATGTAGTCTACAGATGTCCACACCAGTCCATATAGCGCCAAGCAATAGTTCACACCACACCAGTCAACATGAACACATACAATAGTCTGCACAGGTCAATGCAGGTCCATGTAAGTCCATGTGATAGTCCATATAAGTTCGCATGATAGACCATACGGATAAAAACAGTGGTCCTCAATAGTCCGGTATATTCATATTCCATCGAACACATCCCAAAATAACGTGATCAGGTTTATAGCACTACGCGCTATCTAAATCATTCCAGCATTACCCCAAGAATCCAAGATGACGCCCTCAAAATAGCCCAGAAATACCCAGTATCAGATCCAACATAACCCTAAAAGGAGAATTCAAATATAATTCGAACCCGAAAAATACTCCAGTGGAATCAAACACACCCTCGGAACACACCCCATACGATTACAAGCCATCCTTTTCCGTAGCAACTACGTACCACCATAGACATCAAATTGCGGTCTCCAACAACCGAAATGGGGTGTCTCCCTAACACCTGCGGCACATGGGTAGTAACACCGCGCATAACCATGATGATGACATCACAGCATGAACACTCACGCCCTACATTGCCTACCCATAATGCACCACGACTAGAACGTTACTTTCTAGGTCACCCAAATGGGGGATAAAGTGTCCCCGATTGACTACTTGCAATTTTGGGCGGCCATTTCAAAATTTCAAGTCTAAGGTAGCCATTTTGGGTTTTGTAAGTTGTATCTTTGAATTTGTCATTCCAGAAAACATATAATTACAAGCCAAAATCATCCCATTTCGGACATCAGATACACTTCAGAACCTCCCCCCCCCCCACCCCCACTCCCCCATCCCTGAAAGGGAGAGGCGCCGTCGGGAAAGAATGGTGTGAACATTTCTTCGATAATCGGCGTACATCATCGAGTTAAGCGGTAAAACTCACCCTAGAATCAATTTCCTTATAAAGTGGGCAACATTTCCCACCAGGGTGTGTGGCTCTGGGACTGTCACAAAGAAGACAGAATGAATCAGAACAAAGGTTTATCACAATAAACGTGAAAACACATTTGCCATCATCCGTGAAGTCTTTGAAGCACAAAAGGCGTTCGATATTATATTATTAAACGAGCGTGATGGGTTGTTCGCCACATCAATAGAGTGGAAGTGGGAAGGGGGTAGTTGCTTCGTATGAACTCCGTCACACCCACTGGGCACTATATTATGCTGGCTGGGAAAGGACATCATATGATTTGATTTTTCTTGTGTTATCTCGATCGATTGACTTATTATCTCGATCCGTCGACTTAGTATCGCGATCGATCGACTTATTATCTCGATCTATCAACTTAGTGTCTCAAGCAATCAACTTATCTTTCTGAATTTGGTAAGTTAATACTATAAAGGGTTC
The DNA here is from genome assembly GCA_031216915.1 of Pictodentalium vernedei. NCBI lineage: Eukaryota > Metazoa > Mollusca > Scaphopoda > Dentaliida > Dentaliidae > Pictodentalium > Pictodentalium vernedei. The sequence continues at coordinate 407,718,407 of CM062290.1, forward strand.
GGAATGCGATTACATGGGTATATACCGCCCATAATGTACTACCGTTCTAAACTACCGGGCATTACCCCCGCCCCCACAATACTGCCTAGACTAGCATCTCGTACTGCCTAAACCAGTCGTAGGATAATATGAAGCATTAGGTGACTTAGCAGAACCAAGGGCTAGCGGGGTTGATGGCATATAACGCTCTTACTATACTACCAGACTAGACAATCATGCACCATCCCACCCCACAACACTGCTTGACTTAGCATTATGTACTATCTATACCAGTCATAGAACAATACAAGGCAATATGTTGCTCAATCGTACCAAGGGTTAACCGACTGCGTTTATTGGTAGTACGAAATAAGGACTATTGTGGGACTGGCGTTAGCCTTTGTGGAGGTTTGGGATTTATGGTCTGATTTGGGGTGGCTGGTTGTCTGGGTGGTAATGGGAACATTCGGAGACTGAACATAGAGCTGGCTGGGAACTATTGGGGTAATGCATGGTCGTCTAGTGCGGTATTGCGAGACACTCGTTGTTTGTTTACGTTGGTAGCATAGTGTGGGCGTTATATACTCCTGTATAGCTCAGCTAAATCATCGCACATGTGTTAACCCACTGATTGCTTTGTACTATCCTCTAACGGGTATAGGCTATATGTAATGCTGGGTCAGGCGGTATGGTTGCCTAGTGTGATAGTACATGATGAACGTTCTGTATCCCTGTAGGTCCCGTGTTAGCCTTTAGTACACAATTAATCCATCCAAACCTTCATATACTACTCAAAGTTTTCTAAGCACCAAGTACATGTATATCCAACTACCTGTTTTCCATTTTAGTTGAAATATTGTGATGAAAAGTGTATATATTTTTATTTACTTATATCTTTAATGATTTAAGTACAGAAATTAAGATTCTGTTTCTGTTTAACATTACTTTTTAGCTTTTGAATACGATAACCATGGAAATGGATATTATTGGTAAAAGAGGAAATTTTTCAAATTTGCCAAAATGTTGACGGAGCGAACTGGTATGTTTTCAACATCGAGTACGTATGAGACCCATTACTGTTAATTACAGCTTGACAAAGTCTTCTCATGCTCCTAATCAGGTTCCTGATGGTCCTTTGTGGGATGTTGTTCCATTCTTGGACCAGCATGACACCAAGCTCCTGGACACTTCTTGGCTGGACTGGACGGGCTGAAATTGCGGGCTGCAACTCACTCCAGACATGTTCGACTGGATTGAGGTCAGGGGATCTTGCTGACCAGTCCATGCGCTCAATCCCCTCCCTCTGTCGGTACTCCCGGACAGAATGCATAACATGAGGACTGGCATTATCGTCCATCAGAATGAATCTATCACCAACTGCACTTGCGTACAATCTGACGTGGACATCCAGGGTCTATCAATATATTGCTGTGCAGTCAATGTACCACGTCCAAGGACACAGAGCTCTATACGTCCATCCCTAGAGGTCATGCTCAGCAATGTTGACTGCATGGAATCGCTCTCCGGGTCTCCTCCATACCCTAGAACGCCTATCTATGTGGTCTAGGCAGTACCTTTACTCATCTGTAAAAAGGACAGGTCGCCAATCTTCTCTGGTCCATCCAACGTGGTCCATGGTCCATTCATATCGTGCCTGGCGGTGAATCTGGGACAGCGGAATACGAATTCATGGTCTTCACCATCGGAGACCACCTTCGTGCAACCTTGCCCGGATAGTCTGCGTCGAAACATTTACCCGGGATGCATTCTAAAGGTCACTGCGAAGCTGGGTTGCTGTGGCAAAACGGTTCCTACGGGCCTGAATGATCAAAAACCGGTCTTCAGTTGCAGATGTTGCCCTGTCTGTGCCACCACCATGCCGTCTTACTGGTGTGCCATACTGCTGAAATCTTGCCCAGTCTCTGGTAATCACAATATGGTGCACACCAAGGGTTTCACCAACCTGACGATGGGTATTCCCTTGCTCCACCATCCCTACAGCCCGCCACATTTCTGCTTCAGACAAATGACTTCTTACATTTGCATTTGCCATATTCAAACATTAAATCGCAAGGGTTTGTGTTGAAATGAAGGTTGAATACCCTACACATGTCATGTGTATGTAGACTGTACACGAAAGCATCATGAAAATCAAGGGGTAAATGCTTTTCATGACTGTCACGAATAGTCTGCCTGTCAAGAGAGCTAGTGTAAACACTGGGGACCATATCAATGCATTCCTCAATCATATCCACCAAATATATCGCAAATATGTCACAAGCAATTTTCACAACGATATGTCAAATATTTGGTGCTTAGCAATCTTTGAGTAGGTTGTTATTCGATGACTGTTATAGGTAGTACGTAATGCTCGGCCAAGCGTTATTGTGAGTAGGGGTAATGCATGGAAGTTTAAAACGGCAGTATAGTATAAACGGTATATACACCTGTGGGGTCCATCTTAACCCTTGGTACTATTGATCAGCCGATTGCTTTGTGCTATTTTATGACTAGTATAGGGAGTACATGATAGGTCAAGCAGTGTTGTGGGATAGGGATGGTGGTAACGCATGCTTGTCTACTGCGGTAGTACGGTAAGGGCGTTATATACTCCTATATGTCTGTTGTTAGCCCTGTGACTGGTATAGGTAGTGCGTAATGCTAGTCCAGGCAGTATTGTGGGGTGGGGGGGGGGGGGGGAATGCTTGGAAGTTTAGAACGTTAGTACAGTAAGGGCCATATTTTTCCGGTGTAAGCTCCATTTTAACAGTTGCTAGTATCAACTTACCGGATATAGATAAGATAATAAGTCGATCGATCGAGATACTAAGTTGATCGATCGAGATACTAAGTCTATCGATCGATATAATACGTCGATCGATCGAGATAAAACAAGGAAAATAGAATGATATGACGTCCTTTACTATTTGGAAGTTGTCACGGTCCCTTGATTGGTTAGTTAATCCGAACAAAGCTATCCAAAAGAGAGAAGGGAAGCCGCGATACCATCGAGTTTGAAAGCTTTGAAAAAATAATGTCAGACCGCTTTTCACGAGTAAGGATTTCAACCATTCTCCTCTCTTTCTGTCCATCATCAGTAATATTTTTATTTGCGATAATAGGAGCCTGAGAGAAGTATGAGCTCCTCCCGTTGGCGGTGTTAGTTTTAAGCTGTAAAAAACGGCCTCATGAACCTCGTGTTGACGATGTTTTGATCCGAGGGGGGAAGGGATAAAGTTGTGAATTGTTTTGAATTGTGGGCCCGAACAGATAACCCCTCGACATCACAGGCCACATTATTGTTCGTTCAATGCATTACGCGTATTTTATTATTACTCTTATTTCAAGGAAAACATTAAAAAGTTTCCAGCTGCCCTCTAGGCTTCACGGTTTCTACGTCCTTGGCACCACCACTGATAAAACGGGTCAGTTGCAATCCTCTATATATTTATTAATTGGTGTTTATTACTTTCCAGAGTGTGATTTACTAGGATTTCCCGGTTTGATTATAAATGATAACTTCACAAGTGAATTATGCAATCAACAATTTTGTCGTGTATCCGGGCGCGCACACGAAGACACTTTGCCGTGGATGTAATGGGGACTTCATTGTTTTTTTTGCTTTTTGTAACCTTTTACCTAACTTGAAAAGCAGACGGCACTCGCAAAAAAAAAAAAAAAAATCTTGAATAACTATTATTTTCATTTTTGTCTCAAACATATAGATTATGAAACCCCATTGGAACGAGCTCGACGAGCTCGTTCCAATGAGGGGGTCATAACCTATGTTTTAGAGACAGAAAATGAAAAAAATAATGAAAATTAATTGGCGAGTTTTGAGAATAGCGCTGGCCGTTACATTAGGTAAAGGGTTAAATAATGTAATTATCGTTAATAATGAAAAGTATTAAACAGAGTAACAGGACGTGTTTCGTGAAATAATTCATTCAAGAGAGGGACTATATTGTAAAACATTAGTGCGCATTCGCCCACTCATGTTTGTACAACGTCTCATGAATTATTTCACGTAATCAGTCAGTCAAGCGATTACTTTCTGTTTATTGCCACTTTCAGTATATATGACTATATAATACCACAGAGAGTATAAATTCAAGATTAACCAACGCTGTACCCATTACCTATTTATGTCGACTCAAACCCCGTTTGTTGGTTCACCACAGCTACCACAGATATCAAGCACTACTTCGCTTACCGCGTTTCGCAAGGGGAGCTATCACCACTACCGTTACCATCTTTGTCTTGAACTACAGTCTAATTTTTCGGTTCAAAGTCATATTGAAGTATACTGTATCATGAAATCTTATTGTATACATCCAGGATGTTTTACAATGGATGGAGGGGACAACTGGTCTCATTTCAGCTCTATTAAAGTTTGGGCGGGGCGCGGTGGTTCGGTGGTGACGGTATTGAATTTCAAACCGAAAGGTTCATGATTCGACCCACGCCAGAGGTATCTGCGTTGTGTCCTTGAGCAATGCACTTAATCCCGTGGGGGCACGGCGGTGCTGTGTGTAGAGGAGTACACATCAAGGGTGCATTTGTCTTCAACCAATGTTAACCCTGCTTGTGGGGAGTTGGTACCTTTGGAAGTCCGGCAGTTGCTCTCCGTTGCTCGGTGGTTGTTTCCGGGCACTCTGACTTTATCCACCCAAAAAACTGTCCGACACGACGTGACCCTGGCTGTCGAAGGTATCAATACCCAAATAAATAAATAAATTCATAGTTTGGACACAGCATATTTTGTATAGGAATTTACCACTAGAGCTGCGCTGACCCTTCAAAATACAAGACATAATTATTACTTCATACACGACTCACAAAAGCAGAAACCGTCCCATCTCTTCACTGAATGGAAATTAGTCACCATATGCCACTCCAGTGCTCATAACCTCCGAATTACTTTTACCATACGACGTCGGTTCGAGGCAGTTTCGCAATGTGAGCTAAATTCAGAAAATCTACGTTGGAATGTAAGTGTGGGGGAGTGGGCGGGGGTGGGTAGGGGTGGGTGTATGTTTGCATGTGTAAGGAGATATTTGTGTAGGTTAGAGGGTATGTCAATGATAGTTAAGTATGTGTCTTGTGTGTGCACCTCCGCGAGTAGGTGGTCTGGCGGTAAGATTAACTAACTCCCACCAATCCACTCAAAGTTACTAAATTTGATTTCGAGAAGAATTCTTGAATTGCATTGTTTGCACACCTCGGCGTTTTGTTTTTCAGCAAATGCATTATTAATTTAACAAGTGTAGACTATTTCACATTTGCCCACTTCCATAAGCCTCCGCGGCTGCTCTGGGCTACTCGGTGGTGGCTGCCCTCTACTGTGTGAGCATAATAAATCTTGACATCGTCTGCGTTTGGCAAAGGGTTACACCCATTGAAAACCTTTTACCTAACGAATTGGTTGCATCCGCCTGCGTAATTTGCAATTTAACAGTTGAAAAAGTTTTCAACAACTGCAACACAATCATTTCGTGTCACACCCTCATTGGAACGAGATCGGAGAACTCCTGCCAATAAATGATCACCGGATCTGGGTTGGGTTAATTTTGTTTTTTAAATTTAAAAAAAATAACAAATTTGGTAACGGGTAAAGTGTCGCTTTTCTTTGTTATTTCAAACCGTTGAGCATGAAAAGATGTATTCGACTACAAGATAACATATTGCACAGCAATTTGGCGAAGAGGACCAAAAATACTTTAATCGTACAACTCGAGAGGTCTGTAGGATGAATTACTGGTGAACCTCCAAATGAACACTATAGATTCGCCCACTTTGCAGTAAATGTCGAAACCATCAAGGAGCTCAGCGTTGAATGGTTAATAGCGCCGATAGGTTTTCAACTAATTTTGGTAGACGTATTCAGAGAAGAGTGGCTAATTTACAATTTATTTATTTATTATTTATTTCTTTTTGAAATGGATGCCTTGATGATGCAGTTAGGGTATTAGTCAGTCGGAGTTTTAGTGAAAAAAAAACCTTAAAATTATGGAGAAGAGGTGAGATTTATTTACAAGAAATTAGAATGTACATGTAGTGGCCATGAGGCAACATTGTATTTAATTACAGTACAGCCGCCGTGGACTGGTAGTGATGTCCACTCATGCATTTAGCAGATAATAAAAATCATCAACGGAAAAATGCTTAATTGATGAATCACCGAATTGTACCCTGTGTTTCATTAATTACATTTTTGATGATTATTTCTATATTAGCGTTTGCAATTTAATATTGTTGCGTCCGTGGAACTACTGCCCCTCTCGTGGAAAGTGATCAGTCCACAGCGGCCGCAATGTATCATGTAACGTCCCGATACAACAAGTTGGTATTACTAGCCCCTCAAACGGCCTAATTGGGTGCCTCGGGATGTCATTTTTATAACCGAATGTGTGAGTCTGAGTCTCGTTACGTAATGATAATCAAGAGCGAATCGATATCCGAGACTCCAATTCAGGCGAAAATGTACCAAATATAGAAGTCTTTGAGTGCAATATTTTCCATCCGCCAAAATCGATCGGGTGAGGTAATAATGACAGTTCGAACACGTACAGTACGTGGAGAGTGGATTGTAACTAAATCACCCGCGGAGTGGAGTTATCACCCAAGCTATAATTTTCAAATTTTGTACATATCGACAAAAAACACAAGCAATGTTTCAGCCAATGGACCTCCGGGTTTAACCCGGAGGTCCATTGGCTGAAACTTTGCTTGTGCTGCTTATGATTTGCAACAAATTCGCAATTATTGCTTGGGTGGAATCTCCACTCTGCGGGTGATTTAATGATAAAACACTCTCCACGTACTGTATGATGTGCTGTAATTATTGCACGTCAACAGTGTATTAAAAACTTACTAATCGAGTTTGGCGGAGGGATACCACTTCGGCTTCTTGTTCAGTATTATCCCGAAATCGATCTCGTGCAGTAAGCAATGACAGTTCGAACGCGTATGCTGTTCTGTATTTATTGCATCCTATAGTTTACTAAAAAAAAAAATACTAAAACCTCAAATTATTGCCAAAAATAACGCAAACGTAAAAAGGAATAGTTAAATAGTCTAGTACCTGTTGTAGAAACGATCATGTTATTCTGACACGATGCCATATTAGTCACACAAAATTTACAGATTCCTTTTTCTGTTAGAGGGTAATATGCGACCAGAGTGTATTCGCTGCCAACAGGTGTTGACAGTGGAACACATTATTAACATTGCACTGATTTTGATAATGCAAGCGGGCAGTGTTTCACTGTAAGATCCCAAAGAGATTTTTTTTTATCATACGAACCCCATAAATTATCTCATTTTTTAAAATAATCAACCTTTTCTAATAAATTTTAAAACTGTTTTTATTCTTCTAAACTGGTGTCTTCAAGTTTAAAAATACATCAGGTTGATTTTCAAATACCCATTTTTCTTGTATCATCAGTCATTACTGTTTCTATTGTAATTATTTCATATTTTAATTCAATCTTTTTTACTTCTTAATTAATATTTGTAATTTCTACAGTTTTCTTGTCGCAATATACATGTACGCTCAGCTTCTGGTCCGGCGTTAAGAACAAATAAAAAAATAAAAAAAAAATAAATGTTTTGAAGAGGAAAGGGTTTTATGTCACGTAAATTCTTGCGATTGGCCACTGATAGTGTTCGGTAGCGCGTCAAACATAATACGTTTTTATTTAAACAATTTTATTGATTTCTCGGTGCGATGAATAATGAATGTCTGTTCTTTCCATTTACACTTGCGGTGCATACAAAAACAAAACGCGACTGAAGAGACACTTTTTTACGTTGCGGCAAACACGGTACTTGGGAGTTCATGATGAACAGAAATTTTGCTTCTTCAAGTGTCAACGTAAACCTCGAGGGGACAACTCAAAACACGGACAACCACACTGATGTCAATGACACACTTCGTCTTTTTATAACAGGCTTTAAGTTGTGTGGCTATTATAGTCCTTACTTGTCATCTTTCGTGAGGAAAAATACAACAGAAAGATCGAAAAAGTATTTCTTTCATCTTCTCTATTCGATGCTGCTCAGTGCCAATTTGTCAGGGTTCGCTTTCCGGTATATAATGGAAGTTAATAAGGAAATGCGGAATGGCATCTCGGAAACACTAATGTTCAGCTTCGCCAATATTGCATTCTATTTTTCATGTGCATATGGTTCCTGGTGTTTAACGTGGACATTTTCACGGAATATGGATCGGCTCTGTCATAATATGAGGGATTTTCAAGATACATTTCAAAACGTGTACACGAGCTTTCGATTGAGAAGAATTACTCGAATATTATTAGTAGCTCTTGTAATTATATCTGGAATGACAGCTGCATCTTTAGGCGCGTGTATTTACGCATTGAGGGAGAGGTCTACATTAATGAGGAAATTTGTGGTTTTGGAAGCAATGTCTGACAAAACTGTTTTAATAGTTGTAGTTGCATTTGCAATTGTGGCGGTTCCTCTCTTTTTTCAATTTCTTGTACCAGAATTGTTGTTCGCCGTATTACTTCATATTATGTACCAAAATTACTCATGCATTGTTACTGACTTATCCAATTTACGAAAGTCATTTCCTTTGGATTTTGAAGAAAAAATAAAGAAACTGAGACTTCAGTTTGAGGCTCTAGGTCAACTTCTGTGCCGAGCCAACGAGACAATGTTGCATATACCACCAATTTCTTTTGCTCTGGCTATCTCAGTTACCTGTTTCATGTTGTATGGAATTGTTAACCAAAGCCTTACATCAGAGGACTTTGTACTCTCCATAATAACCACATCCATCGTATTGATAAGGATAACAGTCATGATTATTGGATCGGTACTGTTGAAAGGGAAGGTAGGTTCACCGTTACCAGATATTATTATTTGGCAAAGTGTGATTTACTGGGATTCCTGAGTTTGATTATAAACGATAATTTCACAATTGTGCCATGTATGTGTGCGAGCAAACAAAGACGCTTTGCCGTGGATGTAATGGGAATATATTGGTTTTTGTTTTTAAACCTTCACCTAATATGAAAAGCAGACGACACTAACAAAACAAAAACAATTCTTGAATAGCTATTATTTTCATATTTTGTCTCAGAAACATAGGTTATAACCCCTCATTGGAAAGCTCGACGAGCTCGTTCCAATGAGGGGTCATAGCCTATGTTTTAGAGATACAAAAATGAAAAAAAATAATGAAAATTAATTGGCGATTTTTGAGAATAGCGCTGGCCGTTACGTTAGCTGAAGAGATAAATACGAAAATTATCGTTAATAATGAAAAGTAATAAACAGAGTAATCGCTTGACTGGACTGGTTACGTGAAATAATTCATTCGAGGAGAGGGACTATATTGTAAAGCACTCGTACACATTCGCGCACTCGTGTTTGTTCAACGTCCTTCACCTCTCATGAATTATTTCACGTAACCAGTCCAGTCCAACGATTACTTTCTATTTATTTTGTGAATTACTATATAATCGCCGTGGACTGGTCGTAACCCAGGAGTGGGCAGTGTGGTACACGCGTACCTTTACCGAGTGATAAAAATCATCTTCGGCGAATTGTAATTAATAAAGCACGGGGCTGTATCCGGTGCTTCATTAATTCAATTGTTGATGATTAATCCTATCATTGGAGTTTGGAATCTAATATTATTGCGTCCGTGGAATGTTGCCCATCCATGGAAAGTGACCAGTCCACGGCGGCCGTACTCTATGAAGGGTTAAAACAATTTGTAGCTATCCCATAGACATTCACAGGAGTTTGATTTGCTGCCCATTTAAACTATTCGCCCAGTTTGTTTTGCTCACATTTTACACGGGGTTCATAATCGATGTCATTTGCGCACTGTACACCGATCACACAATTGATCATTTTCGCGATAATACCTTGTCCCGATCGCGACACAAGTAGGTCGAGATTTCGTAATTAAAGTACTGCGGAATCACAACTGCATCCGACAAAACAAAACGGAAGCGCGGTGGCTTAGAGATTACCGAATTGGAGTTCAAACCAAAAGGTCCAAGGTTCGTTCCCAGTCAGGGGTAACTGAGTTGTGTCCTTGCGCAAGCCACTTAATCCCGATTGCCTATGTGTGGACACGATGGCACTGTTACTAAGGCATACTGCACGTCGATGGTGCACGTGTATTCACCCAGTGCTAACCCTGCTTTTGTGGAGTTAGTACGTTGGGGAGTCTAGCAATTGCTCGGTGATTCTTTCCAGGTACTCTGGCTCCCCAACCCGTAAAACTGTCTGACACGGGGTGACCATTGCTGTCGAAAGTGTCGTTAAACCCGAATAAATAAATATACACCTGGAACTTAATTAATCACCCCTGAAATGTTTCATGAGAATGAAGTTACTGTTACAGATTATTATGTTTTAATGATTGCTATGACTAGCAGTACATTTCATCTAGTGAAATATGATGTTTGTGGTTGATAGCGTACCCAAACAGCCCCACAATCATGCTTCCCACGAATGCCGCAAAAAAGCACTGCCATCCATATGCAATATCTGCGGGAAAACAAAAAATGTTGTCACTTCGTTTATCAATGTTGACACGGCAAGGAGGAGACTCTCAGAGGCACCAACATGGCAAATCGTTGACAGGCATGGAACAGGCATGTGATTCAAAGCTGTTGACAGGCAACTTGGCTATAGTCATCCTGTCATCAGCAGACCTGTCCGAAAACATCAACAAACCAATGATGTTAAGGACCGACCAAGGCCTGTTGGCAGGCAACTTGGCTGTTGGCAGGAAACTTGGCTATAGTCATCCTGTCATCAGCTGACCTGTCCAAAAATATCAACAAACCAACGATGTTAAGGACCGACCAAGGCTTGGGCAACCCCAAGCGACCTCTCCTCGGGAAGATCGGAGTCTGGCACGCCTCGTTAGGCGTGAACCCTTTGATTCAGGTTTTGAAACGCCTTTGGTCCCCCAAACAGGCGTTTGTGCTACAGAACTGTCCGAAGCCGTCTCAAAGCACTGGATATGAGACCCAGAAGGGTCATCAAGCGTTCTTCTCTGTCCGATCAGCATCACAGATGACGTTTGGAGTGGTGTATGGCACGGCAACATTGGAATCTCAGGACATGGATGAGAGTCCATTGGTCAGACGAGGGGAGGTTCCTGTTTCACGTCATAGATGGTCGTATCAGAGTGTGGATGCATAGAAATGCTGCTTACGTGCCCAAGAATGTCAGACCTGCTGTTCCTTATGGTGGAGGATCAATAATAACCTGGGGATGCCTCTTTCATGGTCGTAAACTTGATATGGTGACTGCACGTTGGAATCTCAATGGTCATCAGTACATCCGAGACATTCTCAATCCGGATGTAGTGCCTCATATCGACAACCACCCGTTGGCTAGTCGCCCTGTATTGATGGAGGCCAGTGCAAGGCCACATCGTTCCCATACTGTGAGAGCATTCCCCCAGAACAACGCTATTACAACACTACCTTGGCCTGCAATGAGCCCCGATTTGAACCACTTAGAACACATCCGGGTCTTTCTTGGACGATGTTTGCAAGCAAGGGATCCGCCTGTACAGAATGTGGCCGATTTGGAAGCTGCGTTGCCTGAAGAGTGGCAGCAGCTGCCTCTGGACCGTATCAGAAGGCTCACTTGTAGCATTAGGATGACGGTTCAGGCTGTCGTACGAGCACGTGGCGGAGACACACGTTACTGACGACAGACACTGCTATTGTGTTCAGGAGATCACAAGTTACATGTTTTGTCAGTAATTACCGGCATTGTTTCACGATGGACCGTTCCAGCACCATACATGTCGATAGAACATTTTCCCATCAAAATATTAATGACAGGTATGTGTAATTAGGGCCATTAACCCTTTGAGACTTTAATTATTCTGACGTTCAAACTTCACTGGGAATTCAGTTTCTTCAATGTTTTTCAAAATGCCACGTGAAACGTGGAAAAGTACAAATAACAAGATATTTTTCACATTCGTGATTATCTGGTTGAGGGCTAGATTATTTTTGGTGGTCTGAATTTGTTATTCAAAACTTGTTTTATTACAAATTATTGGAGAGTGCCATCAGGCACTCTCCAATAATTTGTAATAAAACAAATTGATATAAACAAAATTTTATTTGTGTTAAATTTGACTGAATGTGAAATACAAGTAAGGGAAGTGTTGGCTTTTGCTCTGGTATCCTTGTTTAGTGGCTACTTGCACTTAACGAATTAAGAAGTCTTGACAGCAGGATTATATTAGTATTTTAAGCTGCGATAACATTTGGCTCAACGGTTGTCACTGAGCACTATTCGGAAGAAAATAAAAAAATCGAAAAATAATAACAAAACAAATGAACACAAAGTATAAAGGCGCAGTTTGATTTCGCGCGACATAAGACGTGCAGACGTATCAACGCGCTGTTTGATTTCGTTCGTCATAAGACGCACAAAAGTATCAAAGGGTTAAAATACTGCATATGTTCATCATTGTGTTGTCTTTCATTTGTCAATAGACCATTCTTACCGCAAACAATCACTTTTGGACATCTGAAAGACAGCTTGAAAGTAATGACAGTTTCTATTAACATCACTGCGAAAAAAACAGGGGGTGCTTAATTAAGTTCCAGAGTGTATAAATACATAACAAAAGAAAACGAAAATAGCATCACGAATTCAATGTTCTCCTAATTATAAATAGCCTCCCCGTTCGAATCCCACCTGCGGCAACCGCGTTGTGTCCTTGGGTAAGACACTTCACCCCCATTGCCCACGTGGGGGCACGGTGACGTTGTGTACTAAGGCGTACTGCACGCCGATGTGAACTTGTCTTCAACCAGTGCTAACCCTGTCTGTGTGGAGTAAGTATGTTGGGAAGCCTGACAGTTGTTCGCCGTTGCTCGTTGGTTCTCTCCGGGTATTCCGGTTTCCTCAACCCTTAAAACTGTCGGACACGAGGTGACCCTGGCAGTCGAAAGTGTTGTTAAACCCCAATAAATAAATAAATCAACATGGGCTAACTTGCGAAAACTGCTAAATCTGCATTCCAATTAAATGCATTCTTGGGTGGGAAACTTAGGGCGTACTTTATTACTGAGTTCTTAAACCCTTCACATAACGAATCGCCCGTATCCGCCCGCGTAATATGCAAATTGAGCAGTTGAAAAAATTAAATTTTTCAAAATATTTCAACAAAGCCATATCATGTGACCTCTCATTGGAAAGAGCTCATTGAAGTAGATGTCTTACCTCGTTCTATTTCAATGTTTGTACTCTTGCAATGTACATGAGAGCTGCCCGTTCGTCTTGTGCCCAATCCAAAAACATTGAAAGACGTTTCATTAGGTTTACGAATAATGTCGAGAACCACAGCCAAATATAAGTGCAGGAAATATGTATACGCCGATATTCTCTATCCGACCATGCATGTTACCTTAGGAGATTAAAATATCGAACTGATTACTTATTGTCTCACATGTTCGATCTTCATCTGCTCATTCAAAAATATGTTTGCTGTTAAAAGTAACCCTCTCGAGGTGCTTTTGAGCTCCATCGACATTTGCGTTTTAACATGAAAAAGAAACCCGCTGATTAGAAGGAAGGACGCCAAAACAAATGAATGAATGAATTAATTAATTAACCATCTATTCGCCAATTGGCTGATTTATCATATGTGTTATACTGCGTAATTAATTAGCTAACTGGCAGGCCAATTAATTAAACAAACATTTGCTCTATAATGGGCATCAAGAACTGCGAATAGGACCAGAAAATACCTTAATCTTTCATCTACCCCGAACAAAGGCGACAACTGAAAAAAATCGCCCTAAAGAAATTATTATCACGCATTGGCAGGAGGTAGTTAAACTTGTTCCAATGGGGTTATCATGAGTTATGTTTTGCAGGCAAACACTAATTGTCACATGGCCGAAAATACTGTTGTTTCCAAAAGCGCTCCTATTTCTTCCATTACAAGTGTGTGTTGTTGCAGTACTCTCTCCACCCATAACATTGTGTAAGAAAGGGTTTTACAGGGGTCTTTTTCACATGGGCACTAGGCCATTCTCTGTCAATCGATTGTCCCATCTGCATGCCGTGATTTGACCTTGAAGTGATGGCCCTTTTCCCAACACTGTCCCTTCGCCAGCTTCTCCACATGTAAGCAATATCTCCGTATCACTTTCTGAAAATGATGACAGTGCAACCAAAACATTACAGGGCGAGTGAAAAAACTATTGATTAAGGGCTTAATCTATTAATTACTCTTAACTGTTAACCCTTTACCTAACATGAAAAAGGCAGACGACACTTAAAAAAAATTCTTGAATAACTAATTTTTTCATTTTTTGTCTCAAAAACGTAGGTTATGTCTCCTCATTGGAACGAGCTCGACGAGCTCGTTCCAATGAGGGGTCATAACCTATGTTTTTGAGACAAAAAATAAAAAAATAATGAAAATTAATTGGCGATTTTTGTGAATAGCGCTGGCCGGTTTTGGCCGTTACGTTGGGTAAAGGGTTAACATCAGTACTAGCGTAAAGGGCTTAATCTATTAATGATTCTTAATTGTTAACATCAGTACCAGCGTAAAAGACTTAATCCGTTAGCTATTCTTAACTGTTAATATCAGTACCAGATATTAATTTGTGGAATGTTATCTTGAAGTTTATTAAACTCCGTTGACGGGTTCTTCCTTACCGATATAGACCACTACAGACGTGTGTCAAAGTTGTACAGATGTAGGTAGGTTCACAAATAATGTAACATTATATTTAGAACTGAAACGGTTAAGGGGTTTTCTTGATCGATTAATCACGTGGATTAACGTTGGTTAACCTATTAATCACTTGGCCAAATAGATATCTGAATCATTACCATACCGTTGATGATTTACAGCACGAATCCTTTACCCAACGTAACAAACAAAACCGACTAGGCCTGTTTACAAAAGCACCATTCAAAGTTAGGCTTTCAATGTGTCTCAAAAACTGACAAAAAATGAAAATTTTTAATAATTTATGAATTTATTTTGCAAGTATCGTCTGCTAGCCGCAATGGGTAAAGTTTTAAGAATGACCATTTCCAGCTGCTGACACAGTATGATGATCATGTAAGTAAACTAGTATGTCAGCAAGTAACTTGCATGTTTTACTCTGTCTCATATAATTGATGTGAGCCAGTGTGACAATGTCTGCCTGTTTTGGAGCAAGTTTGTTCCTTTGTTAACCCAAATAATACAGTAGTTCAAAAGTAACGATTAATCGAACAATTACTTTTTGGATCGATCAAGATGTTGATCTTTGATTAATCGATTAATCGATTAATCGGTTAACCGTTTCAGCTCTAATTATATTCTGCAGTGATGTTACTTATTATTCTCAGTGTCGTCAGATCGATTAATCATAAATGTTTCTTAACTGGTAGAGTGCTAATTTATTTTTGACCATCCAAATTTGTCCACTCTTCTTTGTGTTGTAACAATTTAGTGGCACTCTCCCATAAATTAAAACAAGGGAAATACTCACAGACTAATTAATTTCAATTTACAAATAATATGGAGCACTTCCATAGAATATGATGTCATTATGTTACGACATCTGCATTTCAGAATAAAGCCCAAATATGGGTTTCAAGCAGGCTACCTCTTAATACATAATTGGATGAATACCGACTGGTAAGGGCAAGTTGTAAGTTTGTTATTATCAATTAAACTAAAAACGTAATTCAGTAAATTGTATCACTTCACTCAACGTTCTTCACAACACTAGAACCCAGCGAAAGCGTTTCTTTTTCCAATCTCTTGGACTCTGAGATTCACGAAATGACGTTGATTATATGACAAGTGGAACATCCAACATTCGAATCCCTAAACGAAAGAAGCTTAGTCATTAACTCTTTACCTAACATGAAAAGCAGACGATACTTGCCAAAAATATTCTTGAATAACTATTTTTTTTTTCATTTTTTATCTCAAAATCATAGGTTATGACAACTCTTTGGAACGAGCGCGGCGAGCGCATTCCAATGAGGGGTCATAATCTATGTTTTTGAGACAAAACATGAAAAAATAATGAAAATTGATTGGCTATTTTTGAGAATAGCGCTGGCCGGTTTTTTGGCGATTACGTTGGGTAAAGGGATAGCCAGCCGTCCAGCGAAACTACACTAAATCGCGTGGACCAACAGGGAGGTCCGAAGAGTTAACGCAGTTGTCTATGGTTTCCTTTGTCGGTTGTTGCCGAAGGAAACTTTTTAGATAGATTTTGTAACCGAACCATTGCGGTTGCAAAAAACTACATCAAAAATAAAAATAAAGTTATAATGGAATAGAAAAAAATGAATTATCAGTTGGGCGAATAAATTATAAACTTTATAAACGAAATATAAAAAAACAAAATTTTACTTATTCTTCAACTATTTCGATTAACCGTCTATCGCATGCACCAACATTCATATTCTCTGGAATATCGTGCGACCACTTAAATTACAGGCCTGGTAAACGCCCACAACTGAAACTTTGTGGACCTTTAGACATCGTAGTCTATTTAAATGGATAGTAATTCAGACAAACTGAAACCAGAATATAATTGGACGAACATATTCTTCCTTAAAATTAGGGAGATAGACTGGTCAGATTACCTCAGTTTTGAAACATTATCTGGTGGATATTTCCATATGACACTTAAAAGTGTCCTGGGCCGCCTCATGTGCTCGATTAAGAAGTCGGAAACATATTACGATCTTTTCAAACCTCCACTTCACATCATCAATATTTTTCCCCAACTATTTATATCGTGTTTTATCATGGACACCAATAACAAAGCAACGAACCTTCTGATGTACATATGATTCATTCATTCATTCATTCATTAACCCGTTGAACTTTAGTGGTTGTTTCCATGCCAATTCAATGGCAGCAATTAGAAGAGTCCATATTCATTATTTGGGGTAGGCCAATTATTATTTTCAACGTGCAGACCAATCATTATTTTCAACGTGTAGACCAATCATTACTGAGCAGCCGTCCTATTTAATGACGCTTCGACGTATCATGGTCCTGGCTGGAAAAGCTGTCGCTTTGGTTCAAAATATTTTAACGGCATTGGATACTGAAGAAATGTGGGTATTTCTACCAATGCTGTGATTGTAGTTGGACAAAAAAAAACTGCAACTGCCAACTAGAATTATAAGAACTTTAAGTGTTTATTTGCTGAGTGTTAATTGGTAAAAAGAGATCCTCTGTGTTCTGAGGTAGTATTGTCTTTTGAATATTTTTTATCTTTGATTTCAGATATATGAACCCTTGGATGATTTGTATCTATTCGATGTCAGTAAGGTATCAGAGAAAGCAGCATTGGAGGTAAGTTAGGGCCCTGCAAAGCTTCGAGGTTTGATTCGATTTCGAATCTTAAGTATATATTCGGTGCGATTCGAAATCGGCTGTCCGATGCGTTCCCCTCTCGAATCCTTTTATTGGAATATAGCTTAGTATCAGTCATCTTCGTCGTCTCACAAAACGTATACTTCAGATGGAAATCGTACATAAATAATGTTGTAATAAAAGACTGAGTGTAACTTCCGTTACATTAACATAAATGGCATCTGTATTTATGCCAACATTCATGCTAATTCCAATATTACTTCTCCCTACAACTGTTAAATGCAAATTTAAGGTTTCCAAGCAACGTAGACGATGAACTATAATATTTACAAGGTTATATTCCAACTACATCATCAAGGCATGCCTTCATCGAAGGCATGCCTTGATGATGTATTTGGATTATTTTATCAGTCGAGATTTGAACCATCAAAGTCGAAACAAATCAGGTTTATAGCACCACAACCCACATCTGTCATCTTCAAGACGAAACTGACTCGATTCGAGATTCAATTCGATTTCGAATAATAGACATGATTCGATTCGAGATTCGATTGG
This sequence comes from Pictodentalium vernedei, assembly GCA_031216915.1. Lineage (NCBI taxonomy): Eukaryota > Metazoa > Mollusca > Scaphopoda > Dentaliida > Dentaliidae > Pictodentalium > Pictodentalium vernedei. Next base: position 407,736,321 of record CM062290.1, read on the forward strand.
AGTCGAAAATATGTGATTCGCAGGGCCTTACTATAAGATGAATTATAGTATGTATATTGTATTTAACAACCGTAAACCAGCAAGGCATATGGGTAGCTGTTGAGATAATCTCTATAGTTACACAATGTGCATTAGAACCCTGCGAATTACCCATTTTCGCTTTGAAATCGAATGTCGCATCGATCACGGGTCTACTATCCGAATTAGAATCAGATCTCGAATCTAAACCTGATTTTTTTACAGTTTATGGCTCAAGTCCCGAGTGATAAAATATTCCAACATCACCAACGCATTCGTTCGATGAAGGCATGCCTTGGTGATGTCATTGGACTATTACCCAGTTAAGACAAAAGTTCAAAAACAGAAACGGGCTCAGGAATCAACGGTAATAAGCATTTCACATGACTAGACGCTGGCAACCAGCTAGACGTTGATATTGCCTGGAAACTCTGAATTGTCTTTCAACAGTTGTAGCGTTCTGTGAGGCTGGAATTTGCATGGCTGGTGGCATGGGTACGGATGCCGTTTCTCTTTATGTAGCGGAAACTGCACTGTGGATTTGTTTTCAATATTATTTATGAAGAATGCCCGTCGTAACTATCCGTATTGTGAGCCGACGAAAATAACTGCTGTCAAGCCATATTCCAGTGAAAAAAAAATCGAATGGAAATGAATAGCAACTTAAGATTCGAAATCAAACCGAATTTCGAAGTTTCGCAGGGCCCTAATGTGAATTTGTTTGGTTAGTCGTTTACAGATAGCAGTATCACTACACCGAGTCTTGAATAAAATTAATCTCGAATTATGAATATTACATTATAGAAAAAACAGCGAGACAGTTATTATATCGACAAATATCTGACAATAACAAATAAATACCTTTATCACGTCACCCCATCGTTCGGGTATAAAAGGTTGAGAATTTCCACGGACGGCGATATAGTTTTAGAGAAAGTTTTTCGCGGAGATTAAGTCCCGAAATTTCAAAAGGATAAGGCTGGAAATGGGGTTGGAAATAAAAGTTATAGATAAAAAAATGGAATATTGGCATCGGGTGTGTAAATTTGAAATTCGAAAATAACATTTAATAATTTCAAATAAGTAGAAAACAGTATGTGAAGTTTGATAGCTATTTCTGTTATAACGATACAGCTACCTGAACCAGAATACAGTTTTTAATGAAGTATGTAAAACACAGGCTAGACGTTGAGATGACGTAAAAACGTCAAATGGTGTCAAATCGAAAAAGAAAACATCAGTTATCTCTTATTTTTTTTCGCTCTACAGCATACTAAATTTCGGAAACATCTGACGTAATTTAATTTTTTACCACCCCCCCCCCCCCACCCCACCATGGCGTCACCCCCGCGTTCCAGTATAACGATTGAGAATATCCTATGACGGCAAATCATTTTTAGATATTGTTTATCGCGGAGATTACAGACCTAAATATCTAAAGGGTTGGCTGAAAATGAGGTTGAAAATAAAACATATACAGTACGTGGAGAGTGTATTGTAATTAAATCACCCGCGGAGTGGAGTTATCACCCAAGCTATAACTTTCAAATTTTGTACATATCGACAAACAACACAAGCAATGTTTCAGCCAATGGACCTCCGGGTTTAACCCGGAGGTCCATTGGCTGAAACTTTGCTTGTGCTGCTTAAGCTTTGCAACAAATTTGCAATCATTGCTTGGGTGGAATCTCCACTCTGCGGGTGATTTAGTGATAAATTTCGAAAGGGTCGGCTGAAAATGATGTTTAAAATAAAGCATATAGAAATAAACGAAAATTTGGCATCTCTGGCTTCGGTGGCGTGAATTGAAATAAAAACAATAACGTTGCACAGTTTTAAATTAGTAGTATAAAGTGTGGAATGTTCGATAAATGTGTCGCTTTATAAATATGGAGTTTTGTGAATAAGAAGACAGCGTTTTTATGAAATATGTGAAAAATAGGCTAAACTTTAAAAAGACGTAAAAACCTCAGAATGGCGTCAAATCGAAGAACAGAAAGAAACAACATACTGCAATTTCAGAAAAAAAATCTTATATATTTTAATTGTTAGCCGTATGCCCTTCATAACGTTTCCCCAGCGTTCAGGTATAACGGTTGATAATTTTATATATTTGACAATACATTTTTAGATGGTGTTTTTCGTGGATCATATTTCCAAAATTTCAGAGAGATAGACTTTTAAAAATAATTGAAAATTGAAATCTTAAAAAAAATCTTAGAATCCAGCTTCTTCCAAGGAAGTATTGAGATTCCGAAAACTAAAACCGGATGGATCAATATAAGATAACGGGAAATGGGTGTGCATAGTTTGGACGCTGTATCTTTAAGAAGTATGGAGGTACTTGTGTCACAAAATCAACGTCTTTAATAAGAAAATGCCAAAATTCGAAGTGACGTAAAAATGCCAAAAATGGCGAAATATCAAAAAAGCTGTCTCTTAATCTTTCGAGTTCTTTTATATATACTGAGTCAAAAAAGAAAGTATAATAGAAACAAATGTGAAAAAATAGCATAAAGGATGAAATATGATAGTTCTGATGTTGCATGTTTGTGGACAAGAAGTCCTGCAAAGAGTTTAATGACATGTTGTTGTTGACCTCCCAACCGTATACAATGTTGTTACGGATTTCAAAATAGCATGTGCTACCCGAGAATGTCAAATTGAATGGGTGACCGACGATTTTCTTTGTGTTATGTTACTAGAGAGCCTGGGTTATTGAGAAAACACGCTAGTTTTTGTGTTCCGGCATTTTAAAAAAATGCCAAGGTTAACCGAAAATCAGAGGTTGCGTGCCATTGGTGTGCATGAGGCTGGGATACCTGCAGATGAGCTCGCTTCTGAGTTCGGAGTCGCTGTGGTCACTATTTACCGTCTCGTTGGAAGGTATAGAGCCACCGGATCTACTGCCGACCGACCGCGTTTAGGTCGACCAAGAGTTACGATACCTGCACAAGACCGACACATCAGGACATCTCACTTGCGAGATCGCTTCCTTCCGGAGACGAGGGCAGCAACAATTACTCCTGGTAGAACTAAAAATAGAATTAGTGCACAAACTGTCTACAACAGACTCGCTGAACACGGCATACGAAGTAGGCGTCCATACCACGGACTATTCCTTACCCAACATCATCGTTCCGTCAGAATGGAATGGGTACGTCAGCGTATTCGCTGGATTCAGCAGTGTTGGAGCACAGTTCTTTTTAGTGATGAATCTCGATTTTGTCTACGGCACGCTGGTGGTAGCGCAAGAGTGAATCGCCGACGGGGAGAACGGTTTTCTCATGCTTGCGTGCGGGAACGCGACCGTTTTGGCGGGGGTTGTGTAATGGTATGGGCAGGAATTTCTTTGCACCATCGAACGCAGATAATCTTCGTCAATGAGAATCTGAATGGACAGCGATATAGGGACGAAATTCTTAACGCTATTTGTTGTCCCGTTGTTCAGCGGTAACGTCGGGTCGCAGTTATTCCAGCAAGACAATGCCCGATGTCACGTCGCGCGTATCTGTCGTGACTTTCTTGAGGAGCAGAGCATCGAACTTCTCCCCTGTCCCCCACTTTCGACAGGATTTGTCGCCAATCAGGCATCTTTGGGATCTATTGGACCGTCGGGTACGACTTCATGATCTTCAGACGTTAGGCGATGTACGTAATGTTCTAAGGCAGGAGTGGAACTTTGTCTTTGCGCCGTCGATGTCTTGCCATCCAAGAGGCAAACGGTGGACATACACGCTATTGACTGCATGCGTGAATTTTTCATTTCACCCCAGGTCTGAACTGCGACGTCCTGACGTGACGTTGGCAACAGTAAAAACATGAAATTATGCAAAAAAATTGCTCCTCAAAGTTTATTATACTTTTTTTTTTGACTCAGTGTATCAAAATTTGATGAAAATCTAGCAAAGTTGAATTTTTACGATTGTTTATCCCTATGAGATCACTTGAAAATTATGAAATTCCCATGAGTGAATACATTTTTAGACATGTTTTTTCACTGGAAATGGGATGTCCAAAGTTTGAATGAGAGGGATTCAATGTATTTATATTTTAAAAAAAATGAAAAAATATCCTCAAAAAATGAAATCCGCACCGCTCTGTTTGCGGATAGATTTCGGGAAACGGCTGGTTGTCTGTATGAGAGCTTCATACTTTCCATCAGTGTGTTGAATATTATAAGTGTGGGTCAAGAGGAAGTACCCTAAATTTTAGTTTGACGAAAAAAGAATGAAAAAGCAGAAAGAAAAAAGGGAACGCTCGCAATAAGTCATTCCAACTTCGTTGGATGACTTTATGGTCAGTGATGCAAACAGTGGAAAAAGATCCCGAAATGCATTTGACAAGCACTTCCATTTTTTGTTTAATATTTCCGAAATTGCTGTTAATCAGAAAGAGACAAAAAGTAAACTATGACGTGTACATGGACTAAATGGAAAGGACGAAATTTCTACACATTCGATTTGAAAGGCGATATCAAATGTAACCGAGTGGCTCTATTGCACGAAACGTGAAAATTTGAGGTTATTCGGCGAGCCCCCGGTGAGAGAACGGAGAATTATTTGAAGCAGCCCTTGGCCTGACTCAAGACAAGTAGCCAAAGTAAAAGCTGTCGTTCATTTGCAGGCGAAATGGAGTTCTCCCATTGAACTCCTATGTAGAAGCCCTCTATATCAATACATTCACTTCACTCAGGGAATCTAGGAAATGACCACTTTTGCGATCCAAATGCGGAACATTTGGGGTTGTCACATCCCATAAAACCTTCAGAATTTGGATAGCATAGCAAATGCTGCGGCCCGTCTGCCAAGTACTCGATTATCCTTCCTATACTCCCCCTCTCATGGCTTTGAGGCGCAAATCATATTTTCTACACAATAAGCTACAGACTATCGAAGGGCTCGGGACCGATTGCTAGAATTCGACGCGAGATCGAAAGTTCCCTCGCAAACACTGTATAGGGTATTATTCAAAAAAGAAAGGTGAAGTTGAAGTAAAATAATATTCTGCTTGGAAGGTTCATTATAGAACTTCCCAAGAATTAGTTCTAGAGTCTGGTATCATAAATAAAAAAAAAAACAAAAATATTATACCGTGACTGACGTGTGTATTCAACATACCCGATACAATATAGGCACTGAGATACTTTCTAGACACACCAATCATCAAATCCGATCTACGTGTGAGCACGTCATGTAAGTACGCATCCGATTGGTCATTACACATCTGACAGGCGTTATGACGTGACGATATGATTATACACGAAAGTGCATCAATCAAGAATGTGAACATACCAAATACCATCGAAGGTGATATTTTTCTTTAAAAATGTCAAATTCATCAACTTAATTCAAGTTTAACCCTTTACCTAGAAAATCGCCCGCGTAATATGCAAATTCAGCAGTTGAAAGAATATTATTTTTCAAAATATTTCAACAAAACCATATCATGTGACCCCTCGTTGGAACGAGCTCGTCGAGCTCGTTCCAACGAGGGGGTCACATGATATGGTTTTGTTGAATTTTTTTGATAAATTTAAAAAAATGATATTTAAAATAATAAATGTTGATATCGTCTGCGTTGGGCAAAGGGTTAATGATAGTATAAAGAGAGAACCCAATTCGAGTAGAGTAGAGAGGGCAGGAATCAACGACCCTCGTTGAAGTTTAGACTGCATTACTCACGCGTCTTCGGCGCTCGTGCAATACAAGAAGAACTCGAGCTCGGACGTTGCTTGATTTGGGTCGATGCATACCCAACTGATTTTAGAGTGTGTTCTTGTTGTAGGCTTTGTGTAAAGATTATGTAATTACGATATTTCGTGAAAAAGGGGATGGTGGTGAAGAAAATATGTTCATGTTGATATAATAATAGTTTCCATACACATATTTCTTTCTTTCTGTTCCACAGTTCCCCACCATACGTACTCGTCCTTTCTCATCGCGCGAATCACACCTTTGTGCGTTTCATTTGTCTCCAGCAAAATAAAAATCACCTTATTAGGGGAGAGTTCTTGCTGGTTGTATGCATGCCGCAAACAACAACCTGAGCAAGTTTTCAATTTCCGTAAAAAATCAAAACGCTTGAAGCACTTCAATAACTCGGTTGGGTGCGATTGAATAGAACAATGTTTTCTGTTGAGTGGACTTTGTACCGCCTCCCACTTTTTTCGGTTGAGTGTTACTCTAACAAATGTGTATTTATGTATCAAAGAAAGAGCTGCGCGTGTGAGCGGTGGTGAAATGGTGCCATATTAGCGTTTCTTGTATCAGATATAACAAGAGTCTATCGGAATTACAAATTCGGTTTCTTTATCTTCCATCTACTGGCATGTTAGCCGTGATATTTTCGAACTTGAATTCGAGGGACTTTAAGGTAGACATAAGGACTGAATGTTTAACAATTTACCTAAGGTCGTTTGTCAAGTTGAACGAACCTTCATCATGGTGAATCGTCTCTTCTCCTGAAAACATAAGCATATACACTTTCTTTCTCATAACCCTTTTCCCAGCGTAACGGCCAAAAGCGTCCAGCGCTATTCTCAATAATTTTCATTATTTTTTTCATTTTTGTCTCAAAAACATAGGTTATGACCCCTAATTGGAACGAGTTCGTCGAGATCGTTCCAATGAGGGGTCATAACCTATGTTTTTGAGACAAAAAATGAAAAAAAAAAATGGTTATTCAATAATTGTTTATTCAAATATCGTCTGCTTTTCATGTTAAGTAAAGGGTTAATGAAAACAATATTTTGCGCACCAACTTTTAGATATTTCCCGCAAGGACTGACAATTTCAACACTTCAGCGTAAACCATCTCGTATAAGTTGCGATAATATACCCAATATACTATCATATACACATACAACGCTCCCCGCATTATGTATACATTTATAAATTTGGGTTTAAGGACACTTTCCACAGTCAGGGTCACCATTACAGGTGGAGGATGCCGGAGTACCCGAGAGAACCACACAGGAAGGGCTAACAACTGTCAGACTCCCCCACTCCACACAAGCAGAGTAAGCATTGATTGAAGACAAGTGCACCATCGACGTGCACTACGCCTTAGTACACATCGCTACCTTGCCCCCACACGGGCAATTGGGATTAAGTGTCTTTCCCAAGGACACAACGCCGTTGCCGCAGGTGGGATTAGAACCGAGGACCTCTCAGCTTGTAACCTGCATCTTTACCTATTGAACCACCGCTCTCCCATCATGTAAAAATGGAAGACAGAATCTTCTGCGAATTGCATTAACCATTTTCCTGGCGATTTGGCCACATCCACACGCGTAATTAACAAATCTAGCAGTTGACAAGCCTAACATCGACCGACCGGCCACGGATGCCCCGAACTATGACCTTGATCTGTGACCTTGACCTCCATCGATCAAAAAAAAATTGGGCTCGAAACATCGTGTCCCCATGTATGCCAAGATTAAACGAAGCATCTCAGAGTTATGGAGCGAACACGAGCATTTTCCCGAGGGACAAACAGACGGACGGATCGAATTTTTTTTCGGGGGCATTAAAATAATTATCTTCATGCGGTCCCCTCGTTGGAGCGAGCTCACCGAGATCGAGATCGTTCCAACGAGGGGTAACATAATATGGTTGCATGGACGTTTTGGAAAATGTAAGAACAAACATAATTTCGATAATTATTTGTGCGTTGGGTAAAAGGTTAATCTCGATATTACAAGGCCAATTTCACAGGGCGTTATGTTTCGTAATAAAGGTAATTAATTAAGCGTTTTGGTATTGCTTTCGGTTATCTTACCACAAGGGTTCTCACGCCGATGGAGTGAAACAAAATAATGACGCACGCTCATAAAGGTGTTTGTGCATGAACATACTTTGATGGTAATTTGGACTGAATATTCTGGAGTTTCTGTCAACACCGGTGATGCAACAATTTATTCAGAACAGGATAATTCCACTGACGTCCGTGTGACTAGAACAAAGTATAATGTTCGGTTTACGTTGACCTTTCTCAAACAGCGATAAATGTACCTTCTTCGAACCAAATCCCACATGGAATGTAGATTCTCACTCAGCATGGACATTAAGTGCCCCCGGAAAGTTAAAAACGTTCTAAACGTGAACAGCTGACGGCACTTACAAAATAAATTCTCTAATCAATAAATGTTTTCCGATTTTACCTCAAAAAGCATTGGAACGATTAACAACATTCTTGAAAGGACACACGCTATGTTTTGGATACAAAACTTAAAACAAAAAAAAACAAAAAAACAAAAAAAAAAAAAACAACAACAACATAAGGCCTATAAACGTCAAAAACCTATTTCGCATGCCTTCCCAAATTGTCCTTTTGGCTGCCACGTGCTCTCATTTTATAACCAAAGCGAATTTATAAAAAAAAATAAAAATTAAATGATTTTTTCTGATATTTTACCCAAGTTAATAAAATTGATAAATATGTGCCTTGGGTGCACCCAAGGAACGAAATACACCGCCACCCATGCTATTCTGTAGATTACGTGGCCTAAAATATAAAACAAACCAAGACGTTGAACTTTTGATGGAAAAGAAACAACTACAAAAATAAAAAAATAAAATAAAAAAAAAAACAACCGCCCATAAGCAATTTTACTAACAGTAACCTGAGAAACAGAATATCTACTTCGTGGGGCCTAATGGCGAATAGCGGTGCCCGGTTATGAGAGTTACATCAGATTGGACTTAAAGCACTGATCCCTATAAACCGTATGGCAAGAACGTCAGCGATAAACGTCACAATTCAATATGCCCTCGTCTCCGTCCAAGATGGTGTCAACTCAAAGCGATAATTCCTCCCAATCGATGACGTTTGATGACGTGAAAACTGTAATAGCCACAACGTAAAAAGCTTTCACTTCATCAAATGTCATTGTGTTTATCCACCACGAAGATTATTAATGATGTGTAAACTTTGCTGTCTCGACACTAACTTGCTTTCCGTCAATAATAAATAAAATAGTTGTAAAATTTAATATGCAATTTGCATTGCGGATAAAAATGGTTATTTCCAAATAAAACAAAATACTGCATTTTGATTGGCTGAGAGGTACGGTGTAACTTGCAATCCACAGTGGCTTTTTTACACAAAAAACAAGAATAAACAAGAGCAAGTTATATGACTACAAAATACCTATTTTTAATTATTAATTCATACCTTCTGCGCGGTTATGTTAGAACAAAAATAAAAATACAGGAAAGTTAACATTTTTGTGCCATAAAATATTACAGATATGGATGTCATTGGAACTGGCTCACTGAGCCAGTTCCAGTGACATCCATATTTGTCTGGTTTTATTTAAGAAACTTGCAAAGTACAAATTTTCTCTCAGTTTTTTTTCGACACTGTTGGTTAAAGTATTAAGTACACAAAGACTCTTGGAAATAAATCCGTTGTCCTTGTGTTTTCCAGGGTGTATGGGAATTTACACCGGTTTGTGAACTCAAACACCCTGAGGCGAAGCCGAACGGTGTATGAGTTCCCAAATCGGTGTAAATTCCCATACACCCTGGAAAACAGAAGGATAACTACTAGTACATCATCAACACATCGTTTCATATACATCAAAGTATAATTTTCAAAAAGCGATGGACGATTGCCGGGCGTCGGAAAATTAAAAACCATCGAGATGTTTGTTGTTGTGCAAAATTCATTCATGCAACATCTGCCACCCCCCCCCCCCCAACCACCCCCCTCCCCCCCACACACACCCAATATGTTCCCTGGGGACATTTCTTTTGCATTTGACCAATGCGCTGCAGCAATTGTATGCTGATCGTCGGTGGATTTAATATTCAGAGCTGACGGAAGCTCAGTTAACGTGCGTGGTAGTGGGATATATGAGTGTGTAAATATCCAAGATGCACTGAGCCATATGTGGTTCAACTCGACGGAGGGGAACTAAAAATAAAAACTGATACACGCAAGTCCCACTTCCATGATGCTATAGGAGGTTATAACAATCACCTCTCTGTGTGGGTGGGGCATCGTTGAACATTTTACACCTTTTAGCGTCTGACGTCGTATTTGTAGCCACATATTGTAATCGTGTACCAGCCATTTGCTTGGTTTGCCGGTATGTACAGGCAATATAAAATAATCATACGGGTGGACTAATTGGTAAATTGTGTGAATATTGAGTAGTTTCGACCGACTATAAACGTTTCCGTTTTCCTGTAGCGATGGCATTGCTTCATTTGCTACGTTGCAGATATAAATCGATAAAACATCATGAAAGTTCTATGGGGTTTAACAGGAAAGGAAATAGTACCGCTAAGTGTTATGGGGAGTCATTTAATGTCAATCGATTCGTGTTTACTCGTCTATTTGTTTTCATTTTCGCATCCCAGTCGAGATAATATGATCTAAACATATCTATTGGAATAGGTTTCCCTGTACATTCGATTCAACTGCTACAGATTAACCCTTTCATACTTTTGTACGTCTTATGACGTACGGCATCAAAGAGCGCGTTGATACTTTGTGGTCATTTGTTTTGTTATTATTTCTCGATTTTTTAAAGTTTTAATCTCGGTTCCCATTTTCTTCCGAACCGTTGAGTCAAATGTTATCTCAGCTTAAAATACCAATATAATCTTTCTCCCAAGACTTCTTAACTGATTGAGTGCTGAAGCCACTATCAGGGCTTTCAAAAAATGAGAATACCAGAGCAAAAGCCAACACTTTCCTTGCCTGTATTTCATATTCAGTCGAAAACACAAATAAAATTTTGTTTATATAAATTTGTTTTATCATAAATTGTTGGAGAGTGCCTGTAATAAAACAAATTTTGAATAACAAAGTCAGACAACCGAAAATAATCTAGCCCTCAAACAGTTAATCATTAATGTGAAATATATCTTGTTATTTGTACTTTCCGACGTTTGACATCGCATTTTAAAAAAAACGAAGAAATTCCCAGTGACGTTTGAGCGTCTCAAAGGGTTAATGTTCTATTAGCGGCAGATATTAATCACGGGAATGTCAGTCAATATACTGAGCTACTCCTCTCAACTCCCCCCCCCCCCCCAAAAAAAAAAAAAAAAAAAAAAAAAAAATAGCAAAACGGTTGAAATTAGCTCAGACATTTAGTACACGTTCTCAGACTGTTATTCGTTAATTGATAGTTGTTGAATTTTTAAAATTGTTTTTAGTCGTGACTGGTAATTGTACACAATGTGGACAATTATTTCGCATCATCACTGAGCACAATTCGAAAAAAATAAGTTTTTTAGCCTAAAAGATTGTTTTGCGCGCGCGCATGCTTATATATGACAGTAGTTTCATTAAATCTCTCCGGGGAAATTCGACTTATACACGAAGCTAAAATTAGAAATTATTTCAGCCGGAAAAAATGATAGCAACAAAATTTCTTTCATATTTAGCTTTTACATTCTAATCAATATTTTTTAATTTGTTCATTGTTTCCATAATACGATAAGGAAATAAACTACTATGACCATTATTAAATATGATGCATCAGAAGCTGAAAAACATATACGGTAATTTATCCAATTACAAAACGAAATAATTTTGTTCTGTTGAAAACTGAAGTCAAGTAAACTAATTATATTGTTTCAGGTCGGTGTACTCAATTTCGTTCGCGTGGCCTTTAGACAATTTTTCACACATTTTCGTCCCGAGTTAACGGTGTGTGTGTCCATAATTGTCGGTATTGTTCGTAAAGAGTTAGGGGATTCTTAAGATCTCCTTTTGCCATACTCTACTAGACGTGTCATCAGGAGGCAGATAGAGGAAAGGCTGATGAATCAAGCAGGTTTGCTGTGAAGTATATAAATACGCAGCCCGGACAAAAAATGGTATTAGTCTGTTTTATTCAGTCACCTTGTTGCGAGGAGCATTCCGAAGATCCAGAGGAAGAAATCCTGGTAGTTGAAAACAAAAAGTGCCCCGATTAGTGTAATCTTCATTCCCGATCAATACACTGTTTTGGCCATAACATCGGACACAGAGAGATGATCGGATGGCCCGTTCTGGCCAATTGGGAGCTCCCAGAAAGGGTGCCACGACGGGGGCGGGGCGGGTTGAATTCGGAGGTCATTCATTCAGTCATTTCCTTGAACCAACGCCGATGTTTATCATTGTGTACTGATTTTTCACTGAATCGTTAATTTTTAATACCTGGTTTGTTTTCTTGCACTGTCTGTGTTAGTTCACGGTGGCAACTTCCATTGGGTGTATTGTAAAATGATTGGTTGAATGACCGACATCTGTAGACGTGACCACGTACGGGTCAATCAGTCAGTCGCATGCGTTGGCATCAACACTGGTTAGGTACACTGCCCTAGGATAAGTAAGCGGAAATTCTGGCAGTTGGGCGGGTTCACTGCATAGCAGTAACCCTGCTTCTTGTTGGACCCCGTGGTGGGTACGAGTTGGGGCAATGAATAGTTTATATTAACAACAATGGCACAAATTCCACAAAAAATTCACACTTTAAAAAAAAAATATCCTCTGACGCTTAATCAGGACATGATTTAGCACTAATTAATTAGTCGTAATTTCTAATGATTTATGCAGCAGAAGAAGGAAACCAAGTAACAACTCTAAACCCTTTTGCTCTTGAGAAATCGCTTAAAGGTATAGCAGAGTTGGTTAAAGATGTCACAAAGAACGCTTGGGAGCTTAACTGATCAACGTCATAGAAAATTACAACCAAAACTATTATTGGGAACTACAGAACTTTAGACATGAAAGTTAATGTTTTCGCCCTTGAAGTCCTCAACGGCATTAAAGGTGTTGCCAGCTCGAAGGAATTACAAGGCACACCTGAAGTCGGAATTAGGGAAGAATTAAAATCGCAAGGAGTGGCGTGTATAAACAATATAAATTAAAAGAGATGGTACCGTAATTCAAACCAATATTTATATCATGACATTCGATTCTTCGCAGCCGCCTAAATCTATTAAAGTAGTATTCATGAACATCAAAGTGGATTTGTACATCCACTTGGATGCTTCAAATGCCAAAAGTACGGTCAGAACAAATGCAGCTGTCAACTAATATGGTTTAGAAGTGGCTAGCAATACCAACAGCCATGTACCCATGACATCAATTGTGTTAATTGTCAGGGCAATCATGCGTCATCATCAAAGGATTGCCCTGTATGGAAAGAAGGAAAAATGATATAAATAAATTATATGTCAAAGGCAGATAAGTTTTATAGGTCCGAGGAACTATTACACCGATGCCGGTACTGAATAGATCAGTGCCATCATATGCTATACAATTACAATTTCTAACAAAATCAGTCGAATGCCAGACGCCATGGGCATGGGTTAACTGCACAATTGAATCCTTTACAACAGAGCACTCCGATCAAGTACAACCAAAGTCAACCCATACACCCTCAATCAAACAGAAGAAAAATCGAAAGCAAATCCGAAAAAAAGAACAAGACAAACTTAAGTCAGAAGACAAACAAGTAAGTTTAACAAATCCGGAACAAAAAATGCCAAAGCAAAACCGAAACCAGAATCTCAAGAGCTTTGTCAGAGTCAGAGAAGGAATCAAATGAAAACAAAAACAAACTGGAAAAACAGAAAAAGTTATCAGAACACCTAAGGTACTTCAAGACCCTGTTACCAGCAACGGGTTTGAGGCCGCAAATTACAAACGTTTCACCAAACTAAGATTTGATAATGATTGCAAACAGATTATAAAGAATCGTCCGAAAATTAGGGTTTAATCCAGATTCCCGGGTTCCCTGTTCCGAAAGCCGGCCCGATACCCGGGAAATCTACAGTGCGGAATCGGGAATGAAGAGTGACGCTGTCTGTGTATTGAACTGAATTTTTCTGAATTGAAACTTTGTAGGATTTCGTCAGTCCGTCCACGCCTGAAATTTGTACAGTCCTGATTCCCGACGAACCATTTCCAACAGATCACTGTAACTTTCAACCATTTCTGGAGGACCCCCCCCCCCCCTTCACCCGCTTCAAAGTTCAAATTCGTCTGCATTTTCACAATCACCAGTATCACTTCCTCCTCCAACAACAACACCCTCTTCACAGCCGTCAACAGTCTCCTCTGCTTAGAGCAGAGGAGACTGGTGACGGCAGTGAAGAGGGTGTTGATGATGGATAAGATAAATAAGTTCAAAAATAAAAAAAATAAAGATGAGATTGAAGCGGGTTTGGGTTTTCATACTTATCTTAGGAAAAGAAATTTTCCGTTTGGAGATGAGAGATTGCCAAGGAAATATGCTCATTATCATTTCAATAAATACGTCATGTTACTCTCGTAAATTTGCTTGAAATTTCCGAGTTCCCGGTTCTGGGAGTAATTTCATTCCCGTTCCAAGAAAACCAGGGAATATATTAAACCATAAAGAATAGAGAACGGTAATTTAATAACTCACCAACCACAAGTAATTTGAACAATCTACGTTCAAATCGGGTACACACAAGGCGACTTGTTAAACAAAAAAAGAAAGATTCTTGAGGAAATGATGTTTCTAAACTTAGCTAGCACACACCCATGAACAAAATTTGAAAAATGATTAAAAATTAACGGTAAAGAAGCAAAATCAGCTCAACATCAGAATTTTTAAACTTAGAAAGTCACAGGGAAAACAAAAGATAAAGTTTACCTCTGACAACCTAGAATGAATTGTTCTCTGTGGATAAGTTAAATAACTCTTTGCATAAAGCAAAAGACACTACCACGGGACCCGATGAAAGACACTACCGAATTTTAAAACATCTACCGCGATCAACACCTGAAGTTTTGTTATCAATGTTCAATGAAATACGGGTGACTGGCTGGGTTCATCGTTCCTGGAGAGAAAGAACAATAATTCCTATTCCGCGGCCCAATAAAGATCACCGCAACCCAAGTAATTGCATACCTTTTGCTTCAACATGCTGTTTGTGTAAAAACATTTTAAGGATGATCAATGATCGACATGTCTGTTTTCTGGAATCGAAAAAACTACTTGCAAATGTGTGGTTTCAGAAGTACTGGTGATAATATGTTTACACTTGAATCATTTATAAGAAATGCATTTGCCAGGGACGAACTTGTGGTCGCCACATTTGACTTGGAAAAGACACATGATACAACGTGGAAGTATGGGATTTTAAAAGATCTTTTTTTAACATGGGTTGAGAGGGCCTATGCCTCTTTTTATGGAAACTTGTTTTAAAGGATCGTTAATTTCTTATCTGACCCTCACGAGCAATAATTTGGGGTTCTTCGAGATAGTATTTAATCTCGTACCCTTTATTTCTGTGAGAATTAATGGAGGCATTGCAGGAATTGAAAATATGGTATACACTTCATTCTATGTTGGCGACTTTTTAATTTGCTATAGCGGTCAAAACTTGAAGGCTCAGGTACCCATACAGCTCGTTAATCCCTGCTATCCGGCCCCACCAAAATGCACCCACAATAACAAGCCTATCTCCGTCCTCATTCTTTTGAAAACATCCAATCCCTCCCCCCCCCCCAAACTGTGGTATACTGATGGAGTCATTTTCACCATGCTATTACCACAAGCTACCTCACCCATAAAACGCAGCCCAAGACAATTAATTGGGAACATTAACAACTCAATAGTTGTGAGACCAACAGATGAAGAGCGGAATAACTGTTATTGGTGTAAGTAAATATGAATGTGTATGTCCGTAACATCAGATGAAGAGTTAAGGCAACAATAGTTTAATAACATTTTGGTACGAATGATATCTGCACTGTTACAGAGGCAATGTTTCAGTAAGACTAAAGAAGCGCTGTGGCTGTTGGACTTCTATGCTAGAGGTCCCGAATTCGATCCCCATCCAGGACGACTCGCGTTGTGTCCATGGGCAAGTCACTTTATCCCGGTTGCCTACATGGGGGCACGACGACGGCGTGTATTAAACGTACTGCACGTCGATGGTGCACATGCCTTCAAGCGATGTAACCCCGCTTGAGCGGAACTTGAACAGAGTTAGAATGTTGAGGAGCTGACAGTTGCTCGTTGATGTTCGGTGGTTCTCTCCGGGAACAGCGGCTTTCTGCACCCGTAAAACTGTCACGGTCACGATTAGCCATTGTGCATAAGTATGTGAACTTAAAACACCAATAAATAAATCAATCCAGTGAGACTAAAATCCTCGACCTCTGATTGGCTGAGGGCTGTCGTAGTTGTTTCTGTGTTTCAGCTTTTGTAGCAAAACAGATGCAGAGGTCGATATTCCGAATGCTGTTTTTGTTTACATTACAAACCAGTTTACGCTTTGAACTGTAAAGATATCATATGAAGATGGGCACGAAGTGACCTAGACTTTTATCTAATTTATTCAGTATTTGTCCAGTGAAGTGGATGGGGACACGAGAGTTGTATTTACTAAACTGGTATTACTTTCCAAAGTGTGATATACTGGGATTTCCGGGTTTGATTATAAACGATTACTTCACAAGTGAGTTGTGCAATCAACAATTGTGTCATGTATCCGTGCGCGCAAACGAAGACGCATTGCCGTGTAATGGGGACTTCATTGTTTTTTTGTTTTTTAACCCTTTACCTAACATGAAAAGCAGACGACACTTGCAAAAAAAATTCTGGAATAACTCTTATTTTCATTTTTTGTCTCAAAAACATAGGTTATGACCCCTCATTGGAACGAGCTCGACGAGCTCGTTCCAATGAGTTGTCATAACCTATGTTTTACAGACAAAAAATGAGTTGTCATAACCTATGTTTTACAGACAAAAAATGAAAAAAAATAATGAAAATTAATTAGCGAGTTTTGAGAATAGCGCTGGCCGTGTTTGGCCGTTACGTTAGGTAAAGTGTTGAAGAATATAATTATCGTTAATAATGAAAGGTAATAAACAGTGTAATCACTTGACTGGACTGGTTACGTGAAATAATTCATTCGAGGCGAGGGACTGTATTGTAAAACACGAATGCGCACTCGTATTTGTACAACGTCCCTCACCTCACATGAATTATTTCACGTAACCAGTCCAGTCAAACGACTACCCTCTGTCTGTTTCTGGATGCTTTTGTTCAATATATCTCTTCAAAAAATGTTGTATTCTTAAAGCCTGAAACATTATATTCAATTTGTTGAATCAAATATTCTAGGGTTAAATTGACCAACTGTTTGTGTGTGGCGAAGTGTTTGAAAGATAATTTATAGACAAGTTACCTCGTGTATTGGGACGACGCGACATTCGGATAGCTGCTTTAGAGGAAGCGGAAACGTCCGACTTAATGAAAACAATGAGAAACAAAAACACTGTCAAAAAACTGTAACAAATCTGACAACATTTTGTATTTATTTGATTTGGTTTAATAAATAAGGAGGTTATTTCTTGGTTAGATTCATGCCGACCCAGATATCAGTTCTCGGTAATTTCCCATAATCTTCGACCTTCGGCCTCAGGCAGATATGAAGTTACCTCGGGCTGCTATCTCATCCGATATGAATCTAACCAAGTAATAACTCCTAATGATTTTGTATTTTCTGCTTGTACTTATCACATGATAATCACGCTTAAAAACTCAAGTCATTTAAATGATCAGTTCGTGAAGTTTCTGAACGACAGTCACGACTGACAAAACTTGCGAAAGCAACTACAAATTTGTATTGAAGAATCTGTAAAACATGTAATGGTTTCAGTATTTCGTTGTGCAACACGATAAATCGTTAGGTAGCAGGGGAGGGGGTTACGCCATTATTTTTTGTTTAACTCGCCAATTCACTTTCAATTTTGTTGCATTCGCGATAACAAGGGAAAGGGAAAAAACAAACAACATTGGACGTTACATTACTAAGGCCACACAGATGGGACGTTTTCGCCCCCCCCCCCACCGCGAAAGGAAACACATAACAAGTATATTCATTTATTCTTATCACAGATACAGCTGTTTATATCAAGATTATCGGGCGATTCTATTGGTATTAGTGTTTATGGTCTGTTTGTGGTCGACAAGTCAGCTATCCTGATGGTAAGTTATCATGTTGACCAAATATTGAATACCTTAACTTTGTTCGGTTTTAAAGATTCGTTTGGTTTAGCAATGAAGGGTAGTATCAGAAAATGCTACTCTTTAATCCTGCCTTACATATAATTTCCGTGAAGTGTTTAGCTCTAGATAGGTAATTGACAAAATACTACAAACATAATTGATAATTTATTGTTACGGTCCACTGGACCGTTGAAATTGAATCCTGGTTTCCTGGAATAGTATCGCCGTTGTGTACACTTACAGTGAGATTGGCCAGTCCAGTATCAATATACAGGGAGGATAAAATAACAACTGCAGTCTGCAGCCGTCCGACTGCACACTGCAGTTATTATTTTATCCTGAGGGCCTCGCACGTTGTGCTCTTATAATAGGACAAAAATGTGACGAAATTATGCCTGGGCAAAAAAATCGGCCTTGCGAGTTCAAAAGGTCAAGGTTCACTCATTCATCCAACTAATCCACCATATATTACCCGATCTGAGTAATTACCACCACTCTCTGTACAACGGGATATCGCTTCTGGAAATACGTCGCAATTCAATCTTGCGTCAAGTCAAAGGACGTGGTGAGTCCTCTCATTGACGATGTCTGATTACGCGAAAGTCAGAACCTTCACATAATCAAACATCAAACGAAGGCCTGACACGAACTCTCTCTAGGAAACTTTACAATCTCGCCACTTGCTTATTGTCAATATAACTAATATTTGTTGTAAATATTCAGTTTGCATTGCCGCGAAAAATGTGCACTTCATCAATATATTTATTTTTCTCTGACAGTAAAGTACATCATTTAAGAGGCGATCGGCAATAGCGAAGCTTCGGAAAACTGAAAACCGAGTATATATTTTGTATTGAACATTATTTATTTGTGGCAAACGTTGCCACCCCCCCACTCCCCTCTTCCTTCAATAGGAAGGCAGCTGGTTACACAATTTTCCACTTGTGGCCGATGTGCGTTCCAAATAATCTACATGTATAGAGATCAGTGAATATAACTCATTTTGAGCGATGCAACCAAACTGCATAACACGAAACCATTAACTGTATTTGACTTTCCTTGACCAAAAGAACTGCCAATTATGTAATCCATTACGTTATCGCTCGGCGAAATCCAAACACTCGGTACAGTACGGCCGCCGTGGACTGGTCACTTTCCAAGGGTGGGCAATATTGCCACGGACGCAATAATATTAGCTTGCAAACGTTAATTATAGAAATAATCATCAACTAATTAATTAATGATGCAGCGGGTACATCCTGGTGTTTCATTAATTAAAATTGTGTGTCAGATGATTTTAATTACCTGGTAAACGCATGCGTAGACATCTATGCCCACGCGTGGTTTACGGCCAGTCCAAGGCGGCTGTACTGTATACAATTTTGTTATTCACGGTGAATATTTTATGCTGATTTACATCAATTTCGAAAAAAGTCATAAACAGTTCTCAATAACGGAGTCAAAGTTTCCCAACTTGAAAATCAGCTGCGGAAAAGATGTAACTATTTTTTTTATTTTTCAGTTGATTGGAACAATTCTCACATATGCCATTGTTGTTCTTCAGATGAAACCAGATGGAAGTGTTGCAGAACTTAAGGAGCTTATGTTTGTGAACAACTGTTCCTCGAGATAGCCATTCTTATCTATTACTATATCAAAAATGTTACCATGAAGTGAACAAGGACATATTATAAATCAGCTTGTCTATTGCTATATCAAAAATGTTACCATGAAGTGAACAAGAACATATTATAAATCAGCTTGCGTTATTGTAATTACACATCCATCTATTTACCTTATAAGTACTTTCAATCTCCAAGTTTTGTTGTCGGTGGACCAATATCTCCTTTTCCCTGGATAACCAAGTTATTACACAACTGATGAACCGTTGCAACCGAATTATTTATTGTTATAAATACGTGATGACAAAAATGTTTTAAGATTCTAAGATTACAAGGATGTTACTCACATTATGAGATTAACTTTTTATTCAGCAGATTGCCATGTCATTGTGAACAACCTGTATTTGTCTGCAACCTCTTCTTGTTCCTGTACATGTATGTCAGGGACCGATCAGGACTATTTAAAATACGCACCAGCCTCGGAGCCTATTTTTTTCAATTCATGCGCCAGATTTCAATTTACGGAGTCACACTGCTGTTTGTAACACACACTGCACTGTATGTAATAGCTCTCATCATTTTCATTTAGTACACTATAGCAAACATTAATCTTCACTGTGGTTTCTGGTCAACTCTTGGCTGCCTATTTAGGCAGCCAAAAGGTGATCAGAAATCACAGTGGAGATTAATGCTTGGTAATTAAGACTTGAAGTATTAACTTAAGCACTCTACAACAATGATAAATGATAATCATATATGTAATACATGTAAGAGTGTCTCTCTCGATTATCCATCGAAAGAATATCAAAATATGATCTGAGAAGTTACGCGCCAACTGAGAAGCCTATTTCTGAGATTTAAGAGCCAGGTCCTGATGTTTCAGAACCAAATACGTACTGGCGCATGCCCAGGTCGGTCCCTGTATGTAATAGTTTTTTGGGGAAATGCAACCGATAAGATCGTTGTTTTTGACGCTAGACAGAAAATAGACTCCGATAATTATTAACTCTACGTTTACTGTTTTTTTCATATTTTAAATACAGTTTGATTTGGGCCTTGCGAATCACACATTTTTGATTCGGATCGAATTTCGAATCGAATCAGTTATATTCGAAAACGACTCGATCCTCGAATCAAATCAAGGGTGTCTGGAAGAAGACCAATTTGGAATGGAATATGATATGAACCTGATTTGGTTGTGAATGTGACGGTTCCAGTGATAAAATATTCCCACTACATCATCAAGGTATGCCATGATGTAACTGGAATATTACACAGTAAGGGTTACAGTTCAAAAAGAGAGACGGGTGCGTGAATTGCCCGTATTATGTACCACGCAGGCCCAGCTGCCGGCAACAGGCCATCATCGCGATTGCGTGGAAACTTTAAATTTGTTTCCAGCAGTTTTAGTCACTAGTGACACTGAAATTATCATGAGTGGCGGCGCGGTTTAGATGCTATTTATGTTAAAATAGCGGAGATTACACTCAATCTTCACTTTCAGCATTATTTATTTACATTTCCATCTAAACTATGTGGCGACGAATATGACAGATCACATATAATATGATATATGTTTTATATAAGATTCATTCCAGTGAAAGGATTCGATGGGAAACTAATCGGGAAATAGATTCGAATCGAACCGAATATCTGCTTGATATTCGAGATCGAACGAATTTCGGAGCTTCCCATGGTCCTTTGTTTGATTCACTTATCTCACGAAATATCATCCGAGTAGTCTGAAAACTACATGAATGATACTTACTCACGGGAGACCTCAACATTAAAAAGTACGCACACATTCGTTATCTTCGCAGAGTGTTAGCATTTGCATCTCCTGAATCTAATACTGAGCACAGAGAGAGCACAATTCAGTACACCCTTGCCTAATGTAATAGCAAAACCCGACGAGCGCAGTTCACAAAGATCGCTATTCACATAGCTGGTTTTCATTTTTTTTTTTTTTTGTCTTTTTCGAAAATATAGCTTATAAACCCTCATTGGAACGAGCTCGTTGAACACCAAACTTCACCCCTCCACCTAAGATGACAGCAAGTCAATCAACAGGGTAACTCCTCCCAATTAATGCCGCCCGATGAAATGAAAGCTGTTACGCTGTGACTGTAGTCACAGCGTAACAGCTTTCAGTTAAGCATACATCATAGTGTCTACCTTGCACGAAAACTAGTTACACGTGATCAGCTTTCTAGTATGACCACTTGTTTTCTCTTAATAGAAACAAAAATATGTTTTAAATATTATTTTATGTTGCAGCGAAAACGTGGCACACCATTAACATATTCATTTTTCACCGACATCACAGAAAATTCATTAAAATGGTATCAGGATTTGCGACGCGTTGGGAAATTGAAAACCATCAAAAATGTTTATGTTGTTGATCAATATTTATTTATCGCAACTTCCGCTTCCACCTCCCCATTCCATTAAGATGGCGGCTGTGGAGACACGTTTCAGTGTGACCAATGAGCGACCCAGAAATCAAATTGTATAGAAGTACTGATGGAGAGTCATGAGGTATGAAATGTTTTAGATATTCAAGATTGTTTTTACTAGTGTCGTCTGCTATTCATGTTGGGCAGAGTTAAAGAATCGAAATAGTTGAATCTCTACCCCAGCCTTAAATAATATCAGATTTCCATGTTAAATAACAGCAGCGATGAACATGTTTTCTATGCTTCTCTAAGCACCTATACTATATCGCTTCCAGATTGCATACAAATTGATTAGCTTTGTGCTTTATATAACTGTGGTCATTTCTTAACTGGTTGAGTGCTAGAAGCCACTATCAGGGCTTTCAGAAAAATGCTGGAACCGGAGCAAAAGCCAACATTTTCACTACTCCTGTTTCATATTCAGTCAAACCCAAGTAATATTTTGTAAAAATAAATTTGTTTTATTACAAATTATTGGAGAGTGCCTATGGGCACTCTCCAACAATTTGTAATCAAAAAAATTGTGAATAACAAATTCAGACCACCAAAAATAATCTAGCCCTCAACCAGTTAATACCGCTGTTTCAATCCAAATTCATCATCTATCAGCTAAAGAGTAAGCGAATAAAAGATGATCATTTAATCAATCAATCAATGACAATGAAAAATCTTAACTATTTATTTATTTACTTATTTAGTTTAGTTTTTCCTTTTTTATTAAGTTGATTTAGTTGCGTTAAGCAGAATGAGGTGATTTGCAACTTGAATGAGTTGAGCAAACCAGAAAGTATTAGCACACATAATATTATCATGCTAAACAAACCATCAAGTGTTTAATGCAGACGATATTGCATCAGATACGACAATAAGAAAACAAAACGTAGTTGACCGAAAATGATCGTAAGTAAACAGAACAGTGTGACAGAACTTGTGTGTACACGTGTGTCTAATTGCAACTTCGCGCTGCTGTCGGATGCATAGTCTCAACGAGCAACAACCGTTCTATAATTTAGCTAAAGTTGGCCATCATTGGATCAATAATATTGCATTATTTTAAATGAAGCACAGTTATGCTTCGAACAAAACTCAAAAACACATGCATCTCCCACGACAATCCAGATCAAATAACATGGATGCCTGAGATGAATTCGTGTACACTTGTTTTGTCTTTCTGAGAAAACAATTCACGCCGAATATGGAATATCCCATTGCGGTTTGTGCTGTCCTTCAATATTCCTTGAGTCATCAGCTAACCAAATTGGGATGAAAAAAAAAGTTCCCTGCCGTTAAGCAATGAACTCTCGCCTTCAATTTAATTTATCTAATTGATACAAATGCTGTCATACGAATGATATACGGAAGAGTAAGGTACTTTTACATCAGGAAATTTGTGATTTTTTCAAACGATCATCTTTTCGTAAAGGACAGACTCTAATAATAATAACAACTATCTAACTGTCACAAGGAAAAAGGGCTAAAATGACAAACTGCAGACAATCTGACCAACAAACACTAAATTGACAGATATAAAGGAAGTGATTTACATAAATGAACAATTGTATGCTAAAAACAAAACAGAAGGTACAAACTAGTCAGCGGGTGGTTGGTTCCAGCAAATACCAAGATATCAAACACTGCGGCCATGAACATGAGACAGATGTAGTTTTTCTTAGAGAATTCGAACTTTTGAATAGTCCTGTGATCCGTTGGCCGACCAAGCTTTGAAATAAATTTTTTTTTTATAATTTGTAGAACATCAGTATTTGTATTTCAGCTCCGTCTGTTTGGGGGGGGAGGGGGATGATGAATATTTCATATTGGGTGACACAAATGTATTCTCCATTAGTTAGTAAAGTTCAATGAGCATATTTTGACTTTTGGGCGACTCGTTTTCATTTTGTTTTTAAATAAATCTTCGACTAAACAATACATGGTGCACTCTAAAATTAGTTGGGCTAAAAATCAATTGGGTACATTTTCACTTAGCCCAATTGATTTGAGTTAATTTAGAACTCAACTGATTTTAGAATGCAATATATTCAGAAGACTCTTTTTGTGGCCAATTCGGCAAAAGGAGAGAGCGTGAACATTGGATTACTTATAGGCTTATATGTCTATACAATAAAGTTACAATATTATGATCACACAAGCGGCCTTTTTCGCGATCCGATCGCGTCAAGCCTTCACCAATGAACCTAGATTTCTCATAAGTGTACCTAAAACTGAGAAATCAAGACCACATTATCAAATGGAAACAACATCTCAGATTAAGTATACTTGCATTTCATTTTCGACAGGCGGGATTATATAATTTGTCGCGGAGATAAGGGTTATTTCAGGAAGTTTGCCTATATCTGGGTCCAGAAAAATGTGATGTTTGGATTTTGGAAATATGCCCAACTTTCCTTTTCCTTAATGCACTTCACCTATAAGACTGTATATATAATCGACGGTGGCCGATGCCCCTTTGACCTACTCTGTTGGGGTCAGACCAGAGG
Organism: Pictodentalium vernedei; assembly: GCA_031216915.1. NCBI lineage: Eukaryota > Metazoa > Mollusca > Scaphopoda > Dentaliida > Dentaliidae > Pictodentalium > Pictodentalium vernedei. The sequence continues at coordinate 407,760,919 of CM062290.1, forward strand.
TTAAGGGTATGTGTACACCGTAACGACCATATTTTAATACTCGTGTTAAAATTGAAATAAATGTCAAATTTAGTGATTGTATCAATTAAAGGGAACCAAATTAAAAAATCAAATAATACAGACACGAATATATGGATGATAATGCAACGGAATAGCAAAACATACAAAAATAATCGATATCATTGTTCGTATACATAGTTATTGTCCTGCTGTTTGGATGAGGCCTATTTATTTAAAAAAAAAATATTGCTGAACCTTATTATTAATTATTAGTTATTCATGATATGAATATTTCCAGCATTCAGGACTTATTACCTGGAAACATTTTTTGTGTTGTTGACTGAACGTTAGAGTTTGTCGACTTTGTAGCGATGTTGACACATAATACAGTACGGCCGCCATGGATTGACACTTTCCACAGGTGGGAAATATTTCCAATTATATTAGATTACAATACTAATTACAGGAATTATCATTAATAATTTTAAGCCGGGTACAATCCATTACAATTTTATTGAAGATGATTTTTATTTCCTGGTAAACGCTTGAGTGGACATCACCACCCACACGTGGATTACGGCCAGTCCACGGCGACTGTACTATATGTGTTTGTCCTAAACATAAAATCATAACCATATGATCAAACGTTGCAAATTAGTTTTGTTGATTGGCAACCAGACACCGGCAATAAAAATCATAATAGACGAATATTGTTGTACATTTCGGTTCTATTTCGAATCAATTACACGTACAATCATGTAATTTTCACCAAAATTAACTAAATTGTATAATGAATCCAACTTTATCCAGAAAAACATATTTTTGAAATTCTGCGACCCGCGTCGCCTTTAACGCAATAACTACAAATGTATTACGTCATTCGATCCCAAACTTCAGTATGTACAGTACAGTCGCCGTGGATTGGTCGTAATCCACACGTGGGCAGTTATTTCCACACATCTGTTTACAAGGTAGTAAAAATTATCATTAGCAAAATTGTAATTAATGAAGCACCGGGTTGTACCCGGTGCTTCATTAATTAAATATTTGATGATTATTCCTGTAATTAGTATTTGGAATCTAATATTATTGCGTCCGTGCAAATATTGTCCACGCGTGGAAAGTGACCTGTCTACGGCGACTGTACTGTACTAACCCAAAATATTCAGCTGTCTGCATAATGTCGTAGTGGGTTCTTCTGTATCTTTGGAGTTCTGCAGTCACAAAAGGGGATTACTTCAAAACATATATATGTATATAACAAAGACACACGCCTTTGTATATACTAAGTGATATGAACCTGCGGTATGCACGGTTGTTATAATGACGGCCCTTGTCTTTTAACGGGAATAGCACAGGATGCAATACAACTGCCGATTTTCGGGAACAATGGAATACATTGCCACCAGACATGTCGATTAGTTATATCGGATAGAAATACATGTACCTGCCGAGTTTGAAATCTATTGAAGCCGTAGAGGCTGAGAAGATAGGACACATCACGACAAACAGAATATGTCAAATTGAAGTAAGACGAGAAATCTGAATTGTTAGAAAATGACATTTTTACGACAAAACGTCAAAACTGTTACATCATTAAGGAAAACAAATATAACTATTGGCTATAGTGAACCTTAGAAAGCTTGGACTGAGGTTGTATAGACACGGTGTAAGTAAGGAAGTGATTCGTGTGCAAAATCTGGAAGTATGGTGTCGGAGGTGGGGAGTTTTGCCAACATTTATTAAACATCAATTGACGTAAAAATACAAAAATGGGGGTAAATCGAAAAAGTAAAAAAAAAAACACGCATCTCCTGATTTTCGTTTAGGTCTTCAACGCTCAAACATTTCGTGCAGACTGTAACTGTTTGACCCATGACTCTCGTGACGTCACTGCGAAGTTCAACGGTTCCGTTCATTTGTCTGGCAGTCGAGTTTTATTGTTCCGATATGAATTTTTGAGAAGATTATATTTCCAAAATTTCAGAACAAGACGCTTAAAAATGAGCTTACGATTAAAATGTTGAAAAAAAACATTCGGTCGAAATTTTAAAATGTGGCTCGATAATTTTTTTTCTCTTGTAGGCTGGGTTAGGAGGGCCTAATTTCATGATCGCCAGTAAAGAGGAAGGGCCCGAATGTGCGTCTGTGGGAAAAAGGCTTGCAAACTCAACATATCATTTCAACTTCGTTGAATGGTATAAATAGACAGAACGCGATGTGTGTTGAATCGGTGGGTGTTTTACATAACTCGTTGGAATGGCGTAGTCATATTTCATTCGGGCATACGGCTCTCGCGAAATATGACTACGCCGTTCCAACAAGTTATGTAAAACACCCAACGATTCAGACACACATCGCACTCTGTGTTTATTGCTTAACCCCATGCATTAAAATTCATCTAAATAAACAAATTAAAATTATGATGTTTCAACCCAGGTGAAGAGTCCGTTATTTTTGTTTGAAGCGGTAATGATCAAATGGATTGATAAAAAATCAAGACAACCTTTAGGGAACCAGTCTAAATTACATTCGATATCTTTTCTATTGGGCGTGTTTGTTGAAATACTGATCGCTGTTTCTCTTTGGACGACACTGCCACGGGACGCGGTTACTGTTGTGGTTAGAAATGATTGTTTTTTAATATTATCTCATGTTTGGTTAACTTAGTCTTTTGTGAACCGACTTTATTTTGCTTTGGATGTTTTCATTTTCACACTACGCGACAGACGATCGATAATTCTATAACGAAATCTGGAAACTTTTCGAAGCGGAACTAATGACTTGACGGGAAGGAAATAGTCTAAACGGTACGGGGAAAAGTTCCGGCTTATACATCACCAGTTAAATACAGCAGCATTTATGTCAAAGCAGCAACTCCTTTAAATACAAGGGTGTAATGTTTAATAGATATGTAATAAAGAACATTTACATCAAGGTATTTACTTGTTGGTCTCGAGACGCAATATAACCACTCTCCGTGAATTTGCCTAAAACAGAAAAGACATTTCGACAGGACCGCGAAGCAGTAGCGATCCTATCGAAATCCGCTTGATGCGTTTGTGTTCACTGCTCTGTTTTTGTTGGTATTACTACATTGGTATTCAATGACGAATATTTTCTTCAAAGTTAATAATTAAAAATTTTTTGTATGTGTAATTGAAAATTAAAAAAAAAATTGTTGTCCAAAAGTCAAATCGTGTTTGTAATGTTCCATATCGAATAAAGACAACAACCCCAATATTAAGAAGTGTATCCGGGACTTTTAAGATCTAATTTGGATGAGGGAAAGTCTGAGGTCAAGAGAGCATATGCATATTGATAGACATCTCTCTGCAACTGTTGCATATGTGTTCTGGTGAGCTATGTGTTTGCTGTTTATGTTGTTATTTAAAGGCTTCCATCTTTGATTTCCAAACGAAGAAGATGGTTGTATAGATCACATACAATGCCACAGATCCGGGATGCGTTTCGCGACTCCATGTTTGATTTATCTGGCGTGGTAATGCTGTGTAGCAGTCACAGTCTATATCCATTTCGGTCTATTGTTGTGCCTACGTAATACACATTAACCATACCCATCTACCTGCTTCATTGCACTGTACAGCTTTGAGTGAGATTGCATAGGGTGAATAACTGTTATATTGTTCCTTAGTATACTTCGAAAGCACAGGCTAATAACCTTCAACTTTGAATAAAGTTCAACCTTTTACTCTTTTTGACATTTTATTTGTTCTTCCTGCTTCTACCATAGTCCGATTACCCCAACATGTGTTCGTATATGCCAGTATCTTCTGTTTATGGATGGCCTATCAGATCGAAAGCACCTGACATGTCACCCGTTCGGAATACATTTTTTCTTTTGACCATTTAGAGTTTACTGCTTCTGTATCCGAATAATTTTTATCTACTTCCATAAATGCTACAGTGTTCCGCTAATACCACTGTTACTGATTTGTATCACAGCTACCACTCCTTGCACTGCGATTTTTTTCCAGTACTATCAACAACGTTGCCATCTTTCATGTCTGGTCTTTTGAACGGTACAAAGCGTCTAAAACACTGCCCTTGCCTTTACTTCTCTGAAAGTCATGCTGGAAGTGGTGTACTTTAAACAGAGCAGTTCAATATCAAGTCGTTTCTTCATCTATTGGACTCATATAACGGAGAAGAGATATATTGTAAATGTTGGATGCCCGGAATGAGAGATTTTGAAAAAGGCGTCATACAATGAGAAGGGATGTTGTAGCAATACCTACAGTTAGAACTAAACTATGGATGCTACAAGCGAACTGCTAAGTGTGAGGTGCAGCGAGCGAGGTGATGAAAGTGAGGTGCTGCAACCATGGCGATGGACGTGAGATGTTTTGTTAACTGCTTTCCGATACATTTGAGTATATTTGTGTTAATTTCAGATTACAAATTCGATGATTTTCCAAAACCTGAATTTGTACAAAATGCGCAATGCGCAAGATACGGATGTCGGCTATGAGCACGTCTAGCCCTCACACACTCTTCCTTTCCACGCTTAGAGATTCGGACATACGTTCGACACCACAGTATATCGACTACCAAATACCCATGGTGGAGTAGAACAATTCACACCTGAGTCTGACATTCATCTCGAAGGAATTGGTTACATGTATTTGCAAGTCTTGATTTAACTATCGGTGAAAGGTGCGTTATAGCTAATTTGTGAAGTCAAAATATGGGAGTTATAATGCTGCGGTGCTCTGTGTATGTGCTTGGCGATATGAAAAGATACGAAAGTCTTGACCAATTTGTTCCCGGGGTGAAGGCCATCAAGAACGGCGAGTATAATTAGCACAAAAGTAGGGACTTTGTTTGCTTCCCTAATATTCATCAAATATCACATATAAAAGTTGCGCATCCCGTTGTTTTCACCGAAAAGAACTATTGGTAACATATCCAAATCATTTTAAGGAACAAATTTCTATAGAGTAATATAACTTGCTGGAAAACCAATGCATTTCGTTTGTGTTTCTGCAACTTGGGTATCCAATCGTGAACCCCGATGACTTTGGACGGAAAACAATATATTGATTTCCAATGCATTGGCGATAAAATGATAATCGTGTTCTGTCTATTTATACCATTCAACGAAGTTGAAATGATATGTTGCGTTTGCAAGCTTGTTTCCCACAGACGCACATTCGGGCCCTTCCTCTTTACTGGCGATCATGAAATTAGGTCATTTATGTAAAGGGTTCAGGTTGCAAATCATCAATTGTTCAGATATCTATTTGGACAAGTGATTAATCGGTTAACCAAGGTTAATCCACGTGATTAATCGATCAAGAAAACCACTTAACCGCCCCAGCTCTAGTAAGATTACAGAAACACAAACAATGAATGGACACAAGACAATTTTTCAAAAACAGCCGGTTACTTCAGAGCAACAGTGAACTCTACATTAAACCTCGCCTTCGCAGTCATTAACGACCATGATGAAGAAATGTTGAAAACAAATAAGATTACATAGAATAAAGAAGAACGGGTATCGGGGAAAAGTAAACAGAATGAAGAGGAAATTGAAGATTCAGCAGAATGAAGATCAAAGAGACCACGAACTGAACAATATCAGTTATCTCCGCCAACATGTATGGTATATGCAGTTTTAATACCTGGATGTTGGTTTTTAAACACCGAGCCACAGGCGAGGTGTTTAAATGAGACATCCAGGTATTAAATCTCCATATACCATACATGTTGGCGGAGATAACGTTTTTGTCCTGTTTGAAACACAATACAAACATAGTGGAAATAAATTTGTGGACACCTTTCTCAGCTCCACAAACACTTGGACCAAATTCGTGATAATTATTTTGTTTTTATAATCGCAGAAGACAACAGACAGAGTTACATCCCTTAGGTTGTTAAGGAAACGAGTGAAGAGTATTTTGTTGACATATCGTCCCCAGAGTTCCAATGTGTTCTATGTGCCTGCTGGCACATAGAACACATTGGTACTCGGGGGACGAATTATTTGCTCTTATTTTATTTTTATGATTGAATTGTCGGAAATTTAATGATATTCGTGACTATTTTCGGGTTTTTTGGTTCGATTTTTATTTGAGGCGAGCAAAAGCGGAAACCATATATATACCCCTTATGTTTCGAGTGCGCTTATGCCCTGGATGTTGCACGCTCTCATATACCTTGAATGTTGGGTGCATCCTTAGCCATGGCTATTTGTCCAAGGCATTCTGACCAATCAAAAGACATAATTTATCGGGATATAGGGACAATAGAAATTAAACTGCGATTAATCCTCGCTCTTGGTGGTGAGGGGGAATAATCTATACAGTTTATGCCACATCGTGGAAGCAGCTCGGAATCACGCTTATGTATTCATTTCTGTTATCTGCCTAAGCTTGGAGTATCTACTTGTCCTGGCATGAAGTTATAAGGGGTATGACAAATACCATATTGAGGAATAAACTACGCTTGACATCTCCTCATCTGGGTATTGAACGGCCACCGTACGTGGAAACCCACAGTCTCTGACAAAATCATCCCTATCTTGTAGTAGGGTATGGGACTATGGGAAAATCTCCCAGTTAGGTATAGCTGATGGTCCTCATATTCTCATCTTTGTACAGAACCGTCGCGTTCCTTTGAATCCAAACCATGGGATTTATTTGTGTGGTATGTCTTTGCTTAAATTATCCTCTGTTCGTCATGTGAGGGCATAATGGCTATGAAACATTCCTCATTGAAATCTAACCTTATACCACGACCAGGCAGTCTGTATTCTACTGGACCATCAAGAGAACAGGCTGGAGGTCCATCGTCCTCGCATTTCGTTTCTCGACAGGCGAAATCCTAAACCAAATCGTCACCCAAAATAGATTGAGGAGAAATTATCTGTCTGTATTTGTAATACCAGTTGTCTACGACAAAAAAAAGTCCTACACTGCTGTGGACAGCAAAGCGCAAGTAGAATTTCAATCAAATCACCACCCAAAAGCGATTGGGGGAAAAGTGTGTATCTGTATTTGTGATATCAGTTGTCTACCACATAATTTACTGATTGCCGTTTTCATCCATGAAATTATCCCATCTCTGCTAATAACTGTGAAGAACATAAAATATAAAGAGCTCAAAGCACAGAAAACAAACAACATTAAAAGCATAAAGAAAACAGGCGAAATTCGAACGAAAGAACGTGGCTTTCTTGCACCTTAGAGAGTATTCATGACAGTCCACATAGAAGGCATTTTTGATAGCATTTTCGTATCATCTTTGTTACTGATTTGGCACAAATTGTTGCATCAAAAGGGCGCCGAACTCATTAGGCCAACCACCGTTCGGCACAATAGGAGAACATTTTGATTTTTCGAAGCGAAAGGACACTGTTTCCTAGAATCTGAACGATCAGTGGCAGGCCAGACTGCTAGTATATAGAAATACCCTCTATATGGACAGTCAATTACAGTCCATATAGAGGTTACTTAGATAAAACGACAGTTTGTGCAATCAGATCCATTTCGACTTTTGGTCATGTTCACGACATTTCATGCGCTAACACGTGTTTGGCTTCGTAACTTTTGGGGGCCCTGGATGGTAGGGCTTCCAGTACGGGGGCTCACCGGGAAATTTCCCCGGGAACACTACGGCCAATCCGCCTCTGAAGGGATCCGTAGATTCATCAGGTGGAGCAGTGCTTTCGCTTCTTATAATATCTGCTAGAAGGATATGTGCCTGATGAGTGGAAATCGCGATTGTCTCTACTAGAAGAATATGTGCCTGATGTGTGGAAATCGCGATTGTGAACAATCTTCTGAAAAAACAAGGTGCAGAACTTGTATTTAAAAAACTCCGACCAGTGAGTAATATTCGTTTCTAAGCTTTGAGAAAAAGCTGCCACTGACCAGATAATATTACATTGTGATATACATGCTCTCCATTACCTGGCAACACATCTGGATTCAGAAAATTTCTCTCAACTAAAACGGCATTACGCAAGGTTCAGAATGACTTCCTTCTTAATAGGGAGTCTGGAAGGGTAACCTTGCTTGTTCCTTTAGACGTTAGTGCTGCCTTTGACACTGCTTGGTATAAAACTCTGCTAGAGACAATGAATTCTGGTTTAGGACTTAGTGATGTAGCCGTTATCCTCCTATCATCATGCTCGAAGAACAGACAGCAGCGTATATCAGAAAACGGAAACCTGTCAAAAGTCTTCCATCTGGAATATGGAGTTCCACAGGGCTGTTGCCTTGGTCCTGTTCTTTTCTATTCTATATTTAAAAAATGTTCGCCATCATTTAATCGCACCTGCCTGACATTCATGGTTATACGGATGAACGGGTCTACTTCCCTTTTTTGACCATCAACCAAGGAGCAAACTAAAGCTCAAGAAATTATTGAATAACATATTTCGGACATTCGCACTTGGATGATTACAAACAAATGAATGATAAGACTGAATTCCTGATAGTTGGTTGACATCAGCAATTCACTAAAATTGACATCAGCTCAGTGAAGGTTGGAAATTCCACCTTCAGAGCAAGTGACAGTGTACGTAATCGTGGTGACTTCTTCGACTTAAATATGTCTATGGACTAACATGTTACAAATAATGTGCAACATGACTTTCAGAGGTCTATACAAAATTAAACAGATAAGTTAGTTCCTCACAGAAGACTCCACAAAAACTCTAATTCAAGCCCTTGTAACTTGACATTTGGAATATTGTAATACCTTACTGTTCAACCTTCCATAATACCAGTACGTTCGTCTGCAGAAGGTATTAAATGCATCAACCCTAGTGGTATAATAATAATAATAAAATGGAGTTTTTGTATAGCGTAAAACCACATAGTTGTTCTCTAAAACGCTTTACATGGAAAAAAAAATAATTAAATACATTCAAGCTCCCTATTATACGCATAAAAGTAAACAAACAGATCAAATCTAAGTAGCTCAAACCTCGTAAGCCTCTTGATAAAGATGGGTCTTAAGTTTTGTTTTGAACTCATTTAAACTTCTGGAAGACCGGATATGTGTTGGCAATGAGTTCCAGGGTCGTGGACCTGCGAAGGAAAAGGCCCTACTGTTCACCAAGGTAGAACGGGAAAGAGGCACATGTAACCGAAGCTGTTCGCATGAGCGGAGATTCCGTTTCGATGGCTGAACAGTCAAAAGGTCTTGAAGATATTGTGGAGCAGATCCATTAATACACTTAAAGACCAAAACCATAATTTTGAAAGCGATACGTTGTTGAACAGGGAGCCAATACAGCTTTTGAAGCAGTGGGGTTATGTTATCATGGCGTCTGCATCCTGTAATAATACGAGCTGAAGTGTTTTGTATTTTTTGCAGCTTAGAGATATGTGATTGTGGCAAGCCTATAAGGAGTGAATTAGAGAAATCCAAATGAGCAGAAATAAAGGCATGAACGAGCCTTTCCAATGATTTTTGATTAAAATAATTTCTAAGATGTCCAAGATTTCTAATGTGCATAAAACAGCGCTTGCAAATTGCATTAATATTTGCTTCCGTCGAAAGACGTGAATCAAACACTACCCCAATGTTGCGAGCACTGTTTGCTACTGTTTGTTTTGAATTGCCAATTTCTAAAGATTTAATCTGCAAATTAGAAGGAATTTCGGTGCGAGATATAACCAACAACTCTGTCTTATCGTAATTCATTTTCAACCTATGACTAGCCATCCAGAGTCGTACCTTATTAACACAGTTTTGCATCATATCTACTGAATTCAGTGAATCAGACTCACTAAGTGCATTAACAGACGCATACAGCTGAGTATCATCGGCATAGAGATGATATGGAATGCCTCCATCCCTCAACATTTCGCCTAATGATGCAGTATATAATGTAAATAACATGGGGCCAAGAATTGAGCCCTGTGGAACACCACGTATAAGGAATTTACTACCTGATTTTGACCCTAAAATAGATATTTGTTGCTCTCTCAATGAAACGTAAGATTCAAACCATTCCAGAACTGTTCCTGCTATTCCCAGTTGACGTAACATCGACAGCAGCATGGAATGATTTACCGTGTCAAAAGCTGCCGAGAGATCCAACAAGACCAATAGAATAGACTTACGGTGACCTAATGAACATATTACGTCATTACAGGCTCTCAAAAGGGCAGTTTCGGTACTGTGGTTCGGCTGATAAACCGATCGATATGGTTCCAGAAGATTATTACTTTGGAGGTAGTTCTGAAGTTGTTTAGCGACAACCTTTTCTAGAACTTTCGCTACAAATGGTAAATTTGAAACGGGCCTATAGTTTTTCAAGATATCGGGATCAAGAGAGGGTTTCTTGATAAGTGGAGATACTAATGCTAATTTAAGGTCTCATGGTACATGACCTTCTTGGAGAGATGCCTGAATAATGCTAGCAACAACTGGAGATACACAATCAATTGATGCTTTTACCAGAGATGTAGGCATGGGGTCCAGCCCATTAGTTTTGCTAGGACTTGACAAGATGAGCTTCTTCACCTCAGATTCACTCACTTGTGCAAACGTGGACCAACTAGAATTAATAGACTGGTCATCAAAAGTGGGAACAACTGTACTTTTAATGCTCTTATCTATCAACTCCACCTTATTTATAAAATAGTTTCCAAAGCGGTTGGCCAACTCTAATACTGATGTATGCTCTGGAAATATACTCATCTTACGATTTCATAAGAGGTCATTGGTGACCGAAAAGAGTGTCTTACTGTCGGTACAAAGATCAATACGCTCATTGTAGTAAGAGCGTTTAGCAGCCTCAATTAGTCGATTTGTGATTATTTTTTGTCTGCAAAACATTTCATGGTGAATTGTTAACTTTGTTTTGTTAAACAGTCTCTCAAATCTTCGTCGATTTTGCTTATTTTCTTTTATTTCACTTGTAAACCATCTGGCATTTTCGTGAACTTTGAAAGTTTTAACCTTCAAGGGGGCATGATGGTCTAAAAGTTGAGACAACACAGTGTTATATTGTAGAACGATGTTGCTTGAGCCTTGAGATGGATCAATTGACATTAATGAAGAAGACACAATATCACTCTTCAATTTGTCAATGTTGATTTTGTTAAGGTTCCTCATCTGGCATGTTGATGGTTTGAGATGTGGTTTCGCTAGTCTGAGTAGAGCAAAATGGTCGGAAATGGCCGAGTCCCATGTGTTAATGCTCTGAATCAGTGCTTCATCACAAGATCTGGACAACATTAGATCCAAAGTATGACCACTGGTATGTGTAGGTGCATCTTGTGTGTATCCAAATGAGCTTGTTAAATCTAGAAAACGTTGTGCATCTCTATCATCACTCCGATCAACATGGAAATTGAAATCACCAACCATAAGCAAATTGCCACCGTATGATGAATATTCCGAAAGGAAATCAGAAAACTCTGAAAGAAACTGTTTTAAAGTAAGCTGGTTTGCTTTAGAAGGTGGAGGTCTATATATTTTGACTAGACGGAATACAGTTTCATTCGATACCAAACAATCCATAAATTCAAAAGAGTTAGGTTTCATCTGGGTGAATTTCGAGTGTTTCATTTTTATCCCACTGTGAGTTACAAGTGCAATACCCCCACCCCTGCTGTCACGTGCTTCATGAACGATGTTGTACCCTGTCGGTACCAGCTCAGAGAGTACCCGCTGATCTCTCGTATCACCATGTAGCCATGTTTCTGTGAGGGCAACCAAATCGTTTTTATTATCCTCAATAAAATGCCTAATGTCACCCGCCTTTCCAGCGGTTGACCTTACATTGTAAAGAGCTAAATTAGTAAGTGTTATTGGAGTGGCAGAATTTTGCATAGTAGAATCAATAGAAATTAAAAAAAAAATTAAATTTTGTTTATTTACTCCCTTTCCTTTGTGGAAATTAGGGTGCAGTTCCTTTCTTGGGTGAACACTAGAAATGTTGTACACTCTACTAGTATGTTTATGATGGTGTTGCAAACAAAACTCCGGTCTTTCATTGTTTTATAGTCACAACTGTTTATATGACCTGCATTAGAATTTAAACTTCCAATGGAATACAGTTCAGCTGGGCTGTAACTAATAACAGCCATTGACACAATGTGATTATCTGAAGCTGAGTAAGGAACTTTCACATTCACCAGTGTTGATATGTGCTCACTGTCCATAAAGCATAAAGTGTAAAGCACAGGTTCCTTTGTCTGCTCAGTGCAGACCTGTTTAACAAAAGCACTGGTGGTTATAAACATAGTAACAAACTTTAACAGGAGAGAAATTTTCCACATAATCCTTTTATGAATGTCACCAAAGCTACACAGAATGATAGAAATTTCAGTTATAATGTGTAGCACATGAATCTATATGCAGTTAGGAATATGTCCAGCAATTTGTTTCAAAAAAGAGTACAGTTTAACACAAATAAAATTGCATAAATTCAGGAGCTCGAACAAGCATGTCCACACAGTATGGCAAATACACATTAGAACTAGAGTATCACGAGCTCAATACATCACTACTGTTTTGATGGATCTGCACTCTCTGCCAGTAAGGTACAGAATAATTTTCACAGCTTTATTATTAGTTTTCAAGGCAAACAATAACATGTCACCAGCGTACTTAGAACTCATCAATACCAAAAATGTGTGTCAATACATTCTGAGGTCTGATGGTAAAATACGACTACAAGTTCCAAAAATAGGTGTAAAACATTTGGAGATAGGTCATTCTCATTTGCTTGTCCTCACTTGTGGAATAATTTACCAGATCATCTAAAAAGATTCAAATGTCAACATTGTCATGAACGATCTTAAAACGTATCTATTTCGGAAAGCCTATCAGTGATGTTCTGGACTGTAAGATACTGTACACATTCCGTTTGTATATTTGCACGAGTTCAATAACATGTGCAGTGCCTTAAATATAGTTATTTAAAAATTGAACTATAATGTTGCCGCTATATAATATAGGTATGTGATTATTATTATTATGTGAAACAATTAATTAAAAAAAAACAAGTTTGTATTTCGTGTGCTTTGGGTAAAGGGTTATGGGACACTTATTTATGGTCATATTATATTAGGGGAGTTTGCCCTTCTTCTTAAACCAACTCTTTTAACGATGGACGAGCCCTTGATATTCAAGAATATTTGGGTTTTTCTCTCTGTCCTATATGTTATTATGGACAATATGTATAAAATGGTACAGCTTGTGTAATAATAACTTTTGCTTGGAAAGACATATACATCGTGATCTGAAATTATCAGACCTCAAAGCATTCCTCTCACTATGCGTTGCGTATTGCCAGATTGACATATAACACGCGATCCTAAAGCGACGGGATATTACTTTAATGTATGAAAAGATTTAACATTAGAGCAAAGAAAAAAAGTAGTGTTCCAACAGATGTGTTACTTACCTATCAGCAAACCGTTGTTTGTTTCGATTTGATAGCATCCATTACTACCCGTTGAGAATGCAAACATCACATTCAGTACCACAGCATGGAACAAGTCAGATTTGGTTCACTTAAATCTAATTGAACTCCAAAAACTGAGTTAGAGATGTCAACTGAGGTGAATTTTCTTTCTAAGAGCAAATGTCAATTACATTGAATGTCTATGTCGCTCTGCGGCAGACCAGTAGAGGATGCCGAGGCATGACGTTTTGTGATTAACCGATGTTCGGCAATCGCATCTGACATCGGCCGATTTTAAGCCATCGATTATCCATCGGTAGAGGTGTTTGAACATCGGTCCATGCCGATGGTAACATTGAACACAAATGGATCAAAATTGTTTGTACTTACGATTAACAAACTCATACAAGCAGTAACAAACTTATTAAGTTACCACAACGATTAGCAGGAATCAACCTTGGCCTAATCTCATTGATTGGTCTGATGTTCCCCTTGATTGCTGCTTATGGCACACATGCCACGTGTTGTGTGATAACTCAATGAAATGCGACATCAGCGCAAATAAGCTAACAGCGCAGCGTATTTGATCGTTGATCAAAGATGCTGCGCTGTTAGCTTGTTTCTACTGATGGAGTTTTACTTTAACACTCACACTGACATACTCTTGAGGTCAACAAACAAATCAATCTCAACCTCTAAAAGTTGATTTTTATTTTTTTTGTATGAAAGACAATCATGACGTCATGCTATTGTTTTACATTCATAATAGGCCTATATAAAAATATTATGCCAAAAAATGATTTTGTCTAATTTATTTCCTTGAGTTGGTTGTTTATCATTTAATTACCTTTTTTATAAAAAGGGTGGCCTGGAGATGAGAAAACAGTTTTTGATAAGAGCAAGTACAAAACGTTCCCGTTCTAAATCGAATGATCGCACGTGTGGTTGTTACACATACAAATTTGTATTTTGTCGAGACGTTTCCACTTGTATTGGCAAAAATAGTTTATTTTTCTAAGATCAAAAGGATGATACACTGCATAGCTGTTTGACATTCCATGTCGGGAAGAAAGAGTCCAAATGAATAACCCGCATATTGGCATCAAGCTCCGACACACGTGAAACTCGCCATGTATGTAAGCCGTTCTGATTCATACAAAAATATTTATTAGATGAGATATGATTTTCTTTCACAGAATTGCCCGAATCGTGCTCGGCAGGTATCACATAAACTTTGATGATATGATATGAACCTAGCTAGATGCGTTACTAGGCGCAACCAGTTTCTTTACATGGAAATGTTTTCGGTTATTAATCAAACGCAATCAGCCAAAATGTCCTTGTCAGTCATACTGAAGTAGTTTGAAGCTGAGTTTTTGCGTGGCAAGGAAATAATGGTTGCAATAAGTAAGGATTGGGTGAATGAAGAGAAGAAAGAAGAGAGAATTGTACAAAAAAAATCAACGCAATCTATGATTCAGAGCTGTAAGCGGAGATTCCTCGAGATTGGAGAAGATGTAGTTCAGCTCTCCGTACGTCGCAGCTTCCCCATCGGGGAAGCCTGGGCGTTCAAATAAAGTTAAAACTAGAAGTTCTGTAACGAACTGAACGCTTATCTAGGCTTAGTTGCACATAGGAATTGCGCGCAATTGCCATATCAAATGACATCAAAAGCACGGCAGGTTCTCCTGGTTACTCATAGCAAACACAGGCAATGTTTCTGCCAATGGACTTCCGGGTTACCTGGAGTTCCATTGGCTGAAACATTGCTTGTGCACAGACCATTTGATAGCCTTACTATGGTCCTAACGCGTAGATTAAGGCGCAGATAGTCTATGTCTGCGCATTTCATGACAATACTTCTAGTTTTAACTGTAGCTGTATTCGGAGAAGAGGAAACCCCAGACTTTGTGAAAAAATGAAAAGTCATAAGGCAGTCTGAAAACTGTAACAGATTTAGGAACATTTTGCATTAATGTGTTTTGGTTTAATAAATGGAGAGGTCATTACTTGGTTAGATTCATATAGGCCGAGATATCAGCCATCAGAGACTTCACGTCAGCTTTCAACTTTCGGTCATAGAAAAGTGAATGGAAGACCTGCACAACATTTCCATATACACTGTTATGAACAATAAGGAAGGGGTAAGGAAGAACTTTAGTGATTTGGGAAGGAAAACATGGAAACCCAAAATGTGCCAGGAAGACCATCGTCTCACCAGAGACATAAACACAGTCGAAATAAAGACTTTGGCATCTATTTGAAAGAAAAACTGTGGAAATATGATACTTTCAGGCATCTGTTGTTCATTTTCTATCAAAAGACGATGTGCTTTTTATAGAAACGTTGTGCTGTCAGTTTTGTAATGCGGCAATATTCTATTTTAGATGGCTGCCCGGTTCATTCTCGAACATATTCCTGCGCATAGAGTAATGGACATTGGGGGTTATATAAAGGACGATTGCGCCGTAGGCGCACGAGTTCATACTCCGGAGGCGTCTTGACTCGAGAGTCCTTTATATTATAAACACTTTGTTTATTCACCAGAAGGAACGCCCGAGAAGAGACTTCACGAGAAGAGACTTCAGGAGAAGGGCTCTTAATCGAGGAATCTTCCCAAGAACAATATAATTGTTTTCAAAGGAACATTCGGATACCAATTGGGTAAAGTGAGTAAACCATCAGTTGAGGGAAGACACAGGGGAAGGGGCGTGTGGGGTGCTATTGAGATATTCTCCCATAATACACCGGGAGTCAGACTAATTTACAATTTACTACATCACGTGACGTTCCTAGAAACACGCAACACCCATAGCAACAGGCGACCTATTGGACCGATTTTGACCAAAATTGATATATGGACCCATAATGCAATAGGGTCGGTAATGATGTCAGTTTGTTTCCCTAGCAACGAACGTGCCTCCCTAGCAACAGGCGGCCTCTTGGGTCAATTTCGACCAAATTTGATATATGGATCCACAATGTTCTAGGGATGCAAACCAAAGAATCGAAAATGATGTCAGTTGGTTTCCCTAACAACCAACGTGCCTCCCTAGCAACAGGCGACCCACTGGACAAATTTTGACTAAATTTCATTCGTGTACCCATAATGCATCAGGGATTTAATCCAAGGAGTCGGTAATGATGTCAGTTTGCCTCCCGAGCAATGGACGACCTATTGGGCCAATTGGACCAAATTTGATATATGAACCCATAATGCACTAGGAATCCAAACCAAGGAGTTGAAAATTATATCAGTTGGTTTCCCTAGCAACCAACGTGCCTCCCTAGCAATGGCTGGCCTCTTGGGTCAATTTCCACCAAATTTGATATCTGGATCCACAATGCACTACGGATCAAAGCAAAATAATCGGAAATGGTGTCAGTTGGTTTCCCTAACAACCAACGTGCCTCCCTATCAACTGGCGACCTCCTGGGCCAAGTTTGACTAAATCTGATATGTTGACCATTATGCACCAGGGATTCAAACCAAGGAGTCGGTAATGATGTCAGTTTGTTTCCCTAGCAACCAAC
This sequence comes from Pictodentalium vernedei, assembly GCA_031216915.1. Taxonomy (NCBI): domain Eukaryota; kingdom Metazoa; phylum Mollusca; class Scaphopoda; order Dentaliida; family Dentaliidae; genus Pictodentalium; species Pictodentalium vernedei. The sequence goes on from CM062290.1 coordinate 407,777,849, forward strand.
GTGCCTCCCTAGCAACGGGCGACTTATTGGGTAAGTTTTGACCAAATTTGATATATGAACCCATAATGCACTAGGAATCCAAACCAAGGAGTCGAAAATTATATAAGTTTGTTTCCTAGCAACCAACGTGCCTCGCTAGCAACGAGAGGCCTCTTCGGCCAGTTTCGACCAAATATGATAAATGGAACCACAATGCACTAGGGATCCAATCCAAAGAATCAAAAATGGTGTCAGTTGGTGTCCCTAACAACCAACGTGACTCCCTAGCAACGGGCGACCTACTGGACCAATTTTGACTAAATTTGATATGTGGAGCCATAATGCATCAGGGATTCAAACCAAGGAGTCGGTAATGATGTCAGTTTGTTTCCCTAGCAACCAACGTGCCTCCCTGGCAACGGGCGACCTATTGGGTCAAGTTTGACCAAATTCAGTCTATGTTTCCACAATGCACTAGGGATCTAAACCATGGAGTCGAAAACGGGGTGAATTTTGATCAAATTTGATATATTGATATATGAACCCATAATTCACTAGACACCTAAACCAATGAGTTGGCAATGACGTCCGTTGGTTTCTTTGGCAACCAACATGCCTCCCTAGCAACGGTTGGTCTATTGGGGCAATTCTGGCCAAGTCTGATATATGGGCCCACTATACACCTAGGATCTAAAAGGAGTCTGCAGTGATGGCAGTTGCTGTCCATAGCAACCAACGTGCCTCCCTAGCGATAGGCTATCTATTATGACAATTTCGACTAAATTCAATATATGTACCTATAATACACCAGGGATCTAAACCAAGGAGTCGGCAATGATGTTAGTTGGTTACCTTAGCAACCAGCGTGCCTCCCTAGTAACAAGCGATATATTGTGCCAAACTAATTCAGGCGGCATGTTAGTGACTGTTTTGAGACATGTTTTTCGAAAATCATCTGACATCGTCATATTTTGGAAAGACGATTGTCAGATCGTGTCCGATCGTGAGTAATGATTAAAAAAAATACCAAATACTGCTTTCAATCGCAACGTTTTCACATTTTCAATACCCCAATGGATGTCCCGTTCACTGGTTTTATGGATGGGATTTCCGTGGCTGTTCCGGTGGGTACGCAATCGTCCTTTTTTGCATACCTTTGCTATAATTTCTTGTTAGAACTAAATTTGTCAACGTAAATATCAAGACAAAAAAAGATTACAAATTCTATTGACAACAAACCCAAATACTTGAATTGTGATCATTACGAACTTACTAAAGTAACATGCATGCAGAACCAGATGAAGCGTGGCCTCAGTATATTGTTTATTTTTTGTTGCCAAACAACATTTTCAGCTTCGCTAAAAACTTACACGTCCGTCACTTGTATTTATTTTGTGACTAGTTTATTTTATTTGCTTTAGACCCAAAGCAACGGAACACAAAGACAGACGGACAAAATGAAAAGCGTATCGTTATTCTTATAACAGATACACACTTTTATAGTCCTGAATGAATGATAGCTATTATATGTTACACAGGGGCGCATCTTCTTGCGAAGTGGGGTGGGGGTGAGTGGGGTCACATGAGGTTCCTAGGGCAGATGTTGGGCAAGAAATTATGAAATACAAAGTCGGGAAGACTTTTTTACTTCCATGACGAAGATATATTCACGCTGTAGTGTACTAAGTTGGGGAAAATCTCTTGTTTGAACGACCAAAATATACACGCACTCTAAAATCAGATGGGTTAACAATCAGCCCAAATCAACAGAGTTAAGTAAATATGAACCAAATGCGGTTCATTTTCACTCAACCTAGTTTATTTGGTTTCATTTTTAACCCTGTTGATTTTAGCGTGCAGATTGGAAAGTGCAATAAATGATCGACTCATAAAATCGTTTGAACCCCACACCCAGAGAGAGAGTAACTTATAACAAATGATTTTATGACCATGACCTGTTGAAAGCACCCAGGTGATCGAGTACCTCTACTTAGCAGTTGTGTAATTTACAGCACTATCATAAAACTCTAATAAATTCCTGCCATGTTAATATTTTATCAATGGAAGGTATATTGTTAGCATATACGGCTTTGATAAAATAATTATGTATGTTCCAAATAGTTGGGCGATACCGAGCCGTAGTGCACCGACGTGCTAACCCCTTCCCCCCCCCCCCAAAAAAAAAAAAAACAAATGTTAGTTACGACCCTGACATTACATAATCAGCGAAAATGTATTTCTTGAAAAAGACACCTGCCAGTATAATGGCTGATATTTAAAAAAAACACTGAACAGCTATTCCGAATACAAGTGATTGGCTGTCATCCTCCCTTTACAAAAGGTAACTACTACCAATGTTGTGCTTTAAAAACCTACAGTTAAAACTAGAAGTCCTGTCGTGATATACCCGCGCATAGCACGTCACTCTCCGAGTTACTCTGCGTGCTATGACGATAGAAAGGCTGTCAATTTCTGTACATATGCCCCATATAAACAAGCAATATTTCTGCCACCTGGAGGTGCATTGGCTGAAACATTGTTTGTGCTTTCTATCGACAGCCAGGAGAATCTCTCGTGCTTTACATGCTATTCGATGAGGAAATTTTGCGCAATTCCTAAGAAAAATTATTTCAAAATAAGCGGACATAAGCATGACAAGACTTCTTGTTTTTACTATAGTTTATCATCACCTCGTTAAGGCGAACATGGAAAGCTCGTTCCGGAAAGGTGTGAATAACGTCTCTCTGTGTTGGGATTGGGGAGTTTGTTGAAGAATGTATGGCCAATATGTCTGTGTTACACTGGACATTGTGGTTTAACAATATTACATATCACGACTGGAATGAGGCACTTGCAAAACAATTCCTGAATCATCGCATTTTTGTCCCTCCAAGTTGGCTTTCAAAACATAGCTTATTACCCTACACTGTATCGGGTACGATGAGTTCGTTCCAATGAGAGGCTATAAGCTATGTTTTGGAGGCACAAATTGAATGATGATATGTTCAACAGGGATGGTTAGTTATGACCGTTGCGTTAGATAGATAGAGGATATCTAATGTTTTCTTGTGAATATCGGGATTTATTTCATGAGTGAGTGAAAGAATTCGTATTTTCACGAGCGGCTTGCTGCGTCTGAAAATACAAATTCTCTCACTCACGAATGAGATATTCACAAGAAAACAGTAGATTTTCTTTTTATTATACCCCTTTCATTTAAAGCTTCAACTGAAACGATCCAAACAGACTCCCATACCACGCAAGAAATCTGTTTACACAATCATCTGATCGCTGTTTCCGCTGACACAGATCACATTGGATGTTGTGTACATCCACACAAAATCGTTGGCGAAATGACGCAATTATGACGTCTTGTTATACTCACTAGTGGAGCGAGAACAACTTTTGTTTTGCGCTTGTGAAAATTAATTTGTAAATTTCAAGTTCACACGAAATGTTAATCACCGAGGTGTTTGATCTCACTAGTGAGGGGACAACGCGATTTATTTTTTACCGATTCCTATTATAATTAGACGTTAGGGGTGTAATAAAAGAGTAAAAAACACAGAAAAAAATTACTTCTAGTTAGTGCGTTCCCCATAATGGGCTTCCGTCAAAATCCCAAAACAAAGTCTATAAAAACGTATAAAAATATCAATGGTGGCGAAAAGTCATAAAATATTTTTCTTAAATATTTCATACACAATGAATTTCGTAAATGGTATTATAATCATATTTTTATCGACAATATACCGTTTTAAAATTACTGCTGAAACGCAATGTGGGGGCCACTCCAAGGAGTTGTGATAAACATCAATCAATTAATAGTTGCAACTTGCAGGATTAAAATACTGACAGATGTGCAGCATATGTTTTTATCAAATTCAAAAAATAATCTGTACTAAATGCATGTACATACCATTATACATTAAGCAATAATCGAACATGTTCTGTTTTGTGAAACCAATAGCAAGAATGCAACATTATAAGTTATTGTGATGAATTGACGGTGACATGGTCTGCGGTTTACGGTTCGGAACTTATGTTCGACCGAGACGCGAAGATTTTATACGCAGTATGCTCTTTGAATCTCCTTCTATTGTTAACATATTTTAAAATATTTCACATGGTTTCGTCAGACGGTAGCACATGCCATTGGAGCTGTAGACATAGAAAAACTAAGTGAGCTCCCGTCCAATCAGAGGGCCAGGATTATTTTAGTCTTGTTGGAAGATCGTGCTATATGTGAGATTTTGTGATTCCTCATTTGATGAAAAACACAAGAAACAAAACTAATTATCCACAAACATTCTACGACAACAATAGTATTTTTAACCCTTTACGTAACATGAAAATCAAACGGCACTTGCAAACGAAATTCTTGAATAACTAATTTTTGTCTGAAAAACATAGGTTAAGACCCCTCTTTGGAACGAGCTCGTCGAGCTCGTTCCAAAGAAGGGTCATAACCTATTTATTTATTTATTTATTTATTGGTGCTTTACGCCACATCAGCAGCTTAGGCTATATCGTGTCGATGAAAGTGTATATTTCAAAAAGACCAGTGATTAAAATAGGAAACAAATTGAATAAGAGGTTTAAAAATGATGAGTGTGAAACATAATGAGAAAGTGAGACCAGTAGTACAAAAATAGATAGATGAAAATTAAAATGGTAAAAACAATTTAAAATTTATTAAAAAGGTTGATTACTTTCAAGAATGAGATGACTTTTTGCGGGCTTCTATGATAAAATAAATCTCTCAAAGATCCGACTGTAAAATACTGCCCTCTAACATGATTAAAATCAGTACAATTCAAAAGAATGTGTCCCACTGACAACCCTGCAGGGAACACATTCTGGTCGCAAATTACCCTCCAACAAAAAGGAATGTGTAAGTCGTGTATGACCAATATGACACCGCGTCAAAACTGCAAGATCCTTTCTACAAAGGTTACTAGACGGGCAGTGATCTGAAATGGTTGGCCGGAAGCGATAAAGCTTGTTATTTGTCGCTCCATCCCATTCCGCCTGCCACATAGATTTGATGTAACTACTAATATGAGGTTTAAAATCACTGAAAGGGATGTTAAAATCAGTGAGAGGCTTTGTTAAAGCCTGTTTTGCTGCACTGTCTGCTTTGGTGTTACCAGCGATACCTACATGTCCGGGTAACCAGCAAAACACGATATCATATTGGTCAGACATGAGAGTTGTTAACTTCTCATGAAGTTCCAAAACTAGAGGGTTCTTCAACTTGGGGTTGAGTAAAGCAAGTAAAGAGGAAAGAGAGTCGGAAAAAAATAATCGACTTCTTTTCTTGCACATTCTAGCTGTATTCAAGCGCGAGTTGTATAGCTTTAACTTCCGCTGTGAAAATAGAACTCTGATTCGGTATTCTGATTGAGGTGATCAGATCACCAGTAACAGCAGCTGATGATACTTTGTCACCATCCTTAGATCCATCCGTATAGATCCTTATATATGTACTATACTTGGACTTTATTTCAGCATATTTTTGTTTGAACTGCAAGGAATTGGTATCAGATTTTTTGGTAGAAGCAAGGTCCAAAATAACTGTAGTTTTTTTAGATGCCAAGGAGGAATATGTGTTTTACGATTTTCTTTTATTGTATGTGGTTCAATTTTGGTGGACTCCATGTGGGGTTTAATTCTAATTCCCAAATGGAGGAATATGTTTCTGGTGGCGGTTAAAGAAATCAACATTTTGAGGGTCTGTAACACAATTATAAGCAGGATTTGAAGGATTGGCCAAAAATTTAGACACATATTGGAGAGACAATTTAATTCTGCGCTTCTCAAGAGAAGGTTCCTCTGCTTCAACAAGCATTGCGTCTATAGGGGATGTTCGAAAAGCCCCTCGACTAATTCTGATACCACTATTATGAATTGCATCAAGTGGTTTGAGATATGATTTCCTTGAAGAACCGTAAACTACACAACCGTAATCTAATTTTGACCGAACAAGCGATCTATACAGATGGAGCAAAGTTTTTTGGTCAGCACCCCAATCGGCGCTACCAACAACTTTCAGCAGGTTCAGAGCTTTCTTACATTTAACTTTTAGTTGTTTCATGTGGGAAGTGAAATGTCATAACCTATGTTTTTGAGACAAAAAATAAAAAAATAATAAACATTAATTGGCGATTTTTGTGAATAGCGCTGGCCGGTTTTGGCCGTTACGTAGGGTAAAGGGTTAAATCATGTAACAAATGTTCTTTGGGAGTTTCTCCACCTGTGTCCTTATTTGTTTGGATTTTTGCCCTAAAGCTCCAAACTTTCGGCATTGTCTTCCAACTACATATATAATAAAAAACAAGCCAAGAAAAAATAATATTTTTGTGATTTTTACTTTAAATGAACGAGAAAGGATACAATGTCTCAGGAACAGAGCGAACAGAGTAAAATACAAATTATATCTTTCATTGACACAAAACTGTTTCCAAATTTGAGTTTTGTTACATTTGTCATGTATGATACAGGCATTGTTCCTTATGAGATGTAACTTACAAGAAATGGAATTCGATTTCAGCTTGTTTAAGAGACACGTAAATTTACAAATTGATCATTTTCTATAAAAAGTAAAATTCTTATAGTTTAGTGAGGTTTAATATATTCCCTGCTTTTCATGGAACCGGAAACGGGATATTTTAAACAGAAAATCCGAGAACCGGGAAAATTACGCTTTCATAAATCTCATTGGTCGTAAATATCCTTGCGATTTGTGAAAGAGAGAATATCCTGGATGGCAGCAAGTATTTTGCAACACGAACTATTGACGTTCCCTCAGGTAGTACAATTTTGGGTGGACGCAGGTCTACATGTTAATTTCACCTTGGGGTCTCCGACGTGAACATTAATGTATTTGGAACTGCAGGAGTCCAAAATTCGGAGATGATAAAAAAGATAGTGACATCACCAGTCGGAGGTAACGAGGACCTATGGGCCAAAAAGTCACGTCACGCAAAGAAAATCGCTTATGGTTTTGAAGAAAACGCTGTCACTGCCAAGGCCGATGAGCGCGTCATATCCCCTTATGAAGTGTCTTTGTTTCTCGGTTACCTGGAATAGAAATTTTTGGTATTGGGGACAGGAATATTTAGTCTCGAATTAAACCCTATGGTTTACGCGAGTATGCATTTATTTGGCCATGCAATGAATTGTCGAACTCGTGTCACATAATTTGAGATGCAGTCATTCAATCGTATGTAGAACGCTAGCTGTCTAACATCAGAGGCAGCCAGGAATGAAGCGCAAAGATGAGGCCCACAACTCCATAAAAGAGGAATTTTCCCGTACAAAATATAACTAGTGACTTTTGAATGATTTAAAAAAAAATAATAAAAAAAAACTTCTCTTGATCTTACTATAACTAGTCCAGTAATTTGACAGAATAACTCATATATACACTAGTTTATGTAGACTGCTACCAGCGAAAATGATGTAAAAGTTCTCAGAATGCGGTGGGGAGAACCAGTGATCTCTATATCTCTGGATTGGTGGAACATTACCCCAAAACGAAGAAAACCCCATCTACCCCATCTACCCCTCCCCCTCAATGACTCCAGGTAAATCAACGTGCTTGAATCTCCCGTCGATGGCGTGTAGTCACAGCTTAACAGATTTTACATCATCAAACATAAAACGAATGTCTTGTACGAAGATTACTCATGCCGTGTCAGTTTTTGAATGCCAGTACTTGTTTTCTCCCAATAATAACTAAAATATGTTGTAAACATTCATTTTCCATTGCCTTGAAAAAAGTGCTGATCATCAACATATTCATTTTTCTCCGAAATGAAAATATAGTCTTCGAAAGGCGATCGAACATTGCGTGGCGTCTGAACATTGAATCCTTTCGAGAATTTGTTTCCTTAGCATGGTATGTTTATAGTAAGAGTTACACCTCCACCACCACCACCACCACCCACAAGTGACAAGTGACACACTTTCTGCATGTGACAAATGGGCATTCCAGTAAACTAGCTGAAAGGATAAGTTGATTGAACGGCCTTTGAGCTTGAAAAGATCAAATGCTACCAGAACCTGTATATCGCCTCTGATTTAATACAAATCTCTGATAGAACTCGGATTGCGCAACCTAAGTACTTCGGATTAGGTACACTGCTCGCTTCAGATTACTTCTGCTAAAACGAATATATATCTTATCACATTGGACAGACCTGTGTAACTAAAGTATAGCATTGCAGGCGAAACAAGACACTTTAAAGAATTGTGGCATTGAACAAAACAACAGCTATAAAAAAATCTAGCTTTTTAAATTTAACATTGTTTATAACTGAAATCATTAGATCTGTTTACTATTCACACACTGTGTTCTAGTGATCCATTAATAATTTTCTGCAGCCTCATTTCTGTGTGGTTTACTTTTGATAATATTAGATTCAACAGAGCGCCATTTTCCAGCCCTGCATCCTGAGCTGGTTTGAACTGTACCATTACTATTGTATAGGTCAGGAGGGTTCCAAGTATCTACAAAACAAACCATTAAGAAATTTAGAACGTTGCGTTCAAAACAGTTGCATTCTGTCCTTCACATCAAATATAGTTAAAGCATATACAATTATGCGGAACTGTTGTGAGTCGATAGCTGTGAGAGGTGTTTGGATTTCGACCTTAGTGACCTTGAACATTTTCATCTAAGTAATCCATCTAAACAAAATGCGGTTAGCTTTCCTTTCCCGACCATTTGATATATATTAACTGATTGGATCTAACAAAACACCATGAGCATTCAACGACATAAAGGTTGCTCAATTGGGACTTGATTTGATTTGATCAAACTTTGTATGGCATTACCATTAGGAATGAAGACTTCTGAAGGGCGTAGTGTTTACATCTTGAGGTTTTAAGGCGCGTTTGTTTGGAATATCTATAATAGGATACGAAAGAAGATCTATATATTTGTGAATAAAGGGACATTACATTAACGGTAGTCTGTGTGTAATGCCCACGAAAAATGGGTAAACAAACAGCCATAACACCAACGAATCCCGAACATAATTAGACTGGTGACTGGCCTGAGAGCTTCATCAACCAATGGACTACTGGGTTCAATCCGGAAAACCATCGGTTGCAATTGTGATGATTATTCTTTAGAGATCTCTCAATTAGAGTGTTCGCCTGTCGACAATGCCTCCATTCCACATGTACCATGGTGTAATTTACTCTCTACATAACGTTTTGGCACAGTGCTGAAATTATCAGAGAAGGCCTGCTCACAATAAAGTCTCATCTCTTTTTCACTCGACATAATATCACAGTCTGCACTAAAAAAGCCTTAAATCATCCAAGGCCATCGTGAGCACAACTTTTTCACCTGATGTATATTAGGAATATGTGGTAATATTCTTATTTGCTTTAATGCGACAGATATGGTCAACCGCAGTTCAAAGGATTAATATGAATAAAACCACGAACCTTTGTACGAGTGCATTTGGTAGACTACCCACTGTACTCCTAATTAGTTTTAAAAATATTTTATTCAATGAATATGCTGTACGTTGCAGAATTGAACACCAAGAAAGTAACAGTACAAGGCAGAACAGTTCACAATATAGAATACATTTAAGAAAAAACAAATTGCTAAGTAATGGAGGGATCTGAGAGAAATATTGAACCTTAGATTAGTCATCTCCCTAATTCTCCCTAATTCGTTAACGCCATTTTTATTTTTCGTTTGTCGATGACGTCGGAGCACGCAATTATAAACAAAATACGATTCGAGCAAGCCTGATGATTCTTTCTCTTACGACGTTGTTTGTTGTTTTTTTTTCTCTCTCTTTCGCCCTTGTTTGTTATTTTTAGTATTTTTGTATTGTTAAGTTGTTTTTCTTGCTGAAAAGTTTAACATTTAGGTTAGTGATCTTGGCAGATGTCCAGCAGGGGCGAATACTATAAAACCTTTTTACAAATGTATTTTTTTGGAATTGAATTTTCTATTTATGGAAATAACTAATTGCAATGAACCATTAGCGTTTTCAAAGATATCTCTTAAAATGTTAATGATTCATTTTCTTCATTTATATTCACTTGTAGAAAGTACAATTCGTGAAAATACAATTGTAAAAGTTTCAATTATGGTTTTATGCGTGTTCGACTATGCCCGATATATTACAGGCAAATGTGGAGTTCCTTCCTTGTTTCAGTCTGCATTCTACAATGGCAGAAAAAAACATTCATACATGTTTTCAAAAAGGCGAAGATTTTTTTAATTACTTAGTTGGGATTATAATTTCGCCTCTTAACGAAAAACACGAGAACTTGTGAACTCCTCAAAAGATAATTTTCTCCAACACTATTTCCTCTTTTCAAGCTTTGCTCAACCTCGAGTTGGAGAATCGTCTTTTAATGGGACCTCGTGTGAAGTTGAATCCACTTAATATGTCTAACCAACATGATGTCGTGTCTTGGTGGTTAAATGGCACGTTGGTATATCCGGTAACTTCAGGGTAGAGAGTGCAGCAGAGCGGCTTAAAACACGTCTACCACTGATTTTAAAACTGTTTCTTAGATTTTAAACAGCATTTCAGTAACTAAGTCAAATCTAAGTGCCATGTGGTCTGGGATGGAGCGATAAGAAGCACCACAGCCGCCGACCATTTACTGTTGATAATTATCTGTCCAGTAACATGTTGACGCGATGTCATACTGGCCATACAATGCTGACACATTATTTTCTGTTAGTTTATAATATGCGACCAGAATGTGTTCCTTGCCAGCATGTGGTCTGGGTGGAACACGTTCGTTTATATTGTACACATTTTAAATACGTCCGCCGAGAGTATTTCAGTATGTGACTTGTTGGAGACTTATTTTATCGTAAAACAAAATTATGTCATATCTAAGTAATCAACCTTTTTACTAACTTTTAAATTGTTTTTTTAACAGATATTATCTTTATATTCCAGTGAGTAGGTTGATTTAATTTGTATTCCCAAAACTACTTATTCCGTTTTTCATTATTATCCTCTCTGCGTATTTCACTTTCTTTTTGATGTTCATGTTTTACACGCGTTTTATCGCCACGATACTGCTCTGTCGTTAAGATCATATAAATTAAATGAATAATCAACCAATCTACTTCACAAAAATATGATCTGATTTACCCTATCTAACTTTTTATCGCCACGATATAGCCTTAGATGTTTGTGTGATGTTAAGCACCGATATACAAATATTCAATGATTGACACTAACTAAAGTTTGTACAGTGGAGCCCACTTAATTGGATATCTCTTAGTTGTATATCCCTGTTAATTGAATATAATTTTCAAACACAAACCCATTTACCATACCTTCAGTACAAATTTCATCTGTTAATTGCATATGGGTTGTTGAGTAAACTCCTGTTAATTGTATATAATTTTTTGTAATATGTCGAAAAAATTACTGTGACACGCACCAAATTCCCCTTATTTATCAACCTTTTTGGCCTCACTACATCCAATACAGGCATTTATTCTATTATACCTTGTTTGACAGAGCTCTATGAGCTCGGTCCAACAAGATATAATCGAATAAATGCTCAGTTTACTTCCAGAACACAGGAAACTGACCAATTCCCTGTTAATCGTATACTCCTGTTAATTGAATAATTTTCACAGGCAAAATGGATATTCGATTAAGAGGATTCTACTGTATAACCAAAACAAAGAAATGATTCTTCCACACGGCTGCTGATGAAATAATTGATCTGTTCATATTTGGAAACCCCCACTGCGTGTCGAAAAAAAATATTGCATTGCATATCAAGGGAGATAACCAAGTCTTGAGTTTCTATGTTGACTGAATCTCAGAATCACCATCTTCTCGTTGATACAATAGATTGTGGTCCCATATGACACGTGCTGTGAACAATAGTGAGCAATTTGATGGTAATTATGGGATGAATACACAAAATGGCACACGCGTGTGAATGTGTCAATCGAAATGGCACGAGTGCCAGCGCGAAAGAATAAAACGAGAGGCGGCATGTCTGTAGTTTTATCCTTCCGCTATGGCACAAGTGCCATATAGATTAACCCATTCACACGCGTGTGTCGTTCTGTGTTTATTACACGCCTTCACGTCTATAAAAAACAATTAGCAGGACACACAGCAATTCATTTGTCAACTACAAACAAAAAGAGCACATTTTATTGTAAACCAAATTTGCGAGGGGAACCCGTGTTACAATTTCGTCCCCCGAGTTCCAATGTGTTCTATGCGCCTACTGGCACATCGAGCACATTGGACCTCAGAGGACGATTTTCGGGTATCGCTAGCGATTCAAAGTAATCACGTTGCACGATTTGTAGAAAATTACAGTGAAACTGTGTTTCTATTTAAAAATAGTCCGTCAACGATTTCATTTTCCCCATGATTTGTGTTGCTGTAGATGGGGATTACTTAGAACAGGCGTGTAATAAAGCGATATCCGTTGCAGCTGATGAGGTAGAGCGGTCAAAAAAAATGCGCGAGGGTACTGCCCTAAAGTTTCGCTCCACATGTTTTCCGGGAATTTCCAACAATGACATGCCATACACTCTCTTCAAACGCAAATATTCTGTAACTTAGTTATCTAACCCATACCATGTATTACATTTATCAAATCCACAGAAAACATATAACACTATCTCACTAAGTAGAAATAACAATCTGAATGTGGGTGCAATAATTTATTGTCAAAGGCAAGACTTCAACCTAAAAAAATTGCATGAACAAATGCCGAAACCAGTCATTTTCAGCCACCCAGTAGCCTCAAAAACAGGATTTTTCCACCAACCCTACCTACCTACCCCTGGAGCAAAGCATCCCCTGTTTCTATAATGTCCCCCCAAAATTATATGTTTCCGTTTCATTTTTTAGTTACCTGTCTGGTAACAAACCCGTGTAAAAATTACATTTTAAAAAATAGCCAATTTTTCGAAGCCACTGTTTCCCATAATTCATCTGGTAATTTACCCCTATGTATCAAACTCCAACTTTGAGACCAAAACCTCAAATTCTCTTGTCCAACAAAAAGTCTAATAATGTAATCATATATCTGATACTAAAAATATATCTCTATTTTACATGGCCTTAGTTTCAACATATGCCCTATGTTTAGAATTTCACCCCTGTGCAATAGTGCGAAACTGTAGAGCGCAACCTAAAGGTATTTACATCAGACCTCCGGGATTTGAAATTAGATTTTATTTTTGTAAACTTTATATTTTGGACTGTGAGTGTTAAAATGGCATTTGGGTACCACGCTAAAGGTATTTACGTCATACCTCTGGGATTTGAAGTTAGATTTTCATTTTTTTTTATCTTGGGATCGTGCTAAAATGACAACTGATTTTAACGCTGTGTAGAGATATTTAATTTTCGGTCGGTTGGTTGGTCTGTCGGCTTGAACGTTATGGTGCTAAATATTTTCTGAATTTTGATTACAAAAGTGACCATGCATAATTTCAGCCATGGATTTAGGAGTTTGTCAACTATTATAACTTTATTACACATCCATTAAACTTTAAACTCTTGTCTTTTACGGAAACGCCGCTATGACATAAATATTTCTGTATTTAACTGGTGCTGTACAAGTCGGAACTTTTTCCCCCGCACCGTTTAGTCCAGTTCCTCTTCCATCGAGTCATTAGTTACGCTTCAAAACGTTTCCAAATCACATTCGATCGTCTACCGTTTGATCAATACCGCTTCAAACAAAAATAATGGACTTGTCACTCAAATTTGGGTTTAAACATTGGAATTAAAATTTGTTTATTTAAATGAATTTCAATGCAAGGGGATGTGTAATAAACACAGAACGCGATATGTGTTTGAATTGTTGGGTGTTTTACATAACTCGTTGGAATGGCGTTGTCATATTTATGTCTGTCTATTTATCATAAAAGACAGGAGAGTGTACACACTGATAGTAGTTACAGTACGTGGAGAGTGTATCACTAAATCACCCGCAGAGTGGAGATTCCACCCAAGTAATAATTGCAAATTTGTTGCAAAGCATAACAAGTACAAGCAAAGTTTCAACCAATGGGCCTCCGGGTTATACCTGGAGGTCCATTGGTTGAAACGTTGTTTTGTGTTCCTTGTCCACATGTCCAGAATTTGAAAATGATACTTTGGATGATAACTCCACCCCCAGGTGATTTCGTTACAATCCACTCTCCACGTACTGTACATCATACTCTGGTACATGAAATCAGATTCTTTTCAGCTTTGAGTTTGTGATCATGGTTTGTAAAATATGACAATATTTCAACTTTTTGCAGAGAAATTTATTTGTTCGAAGTTTTTCGTCAACTTGAACGTCTCGCGTTAGAGCTTTTCCACAATGCGAATACGAATGCGTCGGTCTATCACTTTAGTTATTTATTTAGTTGCTTGTGAAAGATTATAGCAGTATAAATAGCAGTTCGGGGTGCTGGGCCGCACGCAAAAACGGAGAGGCTCCCCCACTGTATTTATGTTATATCCGTCGTATTTGAAGACAGGTTTTCAAAATTCATTTCCGATAACTTATTGGACGACGAGTTGGGAAAACGTCCCTTCTTTTGAACTCCATTTTGATTTAAGCTTGCTTTTTGGCCCTCGTTAGGATTAAGGTGATAGTGTATTTTATTTTCTGTCAATGTGAATAGAATCCGCCACTGGATCACTACATCTTCATTTATCTGTGTGTGAAACAAAGCGGTGTATACTGCAGTTCGAAGGGTAAGACTTCTCACAAAAAGGGAGGTGTTTCCACAATGTTATTTACGTCATATCTACGGCATTTAAAGTCGGATTATCATTTTTCTTCAATTTTGTTTTCGGGACCTTGAGCACTAAAACGATATCTTATTTCAACTTCGTACAATGAAATTTAATTTTTACTTTTATTTCGATGGGAATTGCTGCAATAAGGTTTGCTATTTTCTGACAATGTGAATACAAATGCGTCGCTACATCACTTCGACTATTAGTGTAGCTGTTTGTGAAATATTATAGCCGTGTGAATACCCTGTTTGGACAGCCCACAGAAAAGAGATGGGGGTTGCCTCTACGGTATTTATGCCATATCTCCGGAGTTTGAATTCAGATTTTTAATTTTTTTAAGGATATTCGTGCATTTTATCCGCCCTTGCTGGAAATTAACATCATAGTGTTGAATATGTTCCGACAATTGAATACAAATGTGACGTTGTACCACTCCAACTATTCATTTATGTGCATGTGAACTATGTTTGTCGAAACGTGTTGCAGTTTGTGTGGGGGGGGGGGGGGGGGGGGTACTCGCGAAATGGGAGTGTGGTTGCGACAACGTAAAATGGGCTAAATACATCTAGTACAGGCGTTGGACCCCATAATAAAGTTGAATCCGGAAAAATAGCTACAAGTTGATTTTGGTGTCATCTTTTAGCGGCCCTTCTCTCTAATAACATAACCAAAATCCGCTTTGGGGAACATTTTCTGGAGCGTATTTTGTAGAGGAGGTATCAGGTAAAAAGAGCGTTGTCGAACCGATAGCGTGTCATTCGATTTATTAATCTTTCTAATCTGCTTCCTTCAATTGTTAACGTCGTTCGCAAGAGGCAAACGCTCTTTTCTCACTATCGATTTTGTGCGTGATTTGTTCCATCATATGGCTGTTGTTTTCTTGTATCTGTTATTTTCTTGTATAGGCACTAGTCTTGTTTTATTGAATTTTCTTCAAAGTTCGTGTTGGTGTTGATAATTGCAAATATCTCGTCGAAACTCGACGTTGTTTTAATTTGATATGGCTTGCCCTGTGAGATCTATGGAAAGTGAGGTTCGGCCCTTCGGGGAAGACGTGTGTTATATGTAATACAGGTTTCGAGAATGAGAAGCCAGTGAAAGTCAACGAGAAAAGTATTTCCACTTTAATCAAATTCAGTGATATGAGAGGAAGGACTGAGCTTACTACATACCTCACTTATAAGCTACAACAGAAACCTGTTGGAGTGGTATTTTACTGATGCAATACGGTCCGCTGCATCAAGCAACATCGAAGCTTAGCCTTCATTGGCAAAGAAGGTAAGGTCCAGTTCACCGCATTCGACTTTAAACCTTTACCCAACGTAACCGCCAAAAAAGGTCTGCGCTATTCTCAAATATCGCCAATTAATTTTCAGTATTTTTTCATTTTTTGTCTCAAAAACATGGGTTATGACCCCTCGTTGGAACGAGCTCCGCGAGCTCGTTCCAACGAGGGGTCATAACCTATGTTTTTGAGACAAAAAATTAGTTACTCAAGAAATTGTTTTGCAAGTGTCGTCTGCTTTTCATGTTAGGTAAAGGGTTAAAAACGAATGCTTCTTTTGAGGCAAAGCCGCTGTAATTGACACTCTCCATCCAAACATAAGCAGACTCCTAGTTAGGACTGTTGAGACTCTCCTGTGCGGGATAAAATCCTTGAACACTGTGAATTAAGAGGAGATACTGTGGCGTCAGAAGTTCGAGCACGTTTGCTCAGTCGTATTGACCTGGTTGCCGTCTATCTTGTTAACTGTCATTCAAGATTTCTGAGTGATAGAGAGTTGGAAACGACAAGCAGGAGTACAGGGAGAAAGTCAGATCAGGATATGGATTTCTGGTTTGGGTGCTTGTGCGATATCTTGGAATCGGAGGCTGATGCCGAGTTGCACACACTATCTGAATTGCATACCAAAATGACGGAACTCGCAGGCGAATCAAATGTATACACGAGCAAAAGATTGAAGCAGAAACTGGAAGAGCGTTATGGGGATTTCGTCTTTTTTTGCTAAAGTAGTGCATAGTGTGCTAAAGTAGTGCATAAGTATGTGACTTTAAACACCAATCAATAAATAAATAAATTTGTTAAAGTAAAGGGCAGAACTAATGTATGTTTTCGAAATATGGCTTTTTTGCTAAAGTAGTGCATAAGTATGTGCCCTTAAACACCAATAAATAGATTTGTTAAAGTGAAGGGCAGAAATAATGTATGTTTTCGAAATATGGCTTTTTTGCTAAAGTAGTGCATAAGTATGTGCCCTTAAACACCAATAAATACATTTGTTAAAGTGAAGGGCAGAAATAATGTATGTTTTCGAAATGTGGCTGAGTATATGGTCAATGGAAGATAGGAAAGGAAAGACAATGTAAGCGACGAAGCTGCAAAATTGATTAAGGCGCAGTTGAGAGAGATGGAGTTTGTCACAGATACCTGTCCTTCACCAAACGATATAAAGGACATCGGGCGTGAGAAAAGCTGGATCCCAGTGTACCTTCACTCATTTCTGAAATGCTTGATTCCGCCTGATATCAAAATGAACAGTAGGGGGTCATTCTATAGTGCAATAGGCAAGACCAAGATCTGTAACCACACCGATTCTCTTTGGAGTTGGGGTAGAAATGGACCATGTGTTTGGTTCAAAATGGCTTGTGAATGAACTTTCTAGATTAGGATTCTCAGTCACATATGATGAAGTTAAACGATATGGGCAAGGTGTCATGAAGCTGTAATCAGTCGACAGCTATATATCAGCTTATTTCCCAGGTGAGTTCACACAATGGGTGGCTGATAACGTGGACCATAAGGCTGCAACGATAGATGGAAAGGGCACATTCGGTGATATGGGTATCATACCAGTGTCAACTCCAAGACAATCACAAATAACATATCAGTTTTCCTCTCATATGTTTAGAATATTCAACGTACTACACACAAAACATTTTGAGTTTCCGTCATACCTCTCTATTGTAAGACTCACCTTCTGTTAGACACGTTGAAAAAATGGGAATATGGCGGCCATTTTTTATGCGTTCATATATATTTTGGTTTAAAGTAGCCTCGTTTGCTTTACTCTGCATCAAAAGTCTAGATGATGCCAACTGCTACGCATATCTTACCACAAATTTTCAGCGGGAATAGGATTATCGATTGCAGCTAACGGATTTTTGTGATCGGCAACCCCAGCCCCCACCCTTGGGCGCCATATTGGATAAGAAATTTTCCCCAAAGCGGATTCTGTTTATGATATTCCTAACAGATTTCCGCTTCGAATGACACCAAGATCAGCTTGTAGCAAATTTCTTCCGGGTCAATACCTCCAACGCCTGCACTATAAAATATTGACGCTAAATAAAAAATGTAAACTACAGTACGTGGAGAGTGGATTGTAATTAAATCACCCGTGGAGTGGAGTTATCACCCAATCTATAACTTTTTATTTTGTGCATATCGACAAAAAACACAAGCAATGTTTCAGCCAATGGACCTCGGGGTTTAAACCGGAGGTCAATTGGCTGAAACTTTGCTGGTGCTGGTTATGCTTTGCAACAAATTTGCAATTATTGCCCGGGTGGAATCTCCACTCTGTGGGTGATTTAGTGATAATACTCTCTCCACGTACTGTATATAGCATTTCTAAAATTAAGAGACATCTGAAATATCAAACTTTCATAAAATTGGAGGCTTTTAAATTGTATATGTGTTGATCTCCCTGATCTCACTAGCCTATTCGGTCACAAGTGTTTGGAATTTCCAGGAACGCAACACAGGTTTTGATATGATTTTACTGAAATATATATTAGGCTAAACAAAATTAATCTTTTGATTCTCAGGCAGCGGCGCATTCGTTTTTTCGGCCCGCGTTCGTCATATATATTTCGGAAGCAAAATTCAAAATGTCTAAAACTTCGGTATCGTATCGCGTTTAGCGATGCAATATGTCGTATAGATTGATATTGTTATTATTTTCGCGAAATGCGACACGATTCTCACATGTATGTACAAAATAAATATTTATTTAATTGGTTGAGGGCTAAATAGTTTTGGTGGTCTGAATTTGTTCATCAAAAATGGTCAAAAATTGTTTTGTTACAAATTATTTGAGAGTGCTAACAGGCACTCTCTAATAATTTGTAATAAAACAAATTCGTATAGACAAACTATTATTTACGTATGACTGAATACGAAACAGGGGCAATGAAAATGTTGGCTTTTGCACTGGTACCCTCATTTATTGAATGGCCTGATTGTGGCTTCTAGCACTGAGCCAGTTAAAAAAACTCATTATTTTTATCTCCATTTTAGTTGTTCAATATTGATTTTGTTTGTGTTGAATGATCACTGTTACAAAAAGACCACCAGTGGAAGCTCTAATATTTAAGTTTAGGCTCTCACAACAGAATTTTAGGCATCGCTGACAATTCCATCAGGAATAGAAAAATACAAATAAAAACCGCCCTCCCTCAATCATTTAAAAAACAAAATGCTGCGTATAGCATATCGCCGCAAGCGTTCTGATAAATTTCAGATCTCGTCTTAATAATTAGAGTTTTTGAAAGGCAGAGTTTGATGGCTCAGAAAAAAACTCTTATTATAAGCATTTTTAAGTATATTTGTAACCTATAATAAAACTTAAATTATCAGATGAAAGAAGTGCAACGGAACAATGGTATACAGTACGGCCACCGTGGACTGACCACTTTCCACGGGTGGGCAATATTTCCACGCACGCAATAATATAAGATTCGAAACACTGATTACAACCCGGTGCTTCATTAATTAAAATGTTGCTGATGTTCATTTTGTTACCTGGTAAACGCATGCGAGGGACATCACTGCACGCGCGTGGATTACGACCAGTCCATGGTGACGGCGCTGTACGGCACTTCCCGAATGTGTGAAGCAGGAATGTACCAGAATGTGTACAAGCACGAAAGAAAACGATAAAAAGGCTAGCATTGACAATCGGTTATTTCGACGAAATGACGAAAACCCGGGAAAGACACATTATATTTTATAGATTTGTAACCTGTTATAAAACTTAAATTATCAGATGAAAGAAGTAAAATCGATCAGTGACATAATGAATGCGGCGTACATTTTGTCGGCCTTACTGTTTATCGGGTTTGCTGCTTTGTTATTCATTAAAGCGAGGGTAATCTTCTATTCTTTAAAACCTTCAGCTCAAACAACACAGGAGGTGGCATGCCATTTAATTGCTTTGTGTATATGATTTGTGAGATCAGCATCCTATCCACCCTTGTACAAAAAGGGTTATCACACTTTAAAGTAAGAACAGAATTACTCACCGCAAGAATGCTCGACTGGTCAAGTACAAACAATCCATATACGGATATACCAATGGACTGACCAGATAGTCGTGACATGAAGATAGATATCTACAAAAAACGTAAAGAAATAATGAAAATGTTTCAAAAACGGCCAACCTTTAAAAACAAACATGGACAGATGACAGTGTGGTAACTACAGTAGAATGACTACTACAAACAGAACTAAAAGTTGTTTGTCGCTTATTTAAACCGTAACCATTTTATAGACCGCTGTCACCTTTTTGCAGAAGACGTTGCAATATCTCAGCACATATATAGCTGGGGATAAAAACAAATTGATTACAAAAAGTAAAAAAGGCCTACCGTGTAAAAGTATTGTAAAATGAATTATGGCATTAATCCGTGATGCCACAGGTACTGTTTGTTTTTTGTTTTTTTTTGGTGGGGGTGGGATTATACTTCTAATTATTTTGACTGAAAATTACACTAAAGTACACATGATCATTAGATAAATGGCGTGCATAAGCTAAACCAATTAATAAACACCTAGAGACTAAAAAACATTTTAAGCCTTATCTGAGTGAGTATATTATATATATACAGTACGTGGAGAGTGGATTGTAACTAAATCACCCGCAGAGTGGAGTTATCACCCAAGCAATAACTTTCAAGTTTTTGCATATATCGACAAAAAACACAAGCAATGTTTCAGCCAATGGATCTCCGGGTTTGAGGTCCATTGGCTGAAACTTTGCTGGTGCTGGTTATGCTTTGCAATGAATTTGCAATTATTGCTCGGGTGGAATCTCCACTCTGTGGGTGATTTAGTGATAATACACTCTCCACCTAGTGTATATGTATAGTCGTCTCTTAGCGGTAAAACTAACGACGAGATATGGACACCTTGGAATACTTTCTTTTAGAATATCCGAAACAGGAGTCGGGCAGAATAAAATTCACTGGGTATAAAATGGGGAAGTGTGATGGGATAATGAATCATCTGAGATTATTGGGTGACACAGAGGAGAGGGTTTCTATAAGTCTCATAGAATGTGGGCACAATGAGGAACGGGATATTATCAAACAGTTCGTGATTGGGCGTTGTGAGGGGAGAAGATGTGGGGGAGGGGCGACATTGGGGAACACAAAGGTATTAAAGTCCTTCTCACTTGACAAACGCGACTACTCGACAAAGGGAGGAGGTATTTGGAACCAAATAAGACTGGTGACAATATTGCTCTTTCTGAAAAATGAGACTTCCTAAGTGAGTATGATAAGAGGTTACTAACAGAAATGAAGCCAAGGAAACGACAATCTTTGTTTCTCATTCTCAGTTTGTGGTAGTGAAAATGTGCATGTTATTTGTGGCCTAGAGAAGACCGATTAACATAATTATATTTGTTTTCGTGTTCCGGTGGTGTGGGTTGGAGTGTGTGGATGTGGGTGGGTGGGTTGTGGGGTGGGGGTGTCCCAGGACCGTTGATAGCGGACAAGGGTTGGGGTTACAACATCCCCAATCATGTTCGTGGGGCAAAATCAGGTAGAATTATTCGTCATGAACCAGCCTGAATCAAATGTTAAAATATCGTAAACATTGACAGCAATACTTTTTCATTTGTTTTACTGTGATTCGCTTACTCGAAATAGTTGTGTTCCTATCTTCAAGAACCGCACAAAGATCGTTTTTGGGGTACCTGTCGTTTAACCTGCTGCAAAAGTCAGAATTTATAACAACCCTAAACTCTCACCGGAATGTTCGGACACTTTGGGGGCAGACTGGTCGTCTATGTCATTTCCCTGTAGATCCTCTCTATTGGGAGTCCCTTAGGACCGCTCAAAGTAACCACTATTTACATTATCATGATAGAACACACCAACCTGTGCGTCGAAAAATTTCTCAGATGCGAGAATGCTTCGTGTTTTTTTTCTCCACGTACACAAAACTTGTTTACCCTCTGAAATCGGTCGGGTTACAAATCAACACAAATCAACCAGATTGCGTGATAGAGAATATGAACCTAACATTGGTTGGGTTCATATTATCTCAACCCAGCTGATTTGGATTGAGTTTAACCCAACTGATTTTAGAGTATAGCCCCGTATGTTTGACACAATTGAACATCTCTTTTGTTATGACACAACTCGGAGCATCGACACATGTCTCCGATGCAAGGACTGGACTTCTTTTCGGCCTGGAAAGTTATAATTGTCTCATTCGAGTGGGACCATGGTTGGCCTCGTATTCGGTGTAGCTAACATGGGGACCCTTTTATAGATATTTATGGCCCTGTCAGTCCGCTCCTACTTCTCTTGACAAACAGATAATTGTTAACTCAACAATACCCCCCCCCCCCCCCCAATCAACACTGCTTAACAAAGGACCTGGGTGTAGGAGCGGGAGTATGTCTGTTGGAGCATTGATTGATATATGTATGCGTGTTGCGTGGTGAGTGTGTGGTCCAGTTTGTATACAGTACAGTCGCCGTGGGCAGTAATGTCCACGTATGCGTTTAACAGGTAATAAAAGTAATCATCAGCAAAATTTTAATTAATGAAGCACCGGGTTGTACCCGGTGCTTCATTAATTAAATTTTTGATGTTCATTTCTATAATTAAGGCTTGGACCCTAACATTATTAAGTCTCTGGAAATATTTCCCACCGCGAAAAGTGACTCGTCCACGGCGGATGTACTGTAGTTGTAAGCGAGTATTTTGTAGACGTTATTAGACGATTAACAATGAATTTTGAATCAACAGAATTTGAACATAGCATACGGACAGCCAATGCTGCGACAGAATTACCCCGAAACTATTCATAAGTGCGCATCTAATTTTATATCTACCTCTTGCATATCTTTTTCGGATAATCTGCTCATATCCAGTTGGTGTAAAACATTTAATGGTTCATGAATCTGAAAAAGAGGAGAAAACGACAAATTAGTTCATTTCCTTTGCAAGCTGCATATGCGGGAATAATACGACCATTATCCACCATTTCTACCGTTTTCGTAACTTCTGTAGATTCAAATATTTTTTTTCAAAAAAAGAACAAAACCGATTCCTGATTTTAGTTTTCTGGAATATACAATAAAACATTATACAACAGCTTGACAATATACTGAAAAATCGGCACGGTATAGGCTTCCTCGGAGATATAGATTTACCGTACCGACGCACTCATGAAATACAGATTTTCAGAACTGTGAGTTTCCTTTCAAGTTCTTCACTCATCCCGGGGTTACTATTATTTTTCCGCGTTTCGTAGAATAGCGGAAAACATTTGTCTTCACGTTGTTTGAAATGTTTTGTTCCTTTAGTTTTGTCCTAGGGAGAAAAATCGGGAATCGTTTGCCAAGTAGAAAAAAAAAACTAGAAAATAGTGACGTTGGAAACATTTTATTGGAAGAGCCAATAGTTTTTCATATTGGTACATGTGATAGTTTGACGGAGGCGGTAAACTTAGTATTATCGATTCCACCATTGGTCATTGCTTAGACCAGACAACTTTGAATTCATGGTTTTATCTGAGAATTTGTTTTCAAGTTCTAGGTGAAAAGGGTTATTTTTTCATTTAATTTTTTTTCAAGTTATAAGTGCATTAACTTCCCTGAGACATACCTTTAAAACTAGAAGTCATGTAATGAACTGTGTGCTTATCTAGGCTTAATTGCGCGTATGAATTGCGCGCAATTGCCATATCGAATAGCATCCAAAGCACGGCAGGTTCTCCTGGTTAATCATAGGAAACACAGGCAATGTTTCTGCCAATGGTCCTCCGGGTTACGCGGAGGTCCATTGGCTGAAACATTGCTTGTGCACAGGCCATATGTACAGAATTGGATTGCATTACTATGGTCATAATGCGTAGAGTAACCCGCAGATCGAAGTGCTATCTGTGCGCATTTAATGACAGGAGTTCTAGTTTCAACTGTATCTCGCAGATGCTAATTTCCATTTTACATAACAAAGGTATTTTATCTGTAGATTTTCCTGGGGGCGTACAAACATCTCAGTACTGTATATTTCAAGTATTTATGTACAAAGTTTTATTTTGAATACCTAATGAATTGTGTGTAAATAAACGCCTTTCGGATTATCTAAGCTGCTTGGTCGGCTGGATGGATAGCAGTTAGTAGTTATTCATATGTAGCATAGTTAAGAATGAAAAGGAGTTGTCGTTAAACGCACTACGTCTACCATTCCGCATTAACAGGAAAACATGAACTGGCTATAGGTGAAGGGAAACACATTGACATAGAGCGTCAATATTCCAAATCGAAATACGCATCAAAAAACTTTGTGGAACTACGAAGCCTAAACATAAATCATCGGTCATTTTAGTTTACAAACATATCTACCAGTGTACGATCGATCAAATCAAGTGTCGATTAAGAACCATTTCTTGAGTTATTTCAAAGAAAATTAATGTTTGTGGAACTTTTGGATTACAATGGTCTGCAGTATTTTAAATTGTCGGGAAAGCGAACCGGGGGTGATGATTGAATCTAAAACATGTGCGCTGGACTGGGTTCCAGGCCATAACAGCAGCAAATTGCTTATAGAATTAGACTGGTGGTCCGAGAGATCGGCACTGCCTGACATCGCGTACCGTTCCGATACCAAAGTAATAGCTTAACAAAAGACCGATACCGATGACGAACCTGAAATTTCAATACCGCCGAATTCTTAGCACTACATGACGTTTGGATATTTCTGCCAGGAATTTCTTTGGTTTCTTTGGAAAAAAGGCTTTAGGTATTATCTCGACATTTTCTATTTGCTTCTTTAACAGAGGTTGGATGTGTTTCCATTAATATTGTTGGAGAATCGTATACGTTAATTGCGACGTACTCTCTGATGTCAGTATTCCAAGCCAAATTTTGTCTCCATTCTAACAACGACAAGCAATATATTATCAGCGCCAAATTCTCATGTAATCTACCCCCAGATAATATTTTATAAATAGCGACTGTTCATTAAGGGGAAGAACGGAGAAACAATTCACAGTTACACGAGTAGATTATCCGCAGAGTTACGCGAAGTCCAATAAGCATTTTTATCATATCTAATAAACAGTTCAGAACATCCACTTTCCAAATTGCACGGGTGCCGTTATACTTTTGAATGTGCATTTAAGTCCAGTTAAGATATATTCTCTTGCAGTCAACACTCAAATTGCCGTGGATAGGATTTTTTAAAAAAAATTCCCGTAAATCAATGTTAATTAATAATTTATCAAATTTGAGTGTTGCATAGGGACAGGTAGGAACGCATTTCCCGTTCCATTGTTTGCGTTATTTCAATAAGACCGATTGTATTGTTATATTGCCGAGAAGTGTATTAGAAGTACACATTGTGGGGAATTCTTGTACTCACATCTGTGCCAGAATGTACATCACACACACACACACACTATGTAGATATAAATTACCGTTTACCCCTTAGCATGTCTCGAGTAGAGAAATTATAGCATACACTCTGGAGGTTCTGGAACAGGTGTGTGTATGCCGGAAATTCCACTATTTATTACGCACCCGTAACTGTATTTGTCACGACCACATGGATTTTTAGGGCATGCGGTAATTTTAAATAGAAAGCTCGAGTGCGATCCGATAAAAAGTACCCTTCGCGTGCACAAGTTCTCTCGTTAGACTGGTTCTTAAAGTTTGCAGCGTTCAGTGGAATATAACCAATGAGAACCATCGGCTATATTTCTCTGTCGGAAATACCGATTCTCGTTACAAAATGTTTGATGCACAACTATGCTAAAAACTGTTGAAAGTCATGAAAGACACATGATCTCTGCCAAGAAATTGAGCAGTGAAACTCAACCTTTGCTTTCGTTATTGAAAATCGAGGAAAACTTAATTTTAGGGCAAAAATGTCCAATTGGGTTCGATATTGCAGCCGGCCACTAGTACAGTTCCGATAATTTATAAAACTTTGTTACAATGTTGCCCTCACCGCTGCGTGCTGTCGACGAGTCGACACGAGGCCTACTGTGTAACTGTAATCCTATTCTATTCACACTTCGGCAATGAAGCAGCACGTTTGCCAACGCAAACATACTTGGAAGAGCATGTTAAGTTGAAGTCGTTCTCAGGAAGCAAGACTAAATGAATCTTGAATACTGGTTACCATGAAGCGGAAAAACAGACGGCGACACGCCGACAGCGCCTGGAGATGTTTGACAGCTAGTACATGCAGTTACTAAATTCCACCATTACTAGATGACCACTCCCACCCCCCCCCCCCCCCGCCACCGCCGCACACTATCTGAATAAAAAAATAAATTCGGGAGAATGAAAAGCCTGGTTTTATAAGAAAAAATCCGGTAGTTTACATTTGTGGAACCAATGTTTTTTACGTGCTGATGGGTGTTGGGGCAACAACAGGTTTATTTTATTTTATTTTTTGTGGGGGCAGGGGGAAGAGTTTTTTAGGGGGATATAGTATAGCTAAAATATGACTGTCGGGAGTTTGTACTGGAGAAATTAAAACATGTTACCAGCTACCCGCTACAGAAATTCTGAAAAGTCTTGAGTAGGGTGGGAATGAGACCATGAAGAGGGGAGGGGTGGTAAATACATGTGGTCTGATGAATGCAATATATTGTCAATTTTATGAGATGACTTCCATGAAATTCAAAAATAATTATTAGAATATTTAAAACATAGACAATATGACAATATTTTCCAGACACCAAATTGATGTGTATTTTTAAATGACTAATTAAGGATTCTTGCTCGTATTTCTGTTTTATGTAAGGACATTATTTTGCTTTAATTCTATGCAACAAAGCTTAAATCGAATGCCACCTATGTGACTTAGCTACATGGGTGTATGCGATGGGGTGGGGGTTGAAGCACTCTCATCTTCTCCAATAAGCAATTAATTTTGCAGTTTTCATTGAAAGGGACTGGTATTTTCAGAACAGATTGTTCAGAGAAAGGGAGTATATTTTTCATTTTGGAAAATATCAGGGCACTGGGAAGAGCATTTTCATAGGTAAATTCGAGGCAAGGGCCTGCATTTTGATTTTGAAACAAAAGTTCAGGGCAGTTTGATAGGTCAGCCCCCATCTCCAAGAAAATGTACTCCAAAAGCCTATCACTTTAGCCACATTCTATCAGCCCTCTGTATACAGTAGAGTCGCCGTGAACTAGTCGTTATCCACGGGTGGTACGTTGTTTACAGACACGCGTTTACCAAGAAATAAACATCATCGTTGACAAAATTTTAATTAATGAAGTACCGGGTTGTAACACTATCATGCTGTTAAAAGGTGCTATTCACAGAAAGCACACCATGAACTGGATAGACGAAATCTGCCAACAACGCTCACACGTACACGAATCAAGGAATTGTCCCTGCGAATAACGTTTCAGTAGTAACATGCATTGGATTATACATCGCCATTATGGTTTTTTTCCGACGTGGTGATTGCTTCTGGGTAGCAGATGAGGGGTAGTGATTGTGCGACTTCCCACACAATGGGAAACGAAGCGAATGCGAGTACCCCTGCTGGAAAGAAATGATTTTTATCTTCGTGTGTGAGACCACATGGATAAGGTCGAACAGTTGTCGGGACGTGGCCGAATAGGTGCGCTTTCTAGTTGCAACACTCAAAACGAAACCTACATTGCAGGATCTGTTAACATCGACATCGTGCGTAAAAATAATTTGAAGCTTTCACCCAGTAGCTTCCTTATTAGGCTTGCATAACGAACTACCGTCGTGGATTCTAGCGTTCAGTCTGTTCCATAGTTCAAGACTGGACGGCAGGTAGTTTTTTTATGGAACATTCCAGCCCTACAAGTTGGAAAGATAATTTCACATGTCTGAGATTTGTCTCAGTACGGGGAGGGAGAGTTATGTTGGGTAGACTTGTTCACAAATTTAGAGTCTATGGGTAAAATGACTTGCCATAATTTCCGGTGGTAATGGTGTTAACCCTTTACCCAATGTAACGGCCAAAATCGGCCAGCTCTATTCTCAAAAATCTCCAATTAATTTTTATTATTTTTTTCATTTTTTGTCTCGCAAACATAGGTTATGACCCCTCGTTTGAACGAGCTTGTTCCAACGAGGGGTCATAACCTATGTTTTTGAGACAAAAATTAGTTATTCAAGAATTTGTTTGGCAAGTGTCGTCTGCTATTCATGTTAGGTAAAGGGTAAGAGTCACACTGATAGGTGTCCCGCTGAAATCCCCGCGGGATTCCCGGGAGGTAATGCAGTACCTGTTTTCTGTGGTAAAGAAGGTATGTTTTACTGGTAAAATAGGACCATGCAATCAATGCTTGGGGTGGAAGTATCGTAAAATTTGCAAATTTAATATAAACGATTGACTGAACTTGACTGTATATCCACGTTGCTGTCACGATTAGCAAATGTGCAGAAATAAGTGACCTTAACATTTACCCAACGAATCGCCCGCATCCGCCCGCATCCGCCCGCGAAATATGCAAATTCAGCAGCTGAAAAAAAATATTTTTCGAAAAATTTCAACAAAACCATATCATGTGACCCCTCTTTGGAACGAGCTCGTTCCAAAGAGGGGTCCCATGATATGGTTTTGTTAAAATTTTTTGAAAAAATTTAAAAAATGATATTTAAAAAATAATACATTTTGATATCGTCTGCGTTGGGTAAAGGGTTTTAATCATCAAAAAATAACAATAAATAACACTGATAAGAGTAAGATACATCATAACAAATTCCCGTGTCCTGGGATTAGTACGTTTACCTTGAACCTATAAATTTCAAGCATTTACTGTGTACCACGTTACAACTAACCGCATCCAGCAAACCGCCTATACATGCTTCGCCTTAAATGCGACCAAGGACGCTCCCTGCGCAAAAAAGTATGAGCTAGTGGTTAATGTCGCTGAGAGTATTGAACCGTCTCTACCTGCAACCAGCTTAGGAGTTGGAGTGAGTGACGTTGGATTGTTATTTACTATATTCGCGGCGCATATAATTTCGGCTTAGAAGAAACGGCAGGACAGGAGTATATGCTCTTGGTAGTATTTTGGGGAAATTGATTAGCCGACGACTCACGGAGCGGGCAAAGATGAAAACGTCAACTGCATCTTGGCAGACTCCGCTTTGTCCACCCAAACCGATCAATATTCTAGTTCTGACAGACAAGAACATTCTTGTGGAGGAGTTCCGGCTTATACTGGCGGAGAAAAAAAAATCAAGCAACTTCGCTGAAAGATTCATAGTCGCACAGAGAGAAGACAACGGGGGTGGAGTATGGGGGATTGAAATTAACACTCCGGGATTGAGTTTCGGTTCTCATGAAATACAGGAAAAAACTCTTCCTTCGGTAGTTGATTCTTATCCCTCGTCTCCAAGCGAGTTGTTTCTGTATTTACACCGATATTCGACTTGAATCAAGTGAACAAATATCACCTTCGGTGGTCTGATAACTTTCTTGCTTCATCCTTTACCCAACGCAGACGATACCAAAATTTATTATTAAAATATCATTTTTTTAAATTTTTCAAAACATTTCAGCAAAACCATATCATGTGACCCCTCGTTGGAACGAGCTCGTTCCAACGAGGGGGTCACATGATATGGCTTTGTTGAAAATTTTTGAAAAAATAATATTTTTTCAACTGCTGAATTTGGATATTACGCGGGCGGATGCGGGCGATTCGTTGGGTAAAGGGTTAACACTGTTTTGTGTCGAAATATTTCGGTGATGTCAAAACGCCACTCAGACGTCCAGTCAAATGCGTTCTTACTTGATGTTCTTACGCGTAATCAGGACAACACGTGTGGTATATCTAGCGCATTTTCGTAATTTGTGTATTGTACCGATCCCGTAAGGTTGAATAAGCACAGCAATTGTGGTGTACCAGTCCGGCAAAAAAAAACGAGATACTGTTGATTATGGTACTTGACAAAAGAGCACGTTATTGCTCTCCACAGTTCACGGCACCAATCACACGAAAAACTGAAACATAACTTTTCTATCAGCATCAGTTGTGAATTAGAGGTAAAGTGAGTATACTTAGGGGTAATTCTGAATGTTAAATTTAAAATTACTTGTGTCTGAAAATCATTCTGGTTGAACATCTCATAACTTTGCGTACTGCTTATGTTCTTTCTTACTTCTAGTTCCGCTGGCACTGTCTGACTCCATTTTTCTGTCCTCATCGGCCATAAGGCGCTTGAGTCTCAGCAAGGTCAGCTCGAAGTCGGGCGTTCTCAGTTCTCGCTGACATCAATGTCTCACTGACTGGCACGCGGAACGAATGTGAATGGAAGGCAGGAAATGGCCGTAGAAAAATATTCAGCAGCGGCATTCAATTACAGTCATTTTCCTCCTGCTTGTTCATGTCTATGCGTCATGCATCCAATACCTCTTTGTCCATGAGATCTTCTCCATTTATGGCGTCATTGTGCTGAGGTTTCGACGTGTAGGGAGTATTCATCATGTCTCGCATTATTTCTTGTCTGCCTTCTTTTTAACCCTAACCCGTTCGCTGTCACGCCCACTTTAGCCATATATGGAGGACCTCTATGTACGCTTGTGTGCGAGGGGGTTTAACAAAATTGATGACATACTTGAAACTCTATCATCAGATTAATTGTTGGAAAGGACTCTCTGAGCCCTTTCCAACAACTATTCAGATGGTAGGTTTGATCCCGCCTGCGTGATTTACAAAGTCAGCGGTTGAATTTCTATTTCTTTATAATTTCAATAAAATCCTATCACGTGACCCCACTGGACATTTTTGATCATTGATATCGTGTGTGTATGAGTAAAGGGATGACAATATATGTGATGCACAGATAATGATAATTTGTTGATGGATGGAATATGCAGTACTGTGGTCACGAAAATTGTATTTTTATCGAACTGTCGCAGTCCGATTCATTCAAGCCGGTGGATGAAGATAACATAAAGAACATATTTTGAAATTATGAAAACACCAAGAAAATAAACGAAGATTACCGACAAGATTCTAGTGTGTTGGTCAGGAAAGTGGACAGATAATTTCTGCCGTATCGAGAGAACTTTTTGTCCGCGCTTGTAATGACAACACTGTGAATCTTTTATACGTGTGAAATACAGCCTTCACATATTAAATGAAAACATAGTAAAACCCGTTGCTTCATTAATTACAATTTTGCCAATGATAATTGTTTTTACCTGATAAACGCATGCGTGAACATCACTGCCCACGCGTGAATTACGACCAGTCCACGGCGGCTGTACTGTAGCAGGCATCATTTGCCAAAAACATATTCATGAAGAACAACACATTTTACTTTTTGTTTGTCTAGAAAACAAGGTTTATGACCCCTCATTGCGAAGAACATGTTTCAGTTGGGAATATAATCTACGATATAGAGGCATAAAATGAGAAAAAAAATAACATTCGGCTGGCGACATTTTGTGAACAGCGTAGGTCGGTTTTAGTCATTACGTTAAATAAAATATTAAATCACACATATGTGATAAAATAATTCCCAAATCGTTACAGTTCGACATGAAAGTTCTGAACCTCGTTTACCAAAATCGATTTTAGCATCAGTAAACCTCGTCACTGGTCGACTTTAGTGAAATCGGTTCACAAGTTTCACGTTAAATCGAGACTCATAAGGGATCCTATATGTACACAACAGCAATTCCAAAACGCGGATAGATAATTGTTATCGATTCCTGACTTTTTTGTCGTCTGACGGAATTCTACCTCCACGTCACAACGTACAACCATATAGAATATCACCCATCGCAGAACAAAAATGAGAACGTTGAATCTCATTTTCCATTATTTCCGTGTTCATCATTTTTCTTTAAAAGACTCGACCCACCGTGTAAGAGTATCGCGAACATATCCTAATCTGATCCATAAAGGGTCATGGGTAACTGGGTTGTGTCAGTGGGCAAGGCACCTCATCCCGACTGTCCACGTGGGGACACGGTGTTGCCTTGTACTAAGGCACGCCGACGATGCACTTGTCTTCAACCAATGCTAACCCTGCTTGTGTGACGTTAGTATGTTGGGAAGTCTGACAGTCGCTCGCCGTGCTCGGTGGTTCTGTCCAGGTACTCGGGCTTTCTCCACCCGTAAAACTGTTCGACACTAGGTGACCCTGGCTGTCGAATGTGTCGTTATAAAAAAAAAAAATAATTAATAAAATTAATTATAAAAATAAATAATTCAATTAATAAATAAATAACCTAAAAAATAAATAAATACATCCCGAATAATAAGCTGAAAAGATTCGCTTTCAAATACCTGAGATATGACGTCAATACCGACAGGTGTTACCCCTCCTCCCATTTCGTGACAACTCCACCCCCAAAGATCCATAAACTAGGAGTATGATGATATCACAGACGTCAAAGGAATTATCTGAGGACGAGCATTGCATTTTTTATCCACATTATCGCAAAATTATTAATGCCAAGCATTGTGCATTTTTATCCACAATGGAAGAAATATGTTAATGATATGTTAATGATAATCGAAGTCAGTAAAACGTCAAAATTGAATTGCATTGCATAGAGATGAAATCAAAGGAACATTTGGTACGTATTAATAGAACAGAATCAATAGAACAAATACATTTTATTTGGCATGCCTTGATGATATAGCTGAGACGTGATGTCTTAACCGTTTGGTATCAGCCCTACCACTAAACTACAAGACAGAAAACTATAATAATATTACAGACGGCTAAAGGAGCACCTGAAGACGTGCAGTTTCACATTTTATCCACATTCTCGGAACATAGCTAACGTCATGATATTAAAACTTATCGCGGATTAAAAAACCTCAAAAGTACAGGTCATTACAAACAGCTGAAATTAAGAACAAAATCGTGTTCGAGATTTTCCTCGTTTTTGGCGTGTCTGCGTTGGCCGTGCTTGGTTGAAAGACATCTTGAAAATCGCTTTGCGATTTCAAACTGATCTAGTTTTTAAATGAAATCCGCCCATGCCATTGTTATATTATCTTTACACAAAATATATACAAACTCGGCCTTAGAATATTAGTGGACAATTATAATATATAACTTGAGGTGTGTGACGAGTGGCTCATGTCATGTCATGTTTTGAATCGCTTTACCCTCTTAGGTACCTTTGTATAATGGTTTAAGAGAAAAATAATCAAGCGACGAAGGTGTAAATTTCGCGATATTGCTTTTGTTCAGGTCAAGACATTTGTCCTGATTCGCGAGTATCAGTTTTGATTCGCGTAAACTCGCTCTACGAAAAACGAATGTTCAGTTCTTATTTTATTTAAATGCCCATGTACACCCTTGTGAGTGCAGCCAGTACACAGTAAACATATTTATATATTTACCGGACTTGAGCACTGGCAAGTGCTTTGTCGTACATGTACAGATGATCCAGCACACAGGTGGTTCTGCTGATAGAAGTTACAGTACCTTGGTAGCGGTTTATTGATTAGTCTTGGCTTCCTTTTCTGGGAGCCAAGTCTTCACCAAACTCTACTCCCAGGTCGCAGTCTTACCTTATTAACCCTTTACCTAACGTAACGGCCAAAACCGGCCAGCGCTATTCTCAAAAATCGCCAATTAATTTTCATTATTTTTTTCATTTTTTGTCTCAAAAACATAGGTTATGACCCCTCGTTGGAACGAGCTCGTTCCAACGAGGGGTCATAACCTGTGTTTTTGAGACAAAAAATTAAAAAAATTAGTTATTCAAGAATTATTTTTGCAAGTGTCGTCTGCTTTTCAGGTTAGGTAAAGGGTTAAAGGGGAAGCAAACAGTAAGAACTTTTTTCAGGTTACTTACAGAATCAGCTGACAGCTGCTCGTCGTTGCTCGGTGGTTCTCTCCGTACTCCGGCTTCCTCCACCCGTAAAACTGTCACCGACATGATATGACCCTGGCTGTTAATGTGTCGTTAAATCCTAATAAAACAACTTACTGAATCTGTTACAAGAACCAGATCAATATTTTACGAGAACCGAAGTTGATTTCCATTGTTTACTTTGCGAGACTCATTTTCGAGATTCGAGACTGATTCTCGTATTAATTCTATGCGTTGCTGTTATCACAGTACTGTATAGTACAGCTGTCGTGGAATGGCCACTTTCCACGTGGTTGGTAATATTTCCACTGACGCAATAATATTATATTGCAAACACTAATTATAGGGATAATCATAAAAAAGAAAATAATTAATTAAATTAAAATTTCGCTGTTGATGATTTTGTATAATCTGGTAAACGCATGCGTGGACAACACTAACCACGCGTGGATTGCGACCAGTCCACGGCGACTGTACTATAGTCAAATGAAACGCTCAAGCCACTCACATGGCACAAACTTGCATTGAAACATACCTTCCTACTGAGAAGAACAGCTGCTAATGTTATTATACTGATACAAAATATCAATAGTCCAAGAAAGCCGAAGGCGTTTATGGATTCCTCAGCGGATACTGTTCCCAGCACATTGGTGTAGATTGTCAGACAAGTAATAGTTAGTGTTTCCACATACATTGATGCAATGTAATGACGCATACACGAATCAAACGCCCCAATAATATTAAGCAGTTCTTCAAGTTGAGATTTCGCCTGTCGTACATAACCACTTGAATGGCTTCGAGTGTTTTTTGTATTGTTAAGGTTATCGCCTATTGCTTTTATTTCAGCGTACATGATATACATAAACAAGCAATACGCGGCAATAGAGATGAAGTTGTTAAGACATATGATGAGTGAAACCACGAACAGCCACACCATTTTAAAACTTATGTTTTTCATGTCTTCAATTCCAAATAACTTCAAAGACAGAAGACTGGTGATAGCAGGTAGATTTTTATTGGACCTCGCGATAATTATTATAAAAATAGCGATGCTGCAAACCGCACAACCCAGACAAAATGGAAAGGCGAACTTGAAAATTTTCTTTACTCTTCTTCGTGTATTATAAACCAATCCATACTTAAATTCATAAGTCAGGAGACCATCGACGAACGATTTGAATTCTGCAGAGAACGTCCAAAGTGATGCCACGGCAACATAGCTACACAGTGTATACAATACAGCATTAGAGACTGTTGAAAAAAATGCTGCAGCCAAGCTTCCATTTCGCTCATCATGTATTTCGTAAAAGACACGAATGGCGTTTACGAATAAAATCAAACACATACCAATGCAGTAAAGTAGATGGAAAACGCCCCTGATAGTGAAACTTCTACGAGAGAGTCCATTTCTATGTACATTGTACAATAAATCATTATATATTCCACATATCTTCATAAGAGTAACAATACGGCAAAATGCAGGTTCAATGATCCTGATTCTTGGAGACTGTTGTCTAGCATCCTCTAAAACACCGACCGATATAACTGTTGCTGGCATTTCTGTTTTCTTTTGATATAGGTTTACTGCTTATGTTTGCATTTTGGTACAGTGTATCATTACCAAACACATCATTGATATGCAGTCTGTAGATATTTTCTCAGTCAATGACTACTCGGAGACTCGGTTGCGTAGTCCGGATCAGATGAGGTTTATTGCGCTCTGTCTCATTCTTTACCTGTACCTGAGTTTTGAAAAGATAATAAAATCTATTTTAACGAATTGTAGTAATGCATACAAGTCATGGCTTACTATTTGCGTCACTAGAAATGAATTTCGGAAAAGTTATCTCCAGTCAGTTTGATGAATATATGGATGCATTTAACAAGAAGGACGTGTAATTTTGAATATTATTTAAACTTTTGTGTTTTTTGCGCAACTGCATTCAACAGCGTACACATTACCTCATTATAAATATACGAGACAGTTAATGTTTAGGTGACTATTTCAGCGACTGATTCGCGCTCCCGCGTTGTGTCCTTAGGCTAGGCACTTAACCCCTATTGCCTACATGGGACACGATGGCGCTGTGTACTAAGGTGTACTGCACGTCGATGGTGCACGATTTTTGAGAATAGCGATGGACGGGTTTGACCATTACGTTAGATAAAGGGTTAAATAATATAATTATCGTTAATAATAATAATGAAAAGTAATAAACAGAGTAATCGCTTGACTGAACTGGTTATGTGAAATAATTCATTCGATGCGAGGGACTAGATTGTAAAACACTCGTGCGCATTCGCGTACTCGTGTTTGTACAACGTCCCTCACCTCTCGCGAATTATTTCACGTAACCAGTCCAGTCAAGCGATTACTCTCTTATTGAATGTCTAACATCTCTCTATTTTTCGAAATCCGTCTTTTGAGAATTCCTATAATGATTCAAAACCATAAACAATATCTGAGAACTCTTTCCTTACAATTTCCACCAGAAAAACAATTTCAGTGACGCAACTGACATTTCTGCCGGAAACAATGAGCCGCCGATTTCTTTCAAACTGTCTGTGTTCAATAGACCAGTAAAGATAATATGCGTACTTTTTTCACTTTTCGAATCTGATTTTTATTTCCGGCTATTTCGAAAAAAACATCATAAATTAGAAACAGCTGTAAGATTCGAGAGTGAAAGAACATTAACTGGTAGAGTGCTGAATTGTTCTTGCCATCAACATTTGTTCCATTGTCTTTGCCTTGTTTCAGTTACTCTCAGGCACTCTCCCATTAATTGTAAGAAGGAAAATTCTAACAGACTAAATAATATCACTTCAAAGATAATATGAAGCATAGCCACTGAATTTGAAGCCTTTATGTTTACGGTACCTGCGCTTTGGAGTAAAGTACAAATATGGGCTTCCAGCATTCTACCAGTTAAATAATGTAATTGTCTCTAACATGCACTCGCAAACAATGTATTTTCTACTGTACCTTCCCTAAAAGTCTCAAGTTTCC
Organism: Pictodentalium vernedei; assembly: GCA_031216915.1. Classification (NCBI taxonomy): domain Eukaryota; kingdom Metazoa; phylum Mollusca; class Scaphopoda; order Dentaliida; family Dentaliidae; genus Pictodentalium; species Pictodentalium vernedei. The sequence continues at coordinate 407,814,720 of CM062290.1, forward strand.
CCAAATTCCTCCAAAATCAAACAAACGCGCTACCATACCTTGTCATGTACGATTAAGAGAAAACTTTACAAATGGTTGCTATTGTGTCCAAATGGGTGTAAAACGTAACCAACCTTTAAAGCTACAGTGCTATAAATGATCAAGCTACTAACAAATGGGAAAATTAAAAATCACGGTAATAAGATGAAAATTGTCACCCCAAGAGTATTTAAGGTCCCAAATAAGAAATTGAAAAAAAATCATCATTCGAGACCAATATCAGAATATATGACGTAATTGACAACAAGAATATACCACCACCTCTTTGCGGCATGCATTTTTTTTAAAAATGTTAAATTTTTCAGGTACAAAACTTCACACAGAATTTGCCTTATGTCGGAAGATATTGCTGCACATATTTGATTGAGAATTGTAACCAAACATTAGCATCATGGCGGCATAAATATCTGAGAAGCAGAGCAAGTCAGAACTCGGCTCTTATTTGTTCTCTCAATGATCGCTAAAATATACTGTAATATATTTCATTTGTGTCGCCACAAAAATGGGCACAGCGTCTAAATATTCATTCTTCGTAAAAACCAATGTGTTTTCCTTAATCCTTTACCTAACGAATCGCTCATTCCGCCCGCGTAATATGCAAATTGAGCAGTAGAAAAAAAATACTTTTTTAAAAATATTTCGACAAAACCATATCATGTGACCCTTCATTGGAACGAGCTCATTGAGACCGTATCATGTGACCCCTCATTGGAACGAGCCATATCATGTGACCCCTCATTGGAACGAGCTCATTGAGACCGTTCCAATGAGGGGGTCACATGATATGGTTTTGTTGAAATTTTTTAAAAAATTAAAAAAAATGATATTTAAAATAATAAATTTCGATATCGTCTGCGTTGGGTAAAGGGTTATAAAGCGATCGGCGATAGAAAGGCCTAAGAAAATGGGAAACCTGGAAAAAGTTTGAGGTTGTCGAGCATTGTTTACTTATGGCAGCCACGCCTCTCTCTCCAGTGTGATATTGGCAGGTGAGACACGTTTCTATATCTTCCCACGGAGCGTTCAAGCAATCCAGTTGTAATGAGATTAGATGGTTCTTGATGTTATATACAGTACATGGAGAGTGTATTATTAATAAATCACCCATGGAAGGATGACTTCTCTCAAGCAACATGCTAATTGGTTGCAAAACGTAATCAGCATAAGAAAAAGTTCAGTCAATGGATTAAACCCAAAGGTCAGGGCTTAAATTTCGACGAGAATCCGAGAATCGATTCGCACGAAGATTCGCGCAATAAACCGGCGTGAATCCATGTAGATTCTCGCTGCACCTCTGCTAGTATTCGCGTGAAAAGAATTGAGTCAATTTAACCCTTTATTTAACACAGCGGCAACAAATTAACAAGCAGAAGGCTAACATGACCTGAAATATCCTGACACAGTGTCAATAAAATCTTACAAATATGGCTGTCACTGGAACCGGCTCAATGAGCCGGTTCCAATGACAGCCATATTTGTAAGATTTTATTGGTAACTATTGTTCATTTAATTATTTTATTATCTATTTATTATTTATTGTTTAACAATTATCAAATTTAGTTTTAAAAATTAAAAAGGTTTGTTGGGTAAAATCTTAACATGTGCTATCAGTATACAACAGGGGTTCAACCATAGTGGCGCCATGGGATCCTGGGACACTCATAGTAGGTATGGATTCTCGTAACCATTTTCACGAGAATCCAAATGGATTCTCACAAATTTAGACGAAATATAAGCCCTGAAGGTTCATTGATTGAAGCTTTGTTTGTGCTTCTTGTGTTTCTATACAATATTTGAGAGTGATACCTTGAGTGATACCTCCACTCCATGGGTGATTTGGCGACAATCCACCCTCCATGTACTATATTATTAGGCTTGTAGGTTCTAAAACAAAAACGAATAAAATCCGCAGGTTGGGATTAATAGTATGGCTAACCTTGTCTTCCTGTATTTATCCAATATCAGAAACTTCATAACATTCAACGTGATTATAATGTGCTAACTAAATAACAGTTAAAGGCAGAAGTTATTATAAGTTATCTCCGCCAACATGTATGGTATTTGGAGATTTAAGACCTGGATGTCGGCTTTTAACACCGAGCCGCGGGCAAGGTGTTCGAATGAGACATCCATGTATTAAATCTGCATATACCATTCATGTTGACGGAGATTACGTTTTTGTCCCGTCTGAAACACAATAGAAACATAATGGATAAAAATTTATGGGCGCGTTTGTCACGCTCTGTAAAAAGTTGGACCAAATTCGTGAATAACTTTTGTTTTTCGAAACGCAGAAGACAACAGATAGAGTTACATCCCTTGGGTCGTTAAGGAAACGAGTAAACAGTATTTTGTTGACATATCGTCACCTGAGTTACAATGTGTTCTCTGTGCCAACTGGCACAGAGATCACATTGGTAATCAGGGGACGAAGTATTTGCTCTTATTTTATTCTCTCATGTTGTTTCATTTTAATTATTCGACTATTTAAATTTATAATGACAAAATATGGTCGAATTGTCGAAAATCTGATGATATTTATGACTTTTTTCATGGTTTTTGGTTCCATATTTATATCGAGGGGAACAAACGCGGAAAACGTTCGTTTAAACCCTATACCCCCGATGTTTCGCGTGCGCTTATACCCTGGATGCTGCATGCTCTCATATACCTTGGATGTTGGGTGCGCCCTGTGTCATGGCTATTTGTCCAAGGCAGTCTGACCAATCAAAAGACAGAATTTATCGGGATATAGGGACAATGTTTTTTTAACATTTCAACTGGGTTTCACGATGTTTTGCTTGAGTAGTTCTTGATTTTGTATTGTAACCATTGTATTGTTCTTGATGCCAAGCACAGACAGATTTACAAGATGTGATGCATAAATTTCGACAACTAACAGTTACACTACTACTCCTTATAAATAAATTTCGTGATACACTTGGGTGCCGTCCGAAAATACTCCGGTACGTCATGACACTCTTATAAGGGTTAACCCAAATTTGACTTTACAATATATATTTTCATAGACATAAAGGAAACCAAGAAGGAAAATAACTCCAAAGGCGGGAGGTGTGGGCGCTTCTGAAGAATCGACTAAAATGTACTACTCAAAGTTTGCTAAGCACCAAGTACATCCAACTGCCTGTTTTACGTTTTAGTTGAAATATTGTAATGGAAAGTGTATATATTTTTTATTTAATTATATCTTTAATGATGTAAGTACAGAAATTAAGATTTTATTTGTGTTTGACACTATTTTTTAGCTTTTTAATACGATAACCATGGAAAATGGATATTATTGGTACAAGAGGAAATTTTTCAATATGCCAAAAAGTTGACGGAGCGAACTGGTACGGCTTCAATATCGAGTATGAGATCCATTACTGTTAATTACAGCTTGACAACGCCATCTCATGCTCCCAATCAGGTCCCTGGTGGTCCTATGTTGTTCCATTCTTGGTCCAGCATGACACCAAGCTCCTGGACTCTTCTTGGCTGGACTAGACGGGCTGAAATTGCAAGTTGTAACTCATTCCAGACATGTTCGATTGGACTGAGGTCAGGGAATCTTGCTGGCCAGTCCATGTGCTCAATTCACTCCCTCTGTCGGTACTCCCCGACAGCATGTGCAACATGAGGACGGGCATTATCGTCCATCAGAATGAATCTATCACCCACTGCTCCTGCATACCATCTGACGTGGACATCCAGGATCTCATCAACATACCGTTGTGCAGTCAATGTACCACGTTCAAGGACAGAGAGTTCTGTACGTCCTCCTAGTTGATGCCACCCCAGACCACGATTGACCTTCCACCATAGCGGTCATGTTCAGCAATGTTGGCTGCATGGAATCGCTCTCCTGGTCTTCTCCATATCCTAGAACGCTTATCTGTGTGGTCCAGGCAGTACCTTGGCTTATCTGTAACAAGGACATGTCGCAAATCTTCTCTGGTCCATCCAACGTGGTCCATGGCCCATTCATATCCTGCCTGGCGGTGGTTCTGGGACAGCGGAATGCGAATACATGGTCTTCTCGATCGGAGACCACCCTCGTGCATCCTTGCCCGGATAATTTGCGTCGAAACATATACCCCGGATGCATTCTGAAGGTCACTGCGAAGCTGGGTTGCTGGGGGAAAGCGGTTCCTACGAGCATGAATGGTCGAAAACCGGTCTTCAGCTGCAGATGTTGCCCTGTCTCTGCCACCACCATGACGTCTTACTGGCGTGCCATACTGCTGAAATCTTGCCCAGGCTCCGGTGGTCACCGTATGGTGCACACCAAGAGCTTCACCAACCTGACGATGGGTAGCTACTTGCTCCACCATCCCTACAGCCCGCCACATTTCTGCTTCAGACAAATGTCTTCTTACATTTGCATTTGCCATATTCAATCATTAAATCACAAGGGTTTGTGTTGAAATGAAGACTGAATACCCTACACATGTCATATACATGTAGACAGTACACGAAAACATCACGAAAATCAAGGGGTACATGCTTTCCATGACTGTTACTGAAAGTCTGCCTGTCGAGAGAGCTAATGTAAACACTGGAGACCATCTCAAAACATTCCTCAATCACATCCACCAAAAATATCGCAAATATGTCACTCGCAAATTTCACAATGATGTGTCAAATATTTGGTGCTTAGCAAACTTTGAGTAGTATAATAACAGTTTTGTACTGTTATGTTTCTGAAGATGGAAAAGCGGTTTTGCATGGGTCGTTTGTTTTTATAGACTGTCATCAGGGAATGATCACTCCTTCACAGTTGACATCTGAAGAAAAACAAATGTCCCCATATCAAACATCAGCCTATCATTTTACCAAATCAGTTATTATTCCTGGCAAAAGAGTATTTTTTATCCCTTGATTCCTATTTGTCAAATCATTTTGTCTTTGGAAATGAAAATCAAACTACATTGTTCTTAACTTCCAGCATATTAGTAAAGTAAAATAAAGAAGCGTTGTTAAGAATATAATCACTGAGGTCATCCAAACAAGATAAGAGTTTTTTTTTCCTGTGGCAGTTTGGTAATATTTTGTTTCTGAAAATAGTGAAATTTTGACTTTATAGTGACGAAAACTAAAACGCCGTACACTTTATTTGTGTCTGCTTCCGTGTTGGTCAAGCATCAAAATGGAGATTTTCAGAATTGTTTTTTTGAAGTTGTTTTTTTTTTAATTTTATTACACAATAATTCAGCATGTCTCCACTTCAGGTGGTAAAATTTAATAAATGCTGTTAGATAGTAAATTTATGGATATAGAGTACGTGGAGAGCGTATTATCACTAAATCACCCGCAGAGTGGAGATTCCACCCAAGAAATAATTCCAAAGTTTTTGCAACGCGTAACCAGTGCAAGCAACGTTTCAGCCAATGGACCTCCGGGCTCAACCCGGAGGTCCATTGGCTGAAACATTGCTTGCGTTTTTTGTCGATATGTACAAAATTTGAAAGTTATAGCTTGGGTGATAACTCCACTCCGCGGGTGATTTAGTTATAATCCACTCTCCACGTACTGTAACTTTCTGTGCAAAATCTAACAAGTTGTATGATACAACCGTCTACAATAGAGCGACCCTCGACAAATAACAAGCTGCGTCGCTTCCTACCTATTATATCTGATACGTATCTATCTAGTAACCTCTGTAGAAAATACCAAACAATTCTGACCACGTTCCCTTCTGTTATATGGTAGTATGGGACGAGATAGCGTTCCCTTCCAGCACACGTTGACAGTGGCGAGCATTCTTTTACATTGTACAGATTTTATTCAAGTTGAAGAGCAGTATGTCTCTGTAGCATCTCATAGATATATTTTTGTTTGTCATACCAGGCCGCAGAAAGTGCTGTCATGTCTTAAAAATCAATCATTTTAATAAATTTTAAACTATTTTTATTGTTATAAATTTAGATTTCATCTTTAAGTCGGTTGATTTACACAATATTCACTAAGCTGCTGGTATCATTGCTCATTTTTGTCCACGTTACGTATCTCTTCGTCTATGTAACTATTTGCTTACTTCAAACTTTGTTTTATGGCATGCTTACGTTAATAACATTATATGTAGTGTTACATGACGATGTGGCGTTCGACAGCAATAAATAAACAGGGCGATACTGTGGAGTACCCACAGAATAGTTGTTATTAAAAGTGGTAGTTGGACCCTAGAGGAGTAGTGCTTATTTACAATGCAATGTGCAGCTGTTTGTAAATAATGTATATATCCACGTAAATGTATGCCACTGTTAGGCAGTCGATAAAATACTATTTTAAAACAAAAGAAACAAAACTGTATCATGTGACCCTTCCCATTGGAACGAGTTCGTTCCAATAGGGTGTCATATGATATAGTTTTGTCGATTTTTTTAAAATAATTAAAACAATACATTTTGATATCCCGTGTGTTGGGTCAATGCTCAATGCTTAACCACAATATACATTTTAAATATAACTTTCCTGGGGGGGGGGGGGGTGATCATCCCCTACTGGGCGGGTCCTCAGGTGGCGGATAGAGGACGGCCTGCTCAATTGGGCAGGTTTGCTAATTTCTAATTGGCAGGTTTGCTCAATTGAACTGGTTCGCTGCGAAATACACAAATACGCAGCCCCGGACCAAAATGATCAATCCTGCTAATACCATCTGGCAGGCACCTTGTTCTCCCGTGAGGTGCGTTCCGAAGGCCCCGGAAGAAGGAATCCTGGCAGTTGAGGACTCGGACCCCGGTAAGGGCAGTCTCCAAAGATGGGGATCAGGTCGTAAACTCTGTTTGGCCCTGGTCTCCATTTTTTCAGATAATGTCCAAGACACTGCTTTGGCCCCAATTCCTGGAGTAGAAGGATGGTCGGATGGCCCGTTCTGGCCAATCGGGAGCCCCCACCCCAAAAGTACTGGGTGTGACGTCGGGGGGCATTTGGTGGTCATTCAATCAATCATTTCTTTTAATCACATACCATAATTGCCATTGTATACTGTTTTCAAACATTCTATTTTTAACAACTATTAAATTTTGCTGCACTGTCTGTTTCAGTTCTACGTGACAATTATTATTTTAATGCTTTGTAAAGTGATTGATTGGATGATCGCCATCTGAAGACCTGGCACTTCCACACACGGGTCAATCGGCCAGTGGCATACTTCGGTATCAACACTGGCTGAGTATATTGCTCCATACCAGGTATGTGGGAATACCGGCAACCCGGTGGGTTCACTGCTTGGCAGTAACCCTACCCCTTGTTGGACTCCGTGGTGGGTGGGAGCCGGAGCAATGAGCGATTATACAATTCTATCATGGAAACCACACAAAACAAAAAACTTAAACGAGGTCGAGAATTTCCCTCACATGATTCTGATTCTGACTCTGATCCAAAACTTTCAACAGCTTTGAATAAATGGCCAACATTTATTATAATATATGCAGGTGATTCAAGTAAAAAGGCAACTGATATCAACCCTTTTGCCTTAAAGAAAGCTGTTAAAGGGATTGCTGGTAAGGTAAAAAATGTTAAAAAGCTGAGGACTGGAGCAATACTTATAGAATGTAACAAGGAAGCACAAGCAATAAATTTACTAAATATAGACAAACTTGCAGATATGGAGGTGAATGCTTTTCCACATAGGACGCTTAACAGCATCAGTGCAATCAGAACAAGAGGATTAGCAGGTATTGATGTACTAGGAATACAGAAAGAACTTGAACCACAGGGTGTAACATCAGTTAAGAATATCGAAATTAAAAAAAATGGTTCAACCATCAAAACAAACACTTTTATTCTCTCATTTAGCTCAGCCCAACCACCAAAAACAACCAAAGTAGGTTATATGAACATCAAAGTGGATTTATATATACCAAATCCACTTCGATGCTTCAAGTGTCAAAAATTTGGCCATGGACCAAACAACTGCAGGGGTCAAACTATATGCTATAAATGCGGCCAACAACACCAAGACGAGCCATGTAACAATGCCATTAAATGCGTAAATTGTCAGGGCAATCACATGTCATCGTCGAAAGATTGCCCTGTCTGGAACATGGAACAAAGAAAAAACTATACAGAGAATAAAATGTGAGAAACAAATAAGTTTTAAAGAGGCCAGAGATATTGTGACAACAATGCCTGGTATGAGTACGTCATCACCTTCATATGCTGCAAAACTATCACAGAAAGTACCATCAGTAGCAGTAGGTTGCCAAACCCAATATACATGGATCAAGGGCACATTACCATCTCTAGTGCAAGAATTCACAATAGAACAACATTCAGATGTAACTGAACCAAAATCCACCCAAACACCTTTAATTACTCACACAGCATTCGAAAATAAATCAACACCAAATCCAAAGAAAGAACAGGAAAAACTACAAGCAAAACCTGAAATGAAAAAAAGATCAAACAAAACCGAAACCACACAATCAAAATCTTAGTCAGAATCAGAAAAAGAATACTGCAAAATACAACAAAAAGAATACAGAAATTCAAAAACAGTTGGATAGAATTCCCAAGGCTCTAAAAGACCCTATTACTCGTAATAGGTTTGAAGACCTTGAATCAATGGAAATCGGCGAGTGTATCGATGAAACGTTCGGGCCCTTATGCCCGAACGCCTCCCAGAATAGGTCCCCAAGACAGAAATCGCCGAAGAAAGCTATTGGGGCCTTTTCACCCATTCGTCCACCAGATAAATCTCCAACCAAATATGGATAGAACAAATAATAATAACATAATACAGTGGAATTGTCGAGGTTTTAGAACAAATTTTAATGAACTGGGCCTTTTAAGCCAAAAATATAAACCTGCTGCTTTTTGCCTGCAGGAAACTCTTTTAAAGAAACCCGAGGCTCAGGATCATTCAGCCTTTAAGCATTATACATCGTATAATGACTGGGCAGATGAAACTTATCTTTATATTCGTGGAACGTCCGTCTTAGTTAGAAACGACATTATCCACAGTCCTGTATCTTTGCAGTCAAATTTACAGGCTGTAGCGGTACGCCTAACTTTAGACAAGACAACTACATTATGTTCTATATACGTTTCACCAAATCAATCCTTACAACTGAATGATCTTGAGCTGCAGGTACAACAGCTTCCAACCCCATACATTTTGTTGGGTGATTTTAACGCACATAGCCCCCTTTGGGGTAATTCCTGCAGTCAATAAGATGTCAAAGGTAAAGCTGTAGAAGAGTTCATTACAAAATATGACTTGTGTTTGTTTAATGATGGGTCAGACACTTATCTGCACCCCGCATCTGGTTCGTATACACCGATTGATCTTTCAATTGCATGCCCTTCTATCTTCCTTGACTTTTCGTGGAAGGTAGAAGATGACTTGTGCGGGAGTGATCACTTTCCAATTGTGTTGGAGAGTGTAGTTCCAGCGGACGATGAGAGAGTGTCCCAGTAGAACTTTAAAAAGGCGTCACTGACTGGGACACTTTTTCGTCGCTTTGTTCTGAACGCCTCACACGGGAGAAATTTCAGGATAGTGCTGACCAAATCGAACATTTTACAAACGAGCTGCTTGACATTGCAAACACAGTCATCCCTAAAACCTCGACAAATCCAAAACGTTTCAACAAACCATGGTTTGATGGTGAATGCAAAAAGGCTATAAAGGAACGTAAGAAAGCTGAAAGGGAATTTAACAAGTCACCAACTACATATATTTTAGACAAACTTCGTACAAATCGGGCAAAAACAAGAGGACATATAAAACAAAAAAAAGAAAAGTTCTTGGGAATCTTACATTTCCAAGATTAACCAAAACACCCCTATCACTAGAATTTGGAGAATGATTAAAACAATTAAAGGAAAAGAAACAAACTCAACTGTACAACACCTGAAGGAAAACAACACCCTAATTACATCCAAAGCAGAAATTTCAAACACTTTGGCCTCCACATTTTCGAAACATTCGTCGTCTAAAAATTGTAATCCAGAATTTATTAAAATTAAAAAACAGCAAGAAAAACAAAAGATCAAATTTAACTCCAACAACCTAGAGGATTACAATGAACCTTTCTCTATGGAAGAGTTACGTAACTCTTTGCATAGAGCAAAGGATACTGCCACTGGTCTCGATGACATACATTACAATCTTTTAAAGCATCTGCCACAAACATCACTAGAACTTTTATTATCAGTGTTTCATGGCATTTGGGTGACTGGCCAGTTTCCACCATCCTGGCGTAAAGCAACTATAATTCCTATTCCTTAGCCTGATAAAGATCACAGCAACCCAAGCAATTACAGGCCTATTGCCTTAACTAGTTGTCTGTGCAAAACCATGGAGAGGATGATCAATGACCGACTTGTCTGGTTTCTGGAATCGAACAATCTGCTTGCGGATGTTCAGTGTGGTTTCAGAGGCCAGAGAAGTACTGTGGATCACTTGGTCAGACTTGAAACGTTTATTAGAAATGCCTTCGCCAGAAGAGAACATGTGGTCGCCATCTTCTTTGATCTGGAGAAGGCATATGATACAACGTGGACGTATGGGATTTTAAAAGATCTTTCTAACATGGGGTTGAGAGGGCGTATGCCCCTTTTTATTGAAAACTTTTTAAAGGACCGCCAGTTTCAGGTTCGTGTTGGGTCAACGTTATCTGATCGTCACGAGCAGGAATTGGGGGTTCCTCAGGGTAGTATTTTGTCCGTTACCCTGTTTTCTATAAAAATTAATAGTATCATCGATGCAATTGAGAATATGGTAGATTCCTCATTGTATGTTGATGATTTTTTAATCTGCTATAGGAGCAAAAAAATGAATGCTATAGAGCGCAAACTTCAGCTGTGTTTAAACAGAATCCACAAATGGGCTACAGAAAACGGTTTTAAGTTTTCAAAGACCAAAACTAATTGTGTTCATTTTTGTAAGCTCCGGAAACATCATCTTGATCCAGAGTTGAAAATGGATGGAAATACCATTAAAGTTGTAAAGGAAGTGAAATTCTTAGGTTTGTTGTTTGACAGCAAACTGAATTTCACTTCCCACATAAAACAACTAAAAGTTAAATGTAAAAGAGCACTGAACCTACTGAAGGTTGTTGATAGCACTGATAGATCACTTGTTCGATCAAAATTAGATTACGGTTCTATAGTTTACGGTTCTGCAAGGAAGTCATACCTAAAACCACTTGATGCAATTCACAATAGTGGTATTAGAATTAGTCTAGGGGTTTTTCGAACATCCCCAATAGATTAAATGCTTGTTGAAGCAGAGGAGCCTTCTCTTGAGAAGCGCAGAATTAAATTGTCTCTATAATATGTGTCTAAACGTTTGGCCAATCCTTCAAATCCTGCTTTTAATTGTATTTCAGAACCTCAAAATGTTGAATTTTTTAACCAACATCAGAAACATATTCCTCCATTGGGAATTAGAATTAAACCCCACATGGAGTCTTCAAATCTATAAAAGAAACCGTAAATCACACATTCCTCCTTGGCATCTTAAAAAACCTACTGTTATTTTGGACCTTGCTTGTACCAAAAAATCTGATACCAATTCCCTGCAGTTCAAACAAAAATATGCCGAAATAAAGTCCAAGTTTAGTACATATACAAGGATCTATACGGATGGATCTAAAGATGGTGACAAAGTATCATCAGCTGCTGTTACTGGTGATAATGTCACCTCAATCAGAATACCGAATCAGAGTTCTGTTTTCACAGCTGAAGTTAAAGCTATACAACTTGCGCTTGAACACATAGAAAATGTGCAGGAAAAGAAGTCGATTATTTTTTCTGACTCTCTTTCCACTTTACTTGCTTTACTCAACCCCAAGTTGAAGAACCCTCTCATTTTGGAACTTCGTGAGAAGTGGACAACTCTCATGTCTGACCAATATGATATCGTGTTTTGCTGGTTACCCGGACATGTAGGTATCGCTGGTAACAACACCAGGGCAAAGGGTGCAGCAAAACAGGCTTTATCCAAGCCTCTCACTGATTTTAACATCCCTTCCAGTGACCTGAAACCACATATCAATAAGTACATCAAATCTGTGTGGCAGGCGGATTGGGATGGAGCGACAAATAACAAGATCCATCGATTCCGACCAGATATTTGTGATCACTACCCGTCTAGTAACCTTTCTAGAAAGGATGTTGCAGTATTGACGCGGTGTCATATTGGTCATTCGAGACTAACACATTCCTTTTTGTTGGAGGGTACTGTGCGACCAGAATGTGTTCTCTGCCAGCAGGTGTTGTCAATGGAACACATTCTTTTACATTGTACAGATTTTAATCATGTCAGAGGGCAGTTTTTTTTCTGTAGGATCTCTTAGAGATCTTTTTTTATCGTACTAGCCCGAATATCATTCTTTCATTTTTGAAATCAATCAACCTTTTTAATAAATTTTAAAATTGTTTTTATTATCTTAACTAGAGTCTTTAAGACTTAAATTCACCAGGTTGATTTGTGAATTATTCATCTTTCTTGTTTCTTCACGCATCACTGTTCATATTACATTGAGTATCATTTTTATTATAATTCTTTTTTACTCATCTTTGAATATCGTTTCTGTCATGTTTTTCGTTTAATGTTTTCTCGCCACGATATAGCCTTAGCTGCTGATGTGGCGTTAAGCACCAATAAATAATAATAATAAATATAACTTTGGATAATTATATTAAGTTCCCTTTAGTGTCCATTGTAATTATGTCTTAATGATGCCACGATTAGCCATTGTGCAAAAATATGTGACCTTACTAACAATAAATAAATAAATTGCGTTATTATATCATGTATAAATATCCGCATTTCTACTGGCTGGATCTTATGCACGTGACTGGTACTCAAAAATCCATGTACATGGGTTTTCCAGTGAATATCAACTTTCTAAATATAGTTTTTGGAAATCCCCTCTCCAGTTCTATTTCAATCGACGTGCATGCGTAGTCAACCTGACTTGTGTCTCATTTTTATTTTTTTCTGCAGATGATGACTATTTTATAATAAAACCATTTCTGGTTGATATAATTGAACTTTTAATTGACAAATAGAAGATTGCTTTTGAGGATGGTGTATATAATAAAACAGTAATAGACTTATGTGGTGGTAAATATGATGTGATATAAACCTAAAATACTTATATAAGTTTTTCAGGTTCATATCACATCATATTCACCTCCACAAAAGTCCATAATTGCATATTGTTAATGCCTAAACTTTTAATAGTTACTTCCCGATAATTATTGTACTATTTTAACCAGACAAATTAGACAACTTTGACTTTGTTGAATATGATGCAGGAATCTGCTTACTATCACTTCACAATCTTTCTGGTAAGCCGAATTAAATATCCTTATTGTGTGACAGGAAGCGGCTATAGCACTCAAAATTAGCAAGGTGATCGTAAAGTACCCGAATTTCATAATCAAGTTTTTCAAAACAATCGTACGTAACTGTCGCTGAAAAGTGACTCGACGTCCCGGTATTTCTTTCAATTTAATATTTGCTGAAAACTTCTGATTATTGATTTTTACCATTCCAAGGGGGCTGTACGATAACGTTTTATACCATGATTACCTATTTTACTATATATGAAAAGCCAATGACATAAATTTTAGCTTTGAACACCAACCACGGTGAACACACCAGCAATGGAATTTCAGCCGTTAAAATTTACACCTACAGTAGAACTACATCCAAATTGACCTTTGGTGACGTCGACCTGAATTCAAACTTGTCTAAATTTATCGCACGTCGCCTCGTGAAGAGTGAAATGGAAGTGTCAATTATTTATTACGTTTTTAAATGGGTTTACCTCATAAGATGCCAAAAATTAACAAACATACATTGTCTCATGTTAATAATGCATGCATAACTCGAAATAGTATGTTATTATGTTATTAAAACAAAAAAGGTTCAGTTTCTTTTTTTTCATTTCGTTTCGGCGATAAAAGTGACATCGGAAGTACCGCCTACCGATGCTCGTGTAAACAAAAACAGATTCGCTCGTATGTACGTCTTTTCTCAGTAAAATCGAGAACAAATAATAGCGACTCTTAATAATCTGACGATCATGGTATAAATAAAATATACCCAAAGAAGCTTGGTGTACCAAATGTTCACCACTCTTGGTGAAGTGATGTTAACCGCGCGCCGAAGGCTCGCGGTTAATACCACTTCACCACTCGTGGAACTGATTCAGAATCTGTAATATTCGTTGACGATTATTTTTATTAAAAGTCGTAGACGTCAGGTGCTTCATGATACCCTCCTGTTGATTATAGTACACTTTAATAGGTCAAGCATATTCTACAACTTAAACATCTCTTGCAATTCTGTCAATGCCGGACGACTATATACCTCGTTGGTCAACCAACATTTCGACTAAAGTCTGAACTCTCTTCGAAACATTCTTGCGAATTGAATACAGAATGACCTAATCTTTGTCGGAGTTGCTGAGTAAACTTCTTTTTTTTTTGGTAGCTCAAGTTGTAACTGTGACTGTACAACATGAAACTCGGAACAAAAACATACATTTCCATCTCCATGGCTCTCATAAACATCTGGGTGAGTTTATCGGTTATGGAGACGATTGCACACGTCAATTTGAAAGGAGGGGGCGTGTTTCTACATATTTGCAGTCATGGAGATGATAATATTTTTACGCATCAAAGTTACCCGATACAAACGGGTATTGAGAAACGAGCGCGGTACGCTTCACGTGGAATCCTGTCTACGTGTAAGGACGTCATGTGAGAACGCATCTGCGTGGTCGTTACTCATCAAAGTGACGTTATGTTGTGACTAAAATGATTCGACACAAAACGGTGTCAAGCAGAAATGAAAGCAGACCACCAGAGGTGATAGGTTCCTAAAAATATCAGACTTCTTCGCTTAATTAAAGTGGAATCGTTGTATAAATACATAGCACATCTCGGATAGAGTACGATGGACAGGAATCTATGGCCCTGTTGGTATTTTTCAACAGAACTGCAGCTCAGGGCGTTGCTTCCAATGCCCCCGAACTCTATCCGCGTTGTATTTTGTTTTAGTATTCGATGACAAGAGGCATAAAAAGATAAACAACTCGATAAGGATGGTCACCAGTAACTTAGGTTATCGGTTTAAACAATTAAAAACCTCGCTTTGAATACAACATAGATTACACCCCTTTATATTTTTCTTAAGAAATGCCAGCCTCATTCACTTAAGTCAAGAGCTGTCGTGGTACGGGGTGGGATGGGGGCAGGGAACCGCTACTCTGTTGGAGTTTTTCCTGTATTTCACGCGTTCCACGCGTTCCAGTTCCGCCTACTCTACCCTCGCTGTGTTCTGTCTTAGTATTCGAAGATCAGATGGCACGACGAGGCAACACACTGATAGGGAGGATCAGTAACAACCTGTGGATTAAATAATTAATGAGCCTCTACCTGAAAATAGATTGGTCCATGTTGCTGTATATTATATTCTGTGGGACAATACCATCCAGGGGCTCGTTGCAAACAGGGTTAAATTGTCGTAAGCTTCAATTATTTTTCTTTCCACATTCTGCATTCCCTGTTTTTGTTCTGTGACAATATTCTATCGTCATTGATAAAAAAAACATAAACACTTCCAATGGAAAAAAATGATAACGGCATTCAACCACCAAACTTAGAATCAGGACTACGCTAGCTTTTAAATTTGTGAATATTTTACCTGCGTCGACAAAGACTGGGGGAGAACAGGGGTTTTCGTTAGACAAGGCGTGACTGCACAGCTGGTGTCTTTAGCTCGCGAACTTGCTATTTTATTGTGCAGGTCGTGTTCTGGTGACGGCAGTTTTACACCCGTGGACGACGATTTCATTAATTCCATTAATTCTTGTAACATCATGAAATCGAAAAAAACGACCGAAAAAGGAAAAGAAAAAGCGATCCAGAAAAGTAATGTGTCCGCATTTAATTTTCGATTGTTGATGATAATTTCAACCTAATCGTAATCCTCGCAAATTCGTTTTTCCACTTTTGAATTCGCAATACCTACTTTCTAAAACAACGAATGAACAGCAACATAAGACCTGTAAATGTTTTTATGTTAGTGAGTTGTTGACACCCAAAGACTGTTGCAATCATAGGCTGACAACATCAGGCCTCATCGCTGCTCTGTGCACACTGTTATCACATAATTGGTAATCTAGAGAGAGTTTTGGGGAAATAATTCTCTCGTACAACGAAGCACCAGTACAGGGGTAATGACACCGTGTGTTTGGTGTACAAAACGTTTGAACTGAAAATTGCTCAAAAGACTCAAAAACAGATATATCACTTGCGCTGACATATGGTTCGGGTTATTTACTGTTTTATGCAGTGTTCACGTTGTCGGGTGCCAATAGTGTCAATTGCACTGATAAATTACTTTGAAACTCAACATACAGTACTTGGCACAATGTTTGGCACAACATTTGGCACAATCTACTGGCAACAAGCATAATTGTGGGGATTTATGGGTCTACTGGGTTAACAATTTATCTATTTTATCTGATTCTTATTAAAATAACTTCCTTGTTCCTTTATCTTCCTTTTTCTTGCTTAACCTTTTTAGAATCATTCTGGGAGATACTAATTTTGCTACACATTTATTTGAAGTCAACAAAGAATGAGTAAATAATAAGCATGAAATTGTTTCGTGAACGCTCATAACGTTTTGTTTTCATTGTTTTGTTTTCATTTTTGTCTTGTTTCCTGAATATAATCTTAATGTTGTTTATGAGCAATACAATATTTTATTATATTCTATTCATAATAACCATTTCTTTTTTATAATCTATATTTTTTATCACTTTGGGAACTTTTGGGCAGCTAAAATACTTAAAAAATACAAGTAATTCTAAATTAAAATATCGTACTTTGAGCGCAACAAGGCGTCGTTTGCAATGCTTTAGCATCGCAGATGTCACCCTTTGCACTAACATGATGTTACATGCTTATTTTTTCCCATATACAGTTAGTTTCCATTTGACACTATTGTTTTTCATTTGGCCCAAATGTCCATACGGCACCGAACAGAAATTCCACGTATGTTTTAGTAAACAACTAGTTATTGATAAGAGCTATGAGCAAGTGTTAAAGGTACCTCCTGGTAGAATATTTTGTCCAGAATCCTTCAGATGATGTGTACATATTTTATTAAGCAAAACAAATATTGCACGATATCTTATTCTTGTGTAGTCAACGGAGACTATAATAAGAGGAGAGACTATTTCTACATTAATTGTTACTGTGCATGGTAAGACCAGAAAGAAAACAAAAATTCTCTCAGACTGATTGATGAAATCTGACTTGATTTCCTGATACAATATATCCATAGGTCTTATCTGATAGATTATCAGTATATCGTATATCTCACGTGCCTCTTTCTCTTCCTCTGATTGGCTCATATGTGCTGTAGAATTTGTTTTTTAGCTTTACCTATCGTGGTTCTAAGATTAATAGCGCATTGTTCGCATAGACTATACATATTTTAGAAATATCCGCAGAATATTCTGAGTCATACAACTGACAGAACACAATGCGGCATTTTAAGCGTTTTTTCCCGAATTTTATTTCGTTATTTCCAAGTTCAAAAATGAAAATCCCTGTCTCGGGCAAGGTTCTTGAACATATGCACTATATTTAAGGTAGGAATCTGATGGGTAGCAAGATTGTTCCTCATTTTTGTTCGGTATAATATAATAAATGTCGTTGACTATGCAGCATAGTGGTCCTTGAGGAAGAAGAGCCCACTCACCTCCGACCGGTTGATTGTTCTGCCTCAAAGATCACTATTTTGACATAGCCAATTCTAAAACGTGCAATATTTGATAACAACGTATTGGGAAATACGTGATATATATAGAACAATGTATTCCATTCATTGCAGGATATCATTTTTGTATTCACTATCAAACTTTTTTTTAAATTTATTGAAAGCGAATGCAAAAATGAATATAAACAGCAAAGTGTGGGAAGACCTGCTCAACTATTATATAAGGCATACAATGGGCGTCTAATTTCAAGAACCTAGAAAAAACCCAAAACTTCCATCATGTGTTCCCAGGCGAATATTGGGGATGGCATTGGAGACAAAAGTAGTCTAGCGCTATTGTAGGCGTGTGCCTCTCACCTTCTAACATAACTCAGACGCCAAATGACCAATTAATGGCTTTTGCCACTTGATAAAAGCTGACAATATCTCTCACCTGTGAGTTTTTTACGATTATATAATTAGGAAGCTGTATTCAATTCGAACCAGGAACAAGTCAAACCAGTCCAATAATAAAATAGTCGTTCATTTCACTGCAACTAAATTCCCAGTATCTGTTTGAAATATTTTTGTTTCGATTGATCGACTCAAATGCTTTACTCTTTATGATTACTGCAGCTGAGCTGATGCGTTCACAACGGTGGTTAAATTAAGAGATCTTCTGAACTCTACCATGTATCACTTGCGAAGTGTTATGTTTAATGCACAATTATTATTGGTTGTGTTTCGTCTAATCGATGCACGTTTCCTGTTCAGAAAACTTTGCGTTGTTCACCAATGAAACTGATTATTATACACACTGGGGGAATGTATTCGTTGAAAGATAAAATATTGATTGAGACGGTTTTGTAAGATTACATTATGGCCTTAGATAAATGGATTCTTGTATGAATTGTCATATGTATAATAATCAATTTTAGTACATGAGAACAGAATTTCTATCCAACGACCTCCAGATCTTCCATATACAAGTCTTTCTGCTACCCAGCGCCATTGCTGCACAAATGAGAGCATAACCTACAGCCGCCGTGGAACGGTCACTTTCCACGGATTGGCAGTATTTCCCTGGACGCCATAATAGAAGACATTAACATTAATTATAGGAATCATCTTTAAACTTTTAATTAATGAAGCGCCGGGTGCAACCCGGTGCTTCATTAATTAACATGTTGCTGATTATGATTTTTATTACCTGATAAACGCATGCGTGGTCATCTCTGCGTGGGCATCATCTCCACGGCGATTGTACTGTAAAGGAAGTCCCACACGGCCAACTTTATCGCGGCACTTGAACCAGATTCGATAACGAACAACTGTGAACAACACATTCCTGCTTGTCATCTGAGAAAATGGTGTTTTTGATATTGCTACTTTAAAAAAATCCTAGACAAACACTTTCCAATTCAAGGTGACATATGCCAAAATAGTCTACGTATGGGATATATAACAGGAGCTATGCATATGGATCTAATGACGAGTCGAGAGCATCATCTGCTACAGTTTCTGGTTTTCAAATCTCCTTTATCAGTAATGAACGTTTTGTTCACTATTGAGGATAAAGTCTTGCAAATTACACTCGAACAGATAGAGTATGAGTCCGAGATTATTATGTTCTACTCTTTGCAAGCCTCAAGCATCCTCAGCTGGAATAACCCTCTCACACTGGGTGAGAAGTTGAATATGCACATGTGGGGCCAATATGACATCGTGTTGTTCTGGTTACCTAGGATTTGTTGGTATCTCAGGAAACAACGGAGCAGATAGTGAAGGAAAAAAAGGCTCTCAATAAGTCAACCTGTGATTTTATTATTCATCCCGTGTTCCCAAGTCACACATTAGTTCTTACATCAAATGTAAGCGGAGTGTGGTGGATCAACAGACAACCCCTCTCGCTTCCGAACAAATAATACTGACTGCTGTTATAAGGCTAGGAACCTTTTATAATAAAAATCATACAATTAGGAGACGATGTCATATTGGACGCGCTAGACTTCCTCATTTCATTTGTTTGGAGGGTGAAATACAACAAACGTGTGCCATGCTATTGACTGTGCAGCAAATGATTTCACCCTACAGGGTTTTTAAAATGTCAGATGCCGGTGCTCTAATGTTGCATCTCTAAGAAGATTGTATTTCTATATTTAGGTTAATACAGTACGCACGCCGTGGACTAATCACTTTCCGCGGGTGGGCAATATGTCTACGGACGCAGTAATATTAGATTCGAAACACTAGTTATAGGCATAATCATCAAAAATTTAATTTAAAATTTAATTACGACCATGTCACGGCGACTGTGCAGCAACCCGTTTTACACAAAATACAACTGTTCGCCACAATATGACATTAGATGCTGGTGCGTCCATTCACAGCAATAAATAAATAAACAGATAAATAAATAAATAAATAAATAAATAAATAAATAAATAAATAAATAAAATAAATAAATATGATTACGCTGACTGGAAGGTTGTAATGAATAATTTTATATTAACGGTGCACGTAACGGGAATATCAAATTGTCCTTTGTTTAATTCAATTGACTGGAACAAATGAGAATACTCGAGCATCTTCAATGAAGACAAGTGATATTGTCATGACCCTTTAGGGCCGTATAAAGCTTTTTTTTCAAACACACGAGACAGGACAGAAAATAAAAATGCGTATAATTCAGAACCAACCGGAAAGTTATTTGAGTTAGGGGTCCAATCACGTTATCGCAATCAAATTGCCCGTTCCAGAAAATCTTCCGAAAAACGGTTCATTAACTCTGAATATACAGAGCCTGTATTATGAATTACTTGTTAGATATGAATTTCTTTCTCAACATTGCTCATTATCAAGCTCGGCTGATATGGCGCCGATCAAGAGTGATTTGAACCAATCTAGGGTTTTACCTCTTGATGCGTTACTAGACGCAGCCATTTTGGTTATAGAGAAACAGTTCACCGTTATTCTTCAACAGCAATTACTAAACTTGAGATTACCAGATAAAGGGAGCAGTGGCAGAAGATGTAGTTTAGCTAATCGAACGTCGCGGCTTCCTCGGCGGGGAAGCCGAGACATTCGGATGGCTGTACTAGGAGTTGGATAAAAGGAAACTTTGGAACGTGTGAAAAGAACGAGAAACAATAACACTGTCAGAAAACTGTCACATATCTCATATTTTCTGCAATGATTTATTTTGGTTCAATAAATAAATGGAGAGTAATCGCTTGACTGGACTGGTTACGTGGAATAATTCATGAGAGATGAGGGACGTTGTACAATCACGAGTGCACGAATGCACACGAGTGTTTTACAATATAGTCACTCGCCTCGAATGAATTATTTCACGTAACCAGTCCAGTCAAGCGATTACTCTCTTTATTACTTTTCATTATGAACGATAATTATATTATTTAACCCTTTACCAAACGAAACGGCAAAAACCGGCCAGCGCTATTCTCAAAAATCGCCAATTAATTTTCATTATTTTTTCATTTTTTGTCTCTAAAACATAGGTTATGACCCCTCATTGGAACGAGCGCGTTCAAATGAGGGGTCATAACCTATGGATTTGACACAAAAAATGAAAATAATAGTTATTCAAGAATCTTTTTTGGCAAGTGTCGTCTGCTTTTCATGTCTAAAAAAAACAAAAAACAATGAAGTCCCCATTACACCTACAGCAAAGTGTCTTCGTTTGCGCGCACGGATACATGACACAATTGTTGATTGCATAATTCACTTGTGAAGTTATCGTTTATAATCAAACCCGGAGACCCCAGCAAATCTCACTTTGGAAGGTAATACAGATGTTATTACTTGGCCAGTTTCAAATCGGCCGAGATATCATCCCCCAGCAATTTCACATCAGCAGGAGACCGAAAAGCTGAGGCTGATTTGAAGTTACCTCTGACTGATATCTCGACCGATATGAAACTAACCTAGTGGGGGCGCGGTGGCGTCGCGGTAACCGCTTCTCGTCAGATCACCGAAGTTAAGCAACTCCGAGCGCGGTTAGTAGTTGGACTGGTGACCATTTCAGCGACTAATTCGTGCTCCGGCGTTGTGTCCTTGGGCAAAACACTTAACCCCGATTGCCTACATGGGGGCACGATGACGCTGTGTACTAAGGCGTACTGCACGTTGGTGGTGCGCATGTCTCAGCCAATCTAACCCTGCCTGTGCCGCGGTGCAGAGTGCAGAGTGCAGAGTTACGATGTGGGAGAGCTGACAGCTGTTCGTCGTTGCTCGGTGGTTCTCTTCGGGTACTCCGGCTTCCTCCACCCGTAAAACTGTCACCGACATGATATGACCCTGGCTGTTAATGTGTCGATAAACCCTAATAAAAAAATAACTAACCTAGTAGTAACCTCTAAATGCATTGGATTTCATTGCACTCCACCGAATTATAAGCAGCAAACCAGATAGTGAGGAATAAAACGCTTATAGTGACAGAGATCATTTGACGTCTGTGGACCACTAATATAAAATGTTTTTCGTTGGGTGTAAAACAGATCTATCTTCCTCAATTTCGTGTTTCATTCGATTTCCATGTTTACTAGGCCAGAAGAGGGATGCGATGTAGTAATTTTCCCAGCAATAAACGGAGCCGGAGGGGCAGGGGAGACTATTTTGTTTCTTACATCTGTGATCATGTAACTTCGCAGCATTTGAGTGATTTGGCTTCGGAAGCAGAATTGAATCAAACTTCGTGGATGAAGCCATTTGCTTCGTTAAATTTACACATTATGTCACAAAACAAAGCATCGTTCACTAATATCAATTTGGTCCTAGGTATACCTCGTTTCAGATGAGTCTAGTGAACACGACTACAAAATGTCACATAGTGCTGTAACCGCACAACTCTTGACAAATAACTCAGAAGCAGAGCATGTTTAACGTGGATTCATTTATTTCTTCAAATGATCAACATCATGAATGGTGATAGCAATTTCACATCAATACAATATACAAGTAAACCAGAACTTCTGCAAAATTACAATATAAACATACTAAGCAATATTCAACAAAAGTATATTCAAGTGTGAACAATTTCCAGAGCTCCTTCCAACATGAAGCACCAACCTGTACTTACAAGGTATCACTTATGTTAACAAACATGAAGTGATGCATCTCAATGAAATAAGTCCAACGAGTTCATTCCAATGATGCATAACAGTCAGTGTCTGATAGTTTAATCAGTAACAAATCACCAGTGACAAAAGCAAAAGTCACAATTGCAAGGAAGTTCTATCAGCCAAACAGTTCACAGTTGAAGTCTGATTTCTGAAATACTATTTAATAATAAATACAAAATCATTTTTGATTTGTTTACTATTCACAATTAAACTACACATACAGTACGTGGGGAGTGCATTATCACTAAATCACTCGCAGAGCTGCTTCAGGTTTTATTTCAGAAATCACACAAACTCAGGTACTATCGACCGATAGAACATGAAAAGAAACGTTCTAATTATTTTATTATGCCGAACAAAAACTAACTTTCATTGTTAAGCGTTAACTGCAATGTTCATGCCATCAATCTTGTAATAACAATGTAGTCGAATCCAAAAACATGACGTCATTTCGAACGAATGACGTCTCTTCGAAAATGACTTGTCATAAGTGCCGTCGCTTTGGGAGTTTCTATATCACCAAATGTCAGTGTTTACAACTGCATCATGCTGTTCATGTTATAAGATAATTCATTATTAATGCTTGTGTGATAAGTGGTAGAAATTAATGGAATATAAATTCATGTTTCTTTGACGACGAAGGTTGTTAGAATTAAGTGGAGTAAAACAATCTATTTTGAACTTGAGGGTTCAGGCGGAGGCTCAGTGAGGTCCAGGAGTACTAAAATTGTGGAAATAATTGAATGAAGTCATAACTCGTATTCAGGATTCACTGAAGTGGAGAAAAACACCTGAGTTTTTAATATTTCTGATTCTTTTGAATTCATTGTCTTCAGTTAAAATTAAAAACACACCCACTGAAGTGGTGAAGATGATATATTTATTGGTAAGTTTGATTCTTTCGGTGACGAAAAGAAGTTTCATGTAATCAGACACAGCGCCAGCGTGCGTAATTGACGCTAATCAATGGTAGTGGAGCTTACATTTTCTTTGTTCTCTTGTCTCCGGGGAAGAACGTTCCGATATTACCCGTCTTTTGCCCCAAAACTCCAGTACTATGACTTTTAGAAGGTATCAAATTAACCAATCACGGCTGATGTTACAAACGTGAGGCATAATAAATATATATACATGGGTGGCCTGGGAGGCGACTATAACCACCCTGCCCAATAGCTTTGTCTAATTTCCCTACTTGCAAAGTAAATATCAGTTGATAGCTACAATCGAATGCCAATTGCCACGGAGATTACGTCTTTTAAACATCCAGTAATCAACAAAGTTACGAAGATACTTTCCCTCTGGGTATGGGAGACGAGGGCAACAAACATCCGGCTGAAATTAGTGATACATACTTCGCACTATGCACTACTTTACTTTACAATACAGTCCCACCCCTACGCCCCTAAAGAAAAAAAAATATGTAATTTCTAAATCACCTGACTAATGTTTACCATAGGCCATTTGACGATCAAAGAATCAACAAAATTGTATTGAAACGGAACCGACAAATCAAAATCACTACCATAACTGTATCCTGAATCAAACTGGCAGCCATATTTTCTTCTATCCAGTAATTACGTATGACGCATCAATGGAACTTACCCTGCGAGCTTGTTTAAGTGGTATGTCATAAAGTATGATTTACATGTACAATACATAGAATAAAGGCCTTCTGATAACACGACTAGGATTAGTTATTTACCCCTGCGTCTTATTATATGTTACCCAGTGTCTTATAAAATTTATCTCCTTGTGTTTTAATATTGTTTTTAGGTAAGATTAATCAAGATTTACCATTCAAGATTTGAGACTTATTGTTTTCCACTACTATTATGGATGTAGTACAGCACAACGTATTGTTGGTGTGTACTCACGTTAGTAACGCTACAGCTACTACGGGTATACATCGTTTCAGTGTTTTCATCTACCCATTAAACTGCGTCCTCTTGCGCAATATACAAATTGAGCAGTTGAAAAAAACATTTGCCAACAATTTTAAATTGAACCATATTATGTGGCACAAAATTCAACGAACTAATCGATGACAAGGTATTGTCGAAATTTTATGAAAAATCTGCAAAGAATTGTTTTTAAAAAACAATTATACCGGAATGCATTGGGTAAAAATTCGTTTACGCATGTACAGCGGATAACATTTTGTTTTGTCAGGTTTGTTATTCATATACAGTACGTGGAGAGCGGATTATAACTAAATCACCCGCGTATTGGAGTTATCACCCAAGCTATAACTTTCAAATTGTGTACATATCGACAAAAAATCACAAGCAATGTTTCAGCCAATGGACCTCCGGGTCTAACCCGGAGGTCCATTTGCTGAAACTTTGCTTGTGCTGGTTATTCTTTGCAACAAATTTGCAATTATTGCTTGGGTGGAATCTCCACTGTGAGGGTGATTTACTGATAATACACTCTCCACGTACTGTAGTAGTCTTCTATAATTATAGACGTACTGAATCCTAGGGGGGTTTGATCATCCCCTACTAGGCGGGTCCTCGGGTGGCGGATAGAGGACGGCCTGCTCAATTGGGCAGGTTTGCTAATTTCTAATTGGCAGGTTTGCTCAATTGAGTTGGTTCGCTGCGAAATACATAAATACGCAGCCCCGGACCAAAATGATCAATCCTGCTAATACCATCTGGCAGGCACCTTGTTCTCCCGTGAGGTGCATTCCGAAGGCCCCGGAAGAAGGAATCCTGGCAGTTGAGGACTCGTGGCCCCGGTTAGGGCAGTCTCCGGGATGGAGCCCTGGTCTCCATTTCGGAGATAATCTTGTTCAACACACTGCTTTGGCCCCAATTTCGGGAGTAGAAGGATGGTCGGATGGTCCGTTCTGGCCAATCGGGAGCCCCCACCCCAAAAAGTACTGGGTGTCACGTCGGGGGGCATTTGGTGGCCATTCAGTCAATCATTTCTTTTATTCACATAACATAATTGCCATTGTGTACTGTTTTTAAAAGCTTTATATTTTAATAGCCACATAGTTTTGGTGCACTGTCTGTTTCGGTTATGCATGGCAACCTTTTATTACGGTGTTTTATACAGTGATTGATTGGATGGCCGCCATCTGAAGACCTGGCACTTCCACACACGGGCCAATCAGTCAGTGGTATGCCTCGGCATCAACACTGACTGAGTATACTGCCCCATACCAGGTATGTGGGAATACCGGCAACCCGGTGGGTTCACTGCATGGCAGTAACCCTACCCCTTGTTGGACTCCGTGGTGGGTGGGAGCCGGGGCAGTGAACAATTTACATCACTAAAATGGCACAACCTACAAAAACAAAAAGACCTTTCAAAGTTACCGACCTAAAGGACTCTGACTCTGACGACGACTTAATTCAATCTCTGATACCACCAGAGGATAACATTCCAAAATTCATTTTAATTCAATCTACTGATGAAAATAAAAAAATAGGCTCTATTAACCCCTTTGCCCTTGAAAAAGCCATCAAGGGTATCGCGGGTACTGTTAAAAACATTAAAAAGTTAAGATCTGGTGACATTCTAATAGAATGTATGAAACAAGTTCAGGTACATAATCTTATGCACACCACTAAAATTGTAGATTTTAATGTTAAAGCAAATTTTCATAGAACTCTGAATTCAAGCAAAGGCGTCATAAGAACAAGAGAGCTGGCTGACATGGAAGTAAACGAAATTACATTAGAACTAAAACCTCAAGGTATAACAGCAGTTAAACGTGTCGAAATTAAAAAAGAAGGTAAAATTATACAAACGAACACCTACATATGCACATTTGATGGCACAAGACCGCCCAAATCTATTACAATTGGCGACCTGAACGTTCGAGTGGATTTGTACATTCCAAATCCACTCCGTTGTTTCAGGTGCCAAAAGTTTGGACATGGACAGAATTCCTGTCGAGGCAAACAAATATGTTTCAAATGTAGTTTAAGCCATGATGGACCTTGTGAAACATCCACATATAAATGTATCAACTGTCAGGGCGATCACATGTCATCGTCAAAGGATTGCCCTGTCTGGAGGAAGGAAAAGTTGATACAAAAGATCAAATGTGAAAAACAGATTAGTTTTAAAGATGCCAGGGACATCGTTACATCAATGCCTGGCATGAATATATCAATACCAACTTATGCCTCAACTCTGAAACAAAAGAAATCAACCGAATCAGTTTCATGTCAAACTGAATATACCTGGCTCAAAGGTTCAATTCCAACCACAATACAATCTTTTACAATAGCAAATAATTCAACTCAAGGAAGATCTACACAAACAAACAGCACTGCTCTAGAAACAATTAAGACACAACATATAAAGGAACATCCACAACAAAAATCTACACCAGCGGAGGCAAGACAGGACAACAATAAATCAGATCAGCCAACTAGAAAAGACAACACAAATTCCAAAACAGAGCATATACAGAAATCGCAGCAGCAAAATCTGAGTCAGAGTCAGAGAAGAAAACAGGAAAATTTGGAAAAAAAGAAAAAAGAGAAAGAAAAACAAAAACAGTTATCAGACAGAACGCCCAAGGCCCTTCAAGACCCTGTTACGCGTAACAGATTTGAAGGCTTTGAGAAGATGGATGTCGGTGATGGCATCGATGAAATGTTCGAGCAACTGCGCTCAACATCTCAGAATAAGTCGCCCAAAACAAAATCACCAAAGAAACATACTGGGGCAATATCGCCCATACGTCCACCATCCCAAACTCCAACCAAATATGGATAATATACAGAGAAATAATATCATACAGTGGAATTGTCGAGGTTTTAGAGCTAATTTCAGTGAACTTGGTCTTCTAAGCCAAAAATATAAACCTGTAGCTTTTTGCCTGCAGGAAACTCTTTTAAAGGAACCTACAACTCGGGATCAGTCAGCTTTTAAGCATTATACGTCGTATAATGCCTGGGCAGATGAAACTGATCTTCATATTCGTGGAACGTCCGTCTTGGTTAGAAACGACATTATTCACAGTCCTGTATCTTTGCAATCAAATTTACAGGCTGTTGCAGTACGTCTAACCTTAGACAAGACAATCACCTTGTGTTCTATTTACGTTTCACCGAGTAAAACGCTACAACTGAATGATCTTGAGTTACTAGTCCAACAACTCCCAACTCCGTACATTTTGTTGGGTGATTTTAACGCGCATAGCCCTATTTGGGGTAATTCCTGCAGTCAAGAAGATGTAAAAGGCAAAACTGTAGAAGAATTCATTACAAAACATGATTTATGTTTGTTCAATGATGGTTCAGACACTTATCTGCACCCCGCATCTGGTTCGTATACATCAATTGATCTTTCAATTGCATGCCCTTCTATCTTCCTTGATTTTTCTTGGAAGGTAGACGATGACTTGTGCGGGAGTGACCACTTTCCAACTGTGTTGGAGAGTGTAGTTCCGGCGGACGATGAGAGGGTGCCCCGGTGGAACTTTAAAAAGGCCGATTGGGACACTTTCTCATCGCTTTGTTCTGAACGCCTCACACGGGAGAAATTTCAAGATAGTTCTGATCAAATAGAACATTTTACAAACGAGCTGCTTGACATTGCAACTACAGTTATCCCTAGAACCTCGGCAAATCCAAAACGTTTCGCCAAACCATGGTTTGATAGTGAGTGTAAACAGGCAATAAAAGATCGGAAAAAAATTGAAAGGGAATTTAACAAGTCACCTACAACACATAATTTGGATAAACTGCGTATTAATCGGGCAAAAACAAGACGACTTATAAAGCAAAAAAAGAAAAATTCGTGGGAAACTTATGTTTCTAAAATTAACCAAAACACACCAATCACAAAAATTTGGAAAATGATTAAAAAGATTAAAGGAAAAGAAACAAAATCAACTGTAAAACACCTGAAGGATAACAACACATTAATTACATCCAAGACAGAAATTTCTAACAAACTCGCTTCCACATTTTCTAAACATTCGTCGTCTGAAAATTGTAATCCAGAATTCACCAAAATTAAAAAACAACAAGAAAAACAACAGATTAAATTTACATCCAATAATTTAGAGGATTACAATGAACCTTTCTCTATGGAAGAGTTACGCAACTCTTTACATAGAGCAAAGGATACAGCTACTGGTCCTGATGATATACATTATACACTTTTGAAACACCTTCCTCAAACTTCACTAGAACTTTTATTGTCCGTTTTTAATGACATTTGGGTGACTGGCCAGTTTCCATCTTCCTGGCGAAAGGCAACAATTATTCCCATTCCAAAGCCTGATAAGGATCATAGTAATCCAAGTAATTACAGACCAATTGCACTAACTAGTTGTCTCTGTAAAATCATGGAGAGGATGATCAATGATCGGCTTGTCTGGTTTCTGGAATCGAACAATCTGCTTGCGGATGTTCAGTGTGGTTTCAGAAACCAGAGAAGTACTGTGGATCATTTGGTCAGACTTGAAACGTTTATTAGAAATGCCTTTGCCAGAAAAGAACATGTGGTCGCCATCTTCTTTGATCTGGAGAAGGCATATGATACAACGTGGACGTATGGGATTTTAAAGGATCTTTTTAACTTGGGGTTGAGAGGGCGTATGCCCCTTTTTATTGAAAACTTTTTAAAGGACCGCCAATTTCAGGTTCGTGTTGGGTCAACGTTATCTGATCCTCACGAGCAGGAATTGGGGGTTCCTCAGGGTAGTATTTTATCTGTTACCCTTTTTTCAATTAAGATTAATAGCATCATCGACGCAATTGAGAATATGGTAGATTCCTCATTGTATGTTGATGATTTTTTGATCTGCTATAGCAGCAAAAAAATGAATGCTATAGAGCGCAAACTTCAGCTGTGCTTAAACAAAATTCAAAAATGGGCCACAGAAAACGGTTTTAAATTTTCAAAGATGAAAACAAATTGTGTTCATTTTTGTAAGCTTCGGAAGCATCACCTCGATCCGGAGTTAAAAATTGATGGGAGTATTATTAAAGTTGTTAAGGAAGTGAAATTCTCAGGTTTGTTGTTTGACAACAAACTGAATTTCACTTCCCACATAAAACAACTAAAAGTTAAATGTAAGAGAGCTTTGAATCTACTGAAGGTCGTTGGTAGCACTGATTGGGGTGCTGACCAAAAAACTTTGCTCCATCTGTATAGATCACTTGTTCGAT
Organism: Pictodentalium vernedei; assembly: GCA_031216915.1. Lineage (NCBI taxonomy): Eukaryota > Metazoa > Mollusca > Scaphopoda > Dentaliida > Dentaliidae > Pictodentalium > Pictodentalium vernedei. Next base: position 407,844,788 of record CM062290.1, read on the forward strand.
CAAAATTAGATTACGGTTCTATAGTTTACGGTTCTGCAAGGAAATCATACCTAAAACCACTTGATGCCATTCACAATAGTGGTATTAGAATTAGTCTAGGGGCATTTCGAACATCCCCAATAGACTCGATGCTTGTTGAAGCAGAGGAGCCTTCTCTTGAGAAGCGCAGAATTAAATTGTCTCTCCAATATGTGTCTAAACTTTTGGCCAATCCTTCAAATCCTGCATTTAAATGTATTTCAGAACCTCAAAATGTTGACTTTTTTAATCGACATCAGAAACATATTCCTCCATTGGGAATTAGAGTTAAACCCCACATGGAGTCTGCCAAAATTGATTCTGATTCTATAAAAGAAAACCGTAAATCACACATTCCTCCTTGGCATCTTAAAAAACCTACAATTATTTTGGACCTTGCTTCTACCAAAAAATCTGATACCAATTCCTTGCAGTTCAAACAAAAATTTGCCGAAATAAAGTCCAAATATAGTACTTATATAAGGATCTATACAGATGGATCTAAAGATGGTGACAAAGTATCATCAGCTGCTGTTACTGGTCATCATATCACTTCAATCAGAATACCGAATCAGAGTTCTATTTTCACAGCTGAAGTTAAAGCTATTCAACTCGCACTTGAGCACATCGAGAATGCACAGGAAAGAGAGTCGATCATCTTCTCCGACTCTCTTTCCTCTTTACTTGCTTTACTCAACCCCAAGTTGAAGAACCCTCTCATTTTGGAGCTTCGTGAGAAGTTAACAACTCTCATGTCTGACCAATATGATATCGTGTTTTGCTGGTTACCCGGACATGTAGGTATCGCTGGTAACACCAAAGCAGACAGTGCAGCAAAACAGGCTTTAACAAAGCCTCTCACTGATTTTAAGATTCCGTTCAGTGACTTCAGACCACATATCAGTAGTTACATCAAATCCTTGTGGCAGGCGGAATGGGATGGAGCGACAAATAACAAGCTTCATCGCTTTCGACCAACTATTTCAGATCACTACCCGTCTAGTAACCTTTGTAGAAAGGATCTTGCAGTTTTGACGCGGTGTCATATTGGTCATACAAGACTAACACATTCCTTTTTGTTGGAGGGTAATTTGCGACCAGAATGTGTTCCCTGCCAGCAGGTGTTGTCAGTGGAACACATTCTTTTGAATTGTACTGATTTTAATCATGTTAGAGGGCAGTATTTTACAGTCGGATCTTTGAGAGATTTATTTTATCATACGAGCCCGCAAAAAGTCATCTCATTCTTGAAAGTAATCAACCTTTTTAATAAATTTTAAATTGTTTTTAGCATTTTAATTTTCATCTATCTATATTTATTTCACAGGTTGATTTACATTTTTGTACTACTGGTCTCACTTTCTCATTATGTTTCACTCTCATGTTTTTTAAACCTCTTATTCAATTTGTTTCATATTTTAATCCATGGTCTTTTTTAAATATACACTTTCATCGCCACGGTATAGCCTAAGCTGCTGATGTGGCGTAAAGCACCAATAAATAAATAATAAATATAAATACGTACTGAATGTTCCTGATCGACCTCGGACAATTCGTTTGGTACTGTCCTAATGTTGAATTTCAAGAACGATGTATAATATATCAAATGTACTAAGTGATTACGTTGCCTTGCGCGATATTTAAGGATCAGCTTAAATTTAATTTAATTAGTTGACTGGTTGAGTGCTAAATTGTTTTTCAAAACTGAATTGAAACATGGGCATTGTTTTCAATGATACCACACTTCCAGAAAGAGTAGCCTAAGTTTAGAAAGATGTTGTTTCTAAATAATTGCTTTGTTACAATCTACTGGAGAGTGCCAATAATCAGTCTTCAATAAATTTCCAGCCAAAGAATTTTATATAATGTGTTTTCTTCAAACTAATGCATAAATTGTAAAGACACTAAAGTGGTTTCCAGCACTTTTCAATGTTAGTAGCTTCTAGCACTTAAAACACAAGTTAAAATGTTGTTAATAAAACATAGAATGCGTGTATTAAAGCCAATTGGAACATGCTCCAGAGTGTAGGTCCATTTGCAAAGTCCATTCAAATGTGGAATCATCTTTTGATGATCTGACATTTTTGGATGAGCTCGCCCCGAATTGTTTGAATGTTTATTCAAAGTTACAGAGAAAAAAGTGCTGTACAATACTAAAAAAAGAGATGGTGCCAGTGAGAAACATTCACTTGCAGCGTAATCTTTCAAGTTCCACCGTTGTTACAAGTATAGTTTGAAAGTTCATTGATTTGTCTCTGCAATTCTGCCACTGTCCCGTCCGGCTTCAGTTGGAGTACAACAATGGCATATGTCAGTAGTGTTCCAATTATCTGCAAAACAAATATATTATGTAGAGATCAATGGAAGAGGTACAAAATAATGCTTTAGAAACAAGAACGGTTCTGAAGATAGTTTTCATGCTTCTATATAAATGTTTGTACCATGATTACCTGTTCTACTATATTTGAAAAGCCTATGACATAAATTTCAGCTTTACACACCAACCGTGATGAACACGCCAGCAATGGGATTTCAATAGTAAAAATTTACACCTACAGTAGAACTATATCCCCGTTCACCTTTGGTGACGTCGACCTAAATGCAAACTTGTCTAAATTTATCGCACGTCGCCTCGCAAAGAGTGAAATGGGAGTGGCAATTATTTATAAAGTTTTTAAATGGGTTTACCACATAAGATGCCAAAAATTAATAAGCATGCATTGTCTCATGTTAATATGTTATTATGTTATTAAAACGAAAAAGGCTCAGTTTCATTTTTTCATTTCGTTTCGGCAATAAAATTGACAGCGGAAGCACCGCCCACTGATGCTCGTGTGCACAAAAACAGATTCGCTCGTATGTACGTCTGGTGCTCAGTAAAATCGAGAAAAAATAATAGTGACTCTTAATAATCTTATGGTATAAATAAAATATACCCACAGTTGATTGGTGTACCAAATGTTCACCAATCGTGGTGAACATTTGGTGCACCAAGCTACTATGCGTATATTCTATATATAAATTCGCTCCTGTGTCGGATACAATATAGTCTAGCTCGAGTTTCTAACACAATATGTCGACGATCCGTCGACGATTCGAGATATTGCCTAAGATACAAGGACGATACTCCGATGCAACCGTCTGTATGGGATGGCCATACACATAATGTTGATGATAGTTACCATTATAATTACGCCCTGCGATATCAATGACTTCATGGACTTGCATTTTATTTCAAAATTAATTTACAGCCTCCAATCTACGCAGCTGCCTCAAAACTCTTTCCAATCACAAGAATAAAATAACACCACTGTCTGCTCAACATTAAATACTAAAAACACTGACACTATAACTACCTGTTATATCATCTTGAAAGCTTCCAAATTGAAATACATACAGTACGTGGAGAGTGTATTTTCACTAAATCACCTGCAGAGTGGAGATTCCACCCAAGCAATAATTGCAAATTTGTTGCAAAGCATAACCAGCACAGGCAAAGTTTCAGTCAATGGACCTCCGGGTTAAACCCGGAGGTCCATTGGCTGAAACATTGCTTGTGTTTCTGTCGATATGTACATAATTTGAAAGTTATAGCTTGGGTGATAACCCCACTCTTTTTTGATTTAGTTACAATCCACTCTCCACGTACTGTAATAAAGATGTGACTTCATAATTGTATTTTTAGGTAGTGTTTTCTTTTTCATTTCACACAACAGAAACGTATTCCACATGCGTTGCTAACTATACGATCTCTCGCGATGTCTGACGAAAGCTTTACGTTGTATAAATACTAACGTAAAAATAATCGTCGCCAAGCACACACTTGTATATTGCAGCTGTATTATATATGTTTTGTATCACCTTCCTCTGACATAGACGTCGGGAAGATTGTCGACTGGGGGTTTAAACCTGGTTTTCCAGACTGTGATGACGTCGGGGAGATGGTCGACTGGGGGTGTAAACCTGGTTTTCCAGACCGTGATAGCTCAAGTCCCGACTGACTAATATTCCAACTACATCATCAATGAGGATTAATCCCATTCCCCAGACATCCACTTGTCATACGTCCTGGTCGTCATACAGTCAATTAGTGTTAGATGAAGTTAAAACATAGAATAAGTAAGTTAAAACATAGAATAAGTAGGCACTAGGGTCGGTAATCAGATTTAAACCACGGGTAGAATAAGGGCTTTAACCACTTGGCTTGCCTATTACCTATTTACCGACCCTCGTACCTCTTTGTTTTATTTATACCATGCTCTTAACAAATAATCGACATTTCACTTAAAATGAAGAAAAGACGACACTTTCTGTCGCAAACAGACGGATTGGTTTTCTTTACATCTGCGCCGGTGCATGGGCAGTACTACCGGCTGCACGAGGATGCTTGATTGACAGCTAGACACATCGTCAAAGTTGAATTTACCTTGCTTTTCCAGTCAAATTATTATTAACAATTCTTAAATTTTATTTTAAATATTTAATTGTAAGTATTTTAAACTTAAGTTATTGCACGCACTAGATTGTACCGCAAAACATCGTTTGTTTGAATGAAACATCGCGAAGTATGAATGTATCGAAGTCGGAAATTGTGTCATTTCAAAGGTTCATTCCCACTAGACAAGTTCCCTTTGAACCAACTCCCACTAGGCCAATTCCTAAAAGACCAATTCCCCGTAGACCAACTGATATGCTCTAATCTTAAAATAATTTTATATCAATAATTTAATATGCAATGCAATGTTAACGTCTTTAATCCATCACAGTGTTCTCTGACTTAACATTATTACCACGTATCATTGGCGTACACGTCCTTTGTTAATTCCATGACATTCTCAGCTCAACTCAACGGAGCACACTGCTCCACACATGGGCACGTATGCAAGCGCCTCAACAGGTCACTATTTTGTTATATGTGATTGTATAGGTATCACGGAACTAAATATTTTCCCATAGGCGACTATTATAACGTCCATGCGTAAAAAATATCGCATATTTTAATTTTGACATTCAAATATCTTAGTCAAGTATAGTTTTTCAGACAACTTTTTCTGACCTGATAACAGTGGGTCATGCAAAAATAAGAGAGAAAAATTGACACGAAGGACGTACCGGTCACGTGCCCATTTTTTCCAGGGAACTCCCTACAAAAACACACAAAAAGTAAATTGTATTTATTAGGTTCAAAATTCATCAAATCACCCTCTTTGTATCAGGAATATTCAACAATGATGCAAGATGTCAATAGAATGTTTCAAACGCTTATTGAAACAATATATTTTCTCAAAGCTGTTTATTTTTCATTTCCAAGGGCAACATTTCAAGGCGGGTAACCCTAATTCAAATATTAGACAGTGATACATATAGTGAATGTGTGGGCAACATTGGTTTATAGATAACAGTAATCACAAACTTTCAAATGATGCCAAACGTAAGGAAATGGAAATATTTTGGGGTGGATGAAAGGCTCACGAAATTAAAAGCAAAGCTTGTAAATGGGGAGGTCAAAGCAGAATCATTTCTCGACAAAGGCAAGTGCTCAAAATAAATGTTACATGTATTGCTGTTGTTATAAAGCTATATTTTGTGTGTGTTATGAATATATTGAAGGCAAAGTTAGTAGATGTTACGTGGGTGGTGGGGGTGTGTCAATGCAGAAACACTCTTAAGATCAATTGGGTTAAAAATCAACACAAATCAAGTGGGTTGGGTGAAAATAAACCCTGGTTGATTTGGGTTGATTTTTAACACAATTGATTTTAGAGTTTAATTTACTAATTTTGGTGTTTGAGGGGTTATTTTACAGGTGCATCTTCCCACGTCATGTGAATCAAAGAAATGTCATGTTATACATCCATATTTCTTTTGTATTTGGGAAAGTGTGAAATTTCCCAAATACAAAACATATATTTGTATTAAATATATGTTTTCCTAATTATTCTCCTTAATCAACCCTCAATCAATAACAGTAAACAGTTGATCTAAGGGAAATTGGTATTTTGGAGATTGGTCTTTTGAGAATTGGTCTAGTCGGAGTTGGTCTAATGTGAATTGGCCTAGTAGGAAGACACCATGTCAAAGGTCAAGTTGGATGAACTTCCTACTCTAGGAGTATTTTTTTACGGCAGCAGAGGCTTTACATCGGTAGTGGGGTTAAAAGCTAAAATTTAACATACAGGCTTTTTCACATGTAGTAACATAGGCGAGTATGAAATAAATGATTACCTGTTGTTGTAAACGCATAGCCCAGAGAAATCTGTGTGATTTTGAGGTGCAAAAATGTGTGTGCAAATTAAAACATTTTTTTTCTGAGCAGTTGCCCCTGTTTATTATTATTATTTTGTTTGTTTTGTAAAAACGATGTCTGACTATTTATTGATAAGAAATCAAAACTAAAGAGTCACACAAACGAACGGCTTAGTATGATTATCCTTATATAATTAACCCTTTACCCAACGTAGAGAATTAATTACTATTTTTTTCAATTTTTCAAAACACTTTCAACAAAACCATATTATGTCACCCCTCATTAGAACGAGCTCGATGAGCTCGTTCCAATGAGGGGTCACATGATATGGTTTTGTTAACATATTTTGAAACATTTATTTTTTTCAACGGCTCAATTTGCAAATTACGCGGGCGGATGCGGGCGATTTGTCAGGTAAAGGGTTAACAGTGTATATTAACATTGCGGATCTTTATGAATGCTGATACCAATTTGTTTTTTTTATTTTTTATTTCATGAATTTGAGCCAGAAAGGACCGAGTTGAACCGCATTTCCGTGTGACCTTGTTACGTATCACATTTCTTTCAAAACAACTCAGAGCCTCGAAACACACCACACCTCGTCTTTTTTTATGGATTTCAAACATTTTGTTCCTTCCATCTGAAGTGCGTTTCCTTTTGGAAATATTTGTTTGTTTTTCTTTTCCTTTTAAAATGAAAGTTTAAAAACATCAGTAATAATAAATTTATTCATAATATTTATCCATTTTACATTTTTAATTTGATACAAATTATGTTATGAAAAGCTAAACGTGGCTGGGAATCGTGTTTTATACCATGATTGCCTATTCTACGATATATAAAAAGCATATGACACACATTTTAGCTTTCCACATAAACCGTGGTGCACACTCCAGCAATGGGATTTCATTAGTTAAAATTTACACCTACAGTAGAACTATATCTAAGCTGACCTTTGGTGACCACGCCTTGAATGCGGGCTTGCCTAAATTTATCACCCGTCGCCTCGTCAAGAGTGAAACGAAAGCGGCAATTATTCATTATGTGTTTTAAATAAGTTTACCTCATAAGATACCAAAAAAATAACAAACGTACGTTGTCTCGTGTTAATAAAGCATCCATAACTCGAAATAGTATGTTATTATTTTATTAAAACAAAAAGGGCCCCGTAATTTGCGCGTTTCGTTTTCTATTTAGTTTCGACGATCAAATTGCCGGCGGAAGTACCGCCCACCGGTGCTCATGTAAACAAAAACAGAATCACAGTGTGTGGATACTGATTTATTCAACATTTAAACTCTTATTAATCTGACGACCATGGTATAAATAAAATAAACCCAAAGTAGTTTGGTGTAACAAATGTTAACCGCTAGTGGTGAAGTGGTGTTAACAGCGCCAAAGGCTCGCGGTTAACACCACTTCACCACTCGTAGTGAACATTTGGTACACCAAAAAACTATGGGTATATTCTATATGTATGATTCGTAAACTCAATCGAACTTAGTCAGGCTTGGCAATTTCAGGAGAGCGATTTTTTAGCTCTCCTTACTGCCCTCCTGAAAGAATTAAGGGGAGCGAAAAATTGCCCTCCTACATATTTTTGTCTGGGATGATTGAGATTACATGTATTATGCTCACATTAAATTTTTGTTGTAAAGCAAAAATGTAATGTAACTTCGAAGTCACATACCATCACGTAATTTCATTTTGAAAGTGGTTTAGTGGTAAAAAGTAATGGCTGCAACCATACCCAAACACAGTTGCAATCATCTGAAGCAAAATGGGTCACAGCAATATTTTTTTTCTGTCAGTTTCAAGTTCAACAACTGACATCACAGTTTGAGGGGTAATTATTCAAGGAATGTCGAGACTATAATATACTACCATTACTACTATCCTGTCACTTGAAGCACTTGCACCAGGATGTGACCGTAGATTCAAGCAGACCTGTTGTCCAAGAAAGTCATACGCCTACCACTACCACCTTCAACCCGCCTTTGGGGGGTTGAAGGTGGTAGTGGTAGGCGTATGACTTTCTTGGACAACAGGTCTGGGTACACACACAGGTCTTGTCAAGTGTGTGTTCGGTTGTTGAGTGAGACATCTTGATGTCTAAGAGATTTCGCTTTACCTTAGTAAAGTTAATAAAATCACTGATGTAGTCTGTTGGTTTCAGTTTCAATTAGTTCGTTCAACTGGATACTTAAAATGCTGTGTAAAGCTAATTGCTCTCCTAAGCTGATTGAGGAGAGCGATTTTTTGCCCTCCTGCATTTTTCAGAATGCCAGGCCTGCTTAGTATACAAAAAGTTATCAGTGATGTCATGTAAGTGATGTTACGAAATACTGCAAACTGTAGAAAGGAATCTTTAACTCCATTTATTTTTTAAAATGTAATCATTGCTGCTCTGAAGCATCCTTGATTTGATGAAACGTCCATGGAACTTTAACAACAGAACTCACTCTTAAAAAAAACTAGTTAATTTACAGAGGGAATGGTGGTTAGAAACAACGAAGTTATACTTATTCTTGCGGCACGATATTTGGCGTCCTGGGTTGAAATATCCGTCAACCAGCAGCAAACACGGAATTCATATAAGAGTCTCGTAGCCGTGAACTTTGTTGTGAGAGTGCGCCACCTGGTAAGCCGGGGCGACCATGGTTCACCCTGGCATATAAAATGTTTAAAAATGAGTATCAAATCAAGCTTTGTGTCAGCATCTGGGAAAAAACAATTTAGGATAAAAAATATGAGCACTTTAGCACTATTGTATAGATCGATAAAGTTTGATCATCATATTTTATTTTCTAGATATTTATTTTACGTGTAAAAGTATTAATATTAATATGTGATCATGGTTGACATTATACAGCGATAAGCTCGTTGTAACAGATTGGGACTGTAACAAGAGGTCCATGCAATTCGTTTCTGTGAAACCTCGATGGACTTTGATGCATTGTTTTCATACCCAACGCCATAAAAGTATCAAAGTAGTGTTTAGTCGTTTCACAGAAACTACATGAAACCGAGCACGTTTATGTCTTTGAACAACTTACCCAGATACGTCATACTATCCGTGACTAAGCTATAGAGAGTACGATGTATCGGGTGAGTGATGTCGCAACATTTTATCAAAATTATCAATTCACAAATCACAAGTAAAACTACAATTGTGTGAGGTGCTGCGTTCCCATTCATCGCACCTCCCCTGGCGCGACCATATAATAGTGTTAATAACAAGTCATTTCTCATACCATGAGGATTGTCGATTTGTCAATCACAAAGAAACCATAACAACTCATACCAATTGGCTTTCCTGCAAGTCGTGACATGAACATCTGTACCTAAAAGTAAAACAAATATGTTTTGTCCTCTATTCTAAAGTTTAAATAATATTCCGTGAATTGCTCTTGCCCGGCCTCCTACCATCAGTGAATAGTTTCCACATGTTATTAGTATTATGTAATACAACAGCCATTTAGGATTAATTATTTATTTATTAATTGGTGTTTTAAGGTCACATATTTCTGCACAATGGCTAATCATGACCATGACAGTTTTACGGTTGGAGGAAGCTGGAGTGCCCGGAGAGAACCACCGAGCAACGGCGAGCAGCTGTCAGCTCACCAACATACCAACTCCACTCCACACAAGCATAGTTAGCATTGGTTGAAAACAGGCGCACCATCGACGTGCAGTATGGTTTAGTACACAACGTCACCGTGCCCCCGCGTGGGCAATGGGAGTGAAGTGTCTTGCCCAAGGACACAACATGATTGCCGCAGGTGGGATTCGAACCGAGGACCCCTCGGCTTGCAGCCTGCACCACTACCTATCGAGCCACTTGACAATTGCTGCAGTTGAACTGATGTGGAACATACCACTATGCTTCAAAGGGTTAATTTCCATTTTATATAGACGGCGAATACATTGGGAATGTGATCTATTTGAATCAAAATTACATATCCACTTAGCGATAGTAAACCAAATAACTATATGCGGTTTTGGCAAGATCTTGGAGTGATACGTTTTGTTTACAAAATCGAAGTTTGTGAAAGGGCTAATGGTATATTCGGGGGATTAAAATCACGTCATAAAGTGGTAACTTCGTTTTGAAACCAGCCATCGAAAACAAAGCAGAATTTGATTCGTGACCCAGATTCGATAGACTTAAAACACACGCAGGTTTTCACTAAGTACCATATTCCTATTTTTTTTTATTTTATTCATAAATATTAGTGAAGACCAAAACCATCAACGGCGTTTGAATCTACACTTAACCAATTCTCTTGTACAAATGATTGTGTAATCCGTCTGCCGAGGTGTACTCAGCAGTTTCACTGCAGAAGGAAGAGGGGGGGGGGGGGGGGGGGGGGGGGGGGGGCGAAAGGGCGACGCTAATGATTTTGTCGGGAATATTTAGAATGTTTCACATTGGCTCATGAGCACGTTAGTAAATCAACCTAAATAGATACGTGTCATTTGTATATCAGGGTAAACTACGGATTCTGGTTATACATTTTCAAGACATTTCCCAGTTCAGCGAGGAACTTCACTCAATTTGGGATGGTTTGTGTATAAAATATAAACAGTTTCTCCAGAATGTAGGCTAATCAGGGCACAACTAGTAAAATGTCATTGATCTCGAAATAAGGAGAAATATCGACAAAATTTTAAAAAAAATAACATCTGGATTTTGTCTGCGCTGGCTTGTAATGAATTAGTAAAACTAGGAAGGTAAAGAATGTAGGAATGACATATCAGCCATTTCGTCTTACTAACTCAGTGCATGCAGCTGGAGGATTTTCCTTCCCAGAACATGATTTTTCTTGCCACTTAAGTACAGTTAAAACTAGAAGTCCTGTCGCGAATAGTGCGCTTATCTAGGCTTAATTGCACGTTGGAATTGCGCGCAATTGCCATATCAAATGACACCCAAATCACGGCAGGTTCTCCTGGTTATTCATAGCAAACACATGCAGTGTTTCTGCCAATGGACCTCCGGGTTACCCGGAGGTCCATTGGCTGAAACATTGCTTGTGCACAGGCCACATGACCATAAGTTGACAGCTTTACTATGGCCATAACACGTACATTAACGCGCAGATCAACGTGCTATTTGTGCGCATTTCATAAGAGGACTTCTAGTTCTAACTGTAAGTAAAATTTGGGTACATTGAACAAAATGTTCCCCATATAAGATGAATGTATTTTTTCACCAATGATTTATTGTATTAAATTTAAAAGGCTGCTTAACAACAGTCCTTACTTGATTTTAATAGAAAATACTCAGCTCAATAGGAGTTAAGCAGATACAAGACAATTATATATATGAGTGGGTTGATTACTAACATTAAGTAACTTGTAACGAAGCAACAGTATTTGAAGTAAAAACGTGCAAAGAAAGTTATACCGTCCAAGTTTGGAATAAACTGCACTGTACTCGCCAAGAAAAGTACTTTTTGCATAGTCCGTTTTTCGTTCTAACCTGAAAGGCATAACAAAATATTTTGATTCCAGCATTCGTTTCGCCCAACAAGAAATGGAACGTAGTAGAAAGTAGTGACACTATCTTTTTTTTTATCAGCAACCGGAAGACCAGCACATTTTTCAGTTTTAAATTTTTGGTAAACTGTTGATAGTATACTAGTAACGCCCTTTGAAGTTGTAATCGTATGTGTTTTTATGTAGTTTCCACTGGCGGAACCTGTCATATACTGGCGTGGACTTTGGGGCACCTTTATAACAGATGTCAAGATAACTGCTCATTATTGACGTAATAAATAATATTTCACGAGATACTTTTTCAGACGCACACCGACGATATCAATTTTTTACCAACAATGAAATAAAAAAAAAACAGCAGTCCACAAATACGAGGAGTCTGAAAATTGAAAGTCTCTTTGAACATTTATTGCAACCACCCCCCCCCCCCCCCCCCCCCTCAAATGGCGCTGATTGAGACACTTCTCTATTTGTGGACACAGATCGTTCCAACAATCAGATTGCATAGTGTTCAGCACGTGAAACCGTTTCCCTAAATCTCCTACTTGGGACATATCCCGTTTTACAGCTTGAATATTTTCTCCATAACTCACAGGGGAATGAATAATTTCTTTATTTAATTATTGGAGTTTACCGACACTTTCGACAGCAAGGGTCACCTTATGTCGGACAGTTTTACGGGTGGAAGAAGCCGGAGAGAGCCACCAAGTTACGGCGACAGACTGTCACACTCCCCGATGTAGAAACTCCACGCCAGCAGGGTTAGTATTGGTTGAAGACAGTTGCACCACCGAAGTGTAGTACGCCTTAGTACACAGCGCTAGAGTGACCCCGCCGAACAATTGGGATTAAGTGCCTTGCCCAAAGGGATGAATAATAAGGAACAATATGATTCAGTTGAACACCATATTATATTTTATCACTAACCTCCTCTACTGCTTTCTCTGACAGCTTGCTTATGTCAATACGATACAAACTGTTTAGAGGATCATGAATCTGAAAAGAAAAAAAAAACAGCAAATAGAGATTTTACAATGGCAAATATTGCAGAATGCGTTAAATAAATAGAATTGTGTAGCCATTTTAACATGTGCGGATATTAATTTGCGTCAATTTGGCAATTGCACTATCGGTTATTGTTATCGTCCAATTGAAACAAATAACCTTTTCGCATGAACTCATCACCCAATGTCCAGGCGACACAAATAACTAAACTTGCAACCAAATGAATTGTCTGCACATGATGCGATGGGTCGAAATTTTTGAGTTAATGCTAATCAGACGTCATTACTATAAACAGGTTTATATCCCAGAATGAATTTCTCCATCTATGGCTACAAATTACTGGAATAAATCAATAGTATTTCAAAGGACGTAGCAAATTGCCGATAGGAAAAGTGCCACGTCTTTTAAAATGCTAATGATTAATTTCAGTGGTTCATATATGCATAGGGAGAAGACAATTCTGGAAAATACATAGACAAAACTACATGTATGTTTCAATGAGTCGTTTTGTATTCAATGAGTCAGATGTGCGTAGGAAGAAAACGTCCAGACCGAAGGTCGAGACGTTTTCTTTCTACGCACATCTGACGAATTGAATACAAAACGACTCATTGAAACATACATTTGGTTTTGTATTTATTACATGACCCAAGCACCTACTGACCTAATTTTCTTTTCTATCAACGGTGGTAAACACCATGCACTTTATGCAGTCGCATTGCATAAAAAAAGTCCCGGTTGGAACAGGTTGGTGTGCAATACGGAATTCCGTATTGCACAGCCGTATTGCACGCCGTATTGCATAAGAGAGACTGCATGGGCATGTAATAAAACTGTAAACAGTTTATAGTAATGGAGCCCGGATAACAACTATCTCCAACACACAGTACTGTGGTCGCACAAACACCTGATCAGATCTCGATCCAGTCGTGATATCAGCAGAAAATGCTGCGAAATGAAGACTGAACCTAGAATATCGAATGGAAGCTCGAAAAACAGAATTTGCTGTGATTAGTAAATTCCAGTCAACGCATCCGAACTGAACTATATATACACAACGTGGAGAGTGGATTGCAACCAAATCACCCGCGGAGTGGAGTTATCACCCAAGCTATAACTTTCAAATTTTGTACATATCGACAAAAAACACAAGCAATGTTTCAGCCAATGGACCTCCGGGTTTAACCCGGAGGTCCATTGGCAGAAACTTTGCTTGTGCTGGTTATGCTTTGCAACAAATTTGCAATTATGGCTTGGGTGGAATCTCCATTCTGCGGGTGATTTAGTGATAATACACTCTCCACGTACTGTACTAGCGGAAAAAAACGCAAATTTTTTTCTGTGGTAAATTTTTCAAATGTGTTATGGATGATTATTTCATTGTTTGAATTATGATGTTATTTCTTCTTTACTGATTAAATTTTGACGAGGTTCGTTTTCTTAATACAGACGTCGTTTGCATGGATAACGTTCAAACGTGGGTACTCTACTCCATTTCCTATTCAAAACCAATAGCGGGTGTGCCCACCCGGGCTTCAGTCGCTGCTCTAACTCTTGTTACCATGGACCTCATCAAGTTGTTTATGGTCCTTTGCGAGATGTTATTCCACAACCCGAAGAAGGGCCTGTGTGAGCTGAGCGACGCTGTATGGGACGTTGATGTGCTTCCTGGTCTTCTGGTCTTCCTGTCCAGCTCGTCCACATATGTTCGATCGGGGAGAAATCTGGACTGTAGGGCACCAAATCGAGAACTGGGACACTGTTTTGGTTGAGGAAGTCACGAAAAACCATAGCAACGTGCGGCCTCGCATTATCCTGCTGCGACATAAGTTTACGTGAATGAATAAATGGAAGAGCATGAGGCACGAGGACCTGATCCAGATATTTTACGGCTGCAGTATTTGCCCTGGGTGTTTTCACGCCATGCGACACCCCCCCCCCCCCCCCCAACAAAGCCATAACAGACTTTCCGCGAATCTATCGTTTTCCTCAATGCACGAGTCAGAATATCACTCCACTCGACGTCGATAGATAGCAACGTTGCCGTCCATCTGTCCTGTAAAGCGTGAAACGAGACTCGACAGTGAAAAATACACCTGTCCAGTGGGCCAAATGAAACCTATTTGGTGCATGTGCCCGCAGTCTTTACAATCGACGTTTACGGCGCCTGGGTGTAAGATACGGACCAACGTAGTGACGTCGTGGCCTTAAATTGAACTCCTGTAACCGATTCCTAACTGGTCCTTTCTGGACATACTAGGCGACCATGAATGCCCACAACCCGACTCGCCGTCTCGGCCGCCGTCTGGAATCGATTGTGGAGGTGTGAGAAACGTATGCCTCTATCTTGACGTGGCGACGTAACGTGCGGACGTCAGCTAATCATCCTGTAGCTCTGAGACGCCCAACTAAATGAGTTACCGTTGACCTATGGACCCCCAACTGCTGGGCGACGAGACGTTGTGATTTATGCATGGAAATCTAGAAATGTTTAAAAAAAAAACATTTATGATTTCTTTAATATTATTTTATCCCCTAAATAAGTCTTCATCCATTCTCTTTCTATGTAGTTTAGTTCTAGTCTATGTAGTTTAGTTCTTACAGCCTGATAGCATAATTATTCATTTTTAATTCAATATGAATTTAAATACGCAATTTTGCTAATCCTCAATCACGATTTAATTAAAAGAAACATACCATTTGGTTAAATCGAATATATAATTCAGATAAAATGTTTATATAAATTTTAAATTGTACATACAATTTAACTGGAAATGATACTGGTTCACAAAAAGTAGATCCCAAGACAGTGGTTCTATCTAGTATTCAGTAATTGCAACCCATCCCCAGCTGTGGTCTATGTAACTGACGTACTGTTTCGCATCTATGGTTCGCTGGGGTGCTATCGCATAAGCGCATATCAGAATTTTATATTTTATGCGTGTACTAGCTGCAACATTGGTCCTTGAAACAAGAGTTCCTGTCGGAGAAGCCCACTGGGGGGGTGGGGGTGGGGTGGGGGGGTTGAACTCAATAGATTGTTTCTTGTTCTTGGCTTCCTTTGCCTAAAAAAAACGAGTTCTCACTAGTCCCAGTACCTGGCCCACGAACACACGGATGAGAACTTGAGGAACCTGGACGCTTACCAAATGGAAGGGATAATTGCAACGCTGTTGGTGGATGTAGGGGGGTCTGAAATGTGATTAGTTGAGTACGGAGAGTTGATGTGCATCGTCAGCAGAAGCAAGTACTTACACGATACTGGAGAGAATCCGAACCAATAAAATAGTGGAGTATCACGTGACGAGGGATGTACCTTTACGAGCTATTATCAGCTGTAACTGACAACTCCTATGCCACTAATAATTATCTGATAAAAATTCCCCCGCAGAACACGCATATCCGGGCCCGCAAGAAATAGAAACGGAAGCAATTTATGATGACCAACCCTTCTCGTGTATTCCGATGATACCGATGATATCGCTAAAAGCACAATGTGGTGCCTAAGATGGGGGCTTTATAACTAACATCTGACCGTTTTGGTAAGTCGACATCCTTCCGTTGATTTGCTCATACACTCAGAGCACGCTAATCACTCCATCCCAGATGGCAGACGGAAGCACTGCAAGGATATCAACAAGCCTTCCGTAAGAAAGAACACTGACAGTACAGTCGTCGTTGGCGGATCATATTACACGCGTGGGCAGTGATGTTCACGCATGCGTTTACCAGGTTACCATCAACAAAATTTTAATTAATGAAGCACCGGGTGGTACCCGGTGCTTCATTAATTGAATATTTTTATGATTATTCCTATAATTAGTGTTTGGAATCTATTGCTATTGTATCGATGGAAATATTGCCCACGCGTGAAAAGTGGCCAGTACACTGCGGCTGTACTGCACATCACAAATCACGAAGGTAATAACGCCACAAGATGCCGTCCCGTATGTATTTGTTCGACGGAACGTTTGTAGTATATGAGCTGTCCGTTAAGGATAGAGAAGAACGTAGTCATGTGGCATTGAAGTACTTTTACCGAAACCATTATTTCCGAGTCCCCAACTATTGAATATTCCCAACGCAGTCTATTCTGCGCGCCGTCATATGGTATTCGAGTATTTTACTGTGTCGCATTCTCTTCGAATCCTGGGTTATTACATATTCCGTACCCAGTCTTTCTCTGAACCTGGAATATCCACATTCTACTAGCCACAGCTTAGTCTCGCTCGTGAGAGTTACTTACATTGACCTAGCTGCTAAAATATGATGCAATACGGACCATTAACTAATTCCTCGCTTAGATGTGCTTTCGGGCTACACACATACTTGACTCGGTATACTGAGACCAGTGGGAACGCAATACATTCTTCCATTTTCGAAATATTTGCAAAATATGATGCCTTTTTGATAAATAGTTGTCGGAACAACTCGTTCATGCATTTGTAACCACCCGTCTTGACTAGTGCAATTCTTTGCTTTATGGATCTAAGCAAAGTAACACTGCCAAGCTCCAACGAGTACAGAACTGCGCTACCTGCCTCATTACAAAAACTGTAAAATCATGCCATATCACTCCAGTTCTTTTAAGACTGCACTGGCTCCCTATCAAACAAAGAATTGATATTAAAGTGCTTTTGTTGGTTTATAAATTCCTGAAAGGGTTAGCCCCAACTTATCTGTCAGACCTGCTCGAATTCTATCAACCCTATGGAGCACTTCAGTCATCCGGCACACTAAGCTTGAAACAGCCACTTCACCCCCATTGCCCACGTGGGGGCACGGTGGCAATGTGTACTAAGGCGTATTGCACGTCGATGGCGCACTTGCCTTCAACCAATGCTAACCCTGCTTGTGTGGAGTTAGTATGTTGGGGAGCTGACACTTGCTCGCCGTTGCTCGTTGGTTCTCTCCGGGTACTCCGGCTTCCTCCACCCGTAAAACTGTCGCGGTCATGATTAGCCATTGTGCAGAAATATGTGACCCTAAACACAAATAAATAAATAAATATAAATGAATAAGCTTGAAACAGCCTAGAGGCAAGCAACGTACTGCTGGTGATAGGGTATTTTCCATAAGCGGTCCTAAACTGTGGAATCAACTTCCCCGTTATATTAAACAGGCTAATTCAGTTTCTATTTTCAAATCAAAGATTGAAACTGTTTTATTCCGCCAGGCTTTTATTGATCTTTTATAACTCTCTGTGTTTCTCTTAGATTTGTTTTCTTTTAGTGTGTCTTATGTATATGTCAGCGTTATGCACAGCCAAACAGCATTTTTAATGGAATTTTAGGCTAAATAAATTGTTATTATTATTACCTAATACCGGTGTGGTATTATGGGGCTATGAAATAATCAATTTGTTGAGATCCAACCTCAAGCCCATTAAGAAACGTAACTGAGTAATAAAATTGTGACGAAAATTTACCTAATTTAACTAAATTATATTTGCGTTAATTAAATTTATACAAAATTAAGTAAATTGAATGCCCAATGTATTAAATTGTACATACAAAATTTCACTAAATTATAAATACAATTTAGTAATAACTGAAAGTTAATACACTGTTGTAGTTGTTTGTTGAACAAGGACGTTTCATGTATAAAACAGATGAAGAAGTAGTTTACAATTGTGTTGAAAATTATCACCAAAGAAACCGGAACGGTTTTGTTTCTGGCAGAAAAACACAAAAACAAGTAGTTGTTTTTCTTTGTCAGCCGTTCTGCAAATTTCGTTCGCCCAATTGTATAATCTGGGATAGGCTGACATGTTTAGCAACCTTTCCAGTGATGACCATATATAAAAAATATAAAAAATTGAAGATTCGTTTTTTTTCAATTTTTTTTGTTTTTAAACACAACGATTATAGAGAGATTTTGAAAAACAAATTAATTTATATTTTAAATCTAATAAGGTCTGGCAGCGGGTCTGCAAACGATGAGATGGAGAGCACTTAACATGATGTCTGGCTTCTTGAAATATGCTAGGAACAAGCTAAACTCCAAAGATAAAAGTAGTATATAACGTAATACAGCTGTTTAAAAGCAATGGTCCTGGGGGGCAGCCACCTAGTGCTGTCTTTACTATCGGTATTAAAATGAGACGTTTTCGTTGCGCAGGTGTCAATTGTCTAGAGTGTCGCATAAGCCAAAACATTGGCAGATTTAAAAGAAACAAAAAACAGTTAATGTGCACAGAACGTTTCGGCGCGTTTGCAAAGAACGATATCCCATTTATATGGCAAAATGACCAAATGTGTTTATGTTATACAGTCATTCCATTTAATATTGATCCATGTATGCGCGTTATGTTTTGAGAAACAAAAGTGTCACACGTTTGTTGAGATTTTTAATGTGCTTCGGTAAGTTAATATTGAACAGCGCCATTCGCTCAAACAGAGATGCCACCTAACGCAAACCTTTTAATTCCAACTTTCACAACAGGTATTTTTTCAAAGGAGGAAGTGATTAAGGATTAACAACAAAATATGTGAAAGCATACGTTATCACTGATCATCATTGACCGAACTATTTAACCACATTCAGCTCACTACAACATGCGAGATTCCCTATTTTTTCCTACGGCTGGACACGCATTTGCCTCAGTCCAATTATCTCCAAACGACATGCTTTATTCAACCTTTGAATCTCACAATTCAATCTTTAACCAACGTAACGGCCAAAACCGGTCAGCGCTATTCACAAAAATCAGCATCCAATTTTTATTCTGTTTCTCTTTTTGTCTCAAAAACATAGCTTATGACCCCTCATTGGAACGAGCTTCACGAGCTCGTTCCAATGAGGGGTCATAAGCCATGTTGGTGACACACAAAATGAAAAAAAAATGATATTCAAGAATTTTATTTGCAAGTGTCGTCTGCCTTTCGTGTTAGGTAAAGGGCTAAATCAATATTCAGAGAGATAAAGGGAATATCCAGGGTTTCTTGTTCATGCTGGTTACATTGAATCATTTCGAACCAAATACGATAAAAAAAAAACATTTGAAATACACCCGCTTTCTGGGGTGAAGAGCACATGACGAGTTTAAAGCGGCAAAGTACAGTTGAAACTAACAGTCTGCTCATTGTTTTGTGCACTATTTTAAAGCAATAACGCGCTGGGCAAGTGTACGTTTTGTGCCCATGAACCTCAAACTGCCCCATTATCGTAATTCATTTCCTGTAGAAAACAGCGTGCCCAACAATTCCATACTAGTGAATAGAGATCATTAAGATTATTACTAAACTCTCCTGGGATACATGTGTATGTAATTGTGTAAATAGATATTAAAATTCGACATTCTTTCTACAGAATGAAGAGAGTGGATTACCACTGAATCCACTTCATCTCCATTGCCCGCGTGGGGGCACGATGACGCTGTGTACTAAGGCGTACTGCACGTCGATGGTACGCATGTCTTCAACCAATCTAACCCTGCCTGTGCCGCGGTGCGGAGTTACGATGTTGGGGTGCTGGCAGCTGCTCGTCGTTGCTCGGTGGTTCTCTCCGGGTACTCCGGCTTCTTCCACCCGTAAAGCTGCCACGGTCATGATTAGCCATTACGCATAAATATGTGACCTTAAACATCAATAAAATAAATAAATAAATACCACTGAATCGCAGCTCCATATATTCTTCACTTGAAAAGTAGTTTGTATTCTTCATAGTAGCACAAAAAACACTTGCAAATTTTCATCCCAACCGGTTGTCCATGTTATGAAAGTTGACAAGTGCTTATTGTGTTTGTCCCCCCAAAATTAGACATAATTATTCAAGTAAGTGAAAACTCAACCCAATTGCGATTTAGTATTACTGAACCCTCCATATACTCTAATCTCAATATTCATATCGGTTTGATCGGTTCAGTTTGTGATTTATCTAACGACCTCGCTAATAGCGCATTATGTTTTAACTCCTACAAGTATCTGGGAATTTCATTGGTTCAAAGACGTCACATGCAGGCTGCATATAAAACCATATATTGCCTGTCAACATCAATATTCGCTGACAGCTATTTCCCCTTTGTTCATTGATTATTCAAAATGGCGGCAGCCGATAAACGCTTCAAGTTGAAAGATTGAGTGCTGGAAGCCCATATTTGGTCTGAAGTGTAGGTTAGGCAACTTAAAAGGCTTCATATTCTGTGGATGTGTGTCACATTACCTTCGAAATGAAACTGTTTGGTATGTATGAATTTGCCTTGTTACAATTTATGGGAGAGTGCCTGTAGGCACTCTCCCATAAATTGTAACGAGGCAAAAACACGTGAACACATTGTGAGAATTCACTCATTTAATTTTGATCGCTGTTGTTATTAATTATGTGCATCGATGCAGCAGTCGGTAAGATATATTCGTTACATAGTTTGTTGGTGGCATAATATGGTATATATGGTGTCAGTTAATTTCATATTGGATGAGAGCGAATCGCTCGCGTCTAATATGAAATTAACTGACACCATATAAACCATATTAGGCCACCAACAAACTATGTAACGAATAATATTCTGCATTGCACAACACAAATGCTCTTGTTTATTTCAGATTACTTCGTTCTTGGACTGGAATAAAGTGAGAGAATGACAAAACTTTAAACTTAATAAGCTGATTACTGTTAATACATTATCTAACACGAGTGCCATGTGACAATGGACAATCTAAACTGCAACATTTCATTTTGGACCTCATAATGTACTTTTTGATCCAACTCTGGAACGAGTACGATGGACGCTTTGTCTTCCAGGAGATATTGAGGAAAAATCAAAAAACTGCAATAACGATTTTTTGGCGAATATAGCATAAAACTGATCAGATATGTTCGTTATGTTAGATGAAGAATTAGAATGCTGAAGACAGTTATTAACCATTTGAAACCGAAGGACCACTTTTTTCCAGGTTCGGCATTTCTGATTGAAGTAGATAGGTGCTCAGTGAATTTCTATTGTAGACCAATCATAATTCCAACGTGCTGCCCAAAGGCTGCACGTTGAAAATATTGTCTGGTCTTCCTTCAAGTAAGGAATAGAGAATCTATCAGTTGATGGCGCTGAAATGGCATGGATTACACCACCATGGTCCTAAGCGTTAATGTTATTATGTAGCTGATTGAACCACTTGACACCACACCAGATGCTCCATCGGAAATCAGAGAGAGAGAGCAGTCATTTTTTTTCTCGAATAGCCCCAGTACAGAACGACGGTTATTCTGAAAATGTGATGGCTGGGACATTTGAATCCCTTCGGTGGTTGCGTATTCTATAGAGTTTCAGTCCACTACAGCTTTGTTGGCCTGCAGTTGGCCTGCGGTTGGCCTCAGATGAAGACTGGGACGGGCATGTGTGTGTGTTTTCGAATGACACAATGATGTTTTCATGTTTTAGATGAATTTAGAATGCTGGTTTCTGATCCCCTGCCGGGGAACAAACCCTTAACAACACCGCCTAGCAATCGGAGTCCAATACCTAAACCACTAGACCATTGTACACCATTTAAACGATGTATGGAATGTAGCTTTTTTAGATAAAGTTCTCATGATTACTTGGCTCATCGCTGTTCGGCAGCAGCATAAAACTGGGGAACGCTCTGGGTAATGTAAGACGAAAGTGCTGCGCAAGACCCCAGATGAAGACTGTCAAGTGCCTGTCTGTGATTTTAGAATGAAACCGATCGTGTTTTAGAGGAATTTATAATGTTGGTTTATGATATACTGTCGGGAGGCGAAGCCTCGACAACCTTGCCTGGCAATCAGGAGTTCAACAAATAAAGCACTTGACCATTTCACACCGTTTAAACTATGGCTGGAATCTAGCTTTTTAGATGCAGTTCTCATGATTACTTTGTTTTCGGTTGGAGCATGAAAGCGTGGAACGCGCCGGTTATAGTACGACGAAGGTGTTGTGGTTGGCCTCAGACGAATATTGGCACGGGGCTGTGTTTGTTTTTCGAACGGCACAATCGTTTTTTAGAGGAATATGGAATGTTGATGTCTGATCCCCTACCAGGAATCGAACCCTCGGTATCCCGCCTGACAATTCGGAGTCCAGCACCTAAAAAACTAGACCATTGCACACCGTTTAAACGATGGCTGGAATCTAACCTTTTAGATGCTGGTCTCATGATTACTTGCTTCATCATTCTTTCGGTAGCAGCATGAAAGTGTGGGACGCGCTGGCTATAGTATGACGAAAGTGCTATGGTTTGCCTCAGACGAAGATTGAAACGAGGCTGGGTTTGTTTCTCGAATGACACAATCATGTTTTAGAGGAATTTAGAATGTTGGTTTCTGATCCTCTACCAGGAATCGAACCCTCTGAATCCCCGCCTGGCAATCAGGTGTCCAGCACTTAAAACCACTAGACTATTGCACTCCTGACACTGGCCTATGTGTGTTTTTCTAATGACACAATCATGTTTTAGAGGAATTTAGAATGTTGGTTTTTGATTCCCTCCCAGGAGTCGAACCCCCGCAAATCTGTCTGGCAATATGGGGTCCAACACGCAACCAAATAGACCATTGCACACCGTTTAAACGGTGGCTGGAATCTAGCTTTTTAGATGAAGTTCTAATGTTCACTTGGTTCATCTTCTTTTCAACAGCATGAACGTTTGGAACGCGCTGCCTGCATTTCCTACTGTGGTTGCTCTCCGACCCAAGACTGCTACGGGCCTGTGTGAGTATTTTGAGACAGTGAGATCATCTTCCTACATGTTACCTCACCTCGGAGAGAAGTTGATGAAAAAGGAGTGCTGTGAGGAGAAGGTAAAAGTACAGTAATAGGAATTACATGCTTGGTATAGATGCATCGGCCAAATTTATGAATATATGAATGAATATAAATATATATTGTTTCCCACATAACTTTCTTTCTTTCTAATGGGCTGAGAGTAAATACATTCTCCGTGTAGTGTTGGGTGAGAGAGATATAGACATGACACGCGGGGCACAACACAATTTGAATTTCCAGCATGACGCCATATTCAGAGAGGTGACTACGTTGTGTCCTTGGACAAGACACTTATTTCCGATTGCTCACTTGAGACACGGTGGCGCCGTTTACCGAGACGTATGTATAGCACGTAGATGCTGCACTTCTCAACTAAACTAACCCTGCCTGTGTGGAGTTTGTACGTTGTGGAGTCTGGCAGTTACTCGCCATTGGTCAGTGGTTCTGTTCGGGTTCGTCGAATTCTTCCACCCGTAAAACAATCCGACAAGACGTGACTCTGGCAGTGAAAAGTGCCGTTAAATCACAATAAATAAATAAATCTGTAATAGGTCGGAAGCGATTGAGCTTGTTATTTGTCTCTCCATCCCATTCCGATTGCCACGCAGATTCGATGTACATGTTAACATGTGCTTTAAAATAATTAAATCACTGAAAATAATTTTAAATCAACGAGAGGCTTGTTTAACCCTAGGTTACTTGTGTAAGTCTTATGACGTACCAAATCAAACAGCACGCTGATATTTTGTCATGTGTTTTGTTATTAATTATCGATTTTTTAAAGTTTTTAACATCAACCTCCTATTTTCTCCCGAATAGTGCTCAGTGACAACCGTTGAACCAAATGTTATCGCAGCTTAAAAGACTTATATAATCTTTCTGTCAAGACTTCTTAACTGGTTGAGTGCTAGAAGCCACTATCGGGGCTTTCAAAAAATGAGGATACCAGAGCAAAACCTAACACCTTCTTTGCTTATATTTCATATTCAATCAAACACAAATAATATATTGTTTATATAAATTTGTTTTATTACAATAATTTGTAATAAAACAAGTTTTGAATAATAAATTCAGACCACCAAAACTAATCTAGCTCTCAACCAGATAATCACTAATGTAAAAAATATCTTGTTATTTGTACTTTCCGACGTTTGACGTCGCATTTTGAAAAAAACATTGAAGAAACTGAATTCTCAGTGACGTTTGAACGTCAGGATATAGAGGATACCTAATGTTTTTGAGTGAGTATCGGAATTATCTCATGAGTGGCTGCAAAGGAATATTAGTTTTCACTTGCGGCTGAAAGCCGCGAGTGAAAAATTAAATTCCTTTGCAGCCACGAATGAGATAATTCCGATACTCACTCAAAAACAGCAGGTATTTTTTTTATTATATGCGTTGCGTTGTTTTTGTTGCGTTTAAAAGAGGTAATGTGGTGTTTTCATTGCAATCAAAAACCCGAGGTGGAGAAAATGATGACGATGTCAACAAAAATCAGCTGACGCAGCTGACCCATTTACTTATTGGCCCCGGTTTCAAAATCAAACTACCACACAACAACATAGTTCCACATAAATCCACTTATAAAATGGCTATATTGTCAGTTACGCACACAAAATCAATGAACGCGTGTGGACGTGGTTTATGACATTCCCCCCAAAACAATGGGCGGCACATTTATTCAAACATAATAACAAAAGTGCACTGCGCACTTGCACACAAGCATGACACAGTTCACAAAATGTTCAATGAAGGACGAAGGAGGATTTTTTCAGATGTCCAAATTGTTTTTAGCATATTTGTCAATCACTGTCACTGTCACTATCGATGAGTCGGATTTTCTTGTACTTCCTTTTTGGACTATTCGCAACACTAACTTTGTTACTTTGAAATGAGCTAAAATACACATTTACCGGTGCATTGAATGTGTTCTCACTAAAAATGGGTGTTGCCATGTCGGTACGACAACGAATAACTCTGCTGTGTGTATTGGACATATAAAAGTACGTCCGTCGGCGAAGTAATTTCGTTCTAATTTTCTTGCGTGATTCGATTAATCAACAGAGGGATATTCCCTTATATCTACCGTGACGATAGATATAGAAAAAATATCGGTTAAAAATTTATCGCTATCTTTTAAAAAAGCATATAATAAAATTAAAGTCCCAAAAGGGTTAAAGCATACGTTGCTGCACTTTTTGCATTTATGTTACCGGAGATATCAACATGCACAGGTAACCACCAAAAAACGATATCATATTGTTCAGAACCTAGAGTATTCAACGTCTCACTGATTTCCAAAATTAACGGGTTCTTCGACTTAAGGTTTGTGTAAGGCTTGTAAAGAGGAACAAGAGTCGGAAAAGATTATCGACTTCCTTTCGTGTACATTATTGGCGTGTTCAAGCACTAGTAGTACAGCTTCGACCTCAGTCGTGAAAATAGAACTTTCATTTGGTATTCTGAATGAGATGACGTGATCACCAGTAACAACAGCTGACTATGCTTTGTAACCATCCTTAGATCAATCTGTATACAGTACGCGGAGAGTAGGGTGTAACTAAATCATCCGCGGAGGGGAATGATCACCCAAACTATAACTTTCAAATTTTGTACATATGGACAAAAAACACAAGCAATGTTTCAACCAATGGACCGCCAGGTTTAACCCGGAGGTCCATTGGCTAAAACGTTGCTTTCGCTTGTTATGTTTTGCAACGAATTTACAATTATTGATTGGGTGGAGTCTTCACTCTGCTTGTGATTTAGTGATAATACACTCTCCACGTACTGTAGATTCGTGTCTATGCACTGCAGCTAGTTTATTTGAGCATATTTTTGTTTCTACTGCGGAGCGTCTGTCTCGGATGTTTGAGAAAGCAAGGTCCAAAGTTACAGAAGGTTTCCTGATATGCCAAGGAGGAATATGCGGTTCATGGTTCTCTTTTTGCGAGTGTGATTCAAGTGTGGCGGACTCTATATGTGGTGTAAGTCTAATTCTCAATAGAGGAATATGTTTCAAGTGTCTGTTTTAAAATTGAACACTTTGAATGCATGAGACACGTTTATAGTAAGGTTTTGATGGATTAGCGAACAGTTTAGAAACATTCTGGAGTGACAGTTTGATTCTGCATTTATGAAGGGAAGGCTCAACTGCCCCAACAAGCATCGAATCTATTGGCTATGTTCTAAAAACATACAGGCTAATTCTAATAACGTTATTATGAATTTCATCAAGTGGTTTGGAGTACGACTTTCTCGCGGAACCGTAAACCACACAACCGTAAGCTAATTTTGATCTAACAAGCGATCTATTTATACAGATGGAGTGGTGTTTTTTGGTCAGCGCCTCAATCACTGCTACCAACTACCTTTTGGTCAGCGCCTCAATCACTGCTACCAACTACCTTCTGGAGGTAAAATGATTTTTTACATCTCGCTCCTAACTGTTTGAAGTGAGAGGTGAAATTAATTTTATTGTCAAACAATAAAGCTAAGATTTTCATCCAGCTGTATTGGCACTGTCATCTATTGTCAATTCCTGATTAAGGTGGTGCTCCCAGAGATTGCAGAAATGAACACAATTCGTTTTGGTTTTCGAAAGCTTAAAACTGCTGTATGCAGCCCATATCTGAATTCTGCTTAACTGAAGGCTGCACTTAATGGCATTCATGTTTTACTGCTATAGAACATTAAAATGTCATCGACAATCAATTAAGAATCTACCATATTCTCAAATGGGTCAACAATGCCATTGATTGTCACAGAAAACAGGGTAACAGATAGTTTACTACACAAAGGTCACCCAATTCTTGCACGTGTGGATCAGGTAATGTAGACACAACACGACCTTCAATCTGATGTTCCTTTAGAAACGTTTCTGTAAAAAAAAGTCATACGCCCTCTCTACCACATGTTAGAGCGTTCTTTTAAAACTACATACTTCCAGGTTGTATCATATTCTTTCTCCATATCGACGATGTTGGGGACCACAGGTTTTTTTTCTCGAGAAGGCATTTCGGATGAACACTTCAAATCTAACCAAATGATCGCCAGTGCTACTCTAGCTTCTGAAACCACACTGAACATTCGCATGTAGATTGTTCTATTCCAGAAACCAGACAAGTCGATCATTGATATTTCCAAGATTTTGCACAAACAACTTGTTAATGCAATAGGTATGTAAATACTTGCATAGCAATGGTCTTTATCGGACTTCAGAATAAGAATTATTTTGATTTTTGCCAGGAATGTGGAAACTGGCCAGACACCCATAAGCCATTGGAGATGGACAGTAAAATTTGTAGTGAAGTTTGAGGCAGGTGCTTTAAAAGTTGATAGTGTATATCATTGGGTTCAGTGTCAGTTTTTTTGCTTGATGCAAATAGTTATTTAATTCTTCCTAGAAAAAGGCCCATTGTTGTCCTCAAAATTGTCAGAGGTAGGTTTGATCTCTTGTTTCTACTGTTGTTTTTTTATTATTGTTTTTAATTCTGGGTCACAATTGTCAGACGACAAATGTTTAAAAAAAATGTTCAGGTCAAATTATTCCATATTTCTTTTTTAAAGTAATTAGGGTATTGCTATCCTGCGGGTGTTGAATAATTTTCATTATTTCTGTTCCTTCAAGTTTTTAACCACTTTCCAAATTACACAAGGCGTGTGCTGGTTAAGTCTAGAAACATAAGTTTCATAACTCGTCTGGACTTTGCCCAATTGGTATGTAGTTTGTCTAAATTAACTGTGGTTGGCGACTTATTAAATTCGCGTTCAGTTGCCTTGCGTTCCCTTATAGCCTGCTTGCAATCTTTATCGAACCATCGTTTTGTGAAACGTCTATGGTTAACCGAGGCTTTTTTTCCATGACAGCAACTCTTTACTAAATTTATCCGCTGTGAGTCGTTCAGGACAAAGCAACGAAAAAGCGTCTCGGTTGGATTTTTTCAAAAATCATCATCCGCCAGAACCACACCAAGTATTCACATCTGCACAAGTTATCTTCAACCGTCCAAGAAAAAAAAAACAAGTAAGAATGAAGGACGTGCACTTATAAGATCAATTGAAGTGTAAGGACCAGATGCGGGATGCAAAAAGGGAAACATCGGGGGTATATGGTTTAAACGAAAGCTTTCCGCCTTTGCTCGCCTCGAAATAAAAATCGAATAAAAAAACCGAAAATAGTCACAAATATCATCAGATTTCCGACAATTCAATCATAAAAATAAAATAAGAGCGAATAATTTGTCCCTTGAGTACCGATGTGTTACATGTGCCAGTAGGAACATTGGAACTCAGGGGAAGATATGTCAACAAAATACTGTTTACTCGTTTCCTTAACGACCCAAGGGATGTAACTCTATATGTTGTCTTCTGCAATGATAAAAACAAAATAATTATCAGAATTTGGTCCAAGTGATTGATGAGCTGAGAAATGCGTCCACAAATTTATTTCGACTATGTTTGTGTTGTGTTTCAAACGGGACAAAAACATTATCTCCGCCAGCATGTACGGTATATGGAGATTTAATACCTGGATGTCGGTTTTTAAACACCGAGCCGCATACCATACATGTTGGCGGAGATAACTTATATTGTGCAATTTATTTATCCTTACATTCCAGCTGGAACCAACGTTACAAATCTTCCATAAAGTAAGATTTTATTTCAGTTTGGTGAAAAAGAATGTGGTCACAACATGGAAAACTAGCAATGATTTTTCTCTCTCTCTCTCGCTCTCTCTCTCTCTCATTACTTGGTATCTTTCTCTAAGCTGGCAAGAGATTAAACGTATACTAACCTCAACCCTAAGACGACAAACCTCCGTGAAAAATAGGTATGTTCGGAGCCTTCTATTAACTTACAAATTAACGGCTGACCAAGGTGTTATTTTTACTGTCACGCAACATCTGATTAATTAGAAAGGTCGGAAGTTGCATCTTATTGTTTTTACAACTATTACGTACCATTATTGACCTTTTCCATCATGTCTTGTTGACAAATTGTTGGGACAACACCGCCTTATGCTGACATTTTAACGATTATTAGAAAAGAGAAACGACATTATAAGTAAGTATGTGGTAGAACTGCCTTCTGTTTTGATGCAACGTTGCAATGTACCCATTTCATTTTATCAGTTAGCTAAGAGATAATTAAACTCGTTGAGTCGCCGATTCATTCAGTACCCACTCACACCAGAATTTCGGGTCAACAAATCTCGATTCCTGTCACATAAAAACTGTTTAATAGGCCTGACCCCACCTCCGAATCGTCCCTTCGGTTTTCACGCGATCAACGGTGTTTACACGTGGTCTCGGGCGCCCGATAAAGATACTAAACTGTCGATCGGGGACAGTAGAACAAATTCTGAAAATGTCAAGTAGCTCCCTTTGATGCTCTGGATACATTCGGCGTATGTCCGACACTGGTGTCTGTTCAATTTGTATGTCCAATTAGCCGAATTACACCCTTTTCGCCATTAACCCACGCTCGATTTCTGTTAACTTTTACTTTCTGGCAATTATCTAAGTGTTAAAGACAGCGGTGGAACCCATTGGTAACGTTTTGGAAAATACAACTTTCGCATTGTCTGATCTGTCCATCTGCAACAGTGAATTATAAGTCTTAAATGGCACTAGCTCAGAAACGGGGCAGTGCGATCACGTGCACGCGTTGTTTCGCACCAGCTGGAAAATGACCAAAATTCAAAAAATTACCTCCCCTCAACAAAACGTTATATTTCAGCCAATTCTAGGCAGATTTCCATAACATTTTCATTCGTTGTTCATCAATAGCAGCGGCATCATTCCCAACGACAAGCGACACCAATTTCCACCAATTTTGCGTTTATTAAATTGAAATGAGCGTATGCGCGTGAGGTTCCCAAGAAGGAACGTGCTCAATTTGTGAACTTTTAAATGGCATGACCGTGTTCAGCAGAGCTTCTAGAACATTCGCCGAATATTGGGAGTCGCTGCTCCAATAACTGTTGCCACAATGTTGTGAACGAAGGAATAAATGAAGGGACAGACGACGGACAACTTAGCATCAGAATAGCTCCGCGGTGTTTGTTAGACGGAGCTAAAAAGAGAATATTTACACATTTGAGTAGTTACAGAAATTATTGCACGACGGAGGTTACGGTTACAACGACTGCGTTGCGTTGATACTTGTGCTGTATGCGCGAAACGCGAATTTTAAAATATCGCTCAAAGGAGAACTGTTACACCATTTGAGTCAAGTTCGCGAAGAATTATGAAATACAAAATTTACAAAAATATATGGGGAAGTGTGAATGAATAGAGCTAAATCATTAGAATTCACACACATATATATATATGAGCGTATATATACATGTAGTCATTCCTGTACTCGGCTAAGTCAGCCCACATGACCTTCACTTTCAAAAAACAATGCAATGCGTCGAAAAATGAAAACGGTTTCATTTAATTGTTTGCAACGCGCTGCAACAATGCAACGTGTGCATGACGCACAGTACTTGGTGTAACCATGCAAACGTTTAAGCCTAATTTTCAATCATACGCGACAGCGCACACGACTTTCGTATTGGGAATTCCCACAGGCCACGGATTTAGTGTAACCGAAGCCTGAGGCCGAATAATAACACAGCCCCAGGGATGCAAAGCCACGCGTGAAAACATCCGTTCCCCGTCACCGCGAGCGGACTGATTCCCGTACTGCCACGAATGTGCATATTTCAGTATCATTACAGGGCTGCTGAACGGTCGTTACGTTTCCCTGCGTTCGCGCAAATATGATTTGACACTAGCACTTCGTTCTCATGAGTACAGTTCAGTACTGTGTTTATAAATCGACAGCACGACAATCGACCGCACTACAATTGATTCAGCAATATATAAAGTATATCATGACTCCTACAAGTCGTCCCTTGAGTTCCAATGTGCTCTATGTGCTTACATTGGAACTCAGGTGTCGAAGTGTTTGATAGTCTCGTCTATGATTGCTTATAACTTGTCGCAGACAAGCTGTACATTATTCTCTATACGTTCAGTCAAAACCTCTATACGGTTCACCAAGTGATCAATTTGTTCAATTCGTCTTCCCAAATATATCGTAAATGATAAGATGTTTAAAAGACTCTGTAAATAAATTCAACCACCTCGGTTACAAAACTGATAAACCCGTTTACACACAATCTCCAAATATTCAAGTCTGAGTAACATGCGCTTGAAGTTGATCTTTTGAAAACAAATGAACAACGCAGATTAAACTTGCGGTTTGAAAACAACTGATTGTGTTGCATTGTAAGTAAAAGGTGGCATGTATTGCATTTTCTGACTTTTAATAAGAAAACAGGAGGCTAAAACGAAAGAAAGCATGGTTACATCAGTTCTGTTCAGTTGAGTAGCTGCCGTGCTTTAGATGTGAGTTGTGAATAATGAATAGTATTAAAATTTTTTGTCCATTATGACACTTCGAACACACCACCGCATTGGTTTTCAAGGGAATTCTGCATAGTGTCACGCCTCCTCCTTGAGGGACAAAATATAAATAGCGACGATTTCTCTTGGATGAACTTACTACCTTAGGGCAGACACTAGGTGAGACCACAGTTGCAGGCAAGGGTCACATTTAGTGCGTTTCTGACGCGACTTCTCATGCAATGTGGACGCGCACCGTCGCGTCGAATTGAAACGTTTGCTAAAATGAAAGCGAGGTGGCACGAGCGGCAGTGAGTTTTGTCTGTTGTCGCTCTGCTTTGGGAATAGGTTTGTAACATTTCAATTTTCGACGCTTCGGATACGTCAACGCATGGGTTTCCAAGAAGATACTGAATGATCTAACCACTCCTCCATAAAAAATAGCGGGATAGAACGGGCTTATACGAGGCAATGGGTATAACACTAGCTTTTAGGCCTACGTCCGCATTTGCGCGTCTACACACCAAGCGCAACCCGCGTGAAAAACGCTACGGTTCAACTTAGCAGAAAAGCTGACGGGATTTCGTTTGGCAGAATACTGAGATCATCTGATTGCACGCTTTACGTGATACGCTCAAAAACCTCTTGACACTTATCTAGCATTTCACGCGGCGGTGAAAAGGCGTGCTTTTTTAAACACCACATGGTGGGGGGGGGGGGTGTAGACTCGTTTACTATTAAAGCAATGATAACAAACGAATATTTTCATTTTTTGTCCCCAAAACATAGGTTATGACCACTCTTTGGAACGAGCTCGTTCCAATGAGGGGTCATAACCTATGTTATTTAGACAAAAAATTAAAAAAAAAATTGTTATTCAAGAATTTTGTTTACAAGTGGTGTCTGTTTTTTATGTTAGGTAAATTGTTAAACCGTCACAATTGTCCAGAAAATCCATGCGGTGATGTCTGCACAGGGCCCAAAACTGGAATTTTTCCAGTCCGATTCGTAACGCACAACTTGCGTCCAAATTGCAACACAGTGCGCATTTTGGTGTAACCATAAGCCTGACGATTAGTAAAGATAAACGCGCGTGCACGCACAAATGTATGGTGTTTGTGCGTCGTAATTTGACTGTTTTAATGTTTCAGGAAGTAACATCCACCATTTTCTAAAAGTGGTAAATTCCACAGTACTTCGTTATGTCAATATATTAGGGGTGGTGTCATCTATGGTCAAAGGAAAATATTGCCCAAACTTGCCGAAACATTAACTTCGTTTCATTCCTTCAGGCTGATGAAAACAAAAATGAAATGGTTCTGGTTTCCCGAGCCCGTAGGGAAAAAAAGTTATATCTATTTAAAACAACAATTGATGATACTTACAGGATTGCCGCCAAATATATGTACACCGCGAATACGGGGAATACATTTTAAAACATTCATCTATTACGAAGTGCAGACGACACTTGATAAAAAAGTTACTCAAACAAACTTTATGATCTTTCACTATTTATTTATTTATTGGTGTTTAAGGTCACATATTTATGCACAATGGCTAATCATGACCGTGACAGTTTTACGGGTGGAGGAAGCCGGAGTACCCGGAGAGAACATCCGAGCAACGACGAGCAGCTGCCAGCACCCCAACATCGTAACTCCACACTGCAGCACAGACAGGGTTAGATTGGTTGAAGACATGCGTACCATCGACGTGCAGTACGCCTTAGTAGACGGCGTCATCGTGCCCCCACATGGGCAATGGGGGTGAAGTGTCTTGCCCAAGGACACAACGCGGTTGCCGCAGGTGGGATTTGAACCGAGGACCTCTCGGCTTGCAGCCTGCACCTCTACCTACTGAGCCACCGCGCCCCCATGACCTTTCACTGGAAAGAGCTCGTCAAATTAGGGTCATAAGCTATGTTTTGGGGACAAACATCGAAAAATAATAACATTTGAATGGCGATTGCTATAGATAGTACTGTCCGGTTTTTTGTCGTTAGGTAGATTAAAGGGTAAAGTGACTGAACGAGAAATACACAGAACGATGTGTGAATACGTTCGTCAATACTGCACGAGTACCATCGCTGAAGGACATAACTTGAGACTACGCCTCTCGTTCTATGCTTCCGCGTTGGCATTCGTTCCGTGTTGACGAACGCATTCACACGTCGTTGCGTTCTGTGTTTATTACACACCTCTATGATAATTATCATTTTCGAAATTCATCGTGAAAAATGCGGTCTTATTTGTAGAATTTGACAGTTCTGACGTCTGCTCGAAATAAAAACAAAAACAAAACTCAGGTGTGATTGGCAAATGCGTGTGACAGATCGATACTTGAACAGAAAAATATAAATGAAAATTGTGCCCAAATAGGTTATTTGTTCAGAATCTTAAAAAATTAGTTGACTTTATCTGAGAGATATTTGCTACAAAGTCAAAACATGAGTGTTATAAAATCTTCTCCCCATTTATAGAATAAGTTTAATTTCGCTAATTTTGATTGATTTGAACAAAAGTATTTTCCAGTTGATATTCGATTTATCGTCTGTCACCTTAGCTTCCGAATTAATCTGGAACATTATACGACGTTCCGATTGGCAGATCACGAAAATGAGCGATGTTCAGTGAGTTTGACAGATCCATGCCTTCAGATGGAAAAATAGTCCGTTAACGGAAATCCGGATAGAATATGTATTCCGTGCGAATTTGGAATTGGGGGAAAAGTAATTGGCGTGTCAAAAATAGAGGATATGGAATGGGTGTTTTTCTCATATAATATTTATGAAACGAGTCTAAGAATTTTCCGTTTTTCAGCAGAAGACGTGTTTATTTCCAGCAGTGAGAACAACTCCTTATTTTCTCACAAGTGGAGATATGATTTCTTTCTAACTAATATTTCTCATAATTTTATATATTTCATGAGAATGTGTATAAAACAAATGTTACCTTTGAATTGAGATTGGCGCCGCCGGCCAGTATGAATGCGAGTCTGGCGATGGTTCCAAGCAAATACAATAATATTGTGAGTACTTCAGTATCTTGACCTGTGGCCATAACCATTCCATACAGAAGAAAACAGGTAGTTGCAATACCTCCTGAGAGAGTAGCAGCAACAAAGTGACTTAAAATCTGGTCCGCAATGTCGATCAGTTGCATTGGACTTTCCAACTGTTTTCTGAGCATATTGAGTTTTAATTCCTGGGCTCTCGTTGGCAATGAGCATTTCTGAGCCATATTGGTGAAGCGTCCAGTAACTGATTTTATTTCTGTCCACAAAATATAACAAATAGTGAGATAAAAAACGAACAAAAGTACTTGCTGATTACTAAGTAACATGTAAGAGATAACCATAATTATACTGATTGGTATATAATCATCCATGGTAGAGTTTAAACCGTACACGCTATAACCATTCTGAAAAATCACTGACGTGCGTTCATTCGTTATGTTCGTAAACGTTGACACAATAATGCTCACACAAAATAAAAACGTTCCAAATACTCCAAATAAAATTGCCAACCGCAGACGTCTTGTAAGTGATCTACCGTCGACTGTAACTGAATATCTATGTTCATACTCTTTCCATTTTGCGACAAGTGCATCGAAATTTCTCGAAAGGGTAACCAACATCAGTGTTGCAGTGTAACAGCCTGGCAGCTGATATGTTATCCCAGCATAAGTGCCCATCAATACAGTCGATATACCCGACTTCTTTTGCATGTCAACTGCAGAGTGAACACTTCTGGCAAATTCTTCCCACACAATCAGACAACTGATTACAGATAATGAGAAATGAATGTTGAAAACTGCTTGCTTTATGGATATATCAGAATAACATTTGTGATATGAAGTGTGCAGAAAACACCATTTCAGTCCTTGCTTCAGAGTTTCAAATGTATCTTCAAGATTCATACAACGGGATGCCCTTGTGTGTCTTTCATCTTTCACTTGCTGAGGAAGCGTTACTTCTATTACATTATCATCCATCATAAAATATATTTTGCTTCACGTTAATTTCTCTGAGTTACGTGAGATTTCTGTAATAGGATAGATTTGTATAATACATTCCTAAGCTGTCATGAATGGAGTAGACCCTTCACCTTCCACACATTTTTCTGGCACAATTAAAAAGTTTCACATTGTACCTCAAAACATAGCTTATAACACCTCATTATAGCTCCGTTGAGACCTCCTCCTCCCCGACCCAGAGAGTTAGAGACAAAAGTCTCAATTTGTGCAGCAATTTTAAACTCGATTTCCAAGGGTAAACGACGTGTGTGGTTATCTATATTTGAATTACCTCAAGGATACATCACATATTTGTATAATGTGCCCAGACATATTTACAGTACGTGGAGAGTGTGTTATCACTAAATCACCCACAGAGTGGAGATTCCACCCAATCAGTAATTGCAATTTGTTGCAAAGCATTACCAGCACAAGCAACGTTTCAGCCAATGGACCTCCGGGTTAATCCCGGAGGTCCATTGGCTGAAACATTGCTTGTGTTTTTGTCGATATGTACAAAATTTGAAAGTTATAGCTTGGGTGATAACTCCACTCCGTGGGTGATTTAGTTACAATCCACTCTCCACGTACTGTACATGTACACAGGTAGTAACTCATGTTCGAAGTTTCGTTTTTATTTTCAACTTGATTGGTACCCTAATTCTGCCTACTCGTGTGATTCCACCCTGTCAATAGCTGGTACTATCACACTGTACATCGACAACCACTGACGAGAATGGAATTGATGTACCCCTGCCAAGGTTCGGTTTTCCTATCAGTTCGAATGGCACAACAAGCGTCACCGAAACGCACCATACATCGACAACCACTGTTGAATATATAAACGAGGTACCTGGAAGCAGGCTCGGTGTTTTTGTTTATACGAATAGCATTAAAGGCGTTTCCAAAACGCACAGGTAACGCACACTCGGGCCTCCACTCATTGCCTCTCCAAGCTTCGACCATATCACAAATGAGTTCAATCTTTCCTGTCACGTAAGAGATAGTTCTATACGGAAGGAGTATCAGTTCTGCTGATCATATAACCACCATGGGCGTTAGCTGTTGCATCCCCTACACTCAAATATACAAGCATCGTCGATCTATCTTGGGTTACGCATTGAAAACCAACTGCAGTTAAGCCGATGTCGGGACCACGATCGGGTCACCAACTTACATCCCCAAGCCACCCTAAAATGAAGACTGTCCGAGATTGAACCATCTCTTCGCGAATAGAAAACATTTATATCTGCAAATCTCCCGTACTTCTTTGCTTGATAAAGGCATAACGACTGAAGCCTGTTTACACATGGCGGAATGAAATCCAGACAAATACACAAAGATAACTATTTATTTTATTTTCATTCGTTTTTCTTCAACCCCCCACCCCCACCCCACCCCCCTCCCCCACCCAACACACCAAAAAAAAATCGTACACCCGTATTGCCGAATGTGGCAATCCACTCGCATCATCATATTCTACTCTCAGCGATGACGGAGTATATTTTTGACATATTTTGAAAGTAACC
The DNA here is from genome assembly GCA_031216915.1 of Pictodentalium vernedei. Classification (NCBI taxonomy): domain Eukaryota; kingdom Metazoa; phylum Mollusca; class Scaphopoda; order Dentaliida; family Dentaliidae; genus Pictodentalium; species Pictodentalium vernedei. The sequence goes on from CM062290.1 coordinate 407,882,227, forward strand.
ATGGAATCAATTATAAAGAGTTGTCTTGGGAAGACAAATAAGGAGAAAATAAAATGAATACTGAATTTTACTGCTCGGATTCGAGAACTAACTACTCGTAAAGCAATCCTCAACGCGCTCTACTCGAGGATAAAAATCCTACTCGAATACAAGCAGTGAACTATTGCTATATATCCCTAATTTCACCGTGGAGACGTTGCACTCCTCAGCGTAACGCAGACGCAGACACAGCCTTCTATTAAGTAGAACGCGATTTCTCATGTTTCGGGAAACAGATGCACACCATCAGTGTCCTAGGAGGTTAGGGATCCTTGGAATCGCCTTAGACCCTACCTTACTAGGCGGGTCCTCGGGTGGATGATAGAGGAAGGCCTGCTCAATTGAGCAGGTGTGCTATGAAATATCTGAATACACAGCCCTGGACCGAATTGTACGAACCTGTCAGGCAGGCACCTTGTTCCCCCGTGAGGTGCTCTCCGAAGGTCCCTGAGGAAGGAATCCTGGTAGGTGAGGACCAACAGTGCCCTGGTAAGGGTAATTTCCATTTTGGAAATACCTGATCAATAGACTGCTTTTGCCATAACTTCGGGAGAAGATGGATGGTCGGAGAGACCTGTTCTGGCCAATCGGGAGCCCTCAGAAAGGGTGTCACTTCGGTGGGGAGGGAGAGGGGCATTTGGAGGTTATTCAATCAGTCATTTATTTTAATAACATCTGATATTTTTAATGAAGTATTCAATTTTAAAACGTATTTGCGTTCTTTGCCCAATGAGTGTGAGTAAACAATGGCTGCTAAGTTACAGTGTGTTGCAAAATGATTGGTTCAATGACCGACATCTGCAAAATGAGGTCCCCAGACGGTGAATTTAGTGATGCTACCCTGGAAGCAGGGTAGTATCACTAAATTTACCCTCTGTGAACCTCAATCTGAATCAGGGTCTCAAAACTAAACAGAAAAAGGTACCAAGAGGACAAATTAGCTCACTGTATGGGATAGCGTCATCAAATTCACCCTCCGGGGACCTCATTTTGCAAATGTCAGACTGCTTATTTTCCGGCCTGCATTTGAAGACATGGCACTCCCAACCACGGGTCAATCAGTCAGTTTCATCCTTCAGCATCCACAGTGACTGCGTGCACCGCCATAGTATAATTACGTGGAAATACTGGCAGCTAGGTGGGTTCGGTGCATAGCAGTTACTCGATCCATTGTTGGACTCCGTGGTAGGTGAGAGCCAGGACAATGAACGATATTTAAAACTCTATGGCAACCCGTGCAAAAAAAAACAAAAACAAACGACTTTGTTATGCCACTGGCCGCGTTGACTCGGACTCAGAAGACGAATTGATAGGATCCATTAGACCATGCACCACAATTTAGTTTACTGCAGTCAGGGGACGACAATAAGAAATTAAGTACCATTAAAACCTTTGCTTTGGAAAAAGCTATTAAAGGTATTGCCAGAACTGTTAAAGATGTCAGAAAGTTACGATCAGGTGATATCCTCATTCAATGCACAAAGCAAGTTCAGGTGCATAACCTTTAACCCTTTACCCAACGAATCGCCCGCATCCGCCCGCGTAATATGCAAATTCAGCAGTTGAAAAAATCTTATTTTTCAAAAAATTACAACAAAACCATATCATGTGACCCCTCGTTGGAACGAGCTCGACGAGCTCGTTCCAACGAGGGGTCACACGATATGGTTTTGTTGAAGTTTTTTGAAAAAAATTAAAAAATGATATTTAAAATAATAAATTTTGATATCGTCTGCGTTGGGTAAAGGGTTTTAACAAACAAATTAAATTATGTCAATGTTAATGCCAATTATAACAAACCCTCAATTCTGGTAAAGGTGTCGTCTGAACTCGCGAACGTGCCTTATCGAAGGAAAATTAAATCACTTTAAAACCAAATCTTCAAAAAATAACAACGGTAAAACGTGTAGAAATGTTTAAAAATGACAATATGATGAAAACAAACACATATATTTGGTCCTCTGATATCAACAAGCCCCCAAAAGCAATTAAAGTTGGTTACTTGAGCGTTAAAGTGGATTTGAACGTTCAAAATCCACTTCGATGTTTCAGGTGCCAAAAGTTTAGCCATGGACATAATTCATGTCGAGGTAAGCAAATGCGTTACAAATGTGCCTTAAATCATGATGGACCTTGTGAAACAACATCATATAAATGTACTAACTATCCGGACAAAAATCATCTGTCACCATCTAAGAATTGCGCTGCCTGGAAGAACGACACGTTGATGCAAAATGTGAAAAGCCGGTTAATTTTAAATACGGCAGGGACATTAGCAAATACATGCCTGGCAGGAACACAGCAAGTCCATATCATGCCTAGACAGTAAATAGAAAAACACACCGAATCAATTGCATGTCAAACTGAATATAGTTATCTTGGACGCACAATTCCAACTTTGCTCCAAGCCTTTAACATTCGGAACAACACTCAAACTAAACAAAGGGCAACACAGACAACGTCTACTGCCCTAGTTAACACACAAGGGGAAACAAAAACATGGACAATTAAAATCTAAACCTGGGTGAAAAATAAAAAAAAGAGGGAAACTTTGAATCTGACTTGAAAGACGAAAAAGTCAGCACAAACCCCAAAGCTGATCGAACACAAACATCGCTTCAGGAAATCCTCAGAACGTTGCTGCAAACAACATGTTTGAATGTTCAGGCGACATGGATGTGGATGACCGCATAAACGCCACGTTTTCCAACAAAATGCGCCTGAGCTTGTCTCTGGGTTGGCCCCCGAATAAAAAATCACCTAAGAAACCTACCGAGGCAATTTCTCCCAGACGTCCACCATTTAAATCGCCACCTGAAAATGGACCACAACATCGCGGTTTTAGGGCTAAGTTTAATGAACTGGGCCTCCTATGCCAAAAATATAAACCTGCAGCTTTTTGCCTGCAGGGAACTCTTTTAAAGAAACCCAAGAACGTTCAGCTTTGAAGCATTACACTTCGTATAATGCCTGGGCAGATAATAATGATCTTCATATTCGTGGAACGTAAGCCGCTGTTAGAAATGACATTATAAGCATCTATGTACATTTACAAATAAACGTACAAGCTGTAGCTGTACGCCTAACTTTAAATAAGACATTTTCGTCATGCTCTATTTACGTTTCACCCAATAAAACCATGTAAATGAGTGTCTTTGAACTACTGATTCGTCTACTCCCAACTCCATATAATTTGATGGGTGATTTCAACGCACAAAGTCCCTTCCTTTCTAGTGTAATTACTGTAGTCAGAAAGGTATAACGGGTAAAACAGTGGAAGTCTTTATTACAAAATATGTTTTGTGTTTGTAAATGATGGGATTGACACTTATCTGCATCCCGCATCTGGCTCGTACACATCAACATATCTTAAAATGGAATGCCTTTCTATCTTCCTCAATTTTTCTTGGAAGGTCGAAGAGGACTTTTGAAGGAGTGACCACTATCCAATTGTGTTGGAGAGTGTGGTCCCGGCGAACGATGAGAGGGTGCCTCAGTGGAATTTTATTAAAAAGCAAACTGGAACACTTTCTTGACGCTCTGATCTGAAAAAAAACTCACACGGGGGAATATTGTAGAAAGTACCGATCAAGTGGAACATTCCTCTAAAACCTCAACAAATCCCAAAACGTGGCTTGATAAATATTGCAAGCAGGCTATAAAGGATCGCAAGAAGACTTAAATGGAATTCAATTAGTCACCAAATACAAATAATTTGGACAAACTAGTACGTGTAAGGCGCGCAAAAACGAGACGATTTACACAACAACAACAAAAAGTTATTGTAAAACTTTTGTTTTCAAACTTAACCACCACACGCCATCAATACAATTTGGAAAATGATTAAACAAGTTAGAGGTAAAGAATCAAAATCAAATGTACAACACCTGGAAGATAACAACACAATAATCACATCAAAAATATATAATATACAGTACATGTAGAGTGTATTATCAGTAAATCACCTGCGCAGTGGAGATTCCTCCCAAGCAATATTGCAAATTTGTTCCAAAGCATAACAAACACAAGCAAAGTTCCTGCCAATGGACCTCCGGGTTAAACCCGGAGGTCCATTGGCTGAAACATTGCTTGTGTTTTTTGGTCATATGTACAGAATTTGAAAGTGATACTTTGGGTGATAACTTCACTCCGAGGGTGATTTTGTTAGAAACCACTTTCCACGAACCGTTTAATGGGCATCTACATTCTCTAAGCGTTCGTCTTCTGAAAATTGTAATTCAGAATTCGTTAATTAATTCGTGAGATAATTCATTCGAGGCGAGGGACTATTTTGTAAAACACTCGTGCGCATTCGCGCACTCGTGTTTGTACAACGCCCCTCACCTCTCATGAATTATCTCACGTAACAAGTCCAGTCAAACAATTACTCTCTATATACTGCCGCTGGATCCGATGAAATACATTATCTACGTCTAACACTTCAGCCTCAATCTTCACTTGAACTTTTGCTATCAATTTGTAATGTCATATGGGTGACTGGACAGATCCCACCTTCCGGGTGAAAAGCAACAATAATATCCATTCCAAAGCCTGATAAAGGCCACTGCAATCCTAGTCATTGCAGACCTTTTACATTCACAAGTTGTCTGTGAAAAAACATGGAAAGGATGACCAATGATCGACTTGTCTGGTTTCTGGAATCGAACAATCTACTTGCGAATGTTCAGTGTGGTTTCAGAAGCCAGAGAAGTACTGTAGATCATTTGGTTAGACTTGAAACGTTTTTAGACATGCCTTTGCCAGGAGAGAACATGTGGTCTCCATCTTATGTGACCTGGAGAAGGCATATGATACAACGTGAACGTATGGACTTTTACACAATCTGGGCGTATGCCTCTTTTTGTAAACAATTCTTTAAAGGACCTTCAATTTCATGTTCTTGTTTGGTCTACATTATCTGATCCTCATGAACGAGAACTGGAGGTTCCTCAGTGTTGAATTTTATATGTTACCCTTTTCTCGGTAAAAAATCAATAGCATCATTGATACAATTAAAAATGTGGTAGACCCTTCATTGTATGTTGATGACCTTCAACTTCGATTGTATTTAAATAGAATTCAAAAATAATGAGCAACGGAAAACGGTTTTAAGTTTTCAAAACACATAACAAATTGTGTACATTTTGTAAGGTTCGGAAACATCAACAGAATCCGGAGTTGGAAATGGATGAGACTAGCATTAAAGTTGTCAGAGATGTGACATCCTTGGGTTTATTGTTTGACAATAAACGGAATTTCACACATATAAAACAACGGAGACTGAGATGTAAAAACGTCACTGAATCTCCTCAACGTGGTTGGTAGCACCTACACCGTCTGAAGAGATCACTTGTTAGATCCAAACTAGATTACGACTGTGTGGTTTACGGTCTACAAGAAAGTCATACCTCAAACCACTTGGTGCAATTCATAACAGTGGTATTAGAATTAACTTGGGTGTTTTAGAATATCATCAATAGATGCAATGCTTGTTGAAACAGAGGATCCTTTTCTTGAGAAGCGCATAATTAAACTGTCACTCGAGTATGTTTCTAAACCGTTTGCTAATACATCAAGCCCTGATTATAAATGTCTCAGATCCCCAAAGTACTGATTTTTTTTAACCGACACCTTAAACATATTCCTCCATTGAGAATTGGAATAAACCCCTTATGGAGTCCGCCACACTTGAAACTCAGATGGTAAAATAGAACTGTGAACCACATATTCCTCCTAGGCATCTTACAAAAACTACAATTATTTTGGACCTTGCTTCTACCGAAAAGTCTGAAACAAATTATGTGCAGTGTCAGCAAAAATATGCTGAAATGAAGTCCAAATATAGTGCATATACAAAGATCTATGCAGATGGATCTAAAGATTGCGTTTGAGCATCGTCAGCCATTGTTACTGGACCTCAATCAAAATACCAAATAATAAAAGTTTTGTTTTCACAGCTGACGTTAAAGCTTTGCAACTAGCACCTGAACACGCCGATAATTTACTGTGAAGAAAGCCGATTGTCTTTTCCTCTTTTCCCTTTACTAGCTTTACTCAACCCCATGTTGAAGAACCCTCTCATTTTGAAACTTCGTGAGATTTTGAATGCTACCATGTCTGATCAATATTATTTCGTGTTTTCTCTGGTTACCTGGACAAGTTGGTATCTCCAGAAACACCAGGGAAGACAGTTGAACAACACAACCCCCCTCATTGATTTTATAATTCCTTTCAATGATTTTAAACCACATATCAATAAATACATCAAATCTGTGTGGAAGGCGGATTGTAATGGAGCGACAAATAACAAGCTCCATCACTTCTGACCAAATATGTTTGATGATTACTCGCCTAGTAACTCTTCTAGAAAAGACTATGTACTTCTGACACGAAACCATATTGGTCATACAAGGCTTTCACAATCTTCTTTGTTAGAGGGTAATATGCGGCCAGAATGTGTCAGCAGGGTTTGACAATGGAGCACAATCTTTTGATCTGTAGAGATTTAAATCTTGTCCCATGGCAGTATTTTAATGTTGCGTTTCTTCGAGATCTGTTTTACAATTATGTTGTTACTGAAGTAAATCCACCTTTTAAATAAATTTTATTTTTTTTATTCTTTTAAATTCCCTTCTATTCATATCTATTTAACAGGCTGATGTGCACATCATTGTTCAAACAACTGGTCTCATTTTCTCATTACTGTGTTCCCTCCTTATTTTTAAACCTCATATTTCATCAACTCGGTTTTATTTCTTCTATGGAAGATAATGAGATATTTTTTAAAAAAACATACTATTCGTCGTCGTCACAATATAGCCTCAGCTAGCGATGTAGCGTAAACACCAATAAATAAATAAATGACCACCAAAATCACATTTACCAAAAATGCATTTTGCAGAATGTCGTCCATGTAGACTTATTCAAAATCACCCAAACAAATATTCGTTTACGTCGCAACCTTTGGCCGCTATGATTGGCAAACAACCCCTTACTGTTTTATTAACTCAGAAGTCACGTAATATTTTACTGGATACAGGTTTGACGTTTATAAACAAAACGTTCGAAACCAGTAAACTTTCTACTTTATGAAGACATCCAAATACTTCATAATACAATTAAATTAACAATACAATATGATGACCAACAGCATCGCAGCATCAAGACCAGATGCGTTTCAGTTTCCAACCCGGAACAACATTTAAACAATGTTGCTACGTACAAAATAATTATTTCGAACCTACCAGGTGCAATCAGCTCGCACAGCCACAGCGTAGCACAGTTCTCCAACAAGGAGCAAAAGGCCCCAGAACGCACAGTTGTTTTCCCAACCACAGGTATCATGTCTGCATGGAAACCAAACAGTGCGGCTCTTTCCTACGAAGGACGCTCTCCTGCCCGCGCAGTATGTTTGCTAGACTACCACCTCCACAGGCAGGCAATGGAAGGAATAATGTATCGCATTGCACCACTTGCAATCATTAGAACACCATGTCCTTGCTTGTACACCAATAGCTGCCAAACAATGAACTGCTACCAGTGTTTGGAATGCACAAACATCAAACATTAATCAAACACAGCAGCTATCAAGCGTGTACCTACAACGAATTTTGCGTCCCGTGGCCCTGTCGTTGATTTCCAATAACTGCTTTTTCCTGTAAGTCACCCAGAACACATTGAATTCCTAGATAGTGTCTACCCACGAAACAGAGATCCTGCACCACAATTGGGAGTTAATCCTTTTACGGCTTCACCACCCCCACCCTTCCCCAGAAAGTAGCATACAAAACAAGAATATCTACATCAGCTGCCAGTTAGCTAAACTACACCGCGGCCACTATTTCATGTCATACAGCCTATAGGCGACCTTATTCCGACTTGATTCTTACAATATGCACTAACCCGAAGCATTTAGACGATTCAGGTAGCCACGTTACCACATCATAAGGCTTGTCGAAATATGGAAAACATTAGTTATAATTTCACTCCAAAATAAGTTCCAACGTGCATTTGTATGGCAATGTACTTTTGGAAGAATTATTTTCCGAAATACATGCACAATATCTGTATGGTTCAAAGTATCGTTTTAAATGGTGCGTGTCGCTTGCACCTCCCTGTATTTGACACCAGCAATGAGTTGGCTATACCTCTTAGCACATATTACATTACGACCGCTGTGGACTGGTCACTTTCCACGGGAGGGCAATCGTAATAATATTAGATCCCAAACACTAATTAAAGGAATAGTCATCAACAATTTAATTAATGAAGCACCGGGTACAACCCGGTGCATCATAAAGTAAAATTTTAATTCTTATGATTGTATTACCTGATAAACGTATGCGTGAACATAACTGCCCACGCGGGGATTACGACCAGTCCACGGCAACTGCATTGTACATGTCAAACATTCAACTGAGCAGTTATTCTTCAGCTAATATATTGTCTCAAACCGTGATTTTATCAGGACAAGCCACGACAAATAAATTAGCCCCCGCCTGTTATGATACTTTTTCTCACATTAACTCGTCAGCATACATAATTGCAAACGAACCATTGGTTTATCGGTTTAATCTCACCCGGGGCATTTATCATCATTTTGTCTATGCTTCCTTTAACATCAGTAGGAAGGATAAACACAAAAACATTGTTGTGTAGATTTTTCACCCGACAATTTGCGGACATTTTTTTTCTGAAATCAACCATACGAAGAGCCAGTCAACTTTTAGCTTATGGTCCACCCGATTACACGCGGTGGTTTACTTACTTAAGGACTGTAAGTGCTTTGCGTGTTTGTTGTCCTCAGCAGTTGAGAGAATGTTTACGGTTGAAAATAAACTCGCGAGCTGTTTTTCATGTAATGTGTTTCACATGATCAATGTTCTAACCACTGGGATACGACACTCCTTTATAAAATAGTAACCTGGAAAACAATGCCCCTTTCCAAAATACTCTTATGTTATTTACCATCAACACAGGAATGCAAACGCAAACCGCAATATCAGAAGCGATAACAATAAGGCGATAAACAGTGTTGTATCACGAGAAAGGAAGGCATTCACGCGGGCCTGACAGACTCTTTCATTGGTAGTGGCAATCATTTTATTCAAACACTGTAATGCTGCAATGAACCTGCAATAAACGATGCATCTTGTTTGCCTCAACATACATTCCACATTGCAGTGAATTGTATGATCCAGTGCATAAACAACTCATCATGCAAAGGACCAACCAAGAAAGAGGAGGGTGAATCGCAAAAGTTGAAAGTCACAGTGAAAAAAGTGTGAAACGTAAAGGCAATCTTATTGTGGTTTGTACTCTTGTAAAATTACGAATGATGTGACGTCGTGTGTTTGAAACTAATCTTGTGCACTACAAAAAGTATAATTTCTTAGCTGTTGTTGAAAACCACTCACCCAGCCCTTGGTTGACCTCATCAATTGAATTGCATTTGGTCAGAAAACGCACTGCCGGACGGAAACACTATACTTATTTCGTACCTACCAGGTGCAATCATTTAATCATTTTTATCACCGTGTTCAATTGTATTCGTATTGAAGAAAATTCCGCACGCGCTGTTGAGATGAGAGAAAACCGAAAATGGAATTCCATTATTTCGACTACTTGAGTGCAGCTTCTTGTTTGTTAACGATTACATGTATGTTTTAGAAGTCATTATTGTGGGTTTTGTGACTGAAGTGTAAATAAAAGTGCTACAGTTAAATCTAGAAGTCCTGTCATGAACTGGCGCTTATGTAGGCTTAATAGGGCGTAGGAATTGCGGGCAATTGCCATATCGAATGACATCCAAAGCACAGCCGGTTCTCCTGGTTACTCATAGCAAACACATGCAATGTTTCTGCTAATGGACCTCCGGGTTACCCGGAGGTCCATTGGCTGAAACATTGCTTGTACACAGACCATATGTACAGAATTTGATAGCCTTACCATGGTCATAGCGCGTAGATTAACGCGCAGATCGACGTGCTATTTGTGCGCATTTCATGACAGTACTTCTAGTTTTAACTGTATGTGGTCATTGTGCCTGTATACAATCTTCTTGTCGCGACTCAACAGAGAGGTATAGCTACTTATCGAGCAAGTGTAACTCTCAGCTTTTTGTCACCCAAAATGATTCTCGTCGCGATAAAAGGTTCTGTACAAGAACCATGTGCACATAACACATATATTCCAGGTTCTAGTGTGTACACGCTACTTTTATTTAAAAGTATCTCAGAACGCCTCATCTTCTCTGGGACCTTAGCGGCGCTGTGCCGCTCGACGATTTGTGATGGATTCTCAGACTGCTTAACCACAACACCTGACTCATTTCCTGTATTCCTTTATAAGGTACGAAATGACATATCTGTGCACGTGATCAAACCGATATATATATAAACCCACGGATTATGAGGAGGAGATAGACCGACAAAATATAATTGAGCCCATATGCTTACACAATATCCAACTTGACAAGAAATAATGATTTCAGTGGCCAAGTTCATTACGAAGAAAGTTTACGAACAATTTGCCATCAGTGAGGTAATCGGGAAGGGGGTAGGGGTTCGTTTCAATAAGAGTTCCATATAATTTTATTGTCCATTTTTGAGGATAACGCTGGCGGTTGGTGGTCCATGTTTTGGGAAAAAGATTAAAACTATGCATTGTATCAATAACTGACCGTTCTTGTATGTTGCGTACATATTTTCTAAAACAGTCATTACGTAGGATCGATTGAATAATATATTTTATATTATTTTTGAGAAGCAATGTTGTGATCCATTCTGTGTGTACTATTAGTGGCATTGATATCATTTTGATTTTTTAGAGACCTTCCCACAATTCTCCCAACATAAATTAACGATGCACAACGGTTCTTTCTGGTGCGTCAAGGTTTGGAGATGCTATTGTTTTCCACGAATAGTATCACCATGCCCCGACCCATGTCCCATATTAAAAGAGTTTTTTCCATTTTAACTACAAAGCTTTTTGAAAAATAGATTTCTGAAAGGTTTATTTTTCTGAACACGAACAGGCTATTAGCAATTTTTCCTAGAGCGAAATAACTAACGTCCACCACTTCTCAAAACTAACTCTACGTTACTATTTGTCTTCCAGGCTGGACAGAAATTCCAAGTTCTATCTCTCTCTTAAAATCCAGTTATTCAGATAGCCACAGCGTTTGAATACAAATCCTCGTCAGGCGGCAAATCATCAATTGTCCACAACAGCTAAAATATCGGGTGACATTGTATGTTCGTGCTGCTGATGACGAATGATTCCCAATATAGTGCTCGTACAGGTATGCGCTGCCTTCTTTTCCAAAATGACCCAAAAAGCAGCGTTGATTTTGACAGAATTTGAATGCAAATGACGTAGCACGCTTTATGAACAACACTCCTTTCTATTCTTTCAGTTTCGCACTCTACAAATAAGCCAAGCTGAAATGCCCTGCATTCAAATCAATCTTCCAGTTGATGAAAAACACCTCTTGATGTAAAAATCTGAACAAATTATTCGTCCTCAAAATCCAATCGAATTCGCATGTTTGTCACGCCTCTACAGTAACTTTCGTTAGGTTTGTCCTATGACAGGTTCCTGTGAACAGCAAACCCTTCAGCAGTGATAAAAATGTAAATGGATATACGTTAAGTGAGAAAATGGAATGATTATTTTATTGACTGTCAAACAAGAGGAAATGAGAGAGGCCTGTTGAGCATGTAGAATATTTTAATTTACAATCTGGTGTTTTGATAATGCAATGTCCAAACAGAGAAAATGTCTTTGATAACCATTGGCAACTAATTAGCTGACACTGAAATATGTATATTGATTTCCTGTGTTAAGCGCTTAACATTTTCCGTGTTTTGTTCGATATTAATTCTTCCCTTTCCTTGTTGTTTTTACTCTCTGATTCTGGTGTTCCGTGTTGGTGTTCTACTCTTTTTTAGTGTTTGTTCGTGGCTTGTATTGCGCACGTTTATGTACTGATGTAGCTGTTTCTTTCTTTTCTCATCTGGCTTGGACTAAGTTTTGCCAGGTTCTTTGTTTGAGCGCTGATGGTGTTTGCATGGACTTTGGTTCAGTATCCATGATTTCGCAAATCTAATGGGGTATATCCATTTTGGAAGACTGTCCGTCTGATATTCAATTCAAACTTGTGCTTTTGGCTTTGTTTGTGCAGTAACATATGTAGATATTGACAAGTTCAATAAAGCCACTGGTGTTACAAGGGCTCTACAGTTAAAACTAGAGGTCCTGTCACGAACTGTGCGCTCATCCAGGCTTAATTGCGCGTAGGAATTGCGCGCAATTGCCATATCGAATGTCATCCAAAGCATGTCAGGTTCACCTGGTTACTCATAGCAGACACAGGCAATGTTTCTCCAAAAGGACCTCCGGGTTACCCGGAGATCCGTTGTCTGCAACATTGCTTGTGCACGGGTCATATGTACAGAATATGATAGCCTTACTATGGTCATAACGCGTAGATTAACGAACAGATCGACGTGCTATATGTGCGCATTTCATGACAGGCCTTCTAGTTTTAACTCTGAAATCTCCAAAACTAATCTGTTTTTGACTTGATAATCTTGGGATGATGAGATATTTCACGTTTGAACTCCCAGGTGACGTCATTAGGGAGGGCTTGAGCTCAAAAATTAAAATGCGGCGAGTTTTGTGGGAAATTGTTTGTTGGGGAGCTCAGAGAATTAGGAGATATCTGTTTTTGTTTTTTTATTTCTAGCTATTTTTTACGTTTTTACTTCACCTCAATTTTAGGGATTATTTTACAAATTTCTGTTTGAAAACGCTGATTTTCAATAACGCACAGTTCGGTATAAATAATACACACAATCATGGAATTGCACGCACTTTTACTTTCATGCTGGCTGTATTCAATGAACTTCTTGTAATTTCAAATGTAAACCTCTATCCAAAATAACATCAATTTGACTTTTTTTATGAACGTTTAATATAATCCGGTAGTCATTGTGCAGAAATATATGACCTTAAACACCAATAAATAATAAATATAAATAAATAATATAATCCGTTTTTTTTAACAATCACCCTCGCAATTTTGGAAATATATTCTCCAATAAAAAAACATATCTAAAAGCACTATCAGAGTTCAGCTGATGCACGATCCGTCAGGGGTGCACGTTAGGAAGACAAAACGTCGGAAAAAATTAAAGTTTGTCCGATTTTCTGATTTTGATATGTTTGTTTTAACGCCTTTCGGAACGTTTTGTACGTCAGTTTTCCTATGGCCTCATAACTAAGGGTCCCACCGAGACGAATACCCTATTTGCAGTATCGAACTATTGGATTAATATCCATATAAAATTTTGTCCATTTCTTACCATCCAGTTCTAGGTACAATGATACAATGACAGCAAAAAATTCCACAGGTCTCTATAGAAGACAATGAGTAAATCAAATAAAAAATAGAACAGAATAATGTTTTGATACATACAGATCCGCACATACGCTTGAATGGGTTAAGAATTATCGCCCGAGATTTCATTGGCCCAGGATATCACGAGAGCCGAAGGTTCTGTATTTATCACTCACACCCCATGTATCAACAGCAAATTGAGCTAGAAGCAATTTATACGTTGATTATTGCTGCGTTTTCTTCGTTGCCAACAAGACATCACTGTTGACGGGGTACCAAACTTAATTTGCTTTTTAATTTTTACCGCATTCAATTGGTCGACACCAATTGACAGCGATCAGTGTCAGGGTCACGATGATCGAACTTCAGATATTGATTAAACTGCGGGGAATAGCACAACACAAAGTTGTTAAATAGCTAATAAGTTCAGTACACCCCGTTATTATATGACCAGTTGTGAAAGTATCTGTCAAGAAACAAGCACTCAGAATGTTATTTTTATTTTGAATTTTTTACTCGAATCTGATTGTTTAAATATCCAGGGTAAACAAATCTAAATAAGGATCTTGGAATTTCCAAACGACCGCGACTCCGATGCATTCGACCAACGATGACGTGATTTATTTAGACGGATTCCTTTTCTGTTTACGTTTGAAACGAAATCGAACATGTTTTGTATCTCCACATGTACGACACAACTTTATTTTTATCGTACATGCAGAACATAGGAAACCCCGTGTTATACATTAAAAGGTGTGTGATAAAACCCACAAAATGCATATTTTCATTATGTTACAGGCATGAACAACGATTGTTGTGTCCCTCGTGTATTTTGAGCAAATAGCATTTAACGCTGGCGACAGTCGGTCTCATGAGTAAACTTAACTCTTCCAACTCGCTGTAGATAATTTTTAACCCTTTACCCAACGTAACGTCCAAAACCGGCCAGCGCTATTCTCAAAAATCGCCAATTAATTTTCAAAATATTTGTATTTTTTGTCTCAAAAACATAGGTTATGACCCCTCGTTGGAACGAGCTCGTCGAGCTCGTTCCAACGAGGGGTCATAACCTATGTTTTTGAGACAAAAAATGAAAAAAATTAGTTATTCAAGAATTTTTTTTGCAAGTGTCGTCTGCTTTTCATGTTAGGTAAAGGGTTAAAAGATAGTATTATATAGTACGTGTAACATTCGATGAGAAGATTTATTCACGAAGCTCTACTTTGATGTAGGGTTAAAATTTTAATAAATACAATATATATTCACCCACTTTGCTGCGAAATATAACCCCGAGGACTACACCGTTCAGTCACTTTCACAGTTACATAACTGATAAACCCGTTTTATGCACACGTTGGAAACCTACAGGTCTAGGTCATATGTCTTGGACGGTGCTAATTTGAAAAACAATTTGAAGACAACAGAATAAACTGACATGTTTAAGCTTATTTGTTTTACAAGGATTGGCGAACAAGTTATGCAATTTATATTAACGCCTCTCCTTGTCTCAATGGCGCAGACGTGTGGGATGACCTTCGTAGCGGCAACTGATCGAATTGCATTGCAAGATAAAGATCACACATTGTACGGTTTTTAACTGATATGTAACGCGATGTGGACACGTGATGTAGCTTCCAATGGAAGGAGGCTTAAAACAAGAGCGGGGTCACATCATGTAGTGCGTCTGTTGTCTGAGCTGCTTTGTCGGTGTGCATTGCGAATTGGATTGAAACATTTCCAATATTTGACATTCTGCAAACATCAACGTATGGGTTTCTCTGAGAATCTAACTAAGAAGACAGTGCAGCGGCTCAGCGCCAGGAAATGGCTGAATCATGACTCCGTGACCAAAATTGCAAAATTGTCTGAAGAGATAGGGTATACCTCGAGAATAAAAAAAAAATAACTATGCTCCAGAAACAATCGGTCAGCGGAAGTGACTATATCGTTTTGTTTCACATTGGCTAAAATAGGCTACAACCAATAATTTTTAACAGAAATCAAGAATACAATTTCTTTCTTTTGGAAGTTGACCGTTACATAATCAATTACAGTTTTATTTTACATATTAATTTTATATAATAGAGAAAATATATTTTTCTCCCAAAAAACCGTCGCTCAAATATTATTATTTTTCAAACAAAACTAATAATCACCAAACTACCAAACTATAGCCTTTGGCGACTCAATGGGTCGACCTTGATCAACTTGTTCCAATTTTGAACATTAACCCTTTGAAACCGAGCGTGTCATAATGTCATTAAGTTGGACGGCTGCTTAATGAACGTGTGGGATAGACAGATTAATATTTTTAACGTGCAGCGTCTGCTGCAGAATGAAACTATTAATTGGTCTCCCCCCAAATAATGAATGCGAACTCTTCCAATTTCTGTCATTTAATTGACATGGAACATACCACCACTGTTCAATGGGTTAAGCCGTGTTTAACGTATAAGGAGTTTATGGTATTCAATAACGCTTGTTTGCAAGCATTTCTAGTCGTGTTAGGTAAGGGCTAACGCCAACAGCAGAAATTGTGTTCTCAAAAGTACAGTTACGATTTCTTCTCCCCTTGGATGTTTCACATGATTTGTTACATTTTAGGAAAGCATATATAATAAAACGGTTACCGTTGAACTTGGAATGCCTCCACCGGCCAGTATGAATAAGATCCAGATGTTGTTTTCCAATCAGATAGCCGCAATTCTTCTTGGGAAAGTAGCATCAACAAAATGACTTAAACACTGTCTACTATGTCGACCAACTGCATTTTGTTTTCAGATTGCTTTCTTAGCATGCTAAGTTATAACTTCTGGACTCTTTTTGAAATTGGATATAACTGAGCAATGCATATGGGTCACTGGAAAACTGATTTTATTTCCGTCCAAAACAAGATAAGAAGTAGGGAGACAGAAGATGCACAACAGGAGTAGCTGACTACAAATTATCATAAAAGAGATACCCATAATTATATTAAATGAAATTTTCCATGGTAAAGTTTAAATCGCACAATCTATAACAGTTCCGTCAAATTACTGACGTGCGGTCTTTGGTTAGGTTCATATACGTTGAAGCAAAAATGCTCATGGAAAATAATAGCGTTCCTGGTACACCTAGCAAGCGGCTAGCAACTGATTTATAATCGACTGTGACTTCATTTCTCTGTTCTTCCTCTTCCCATTTCGTGACAAATGTATGGTATTTTCTCGATAGAACCACTATCGGTTTAGTAGAGTAAAAGCTTTAGAGCTGTGTATTTTACTCGTGCCAATGTGCCAATCATTACAGTCGATGTACACAACTTATTTTTCATATCAACTGCAGAGTAAACATAACGGAAAAATTCTTAACATAGCAGCAGACAACTGATTACAGAGAATGAGAGATGAATGTTGTTGAAAACAGTTTGTTTTCTGGATACATCAGAATAACACTTAAGAAATGAAGTGTACAGGAAACGCCGTTTTAGAGCTAGCTTCAAAATTTCTAATGGATCTTAAACATTCGTGCCGACAGGCTGTTGTTGCGTGTCTTCCATCTTCCAATTACTGAGGAGAATGCGTTACTTCTCTTATTTTAGTATCCGTGATAAAATACGTTCTGTCTTCACGTTTTCTTCTCTGGACTATGCGAGTTTTCTGAGGGCGTAACACGATAGATTTCTAGAATATGTATCCAAACTGATATGAATGTTTTTCGAGTAACACCCTCCCCACCCCCTTCCCACAGCTCGCCTGCATGATGACATCCCCTTCGGTAATTCCTAGAACAGTTTAATCGCTTGCCTTAAAAACATAGCTTTGTTGTAAATGGTAAACGCTATTGTTGTACTTTTCATTCTAGCATTTGTGTGATCACCCATGAGCATGCGACTGACGTAATGTCATGTGATTATCTATGCGTAGAAGATGGTCCACGAAAGGGAGGGGCGTCCTGCTCAGAGGGGACGAGATGAACATATATACTACTGGAGTCATCAGTTAGCCACCTAACACCTCGACTAATTCGTCTGGCTATGTGGTCACTACATCCATAAAACTCTTGATTTACACACAAAGGATCACAATTCCCAGTGTTGGAACCACGATGTCTGATTACATACAGTAACTGTTCAAATAATTACCTGCTATCAGGGATTTGAAAGTAAAAACTTAAACAGCGATGTGTTTCATTCCAATGACTACCACAAACATATCGCATTGCACATAGACACTACAAGTTTCAGTCCTTGGGCCACCTGGTCCTAGGTTATACACAGAAAGACCTAAAAAACAATCCACCCGTGAACACCGCATGCGTTTACCAGGCAATAAAAATCGTCATCATGACAATTTTAATTAATGGAGCACATCGATTTGCATTTATTTAATGCTTTTTTGATGGTTATTCATGTAATTAATGCTTGGAATCTAATATTATTGCGTCCGTGAAATTATTGCCCACTCGTGGAAGTGACCAGTCCACGGCGGCCTTACTGTAATGTGTTTGAGAAGCGCATGCATCAATCTAACTTATGCTATTTCCAATAAACGGGTTTTATTGTGAGCACACGGAACTCCTACACAGACTTTACCCACACAACAGTGACTGTCTCCATAACAGAAAATTAATCGTTTAAAGTGACTGCTACATATCAAACCAGGCAATACAGAAACTGCGATAGTACAGTTAGAACTAGAAGTCCTGTCACGAACCGTGTGTTTATCTACCCGGAGGGTTCAATTGGCTGAAACATTGCTTGTGCACAGGCCATATGTACAGCACTTGATAACCTTACTATGGTCATAACGCGTAGATTAACGCGCAACTCGACGTGCTATTTGTGCGCATTTCATGACAGGACTTCTAGTTTTAACTCTACCCCAAAATTACCATATATAAGCTAACTGCTAGTTAGCTAACCACTACACTACGTAATATTATACCCAGTGGTCACGCTGGAACACGTTTGGTACCATGTGAAATGTTTGTTCGGCACCATTTTTTTTTTTGTTTTCTGGTGACAAATGCAAGATTTTGGTTCCGAATGGAATCTGATTGCAAACGAGGCCAAATTTATGATGTATTGCATTTTGAATGCAACAAGGCGCAATTTGCCTTCTAAACTAATGCAGATAGCGTCGTATTGCACTGAAAGTACGATATTTTATTTTAGTATTACCTGAATCTGTTTACAGTTACAACTAAAAGTCCTGTCCTGAAATGCGCACATATAGCACGTTGATATGCGCGTTAATATACGCGTTGTGACCATAGTAAGGCTATCAAATTGTGTGCATGCGGCCTGTGCACAACCAATGTTTCAGCCAATGGACTTCCGGGTAACCCGGAGGTCCATTGGCAGAAACATTGCCTGTGTTTGCTATGAGGAACCAGGAGAACCTGCCGTGCTTTGGATGTCATTCGATATGGCAATTGCGCGCAATTCCTACGCGCAATTAAGCCTAGATAAGCGCACATTTCGTGACAGGACTTCTAGTTTTAACTGTAGTATTTAAGTTGCAATAAACCTACAAAAGATAAAAATATACATCGGGTAATTGCACCACGTAATTCTACATAATGCACTGTAAGGAAATCAGCGAGAAAATCTCTTTTGAACGTCTCGCGGCATAGGTTCAAATCCCTGCCATGCGTTTGTAGATAAATAATACAGATAATAAAAAAAGTTAATAGGTACTGTCGCCGTGGATTGGTCGTAATCCACACGTGGGCAGTTATGTCCACACATCTGTTTACGAGGTATTTAAAATCATCATTAGCAAAATTTTAATTAATGAAGCACCGGGTTGTACCCGGTGCTTCATTAATAAATTTTTGATGATTATTCCTGTAATTAGTCTTTGGAATCTAATGTTATTGCGTCCGTGGAAATATTGCCCACGCGTGGAAAGTGACCAGTCCACTGCGACTACACTGTGTTACTAACGTTTACAAACTAATTTCAAGATTGTTATTTACTCACTGTTTAATCACTCCAAATAAACTGTTAGAAAAAAATTTATTAACTTCGAGAATGAGTCTAACAAGGCTAAGGAAGATGAAAATGACTAAATAACGAATAACTGTTTTAATTACCATCAGATTAAACTGATAAACTGTCAAGTCAGTTGATTCATAATGAAGAAGCATAATTATACCTATAAATTACATGACAGCTCTGAATTCTATCTCTCCTGTATCGTCAGATAGCGATTTTATTACACGCCTGTTCTATGTAATTACCCATCTGCAGCAACCCTAAACAATGCGGAAAATGAAAACCTGTTCCGCACGTATGTGCGGAACGGAAATCGTTGACGGACTATTTTTAAATAGAATCAAAATTTCACTGGAATGTTCTACAAATTGAGCAGCGCAACTACACTTTGAATCGCTAACGATAACTGAAAATTGTCCCCTGAGTTCCAAAGTGTTCTATGTGCCAGTAGAAATACGGGTTTCCCTCGCTAATTTGGGTTGCGATAAAATGTGTTCTTTTTGTTGATAGTTATCAAATGATTTGCGGATTGTCCTAATAATGTTTTTTATAGACGTGAAGGCGTGTAATAAATAAAGAACGACACGAGTGTGTGAATGGGTTAATCGATATGGCATTTGTGCCAACGCGGAAGGATAACACTCGAGGTCTGTGACGTCTCTTTCTATTTTCCCTCGTGCCATATCGATTAACGCATTCACACGCTCATTTCGTTTTCTGTATGTATCGAAACGACGTACTGAAATAATAAGCCACAACGCCTTTGAGACCGACACATGTACCAAAAGTATTCTAATTTTGGGACCAAATGATGTGCTTTTAATGACAAACGAATTTGTTCAGTGCAATTGGCACCATTGTCATCTGTCAACGTGAATACTAATTATATCCAGGCCGGCGTCATTAGTTGATGTCCAATGTGTAGAGACGACAGGCAATAATTTCGGTCTGATTCTAATAAGACACCCGCCATATTAGGGGACCTGGTTATAGAAGAAGGAGGTTCTGCTTCCGATACAAAGTTGTCTTGGAATATTCTGTTTTGTTTTTTGTTTTTTTTTTGCTGACTCTCCCAAACAAATGGACAGCTCGCTATTGAAAACGAAACTTGGGGAGAGACTGACAAGATGTACCGTTGCTTTGATTCGACCTGATGTTTGAGGCAAATATATAGCACCATTTTACATCAAAATTGTCAAATATGGCCATTGAGTTATCTATTGTCAATAATAAACTCGGCGAAGCATTTGCTTTCGTTTTGGCTACTTACCTAACGTAACACCTTATCCAGTGAACGCCATCACAAAAATCATCATTCAAATGTTATTATTTTTTTTAAAAACGAATCAACAACTGGACATAGCCTGTGTTCTCTCAGTTGTACGATCGAGGATCACTGCTTCCTATGGCGAATATTAAGCGGGATTGTTTGCAGTCTCTTTTATCTTTTGTCTAGTTTGGGAAAAGTGTCGATTTCGTTACATTATTTTCCCTCATAAAATTTGACCTTGCTTCACGTTTTTTTTTCGTTGACTTACTTCGAGTTTCTGAAGGTATAGCAAATTTGTAGGCTATGCAGACATATTGAGACAAAAAAATGAAAAATATAATGAAAATATTAACTGGCGATTTTTGAGAATAGCGCTGGCCGTTACGTTAGGTAAAGGGTTACATAATATAATTATCGTTAATATTGAAAAATAATAAACAGAGTAATCGCTTGACTGGACTGGTTACGTGAAACAATTCATTCGTTGCGAGGGTCTATATTACCTAACGTACAACGTCCCTCACCTTTCATGAATTATTTCACATAACCAGTCCAGTCAAGCGATTACTCTCTATTTATCGCTATAACTAATCTTACAGATAAATATCAGTCTAGTAACCCAAGTAGGAAAGATCCCGTCATTCTGACACGATTTCATATTGGTCATACACGACTGACACATTCCTTTTTGTTAGAGGGTAATATGCGACTAGAATGAGTCCTCTGTAAATGTATGTTGACAATCGAACACATTCTATTGCATTTTGCTGCTTTTAATGGCATCAGACGACGATTTAAAAGTGTACCGTCTCAGTGGGAACTATTTTGCACAATCACTTCTCAACAGATTTTCACGTTTCTCAAATAAATATGTTTTAGTTGTTTTTAAGCTTTTCTCTACATCTCACTCCATATCCCACGTGGGGCACGGTGGCGTTGTGTACATGTACGTGAAATAATTAATTCGAGGCGAGGGACTATATTGTAAAACACTCGTGCGCATTCGCGCAATCGGGTTTGTGCAACGTCCCTCACCTCTCATGAATTATGTCACGTAACCAATCCAGTCAAACGATTACTCTCTATTTAATTTAAACAATTCTTCATTTGGAGCATCGTTTACTGTACGAGTAAAAAAAATACAAAAATGAGAAAGTTTGTAAGTCACCCCGTTAATTAAATAAGAGCAGAACTGGAAATCTCAATTCAATATTTCGCTTCGTGACTTCCTCAAACGGTGATATATGCTACTGGAGCGGCAATTATGGAAAAGACTAAGCAAGTTCTTGTCCAATCATACAGCGATGATTTTTGTATTTAATTTTCATCACAAAAAAATGTGCTTATGGCCAATAATTATTTATTTCTTAAGTCCTTGTCTTAAATTATAAAAAAAAACAACAAATGCAAATTATTTTTTTTAAACGTCACAAATAATGGAAGAACTAGAAGTTGGAATTTCATATCATTTCTTATCAACATTTCATACAACCCACAGAACGAAATATATATCTTTAAAACTTGTGTACATTAGAGATCTCATTAATTTTTTGTTTCACCGTATATGCTATTTTCCTTCTCCCAGAAAAGTATGAAACGAATTTGATTCACATAAGCCTCTTATCACGGTGTACTGAAAGCTGCCTAACTATTTAGCGTGTCTAATAACAGTCGAGCAAAGGATTCATCTTTCCTCTTTGAACGAAAGAAATCTCCCGTAAATTATAGTTCAATAGACAGGAGTTTATTTCTGGCCCATCCTAGGCAAATATAGCCTGTTTCCGGCCTTTCTGTTCACCCCCGAATCAGTTGTACGCGTAGACGGTGACCCCAAGAAATCGAGAATCTTCAAAGAAGCCCCATATAATAATTACTTTTCGCGACTTAGTGATATGGAGCCCCACGCCAACATGGGTTTGATGACCAACGCATCCTAACTTTAGATACTGTTTGGGGGTCAGGCCCTCGTTTTTGAGATTCTCTAAAGTTAAGATTACAGAACGGGAAAGAAAATATAAATAATTGAAAATGGGGGAACAAGATAAAATCTAAATGCAATTAATTTGTTTGTGGTAAAAGTTAGAATATGTCATTAATAAAACACTGGCAGACTTTGAGAAGCTAGTATCTCACAAGGTTTAGTGTCAGAGAAGACAGTGGTTTGTATTGCCCGATTCGGACCAAGTTGCGTGGGGGTCATCATAATAAGCTAATAACTGGTTAATTATATAAAATGTTGGGGTAAAAGGTAGAAGCTCTTATCAGAAAACAAGCACCTGTCGGTTTTTATCTGAGCCCTTAGATACAGGATGGCCTTGTCCTTATCCACTCTCCTTAAGGTTCATTGTGAGTCAAAAAGAGAACTGTCTAACGCGATTCGGAGAGAGGGGTGGGGGCGGGGGGGGGGGGGTCATGACAAACGAATGATGTATTAATTAAATAAAATGTTCCTCGGGACTAATACATAAAAGTGTTATTTATCCACAAAAACATTTCCAGTTGTAATATTTTATCAGTCGGAACATGAGCCGTAACTCTTGAGGAAATTCAGATTTACACCCCTCCTCGAGGAGTTGTCTTCACGCTGCCCTTGCAGACCACTCTGAATGGGGTCATGGTTTTCACATTGCTTATATGTTCCAGACTGGAAAAGGTAAGAGAGTTAGAAAAAGATATTTGGAAGCTGCGCTATCCAACCCGTCCTATTGCCTCTTCTTATTAACGTAAAAAGAAAGTATACGCATTCCCATCTCGTCATCACGCAATCGTTCGACCCACTAGCCGTGTAGAGGAAATGAACTCAAAGATCCATCCCCACTCGACAGGACAAAATAATTCAGTTCTCCAATTTCATTAAAACGAACAATTCAACGCATCTTGCTATAAGTGAGGTATCTGCAGGGGGTATGGTGGGTTGGTGTTGCAAGTTTCTGTGCGATGGGCAATAAGACATGTTTTGTAATCAAAATAAAAAAAAAACAAAATAATGAATTTCGATTGCCGTTTTTGTGAATAGGACTGCATGGATATTTCCGTTTCTCTTAGATAGAAAAGCGTTAAAATCATACTTTACATCAACAACTGGCAGTTGTTATATGCAGATATAAGCCCAACGTAAATGTTCTCTATGTCAGCGAAATAATCTGTTTTAATTTATTTTTAGAAAATATGATGTGACCCATCTGTGCAAATTGTCAGTGGCACAGGCGCCATTTGTACCTGTGGGACTTCACACCTGTCCAGCAAAAAATACCGATGGACAGAGAGCATGTGATACTCTAGATTACTCGTGTCTGTCAGAACTGCTTTTACGTTGCCCTCCCAGTGGTATTGGAAAGCATCTACCAACACTCCCCCCCCCCTCCTCCCACCATCTACGATAGTGTCTGTCTTACGCGACACCAGACGTACTACACACTTTACATGTAAGTCCCTATATTCAGACACAAATGGTGCTACAATAGTTATACAGGTGATGCGAAATAACATTTATGGCCCACACGGCCACATCACTTTAAAGACAGGATATATTTCTTGCACGTGAACGAACTGTTGTTGAAGGCGAATGTTGCCTCCCGAAATTGTTGAATGCACTATTTTGCCCTCTAAATTGAAACTTCATTAAGCGTTGGCTTCGGCTAAAATGGGGGTGTGAATGCAATTTTCTTCTAACGTTTAATTCTCAGATATCACTCTGTCCTTTGAACTCCGCTGCCTAGACACCAGGAGCAAAATATTCTGCAATGAAACCACTAGTTCATAAAAAAGCACCCTCCGTGGAAAAAACATCGAACAAATTATGCATCTGCAGTATATAGGTCCATTCAACTGTTTGTCACGCCGATCCAATAGTATATATCTCTTTATCCTCGCGCAAGCTTTTAGAAAATAAATAAATGACAAGGAAGAATAATTTAATCCACAATCGACAATACAAACAATGTAGCAACTTATATATAGGTTTTTACCACCAAGTGGGTTTTCCAGATGGTGCATTGAAGTCAAGACCTCAGCTCTGGGCATATATCGACGAGTCCGTTGGGATGAGTCGATATATATGTGATCTAGAGGCAAGGTCGAGACTTCAGTACAGTATCTCGGAATCCCACTTGGGGGTAATGACCAATTTATCTTATAATATTCCCCCTTTTTTGACTTGTTCGTATATACTTTGGCCACGAATTTATTTTTTTATGAATAAAAATCATGACGTCATGGTATTGCACTCTTGCGCTATGCATGTCGTAATCCGCATTTATTACTCTACTTGTACTGTAGCCGCTGAAGTTTATAGCAGAATTTTAGCTGTGCGTTTCTTTGGTTTTATATTTCAGGTTTAACGCATGATACAGTTAAAACTAGAAGCGCTGTCACGAATAGTGCGCTTATCTAGGCTTAATTGCGCGTTGGAATTGCGCGCAATTGCCATATCGAATGGCATCCAAAGCACGGCAGGTTCTCCTGGTTACTCATAGCAAACACATGCAATGTTTCTGCCAATGGACCTCCGGGTTACCCGGAGGTCCATTGGCTGAAACATTGCCTGTGCACAGGCCATACGTACAGAATACGATAGCTTCAATTGGGTCATAACGCGCACAATAACGCGCATATCAACATGCTATTTGTGCGCATTTCATGACAGGACATCTAGTTTTAACTGTAGGCCCATAGAAAAATATCATTAAGTCAAAAATTATCAAGTGTAATTTATTTCGTTGAGTTGGGTGTTTATCATTTAATTACTGTTATCCAGGGCGGTGGTCTCCGCACGTGTAATCAGTTTTCGATAAGAGCAGCTAAAAAACATTCCTTCTCGGAATCGAATGATCGCGCGTGTGATTGCTACACTCAAAACGTTCTTGTTGTAGGATAGATAACGGTGTTGCTGTGTGCGAACACAAGCAATGACAGAATACAATGTACCAATGTAACCCGGATGTCCATTGGTAGAAATATTGCTTGTACTTGCTATGCGTAACCACAAGAAGCTGCCGTGCTTTGGATGCCATTCGATGTGGAAATTGGGCACAATTCCTACGCGCAATTAAGCCTAGATAAAAGCACAGTTTGTGACGGAACTTCTTTTTTTAACTGTAATACGCTCTTTGCTGCAGCAGAATGAAGTAGTCTGAAATTCACAAGAGTGTTTGTGCTGTGCATTGCAAAATATAATGCGCTATTAATGAAGTTGGTAGTGAAATCACGAACTAAACTGATCAAACAGAAAGAAAATATTGAGATTACAGTATGTGGAGGGTTGATTAATATTTAAATCGCTGTGGGGTAGAGTTTTCACTTTGTAATTATTAAAAGATTCTAAGGACAAAACACAAGACGCACTAGCAAACTTTCACCACATGGACCACCGGGTTACACCCGGCGGTCCATGTGGTGAACATTTGCAAGAGTTTCTTGTGTTTTTTATAACAAAAACAAAACTTTTTCGAGAGGGGAATATATGGCGACGTGATTCAGTGGAAATCCATTCTCCTCATTATGTGTATGTTGTCGAATTTTAATATCTATTTACATCATCACATACACGTGTATCCCAGTAGAGGTTAGGAATGATCTTAATGATATCGATTTAGTAGTACAGAATTGTTACGCGTGCTGTTTTTCTACTTGAATAGAATTACGTTAAGGGGGCAGTTCGAGTTTGATAGGGACAAAAAGTGTTCTTACTCAGCGCCCCATTACTTCAACATAAAACAGTGAGAGGACTTCTACTTTCAACTGTAGGTGAACAACCTGACTGTAAGTTTTGGGTTAAATTTCAATTTGGATAAGAGAAACATTTTTAAAGATAAAAAAAAAACTATCAGCTGTTGGCTAAGAGAAAGACTGCATTTAGGCATCTGATTATGTTTTCTTTGTCGTAATGCAGGCAATATTTAATGTACTCTGCATGTGCTGCTTGACACCAAATACACTTAGGGAATGTCTGGTTTTGTATTCACAATGCCACTTATCTGGACATTAAATATACTCGAGGCGTAATTAAAAAACCTTTAACTTCATACTTGACGCATTTGGCTAATTGACTGCTAGATTAAAGAATACTTCTCGTGTATGTGATAAATGTGAAAATAGCGTAAACGGAATTTAACACTTTACCTAGTGAATCGGCTCCATCCTCCCGTGTAATTTACTGAACATACCGATCAGTTGAAAACAAAACACTATTCTTCTTACAATTTCAACAATGCGATATTACATGAGCCCTCACTGCAACCAGCTCATGCAGCTCGTTTTTAAGAGAGGGTCATATGATATGATTTTTTTTTTAAATGTCTAAAAATTCGAAAAAAATATGAAAATAATAATTTGTGTTCAAGTGTGAGTTGGGCAAAGGGTTAAGAACCAGGATTTCTTGCTACTCATAAACATGCATTTTGCGTGCTCAGAGGAGACACTCTGGTGTGTGGACTCACGAGGAAATCGTCTAGACAACGGACCAATTCAACAGATATGGTTAGTATGTGTATTAGGCTTGGCTCTACAGTTTCGCACTATTGCACAAGTATGAAATTCTAAACATGGGGCATATGTTGAAACTAAGGCTTTGTAAAATAGAGATATATTTTTAGTATCAGATATATGATTACATTAGGCTTTTTTGTTGGACAAGAGAATTTGAAGTTTTGGTCCCAGAGTTGGAGTCTGATACAAAGGGGTAAACTACCAGATGAATTATGGGAAACAGTGGCTTCGAAAAATTGTCTATTTTTAATGTCATTTTTACACGGGTCTGTTACCAGACATGTAACTAAAAAATGAAACAGAAACATATAATTTTTTGGGGGCATTTTAGAAACTGGGGATGCTATGTTCCAGGGGTAAGTAAGTGGGGTGGTAGGCAAATTCTGCTTTTGAGGCTGCTGGGTGGTTGAAAATGACTGGTTTCGGCATTTTTTCATGCAATTTTGCAGGTTGAAGTCTTGCCTTTTGACATTAAATTATTCCACCCACATTCAAGTGGCTTATTTCTGCTTAGTCAGATAGTGCTATATGTTTTGGGGGGATTTGGGAAAGTAATACATGTTATGGGTTAGATAACTAAGTTACAGAATATTTGCATTTCTAGAGAGTGTATGGCATGTCATTTTTGGAAATGCCTGGAAAACTATGGAGCGGAACCTTAATGAAATGCTGAAAAATAAAGTTTGTGATATCTCAAACAGGTTTTGTTTGGGTATTTTGCGGAGCGAAAGAGTTGGGGTTACGCTGATTAAAACAATTTTGGTGCTAAATGAAAAGCCAAATGAATTTGTTTCTGCCAAATGAAAGAATGGAATCTCATTTTCAATGAAAACAGGTTAACCATGTGGCGTCCTTTGAATGCTAAAGCATTGTAGTTGGCACCTTGTTGCACTCCAACTACGATATTTTATTTTAGTATTACTTGGATATTTAACCTTCATCCTACCAACATATTTTACCTTCAAATTCTACTGACTGGAGTCCAATTTGACCCCAGTAACAATTTAATAAAAATAAGCATAACAGTCAAATCTTTCACATTTGTATTTTATGATCCCCATTACACATGATTTGAACAAATTATTGTAACAGTTCATCTGTTGAGTGTTATATCAATTGTTTCTATGTTTTCTGTGGTTGCATATGCTGGAAATGTAGTCGGAGTGTGTTCTAGGTGTCAGAATCGTCTATTTCTGATTGGTTCTGGTCCTCAAATATAGCATTTGGAACCTCAGCATTTGTGTATTTCTCGTTTCTAGTATTTGCAATCATCATTTACTGAAAAAACAAACACACACTATTAAAACAAATGGTACTAAGGTCAATCTCCTAACTGGGGCCCATTTGGACTCCAAATGAAATGTATCTCACAATTATGCCTAGCATGCCGGTAGCTGAATGACAAACCAGCAGCAACATACATAAAGGTTCACAAACAAAGTCACAAAAGACAACTCCCGGTATGTTCCTAATTTCGATGCTGTAAATAAAAAAAATACAAGTGGGGTCCATTTAGACCACGCTCGGTAGGAAGAAGTTTAAAGAATTTAAAACTCGACAGATCATAAAAATCTGGATAATAAAAAAGTAAAAGGCTTTTATTAACGTTTGCAAAATAAGTCCATGATTATTACTCACTCACTGTCTATTCACTCCAAATAAGCTAGTTGCAAATAAAAAGAGAGTAATCGCTTGACTGGACTGGTTACGTGAAATAATTCAGGAGAGGTGAGGGACGTTGTACAAACACGAGTGCGCGACTGCGCACGAGTGTTTTACAATACAGTCCCTCGCCTCGAATGAATTAATTCACGTTACCAGTCCAGTCAAGTGATTACTCTGTTTATTACTTTTCATTATTAACGATAATTATATTATTTAACCTTTTAGCTAACATAACTGACAAAACCATTAGCGCTATTCACAAAAATCGCCAATTAATTTTCATTATTTTTTCATTTTTTATCTCTAAAACATAGGTTATGACCCCTCATTGGTACGAGCTCGTCGAGCTCATTCCAATGAAGGGTCATAACCTATGTTTTTGAGATAAAAAATGAAAATAATAGTTATTCAAGAATTGTTTTTGCAAGTGTCGTCTGCTTTTCATGTTAGGTAAAGGGTTAAAAAAGACAATGAAGTCCCCATTACACCCACGGCAAAGCGTCTTCGTTTGCGCCCACGGATACATGCCCAATTGTTGATTGCATAATTTACTTGTGAAGTTATCGTTTATAATCAAATCCGGAAATTCCTGTACATCACACTTTGGAAAATAATAATAATATTTTTTGTCTTCGGAAAGCTTAAACAAAAATAAAGCAAAGTAAAAAAGATGATGTAAGATAGAAATGGTTTGATAAGAATTATATTTATTAGATAAACCGTTAATTAACAAAGAGCTATGATTATTGCTGTTGCCTATAGATTACTTGTCAGACATGAATTCAGTATCGCCTTTGTCGTCAAGCAGCGATTTTATCGAAAACTGCAAACTGGAATAGTAAACCACAAGGTCTTTGAGACTTACCCTAAAACAGTTTTGGGTTCCAATTTGTTGTGCTAAATGATGAACTTTTAGTTCGAAATTAATTTATTTTAGTATACTTGGCACCCAACAGCGTGAACAGTGGCTGGTGTGAAACACCTCTGAGTGTGTAGGGGTAATCGCGTCTTTCACAACTTGGAACCGCAACAATTCACCAACTGAATGATGCGTTATTATATGTTTGTCTATTACACGTCTGTTACTTTTCCCCCAGTTCCATATTTACAAAACCGTACGGAACATGTGTTCCATACGGTGTCTTCCCACTATACCAATTCCCCTTAGACCAACTACATAGTGTTTCTGATTAAGGGTTGATTAAGGATAATTAGGAAAACAATTATTTATAAAAATCTGCCCAACATCTATAAAATATCGAGAAGCCAGAAAATGAGCAGACTATCATCTGAAACATGAGGTCCTCAGAGGGTGAATTTGTTGATGCTACCCTGCACAGCAGGGTAACATCACTAAATTTATCCTCTGTGAACCTCAACCTGAATCAAGGTCTCAAACATAACCAGAAAGAGGTATTTTTTCCACCCGGGGTCATGGATCCATCAAAATAATAAAGTCTACGCTTTTTCGTAATAAGCCAATTAAAACGTCGCATTCTGACCAAGATCGATTCGTAAGCTGCGGTGATAACCGATAAATCGAATGTTAAAAAGAAAATATTTGGTTCAAATCCACAAAAATTAACGAAATTAAACTTATTCTATAAATGAGAAGTGATTCAGGTTCTGGACATCCCGCTGTGTAGCAAAGGCACCCTTGCTCTATACAATGGTTTTCGTTTAGATATTCATACCAGTTCTATTGCTAACTTTCCCAAAGCATCCACGCGACACGCCCAATGTACCTCATTGGATGTTTTCCCATAAATTACTTCATTCAAAATATCTTTATGCTTCATAGTTTGATCAAGACCCATTCACGTCTTATTCTGTAAGTCTTCTGAAAAGATTTTGTTTCTTAAAATTGCCATATTGTGATCATTGTGTCAAAATATATCGTTATTAAGCATTAGGTGCCACAACAGCTTCCCAGTTCATTGGACAGTAGTGTGCAGAATTGTCGCCGTGGACTGGTCGTAATTCACACGTGCGTAGTGATGTGCACGCATACGTTTACCAGGTAATAACAATCATCATCACCAAACTTTTTATTAATGAACCCGGTGCTTCATTAACTGAATTTTTTGATGATTATTCCTATAATTAATGTTTGGAATCTGATATTATTGTGTCCGTGGAAATACCGCCAGCTGTGGAAAGTGACCAGTCCGCTGCGACCGTACTGTAAGAGCTCACTGAACTACCGACTGAAAACAATAATTTGCGGAACGAAACATATTTTACCTTTGAATTCAGAATTACTCCACCCATCATAATGACAATAAGTTTGGTGTTAGACATTATCATTTACATCACCAGTGTAAAACATTCGCCACAAGTAGTTGCTTCCGTAACTAAACCGTACAGAATTAAACAACTGACTGCCACAACGCCAGTAGTGTTAGCTGCAACAAAGTGATTAAAGCATTGGTCAGCATCTTTGACCAGTTTTGCAAGACCTTCGAACTGTTGTCGGGTATCTATTAGTCTGATTAGCACTTCTTTTGTGACAGTGTTAATGGTTGGGCAGCACTGATTGAACTGATCGATGCCGATTTTATCTCCATCCAAAGTACATGACAGGTTATATAATATACACTTGGAACTTAATTAATTACCCCGTTTTTATCGCAGTGGTGTTAATAGAAAATGTCATTACTTTCATGCTAATGTTTGCGGAAATGATGGTCTATTGACAAATGAAAGACAACACAATGTTTAAAATATGCACTATTTTAATTGCGCAAATTGCACATATCTGTCACTATTGTTTTGGACGGACAAATGCTCTCTCGAAAAGTGTTGTGCTGGAACGGTCCATGATGAAATTCTGACAAAAAAAAAACAATTTATAATCTCCTGAACACAATAGCTGTGTCTGACGTCAGAGGCAACTGCTGCCACTCCTCATGCAAAGCAGCTTCCAAATCGGCCAAATTTTGTAGAGGCTGATCTCATGCTTGCACACGACGTCCAAGGAAGTTCCAGGTGTGTTCTAAAAGATTCAAATCGGGGTTCATTGCAGGCCAAGGTAATGTTGTAATAGCGTTGTTCTGAAGGAATTCTCTCACAGCATGGGGACTATGTGGCCTTGCACTGTCGCCCATTAATACAGGGCGAGTAGCCAACGGGTGGCTGTCAAAATAAGGCACGACAACCTGATTGAGAATGTCCCGGATGTACTGATGGCCATTGATATTTCCACGTACAGTCATCATATCAAGTTGAAAATCACGAGACAGGCATCCCCGGATCATTACTGATCCTCCACCATAAGAAACGGTAGGCCTGATGTTCCTGGGCATACACACTCTCATTCGACCATCTTTGTCGTGAAGCAGGAGCCTACTCCCCTCTGACCAATGGACTATCCTCCATGTCCCGAGATTCCAATGTTGTCGTGCAATACACCACTCCAAACATCGTTTTTGATGTTGGTCGAACAGAGCTGGACTCTCGATGACACTTCAGGACCTCATTCCAGTGCTTCGAGACAGTTTCGGAAAGTTATGTTGCACAAACGCCTGTTGGGGAGCCACAGGCGTTTCTAAACTTACTTGAAGCAAGTAGTCCATGCCTAATGAGGCGTGCCAGACTCCGATATTCCCGAGGAAAGGTCTCTCGGGGTTGTCCAAGACTTGGTCGATCCTTAACATCGTTGGTTTGTTGATTTTTTTCGGACAAGTCTGCTGATTACAGATTTATTATAGCCAAGTTACCTTCCAATATGTCTGAATGACATGCCTGTTGCATGCATGCCAACGATATTCCATCTTAGTGCCTCTGACAGTCTCCTCCTTGCCATGTCAACATTTACTGATAATACAAATGACATTTGTTTTGTTTTATACCCAGATATTGCATGTGGATGATTGTGTTTTTGTGACATTTGTGGGTAGTATACTTCACGGGGACGAGAGGATGTGTTTGGGGGACGCTATCTATCTGAAATACCATGTATCACGAGATGAAGTATACTAATGTATTGCAAGACATTGTAATCATTAAAACATAATAATCCGTAACAGTAACTTCACTGTCATGGAACAGTTCAGAGGATGCTTAATTAGTTCCATGTGTATAGAATAGACACAAAACATTTGCTGACAACACAGTAGCAGGTAATTAATCCCCATAAGTACAACGGTTGAATTCTGATCAATTACCAGATGTATGTTTTCCATACTCCATATATTCTTTTTCTCCTGATGTATCTTCTTCAATTTTATAACAGTATTTAAAGTACAGAAGCGTACATGGAATTACAATCGTAAAAAACAACCATCACAACTGGAAATGCTCGAATTCGTTTTGCAAAATACCTTGTGTCGATAATATTGTATAAACCTGCTCGTACTGCAAGACATTGCAATCATTAAAATATTATAATCAGTAACAGCAACTTCACTGTCATGAAACATTTCAGGGGTGCTTAATTAGTTCCATGCGTTTTTGAAAAGGCACACAAATATTTGCTGACTACACAGTAGCATGTAATTAATCCCCATAAGTATAACGATGAATTCTGACCAATTACCAGATGTATGTTTTCCATACTCCATATATTATTTTTCTCCTGATGTATGTTCTTCAATTTTACAACAGTATTTAAAGTGCAGAAGCGTACATGAAATTAAAATCATAAAAAAACATCACGGCTGTGAATGCTCGAATTCTTTTTGCAACTTATCTTGTAACAAATCTTGTGTCGATAGATATTGTATAAGCCTGCTCGTATTTGTTCATTATGCTAACAAACGAATCAAAGGTTATTGAGAGTTTTACAAGCATTATGGAAGCATTGTGACAAGTAATCATATTGTGTATCAGTCAAGCATTATGATACCATAAATTTAGTCAATATACCAAAGCCTGTATGAAGCTCACATACTGAGTGCACATAACGGGTAAGCTGTTCCCATAGGATGAGGCCAGTGAGTACAGGCAGGAACATGTGGGTAATACCACCTACATGTTTCAGCTTCGACCTTGAGCCTGCGAGACACCTGGTAAAAGGTGTATACGGAAATGACAATTTGAGCGATGACCTTATGACTATATATTATTCCTATGCTGCTAACAGATTGGTCCGCATGCTGTCTTTTTAGAAATAGTTTTGGAGGTGTGTCCGTTTCGTTCTGGTGGACATTCATAGTATGATCGTTGTCGCTTTTGTCTGTGCTATGCATGAATACACTGATGGATATACCTGACAAAATAAAATATATGAGAATGCAAATTATTGAATATTGATACAGTTCGCCCGTAGTGGATTGGTCACTTTCCTCTGGTGTGCAATACTTCCCCGGACGCAATAATATTAGAGTTCAACACTAAGTATAGGAATTGTCACTAATAATCAAGATTAATGAAGCACCGGGTTAACCCGGTATTTCATTAATTAAAATTTTGCTGATGATGATTTTAATTACCTGGTAAACGCATGCGTGGGCATCACTGTCCACGCCTAGATTACGACCAATCCACGGCGACTGTAGTGTAACATTATTAAAACAAATCAGCACAGATGTGCTTTATGTACATGTAACGATACTCTTTTACCACACCTTTGACAGATTGTACGATCTTTTCCGGTGTTTTCCATGATTTAAGATCAAAGTCTGTGTGGAATCGACGCTGCTAGAGATGTTTGGTTACCCACTTTATGTGGAGGTTTCCCGCGGACTGACGTTGATCCAATGGCATATCCCTTTGATCACAAAGATTTACCAATATTCTTTCAGGCTCCAGGTATGGATATTTCAATCATTGAGCAACTAAGTCGCCTTGTAAACATCAATATATTAACACACTTAGTGAAACGTCGCAGCGTAATCATAAAACTACAGCTGCACTGAGTCTCCATTTATAATTATTTAGTAACGAAACTTGTCTAATAGTATTGGTAAATGCATTAAGGATTCGCTTAAATCAAGTGTATTTTCAGAAATAATTCTTTCTTTGCATACAAAATATTGAATGCTAATGTTATTATGTTCTATTAGATGAAATAATTGGGCCGCTCGGAAAAGTGAACCGTAGGGTCCAGACGATTAAATCTAAACGTAAGCGATGGACTATTTAAGGTCTAAACTGTTTCCAGGACACAACAGCGCGAATTTCTTATAGGATGTGACTGATGACTTGATAATTTGGAAACGGAACTCGTTTTTTTACTAATTGTTTTGCAACTTTACGACCCTTTCCAGTACTCCCACGACAATTACATCAATTCCCCCTCACACCAAGGCTTTGAAAAGGAAATACACTACCAGTAATAAAAGGGGTTGGGCAACCACTACAGGAAATCTAACGTGTCGCCATTCGCGGATATCTCATCTTGACCCAAGTACTAAATAGGTTTTGGCAGATCGTCGCCTGAGTGCTAGAATGGCATATGTCCCCTATGGGACATAGGGCATTCTAGCACTCTGGCGACGAGATGACAAATATATAAACCTGAGGCCCAGCAGTCAGTATTTCTCTTGGAAGTTAGAACTTACTCTTTCTCTTTATATACATATGTGTTTATGGTTTCTTTGTTTGTTTTGAGCATACCATTATGGACCATCAATACTGTAAATAATTGTCGACTACTGTAAAAGTCAATCACTACGAGCACGTGTCGCGATGTTTACATACCACCAGAAAACTCCTCCCACAATACAAAAACAGACACTGATTATTTTCATTGTTTGGAAGACAGAGTGGCAAGCCTGAAAATCAATGTGATGTTTTTGTTTGTGGTGATTTCAATATTAGGACAGGTGTGCTGCCCGGCTAGCAGGTAGGAATCTCCGTGAACTACGAGCAAGTAACCCTTCAAAGTTCTATAAATTATTTAGCAATAAAAATAAAATGTATAATTGCAACATAGGTATTTCGGACTTTTTTGAACATTTTAAAACGTTAACGGGTATTGAGGAAATATAGATAATATTGTAAACGAAAGTAACAGTAGCAGTGTTTACGTTGATCCGCTTGCCGGATTGAATGACCCTATCAGGGCTGAGGAAATTGATTACTTGATCAGAAACTTAAAAACTAATAAAGCAGCAGAGTGCGACGAAATGATTAATGAATATTTAAAAAAAAACGGCAGGACTTTTCTTGTACCCCTTCTGGTTCGGCTTTTTAATAAAATGTTTACAAGTGGAAATTTCCCAGAAGTATGGTGCCAGGGATTAATTGTCCCTGTGTTTAAGAAAAAGGGATCGATTAATAATACTAACGATTACAGAGGCATGACATTAATATCTGTTCTTGGCAAACTTGTTACCTCTGTTCTTAATAAAAGGCTGTTGGCCGTGGATCTTGTTACTGATCTACAATGTGGTTTTAAAAGGGGGGTTGGGACTGCTGATGCTTTGTTCATTTTGAAGGCTACTATTAATGAGTATTTGATCAATAGAAAACGTCCATGCTGCTGCTGTGTAGATTATGCGAAAGCATTTGATTCGATTAACACCGGTCTGCTCTGGTTAAAATTAGTAAGACGTGGAATAAGTGGTCCGTTTCTTAATGTTATTAAAAATATGTATAGTAAAATAAAAGTATCCGTAAAATGGAGTGGAGAAATTTCAGAAAGTTTTAAGCTGGGAGTGGGTTTGTTACAAGGGGATCGTTATCTCCTGTACTTTTTTCGTTATATGTTAATGACTTGGTTAACTTTTTTATAATGGTGAACATGTAGAAATGGGTTTTACTCCCCCTCCCCCCCCCCCCGTAATGCTGTTTGTGATGATGTATGTTGATGATTTGTTTCTGTTAGTAGATACCCCCTGTAAACTTCAAAAACGAATTGACTCGCTCTCGGAGTATTGCCGGGTAAATAAATTGAATGTAAACATAAATAAAACTAAAATAGTATGTTTCAGTAACAGTAAAAGAAGATTGAAAAGTGGTTATATCGGGGAAAAGCAATTGGTGATGTTGATGAATTTAATTATCTCGGGTGTGTCCTAAAATAATATGACAATACGCAAGGCGTAAGAAGGAACCCCAAAGTATCCAACATATTGAAATATTTCATTCCGCAACCATTATTCCAAAAAACATTTTGGTTTATTCAATCGAATCCCCGCAATTGTTTAATTTCAGCCAAACATTGAATACGTTTCACAGTACTAAATATCTTCCCATAGGCGACCATTACAACGTTCAGGCGAAAAAAAATATGGTCGCATCATTTTAAATTTTGCATTCAAATATTTTTTGTCAAGTATAGCCCTTCAGACAACTTTTTTCTGATTTTTAAACAGGGGGTCATGCAACAAATAAAAGAAAAACTAACAGAAAGGAAAGTGCTGGTCACATCTTCATATTTCTCAGGGAATTCCCAAACAAACCAATAGTCAAACAATTTTTTAGGTTCTGAAAGTCCTCAAATCGTCCTCTTTATTCATCTGGAACATTCAACAGTAATGCAAAATGTCAGAAGACTTCTTCAAATGTTTATTGAAACAATATATTTTCCCAAGACTGCTTAGTTTTGGGAATTACATAATTTCCGAGCGCTACTTTTCGAGGCAGGTAAATCTAATTAAAATATTTACAACAGTTATACCTATGAGTAAACCCAACCCTACCAAAGATGCATTTACCTCATTCATGTGATGAAAGAGTCATTTCTGCAATAGAATTCAACTTTTGGCTTCTGTCCACTCCAAAGCATGGGAAATTTGTTCTTTTGAAGAGACCTGTCCAATCTGTGTCAAACGGGCTTAAAAACTGGTATTGCCTCCGACAGAATTTCTACTCTGTTACCTAATAAGTTGGGAGGGATGAGAATTCACAGCTTTCTTTGAAACTAACCAAATCCCAAAATAAAACAAAATCTGCATCAGCACACAAAACCTTTTCACAAAATCTGTTTTAATTAATCAAACAGCAAGATAAATAGTGCCACACCACCATGAAACAATATGTCAATTTTGTTTCAAAATTGTGGTTGTGCAGGGCTTATAGTTCCTCTAAATTTGGGAGAATCCATTTGGCTTCTTGCGGAAATCGTTCCGAGAATTCAGACCAGCTACGGACCAGGATCCTATTAGGTCAGTGTGATTGAACCCCTGTTGCATACTGATAATACACGTTAACCCTTTACCCAATGCAGCTTTTTTAATTTTTACAACACCAACTACTGATTTTTACACCCCCGCCTCCCCCAGGGGCCTTAATCGCTCACCTGACGAGGTGGTTCAGAGAAGTATTTTGGATCAGATTCAGTTAGTCAAGGTTCATGTACACTACATTGGAATAATGTTTTGAAATTATTCATAATTCTAGTGTCCATGTCAGATGATTATTAGCATAGGTCTTCCTGATTGCTTCCAATTCTGACAGCTGTAGACAAGTACTGCCAAACTTCCAAGGGTTGTTGTGTCACTGCAGCTTGAAAGGCAAATTTTATGGAAAAGCTGTAAGGAATGGATTTGAACATTTATGAACAACCTCGAACCTAACCCACCATTGCCCAAATATTAAGCCACGGACACGAAATGAACAAACTCAAATCTGCTCCTCCCCTCCCCCCCACCCCCTTCCTGCGATACCAAATATGAAAGGGTTCTGACTGGCAGGAACCAACCTGGAACAAATTTACATCTGACCTCCCCAGAGATGTTGTACACCAAATATTAAAGCATTCTAACTAGTGGGTCTGAAGAAAGAGATTTTTAAAGAAATTTTCTTATGTTGCTTTGAGTTAATTTGCACTCCCATAATGAGCCCAAACATTAACCCATAGATTTGGCTTGAACAAACATGAATCTGACCCCCCCCCCCCCCTTAGAGATGCTGAAAGCCAAATATGAAAGGATTCTGACTGGTGGATCTGAAAAAATAGAGTTTTAAAGAAATTTCCTCATACTGCACTAAGTTAAACTTTGGGCTTCAATAGATAGACCAAATATTAACCCCGAGACCCGATTCAAACAAACTTCAATCTATTATAATTAGTTATAATTCGGGCTCCCACAGGGAGCCCATATATGAACCCAGGGACTTGGCTTTAACAAACTTGAATCTCACCTCCCTAAGGATGCCGCACACCAAATATCAAAACATTCCGACTGCTGGATCTGAAGAAGATTTTTAAAGAAAATTCCTCATTTTGAAGTAAGTTACAATTCGAGCTCCCACAGTGAGCCCACACAAGGACCTAGGGACATGGCTTGAACAAACTTGAATTTTGCTTCCTAAGGATGCTGCATAAAAAATATCAAAAGC
This sequence comes from Pictodentalium vernedei, assembly GCA_031216915.1. Taxonomy (NCBI): domain Eukaryota; kingdom Metazoa; phylum Mollusca; class Scaphopoda; order Dentaliida; family Dentaliidae; genus Pictodentalium; species Pictodentalium vernedei. The sequence goes on from CM062290.1 coordinate 407,921,299, forward strand.
ATTCATCTGCTGGATCTGAAGAAGATTTTGTAAGAAAATTCCTCATTTCGAACTAAGTTACAATTCAAGCTCCCACAGTGAGCCCAAATATGGACCTAGGGACATGGCTTGAACAAACTTGAATCTCAGCCCCCTAAGGATGCAGCATACCAAATATCGAAACATTCCGACTGCTGGATCTGAAGAAGATTTTTAAAGAAAATTCGTCATTTTGAACTAAGTTATAATTCTGGTTTCCACAGTGAGTCCAAATATGAACCCGGGGACTGGGATTGAACAAAATTGAATCTCACCCCCTAAGCATGCTGCATACCCAATATCAAAAGATTTTGCTGCTGGATCCTGAGAAGAAGATTTTCAAAGAAATTTGTCTGAAATGCACTAAGTTCAAGTGTGGGCTCCTATACTGAGCCCAAATATGAACCCAGGGGGCCAATTTGAACAAACTCGAATCAGATCCACCCCACAATGTGGCATATCAAATATCAAAAGATTCTGCCTGCTGGATCTGGAGAAGAAGATTTTTAAAGAAATGTGCCTGAAATGCTTCTATAGTGAGCCAAAATATGAATCCAGGGGGCCGATTTGAACAAACTTGAATCAGATCCACCCTACAATGTTGCATACCAAATATCAAAAGATTCTGCCAGCTGAATCTGGTGAAGAAGATTTTTTAAGAAATTTGCCTGAAATGCACTAAGTTTGAATTCGGGCTCCTATACTGAGCCCAAATATAAACCCAGGGGGCCGATTTGAACAAACTCAAATCAGATCCACCCTACAATGTTGCATACCAAATATCAAAAGATTCTGTCTGCTGGATCTAGAGAAGAAGACTTTTCAATGTTTTTCCCATTGCCTGCAGTGTTAAAAAGTGTTTTTAAAGTCCCGAAACTGTACCCTATGATAAAACCGATGGCAATTTTTTGGACCAATCCTTTCTGTTGGTCCTAAGGAAGCTTCACACCAAATAAAAATTCTCAGTGCCGCGCAGTTTTGGAGATATGGCATTTTACTTTTTTTTCTATTTTTAGCTCCTGCGGTTCCCACGGGGCTACAGAAAAAGAAAATTTGGCATAAATTAGGTACTTATGACCCAATAAGCCCTCACATAAAATTTGGTTCAAATCAGCCTCTCGGTTCGGAAAATAGAAATTTTGGGCAGGGCCAAAAAATTTGCCCCTCCCAAAACGACGTCAAATATAGCCCATCAAACTTCTCTTAAAGAAATCCAAGTCTACATCTTAAAAGGAAGCTGCATACCATATATAAAGTCTCTGCTACTGCTGGTTCATGAGAAGAAGATTTTGGTGCCCCTTGGGGGCATGTCACCACCCAGGAGAAGGGGGCAACTTCATTTGAACAAATCTGAATTGGCATTAGGTAATAAACATTTACCCAACATTTGACTAATGTAAAGTTAACGCCGGATGGACGGCGGACAGAATGTGATCAGTAAAGCTCCCACTGAACTTTGCTCAAGTGAGCTAAAAAACTATATTAATTTACAAATAAATTGATGGTGACATGAATTTCCCATTGTTTTTTTAATCACATTCTTGCTTCTGAACATATTTCACATTGTGTTTGATATTTTGCAATCTTTGTAAGAAAAAGCCTAAGTTTTCTCAGTTAAGGCACCTCGAGTCATAAAACAGTGATTTTTTCCAACAGAATGACCAGTACCTGCTACTATGGTGTCTCATGACACTGTTAAAATTCCTAAAATCATCAAATATTGATTCATTAGTGCTGTGCTTGTGCTGCAAATATCCACAAGTGCACTTTCACTATTTTGGTTTTAATCCACACAGGCATGCATTCTGTCAAAAGGAGTGAAATTGTAGAAAATATGTTCACAAAGAGGACAAATCAGTAACAGTAGAGTCACTGTGGACGGGTTGTAAAACACGCGTGGGCAGTGATGTCCACTCTTGCGTTTACTAGTCAATAAAAATTATCATCTACAAAATTTTAATTGATGAAGCACCGGGTTGTACCTGGTGCTTCATTATTTAAATTTTTGATGATTATACCTATAGTTAGTATTTGGCATCAAATATTATTGTATCCGTGGAAATATTGCCCATCCATGGAAAGTGAGCAGTACACAGCCACTGTACTGTATTTGTTTCAAGTATATAATATACTCTTTGATGTTTAATATATTTGTGATAGGCTGGGTCCAAAGTACTCAGTACTCGTAGTACTCGAGTACCACTTTTTTGATAAACTGCTCAATACTTGCTTATATTTTTCCGGGAATGGTAAATATGGATCTTCTTAACAAGCATTTGCAAGAACATCGCAGGAATGAAATCACCGTTCTCACAATTTGCGAAACCCTGGTGAGCCAAAATATAGGCTTGGCTTGAACAAACTTAAGTCTCACCCGCCTAATGATGGTGCATAGCAAATATCAAAAGATTCTGATTGGTGGGTCTGAAGAAAAAGATTTTTAAAGAATATTCCTCATACTGCACTAATTTCAACATTTGGACTCCCATAGAGAGCCCTAATATGGACCCAGGGATTTGATTTCAATAAACGTGTAAAAAAATCTTCCAAAGATGGTATATGTGAAATTTGAAAGGTTTTGGAGGAGTGAATTGGGTGAAGAAAAGTCTCAAATACGTTCTCCATTACCCACAGTGTTACAGAACGCTGACTAAGCATTTTTTCAAAGTCCCGAAAAAGTACCCCATGACAGACCTGACAGAAATTTGCTTAGACCATTCCATTCTGTAGGTTCCAAGGAAGCTTCACACCAAATAAGAATTCTCAGGGCCATGTAGTTTTGGAGATATGTGCGTTTTGAATTTTGTTCTATTTTTAGCTCCTGCGGTTCCCATGGGGGAATGGGAAAATATTTTGGGGCATAAATTAATTACTTATGACCAAATAAGCCCACAAATTAAATTTGGTTCAAAGCAGCCTCTTGGTTCGAAAAACAGAAATTTTGGGCGGGGCAAAAATACTTGCCCTCCAAGAATGAAGGCAAATAAAGACCCACAAACTTCTCTTGAACAAAACTGAGTCTACACCTCATAAGGAAGCAGCCCACCACATATCAAATCTGTGCTACTCCTGGTTCACAAGAAGATGTTTTAAGATTTAGGCAACATTTTTGGGCATGGCCCTACTGAGGGGCAGGGCAACTTGATTTAAACAAAATCAAAATGCAATGTCATAACAAACAAGCATCTCAAATTTCACTTAAATCGGTTCAGCAGTTTTGGAGGAGAAGATGCAAACACCATGTTCACGGACGACGGACGGCGAGTGATCACTACATGTACACCTCACCCTGACTGAAAGTCAGGTGAGCTAAAAACTCAGTGGACCATGAGTGCTGCAGTTGGGCGAGAAGCTTGGTTCAAGGAGAGAAGAAACTTGTAGCTGCTGGTTTTCGAAAGTATTGTTAAATCCCAATAAATAAATGAACAAGAGGCCCCACAGGGCCTGAAGTGCTCACCTTGAACAGAACCCGATATAAACAGAGAACAGAACACGATATAAGAGGCTAAGAATGAATCTACATTAAGCAATCCATCTCCATAGGATACACTGCAAATCGTTGAGCCCCTCAGGAGTGACAAAACAGCCCAAGCATCATGCCTTTTCTTTAGTTGATCATGATGTAAAATGTGGAGCTCCCCCCCCCCACGCCCCTTGATACAACCTATGTAGATTACTCTTCACCTCTAGAGGGTACTGAATAAAAATGTCTAATTCTTCAGCTACTTGGCCACTTCTGGCTCCCATAGGGAGCCCAAATATTAACCCAGGCACTCGATTTGAACAAAGTTGAATCTGATCTCCTTAGAGATGCTGTATACCAAATATGAAAGCATTCTGAGTGGTGGATCTGAAGAACAAAATTTTAAAGAAATTTCCTCATATTGCCCTAAGTTAAAATTTGGGCTACCATAGCAAGCCCAAACTTTAACCTACAGACCCGATTTGAACAAACTTGAATCTCACCCCCACCCCACCCCCTCCCCCTTACAGATGTTATATACCAAATACGAAAGCATTCTGACTGGTGGATCTGAAGAAGAAGATTTTTTAAAAAAAACTTCCACATATAGCCCTAAGTTAAAATTGGGGCTACCAAAGGAAGCCCAAATATTAACATAGGGACTTGGTTTGAACAATCTTGAATCTGACCATCATAACAATGAGGGTACCAAACATTAAACAATTCTGACTCGTGGTTCTGAAGAAGATTTTTAAAGAAAATTCCCCATAAAATTTGGGCTCCTGCATTGAACCAATGGGCTTCATTTTAATAAACTTGTATCTGACCCCTCTATGGATGCTGTATACCAAATATCAAAAGATTCTGAACATTGGTTCTGGAGAAAAGATTTTCTAAAATGTTTGCAAAAATGCTGCGCCAACATTATTCTGCTGCCCTCTGCAGAACTCCCTAACAACAACAGAGGACATTTTTTTTTACCATTCAATTCCACTGGTCCTAAGGATGCTTCATACCACATAACAGTTCTCTGTTCCAAGTGGGTTGGGAAACATGGGAGTTTGAACATATTTCTATTTTTTGCTCCTGGGGTTCCCATGGGGATGCAGGGGTTTTTTGCATGAGGCAAGTACTTATAACCCAATATTACCACATACTGAATTTCATTCAAATCGGACCATCGGTTCGGAAAATAGAAATGTTGGGTGGTACCAAAAATCTAACCCCTGCCATTACAAAGCCAAATATTGCTTCACAAAGTACGTTTGAACACACGTGATTCTACACCTCAAAAGGTAGTTCCATAACGAATATCAAGTCACTGTACCCACTGGTTCATAAGATTTTAAAAAATATTTTGGGAGCATTTTACCCCACCCCCTCCCTATGGGGCTGGGCATGTTGAGTTAAACAAAAATGTAATACCCCTTTGGTACCATTACTCACACATACTTTAACTTGAATTGACCAAAACATGGTGTTGATGGATGACAGACGGATGGACAATGGACGGAGAGCGATTAGATAAGCCCTGCTTGACATTGTCGAAGTAAGCTAAAAAAAAAAATTAAATGGTTCATGTCCGATATTTTACCCATGTTATTAAAATTGATAAATTTGTCCCCAGAGTGCAACAAGGCTTTTGCTATAGCATTGCAAAGCCTTCTTGCACATAAGCGATGGAATACACCGCCACCCATGCCATTCTGCAGATTATGAGGCATAAAACAAACAACGAACATGAACTTATGCATGAATATTATTACAATGAATACACTGTTTTACACAAAGGAATACCACAGAATCCAGTGTAGACTGATTTCAAAAAGTCCTCCGTAGTGGAAGGGCAATTTTAACAAACATACAGGCCCAAATAAGCTTCATACACAGTGTAACAATTCCACAAAAATAATAAACATTCATATATGTTTAATAGGAATTACATGTAGGAGTATTGTAATTAAAAGTCAATTGTGTGCTTGTTTATAAACTTATATGACTTTGTTATCAGAGGTTAAAATATATTTATATTTGTAAACATACCCACCCATTTAGATTAGTCCCTTCTCATAGCAGTGACACAGACATACAGTACAGTTGCTGGTCATAATCCTTGCATGGGCAGTGCATGATGTCCATGCATGTTTTTTCCGGGTAATAGAAAATCATCATCAATAAAATTTTAATTAATGAAGCACCGAATTGTATCCTGTGGTTCATTACTAAATTTTTTGATGATTATTGCTGTAAATAATGTTTGAAAACTAATATCATTGCATCCGCAGAAATATTGCCCACCCATGGAAAATGACCAGTCCACGGCGGCCACACTGTAGGCTTCGCGGATGGAAGGGGCATATGCCCTCCCCAATTTCATTTATGCCCCCACCCCTTTCTCCTGTTAACCCATATAATGAACATCCGAAAAGACATTTTAATATCTAGATATTTATGCTTGTTCGCAACTTATTATGGACACAAATGGACACAGAGTCAAGGCAACTGTGTTTTACTGTCTTGAATTTCAAATTATTATTTTTTTGGGGGGGGGGAGGGGGTGCACCCGACCCCCTCCACTGATGAGAGGGTCACATACCCCCTTGTCCTCACCCCTATTTCACTGCTATGTGGCTCAGGTGATTCTGTGCATCATATTCTTTATGACCCGGCCCCACTCCCACTAGATACATGTATTATTCTTGCCCCTACATGTAACTTAGATATCCTGGCTAAGCACCAGTATAATGGTAAACTAACATCAAATTGTGTGCTTATGTACAGTAGCTAACATATTGGAATAGAATAATGTGCTTTGTCAGAAACTTGATCAAGTATTGATGACAAACAACAATTTTCATTACCAGTAGCTGGTGCCAGTAATAAAGTAAGATTTGCAAATATCACCCTGCATTTTTTTCAGCTATTAACTAACATAAAATTGTGCGCTTCATGAAAACCATTTCGTTACTACCTGTTAAAAATGACTGTTTCTTGTTTTGCTCCTTTTCTGGCGGGCATACTAAACACCGAGGCAAACCGAGGGATACCAAGGTGAATGACAACAGGAGAGAAACGGGTATGAGGTGTTGTGTTCTTTTTATTATTTATTTTTGGTGTATAAGGTCACATTTATCCTCGAAACAGCTTATTGTGACAATGACAGTTTTACGGATGGAGGAAACTAGAGTACCCCAAGAGAACCACCGAGCAATGGCAAGCAACTGTGAGCTCCCAAACATACTACACAAGCAGGGTTAGCCTTGTTCTTAGACAGGTGCACCAAGGACATGCTGTATGCCTTAGTACACAGCATACCTTGCCCCCACATGGGTAGTGGGGGTGAAGTGTCTTACCCAAGGACACAAAGCTGTTGCCGCAGGTGGGATTCGAACCGAGGATCTCTCGGCTTGCAGCCTGCAACTCCACCTACTGAGCCACTGCACCCCTGGTGGTGTATTCCGATTATGTAAATAGATTTAAGCAGTATGTGTGTGGTTTTAATGCCATATTTGAGAATTATGGGTGCTGAAGTAATAAGAATGCGCTGAAAAATCTTCCCTTTGGTATTTAGTAGGTAGCTTGGTAAGGTAAAGTGACCTCACCTCAGTAAGCAACAGTGTGAATGCCGACAGCCATCTTTAATATCGGGCCGTACTCAAAAACACTCGTTCTCATCCCAAGGTGATAACAAAGGTACCCAAGAAGTTTCATGAAGATCGGTTCATAAATACAGCCTCCAGCACTTGCCATATTGACATGTGCACTTACAGTGTGTAAGTAGCACAGAATAAATCAAAGGTCATCTAATTTGCATAATTTCTGCACGAGAAAAAAACCTGTATTATACAGTATTTTTTGTGATGTATTCCATGTCACTAAACATTCATACAAAAATTTATTCAAATCAGAACTTTCATACAGAAGTTCTGTACATAAAACTGATTGCACTAATTTTGGTACAAAATGGCTGCTGGTGGCCATAATGAATTTCGAACTGCACCCAAAAACACTTGATCTCGTCCCACGGTGATAACAAAGGTACCCAAGACGTTTCGTAAAGATCGGTTCATAAATGCGGCCTCTAGCCTGAGCCGTATAGAAGTTGTGTACAAAAAACTGATTGGACCTAATTTTGGTACAAAATGGCCACTGAAAGCCATCTTAAATTTTGGATCGCACCCCAAAACACTCGTTCTTGTCCCTAGGTGATAACAAAGGCACCCAAGAAGCTTGGTGAAGATCGGTTCATAAATGCAGCCCCAAGCCCGAGCCGTATTGACATGTGCACTTTCGGTGTATAAGTAGCACTGAATAAATCAAAGTTCATCTAATTTGCATAATTTGTTGTATTATATGTGATGTACTCCATGTTACTAAACAATCATACAAAAATTTATTCAAATCAGAACTTTCATACAAAAGTTCTGTACAAAAAACTGATTGCAGTAATTTCAGCACAAAATAGCTGCCGGCCGCCATCTAGAATTTTGGACTCCCCCTAAAACACTCATTCTCACCCCATGGTGATAACAAAGGTACCCCAGAAATGTTGTAAAAATCGGTTCATAAATACAGCCTCTAGCCCAAGCTGTACAGGAGTTCTGAACAAAAAACTGATTCTACCTAATTTCGGTACAAAATGGCCACTGGTAGCCATCTTGAATTTTGGACCGCACCCAAAAACACTCATTCTCGTCCCAAGGTGATAACAAAGGTACCCAAGAAGTTTCATGACGGTCAGTTCATAAATACAGCCTAGCCCGAGCTGTATTGACATGTGCATTTACTGGGTATACATGTAAGTAGCACTGAATAAATTAAAGTTCATCCAATTTGCATAATTTCAGCACGAGAAAAAAAACTGTATTATATGTGATGTACTCCATGTTACTAAACATTCATACAAAAATTTATTCAAATCAGAACTTTCATACAGACGTTCTGTACAAAAAAACTGATTGCACTAATTTCTGTTCAAAATGGCTGCTGGAGGCCATCTTGAATTTTGGACCGCACCCAAAAACACTTGTTCTCGTCCCACGGTGATAACAAAGGTACCCAAGACGTTTCGTAAAGATCGGTTCATAAATGCGGCCTCTAGCCCGAGCCGTATTGAAATGTTGTTCCCAAACAGAATTTTAGACTTGGAAATTTCATAGTATTGTTTTTGCCTTAGTTATGGTGCTTTTTAAGTAATGGGCAATTTAGTTTGAAAAAAGGGGTTCATGAAGGTTCAGTCACAGGAAGATTCACCCCCCCACCCCCCCCCCCCCCCCATACTTTTTCTAAAATATTCGGTCTCAGTCGTGGTCGAATGTCATCACCTCTGAGGTGAAATCCTCACATAATTTTTTTTTTAAATATTCTATGCATTTTTTCTATTGTTTTTTTAAGGATTGATGATTACTAATTATGACAAAATTACAAGTGCGATATGAAACAAACCTTAATGGAGCTGGATAAAAAAAAACCCTTCCCAAAACAAGCTGAGAGGTTCTCAGCTCGAATCCCAATTGCGGCAACTGAATCAAGGCGTACATGTACTGCACATTGATGATGCACTTGTCTTCAACCAATGCTAACCCTGCTTGCTTGGAGGTACAATGTTGAGAAGCCTGACAGTTGCTTGTCATTGTTGCTCGGTGGTTCTCTCCGGGTGCTCTGGGTTCCTCCCCCAGTAAAACTCTTGGGTGGCCCTGGCTGTAAAAATTGTTGTTAAACCACAATAAATAAATAAATCAAATTTGCTGAATCCAAGACCTTTGAATGATGGCTTTGATTGGGGTGTGTGTGTGTGTGTGTGGGGGGGGGGGGGGGGTTGTTATACAGTGGTGCCCACTTAATTGGATATATCTTAATTGTATATCCCTGTTAACAGAATATAATTTCCCAATACAAAACCATTTACCATGCCTCCAGAACAAATTTGACCTGGTAATTGAATATAGGTTATAGAGTAATCTCCTGTCAATTGAATAAAAAATCTTGTAACATCTTGAGAAATTACACTGACTCTTCCCAGTTTTCCTTTGGTTATAGACCAATTTGGCCTCAGTACATTCAATACGGGCATTTAATCTATTATATCTTGTTTGACAGAGCTCATGGAGCTCTGTCAAACAAAATATAATAGAATAAATGCTAAGTTTATTTTTGGAATACAGGAAAGTGACACAATCCCTGTTCATTGAATACTCCTGCTAATTGAATAATTTTATTGGCAAAGTGGCTCTTCAACTAACAGGGTTCCTCTGTACAGCAAAAACAAATATCACAAACTAATAATGAAACTATGTACTTGTGAAATTTTCATGTGGTCATTCTACAACATGTTTTAGCTGGAACTATACAGTTTTGAAGGTTAAAGGGCTCAGTAGTTAGAGGTGTAGGCTGCAAGCCAAAGGGTCCTCTATCAAATCCCACCTGCGGCAACCACTTTGTTTCCTTGGGCAATACACTTCATTCCCATTGCCCACGTAGTGCCATTGCGTCCGAAGGCATGCTGCATGTCAATCGTACACTTGTCTTCACCAATGCTAGCCCAGATTGTGTGCTGTTTGTACGTTAGATGTTTGTAATTGCTTGATGGTTCTCTCTGGCTTTTCCCACCTGTAAAAATGTCCGACATGAAGCGACCCTGGCTATCGAAGTGTCATTAAACCCCAATAAATAAATCAATAAGAATCATGTGTCCCTATTCTGGAGAACAGTTTGGGGCAAATTGCCAAAGGATGGTTTGGGTTAGATTAGTATCCAGTTTGGGTCAAATTGTTGGAGGACAGTTTGGATGCAATTCTCACGAATTCCAGTCACTTTGGCCCCAGGTAATTTCGGCCCCAGTCATTACGGCCTCTGGTCAATTCAGCCCCAATATACCAGGTCATTTCGGCCGCTATAAATATTTTCAAATATTGTTTGAATTTTAACATTTTTCTATTTAATTTTTTTTCAACATTTGTATCTCAAATAGATATTCAGGTATACATATGATATATGTCTAGTAGATTTTCTTTCATGATGAATAAATTAAAGAAAAGTTTCAGCATGTCGAAGGTGCACATGGACTATGTGGGATTTGAAATCCATTGCGACCTGAATAATTTTATTTGCTTATGAATCTACGAGAGCCTGAAGCGAGGGTCAGTAATGTTATTTGGTTTGAGTGTTTGCCTTGGAAGTGGGGTACTGGGGTCAGACCCCCGTGGAACTGGAAGGGGACTAGGAATTGCGCATAACTACAAGGATTCTGCTCTGTGTTTTAGAAAATGTGGACATATTTATGGTAGTATCGAAATCGCAGTTTGGTGGTTGTTTTAGAAAAAAAAGAAAAGAAAAAGAAACCCTGTGAACCTCAAACTGGAAGGTGACTAGGAATTGTGCATAATAATATGAATGAATGACTGATTATACTTTGCAAAATTTCAAAGTAAAATAATTTATCTTACTTATATAGATAGCATCTTAAATGTATGCAAAATTGAACACATGAATAATGTTTAATGTCATGTATAACTTTTCTGTACACTGTGTAAATACAAATAACTGAACATTACTTAATAAAGGTAATTACCCATTACTTCTAAACATGAACTATGCACTGATCTTTATAGATCTCTACACTTAAAATGGTGCCGAAATGTCCAAGGGACCGAAGTGACTAGGGCAGAGATGACTTTGAGGTCGAAGTGACCAGAGAAAGAAATGACTTGGAGCCTAAGTGATTGGATACCATTCTAACAGATGAGAGACGTTAATTATTACAGAACACATCGAATGTGAATTTACTGCAGAGATAATTGCTCGACGATACACATTATATTAATATTTTTTTCAATAAATATCGAAAAATCTATTAAATTTTTTTTAAGAATTATTTTCAGGAGTTAAAACGAATATCGTAGCGTATCTAAAATATCCTAATAGATGTGTACTGCTTTTCTTTTGGATGATTCTTCCCTGGGCCTAGTTCTCCCCAGGCCGAAGATTCCCCCAGTTCCCGAAAAAAGATGGCATGCCATTTTCAATGGCGGTAAATATCCAAAAGGGTTATTATTTTCCATTTTTTGGTGTTTGAAACTACAAAGCACTGTTCAGAAATACAGATGGCACCAAAAAGTAACACATTATTACTTTGTTTTGGTTTCTGAAAGCAACCTGTCAGTATCACTTTTTCGAATTACACCCATTCGTCTGCTAACCAAATCATCCGCTGCAATTTTACCCAAGTCGTCCTCTACAATTTTACCCAACACGTCCGAAACTCGTTCGCTGGGGGAAAGTATTCAAGTATTGTATTTTGAATCATTTTTTTTTATTTATGTAATAATTTTGTTGTATACTTTATTGTATATTACCTATTGCAATATATCTTAATGTACCTCCTTGCTTTAAATTTCATATACGTGTACGAAATTCTGAAAACAGAAATGTCAGAACAAAATAAACTACCCAACAATCTAATAAATTTTAATTTTTGTTTATTCAATGGTTTACCTATAATAATTATATTATTACAGTAAAAGTTCTTAAAGTATGTGTATGTTATATTAAGTTCCACAACATAATCTTATAATTTTGCAATTTTTCTTTGAAGAGCTCCACCGGCAACTTACAGTGAATAATTGCAAAATTATTAGCAGAAGTATTTTAAGAATTAATTATATAAAGAAATGCAACAAAATTTGTTATATTAAGTTCTGCAACATAATCTTATAATTTTGCAATTATTCATCGAGGCGCACAGTCACTTTACAATGAATAATAGCAAAATTTTTAGCAAATGTATTATAAGAATTAATTATATTAAGAAACGCATCAAAATTTATGGTTTATTAAATTCTGCAACATAATCTAATAATCTTGCAATTATTCTTGGAAGAGTATCACCGACGCTTTACAATGAATAATCACAAAATTATTAGCAAATGTATTATAGGAATTAATAATATTAAGAAACGCATCAAAAATGTTATAATTATATTAAGAAATGCATCAAAACTTGTTATATTAAGTTCTGTAACATAATCTTATAATTTTACAATTATTCCCAGGGGGGGGGGGGGGGGGCTGGGGGCACCAAAAATTTGTAAGACGTGATGTGGGGGTGGGTGGGTCTCTTGAGTGCACCAGAAATGTGCATTTCCAACTTGTGCATTTTTTTGGAATTTTTTAAAAACATATCAATATATCAGCCAATATATGACATCATTTGTGTTTCAAACCTTAAAGATGATGCTGCACATCACACTCTTAACAAATAAATACAACACCAGGAGGCTTTATATGTGAGAATATTGGGCTTAATCTGGGAAAATGTCACACGTTAGTAGGGGGTGGGTGTCTTATTCGAAATGTAGAAAATGTGCAGACAATATTGTCCTTGACAAGCGGACGACTCGGCTTGCGGACGAAACGTCCGTATACCCTTTTTTCAAGCAAATGTTTCCTTACTTTTACAACACCTTAACATTCGGATAATTCAAAAACTGAGTTTCTGTTCGTCTTGATATTTCATGAGATACGTGTCAATGCATGTCTGTATACAATCGCACCAATATAACAACAATTATCAGTTATATTATCGGTTATAACTTATATGTACGTTTTTTTCGATTGAGGTTTATCACTGGCAGGCAAGCTGCAACGAAATCAGGACTGAGAGTTCGATCTGAAATGACGAGATCATCAGCTGAGCATATTGACAAACCTCCAGAAGGACAGAACTCGAGTAATAATAATAACACTTTGGTCGGACGCTGATATGTCGCGGTTCTCGGATGAGAAGACCTGGTTACCCCTGAAGTGTAGATATGTTGGCCAATGTATCACGCAAAGCTTTAGGGCGAATTAGATTGCAACAAAATACATTTGATTCCCAGAGGGGGACAGGCCAATTGCAATTGCATGGGCAATTCGACACTGGAAGTTACGTGTTTTTTTCACTGAAATTTACTGTCCACTTCAAAAATCACATTGACGGCTATAGAGAATTCTGTTCTGGAACACATTTATCTGACTGGGTATGTGGAACCCTTTGCGGGCCTACAGCCCACTTGGGGTTCCTATAATGGTAAATGGGATATAACGCAAAAAACACTCGCCTTGCAAAGTCGTAGAGCCATGTATTGTCTGCATAACAAGTGTGAAGACCTGGGACTTGACGTACAAACAAAGTTACACTTATTTGATACCTATGTTGCAAGCATTCTGAATGATGGGTGTGAAGTATGGGGTATGCACAAAGGCGACGACATTGCAAAAAATACACTTACAATATTGTAAGATAATTTTACACACTCATTCTAAACCACCAATGTCATCGGGTATTGTGAACTAGGTCGTTTTCCCATGTATGTCCTTAGACAAATACGTATGCTAAAATATTGGGTCAAGTTGGTATGTTCGGAGAACGCTTTGCTGAGAGGTGTTTATACATATATTGTTGATAAAAATCAGAGCCCTTGGATTAGAGAGACAAAATCTCTCTTAGAAAATATAGGATTGGGGTATTTGTGGACGGGATATATTCCTCTAAACACAAATGCTATTGTAAATGAAATTACAAGGCGCGTACGTGATCAGTACTTACAAACGGTTTTTAATGATCTAGAAAATAGTCCTAAATTTTTATTATATAAAAACCTTTTTCATTCATTCGAATTACAGTGGTATCTGAAAGAATCCATCCCGGTAAATCTTTTAACCCCTATTACTAAAATAAGATTGTCTTCTCAAAGATAATATAACGAAATAGGGCGGTACAATAATACCCCGAGAACCGAGAGGTTATGTAACTTATGTAATAGTAATAAAATTGAGGACGAATATCATTTTATATTAGAATGTCCCTTTTTCCAAGATTTGCGTAAAAAATTCATCAAACCTTTCAAAACCAAGAAGCCAAGTATGTTCAAATTGTGTGGGTTACTCTCCGGTAACTCGCGGTCCACCTATATAAACCTAGGAACATTTCTTAAAAAGGCATTTGAATTATGTGAATGCAATGTCCAGTGAGGATGAAGGTGGCAAAAATTGGAAAACTTTTCTGCCGTGTTATGCTCCCGAAGAAATGATGGTATGTACATGCATGTGTATGCACGCATAAGTATATGTGTATGTACATATATGTATGTGGGTATGTGTATGTGTGTGCATGTGACCAGCAGTGGTTTTGTGCAGGATCTTATATTGCATATTGCTTCTTCATCTAAGGTTTTAACTATTATCGGTCATTCGAGGGAGCCTACTGACATTTTCCAATGATTTGTGCTGGAGCAAATCCAGAGTAACAAAATAGTAATTGTTGTCCAGGATCCTATATTTTATTCCTATCTCAGATATGTACTATTATAGATCATTGGAGAGATCCTACGGGTACTTTCCAATGATTTATAATGGAACAAACTCACGCTGACTTAAATTCACCAAATCTGTTCTGTTTAAGGTATGCGCTGATGTATGCAAACTGAAATGATGTACTGTTGGCACCTATGGGCAGAAGCCCACGGTGTGTTTATTCGGTTATTTAAATAAAGATAATCAGCACTGTAAAAGTGATTACGCGTCTATGATATTAATACAATTATCGGAAAGAATTTTTTTTTTTAAAATAAGGTCTGGCCTTTATTTTAGTTAATGGTTTAAGCAGAAATGAGGTGAAAACCCCTTTACAATGAAAGTCAAAAAAAATTCTGCAAAACCTATGATTCGTTATGGTCTCAACCACAGCGTCGGTCACTATCACAAATATTTTATGGACACTTATTTGAGACAACAATGCAGCGACCAACGCCATACGTTGGTATTATAAACAAGTGTACCACAAACGAGCATCTGTGTTGTTCTCCGACGTCTCAATTCTGCTAGTATAGTCTATCTAAATCCCAGGCGTCATGCGGTTTATCCGCTCGGTAGGAGTTGTATTCAAAGTGACAAATATCCCTTAAGTTCTCAAGTACACATGTGCGAAAGCCTCTCCAGGTAGGGTTTCAGATGAATAAACACTTTTAAGTGTTATTGTTTTTCAAATGTATTCAGCAGTTAAACTGTCACTTCGAATCCATAGATAATCTTTTCCGTACTAGTTTAATCTAGTGCTTTTTGTAACTGGGGTTACAAACTTAGCTCGTACCCGACGGATTCGCGTGAAAAATGAGTGTATACCTCAACGTTTGCAGAAAGCAAGTAAAGAAGACTGCACTGCATGTAGTTTTGTTGTGTGGAGTTCTTTCAGTATTGATCTGCTTTGATTCTTCGTAAATATTCGACATAGGCATTGTGCTGCTGCAGAAATAGAGGTCACCCCCTGGCAACTTCACTCCACTCTGATACAGAAGGCTGATAAGTAGTTACCGAGGGCTGATATCTCGGCCGAACTAAAACTAACCAATTAATAACCCCTTTATTTATTAAAGAAAAAAAAATTAAATGCTTTCAGATATGTTGCAGTTTTCTGCCAATGTTATTATTTCTCATTCTTTTCGCAAACTACAACACTAATAATAATAATAATAATAATAATAATAAATAATAATAATAATAATAATAATAATAATAATAATAGTAATGATAAAATAATAATAATGCTTTATAAGCCTAAAATCCACAAAAGTGTTTTTTGTTTTTACGGTAGCCAAAAGAATGCCCGTTGAAAGAGATGTGTTTTGAAGCTTTATCTTAAATGAACTCACAGTCTGAATTATATTTTTTATACTTTTGCGGAGCGAGTTGCACACTGTGTGGGCAGCCTCAGAGAATGCTCCGTCGCCCGCCGTCTTCATTTTGACCCTTGGCTGTGAAAGCAAAATTGTATTGCTGCACCTTTGGGTTCTGAAATGTTCATGCCAATTCAGAAGTTCAGAGAGGTAAGACAGTGCAAGGCAATGAAGGCACAAGCGGACCAACCATTACGTATACAGTCCCTGTAAAGTAGTCTTCCAAATTACCCCAGTAGTTACATATGATTACATGCAATCACTCTTACTGAGGTTCAATTTAGGTCACCTTGTCTATTTACAGAGGAACTTTTTTGAGTGGGTGGAGCTAATTAATGTTTTTTTGGAGCACTAGTCTGATAAAGCATACAAAACACAACATCTGTTAGCCTTGATAAGCTTTATCTCATTATTTTTTTTTTTAATTGGAAACTCTGCAAAACACAGAAACAATAAATACAGTAAACAAAAATAATTAGACACAGTATATACACCTTAAAATCAACAGATAGGTTGATGTATATTGTTTTGAGATGTTGTTTACAACCTTTCTGGCAACTTTTATTTATCAAATGTTATTAAACATCTTTTTGAAAAATTATTCTGAATTTTGCATACATGTACATAAATGAAGAAATCTCAATATTGATTACCTAAAAGTATCTGAGACAATTATCAACCTAACTCGGCAGTAGTTTCCAGTCAAGTCTTGGCTGCTTACATGCAGCCAAGTCTTGACTAGAAATTACAGCTACGGCATTACTACTTCTGGGATGCGGTAGGTGGAATTCCCGAGAACAATCTGGGGACTAACTGAAAAATAAATAACAATAGGCGAATTGATAATAAAAGTAAAGGAAAACTCAGGTGACTTTATTCGCAGCATTTTTTGTGAGCTGGAGACTTCAATTTATTATAATTGTCCAAGTCATGCATTTTCTTTTTTACTTCTTCTGCCGTGTGCTCAGCCTGCAACCACATTTTTTGTATTTTATTTTTTATCTTGGGTATCAGGTCCTTCCACTCCTTATTTACAGTAGAAACTAGTTTTATTGAATCCTTGAAGGTAGGTTTGGGTTGCGTTGTCAGAATTACTACTCTCCTTTGCATTAAATAACGGAACAGTTCCTTGCCACAGGCGTAGTTTGGGGTTTGGAGCGCATTTCAATTTGTCTTTAAAAACATTTTTAGTGAGCGTGATCATATTTTTCCTCCTTGAAAAATATTTTTTTCCAGTGAAACATCTTTCATAATTTCCATGAAATTTGGAATTTTTATTTTATAATTGGCGAAATCCATTTTCTTCTTTTCTTGTAGACAGTCCCAAACATATCGAAATAATAAGGAAATCCCTTCTGACAGCTTGCTGAATTGGAATTGTATTTTTTTTTTAGTCCTGGTGATTTGCTCTGATGTTAGAATTATGTAAGTTTTCTTTGACATGCCTTTTTTCCTTCATTGGTATGCTTTTCCCAATCTTTCCCCCATTTTTGTGATAAGTTCTTTCATATCTGCTTGGCGGAGCTTCCCTTTGGTGAGTTTTGGAACTTGTCCACACAGTATGAAATTCATTCCAGAAAAGACACCCTTTGCTGTTGAATGGAACACAATGAAAGTTAAATTTCCAACTCGTTTTTGTCTAGCTAGGTATTTCCTAAAGCACTTCTGTATTTTGTTGGGTTGCGACGTGTTTCTCGCAATACTCGGTAAATGCCTCACTTGCCTCTGAATTGTACGATGAATTATGAATTTCAAAACTGATGCGTTTTCACATATTTTTGAAAATCTTCAGAAATGGGTCCGACTTTTCAGGACCGCCTGTCCTTGTATGACTATAACAGAAACGGTCGTGCTCGCAGTTGACATGTTCACCGGTTTCAGATTGAAAACGCGCCAGTGGAAATGGGAGGCTCTCAATAAACAATGGAGCTATATAAACGAATTTCATCATGTATGGTGTAAGTTTCTTGTAGGTGTATCTCATGCAGAAGAGTTGATACAAACTTTCCGCATGCAATTTGTATTGCACTTTATCGTCACTTGAATAGCCCCAGATATAATCAGTGCTGTGCAATGAACCCTCCATCCTTCCTTCAATTAAGACTGGGTTGGGATCTTTTTTCAATATTACCATCATTTCAAAAAAGTGGTGCCACATTCTTTTAAATAAACACAATTTGGCGAAAGAATCCGGAAAATTCAAATTTTTCTCGATGTTTTCTGTAAGTTTTGTAGAAATTTGTTTGTTAGTTAAAACTTCTTGCAACACATGAGGAAATTCATCAGACAACCCTTCAGGAGACGGTGAAATTATTGTGAATACATGATCTTTGTTGAGTTTAATTGGTTCAGGGTGGCCTTTTTGGTAGAAGTGGATTTGGATATTTCCCTGTTTTACTCCTCTTCTATTGATGTTATTTTCTAAGTTTTACAGTTTTTCATTTTTGAATGCTTCACCATCCCCTCCTCTTTGTTCACTTACATTTCCATCCGAAAGAATATTTCCAATTTCTAAATTTAACAATTTTTCCACACACCTTGTTAAAGCATGCAATAGGCAGAATGCTGTGTGATTTATTGGTATACAGCTCAGTAGGGATGAAGGGTGTTTCCTATCAATATCAATGGGTACGGGTGTCCGCATTCCAGATTTTATATCAACTTTTTTCTATCTTTTTTTTGTCATGTGAGTATATATATTCCATATATGCCATCCCGGGAAAGGGTAAACATGCGTATATTTTACCATAGACTAAACTTAGACCCAAATTCCGTAATACAATTATTGTTGGGTTTGGTACGTCCAAAGGACGTACCAAACCCCAAAATTATATTACGGAATTTGGACCCAAGTTTGGACTAGTTTTACTATTACTATAGCCTGACTAGCTGCGAACTTGTGACATGCAATATCTCATTATGTAAAGGCGACGTCGACAGTATTATGTTGCTAATTATTTTTATAACTTTTACTATCTCCCACAGTCAATGTGGCCATAGGGGTTGCGTACGTTATGTCAATACTGTTAGGATACCCATAATTGGTGAAAAATGTGTGTGATCTAATCACGGACGTCTGGAGACGTCTGGAGACGTGATTAATATTACCCCAACGTTACCCGCCCCCTCTTATATGCCCCCCCCCCCCCACACTTCCAAATTAAATAGCATATATTTTTTTTTTTTTTTGGGGGGGGGGGGGTGCATATAAGAAGAGGTGTTTTGAGATAGGGGTGATATAGATCAGGTTTCCAGACGCCTGTGGTCTAATAATTCTGGCAATTTGGCCCGTTTAGTGAGTAACGAAAATGTGCTGTCCTCAACCCGTTAAGTAGATGCCAGCTTTCCTTCTTGCGAATACATGGAAACGCAACCAAATTGTGTAAAGTTCTTTTTCATTGTCTGGAATATGTCTGTCACTGCAGGATAAAAAGGTGTGTATTTCAATGACTCTTTTCGAAAGG
Organism: Pictodentalium vernedei; assembly: GCA_031216915.1. Classification (NCBI taxonomy): domain Eukaryota; kingdom Metazoa; phylum Mollusca; class Scaphopoda; order Dentaliida; family Dentaliidae; genus Pictodentalium; species Pictodentalium vernedei. Next base: position 407,940,957 of record CM062290.1, read on the forward strand.
TGCTTCAACCTGTTACAAATGAGATTTTTGTTTATTTCCATTTCCATGACTTCGCTAATAATAGTCGGATTGTAAAAATTCAAGGACGAAATCGCACTGATTTTTACTCAACATATTCGAAACGAAACGCGTTTTTAAAATTTCCCTATGATATTAAAAATAGTATTTGCCCGACTGGTAGGAAAAATGTGCTAATTGGTATTCAACACTTACGGGATCAAATAAATACCGAGGTCAACAATAAGTAACGAGGTCTTCAGAAATATTCATGCGAGATCCAAAATGCCCTCAAAACCCATTTGTATAATATTTCGAAACAAATTTTAACGATTTTATTTTTATTTGTGTAGTTTGGGAGCGATGTGCTTTTTCCCCAAATTATTAACGGCCGTTTTGGAGAGAAATGATGTTTGGCGGTCCTAATTTTGGTCGGAAGCATAACCTTGTCACAACACTGGGAAACACATCATGCTAATTATAACCGACAATGCGTGTTATTCAAGTCATGTGGTTGGGTTTTGATAACCCCACATCACAGTGCAATAAGTGGGGAGTCGATTGGCAGTGTTTTACAGGGAGCGTACACGTAATGCGGACGCAGTTTGTATTGGATTCTCTGATATAATAGCAGCCAATGCAACTCACAAAGGACAGGTGTTATGTGGCATGTCTTTTTGTTCCTTGTGACCACTCGGGCTGCCCAATTCTGTATGTGTTGTGGTTTTACTATGATGGTGTTTGCTAATCCAAAGAACAGTGAGTTACAACAGTTGAGACGAGTTGTCACAAAGACACGTACAAGTTGCTCAGTTGTTGTATTGTCTGTTAAGTTCCCCATTTTGCTTGCGTACCTCAGATGGAAATATGCTACTTGGCAGATATGCTTAACATGTGTGTCAAGTGATGGCGTTCATCTAAGAAAAAGCCGAGGTTACGAATGACTGGTGCAGTGGAACACATTCGTTTAGATTGTACAGATTTCGATCACGTTAGGCGGCGGTTTTTCACTGTGGAGTCTCTTAGAGACCTTTTTTACACTACCAGTCCGCACAAGCTTTTGTCTTTTCTAAAAGAAATCAACCTTTTTAGCAAGTTTTAAAGCTTTGTCTTTTAATCTTCCCATCATGATTTGGTATCAATAGGTTGATTTGTATTATATTTGTTGTTCTTCTTTCATTATGAATATTCATTTTCACATTTTCATTGTATTATCGTTCATCTATCACATATTTTATTTTTCCTTTTAAAAGCAGTCCTGACCATTACCTTTTAACTCATTTTCATGACTTTCTCGCCACGATATGGCCTTTGCTGCCGATGTGGCGTTAAGCACCAATCAATAAATACAATAAATACGAATGACTGGGGATGATGAAATCCATGGTTCAATTTCAGAAAGTTAAGAGTCATCCAAGATTTTATTTCCAGAATGCACTGTTCTAGCTGCTGCATGGATCGGGCTGCACTATCTTTATGGAAATGGCTATATAGCTACGTGTCATCAGCGCAGCAGTGATAATTTAATCCACGCTTTCTTATTATGTCACCTTAAGGCAGGACATATAAGGTGTAGAAAATCGGTCCTAGAACCAACCCCTGAGGAACACCATATATGAGAAACAGCTTTGCAGAGCGCTCAACATCAATAACAACATACTGAGTGCGATCCTGTAAATACGAACGACACTTCTGAAATGCTGTGACTTTGGTGCCAATTCTATTTTATAGGCGCGCAATGATGGTCGTGTGATCAATAGTATAGAGGCAACGCTGAGATTCAGAAGCACGAGACATGAGAGCAACTGCTTACCCAGTGCTAAAAGTAAATCGATCTTGACGCTCAAGTGTGCAGAATCAGTGCTACAACCTAATTTGCAAGCTGACTGAAATGCTTCAGAAAGACTGTTAGATTTCAAGTGAGATCGGAGCTGGTCCGCCACAACCGTATTCACAACCTTTGACAGAAAAAAAAAAGATTTGAGATATTTAGACTGTTGGGATCTTGAGATGGCATTTCTATTAGGGAAGTTACAAATGCTTGTTTCATCCCCAAGGGGAAAGGTTCAGTTGAAAGTGAGGCGTTAACAATTTGCAAAATGGCCTGGATGAGAACTGGAAGACATGCTCTGTGTAGATATGTGGACACTGCGTCTTGCACACATTTCTTAGGGGAGACTGCTTGATGATTTCCAAAGGTGCTTCGACATCCACTGGGGTAAGGAATTGAACAAGACATCTTCACAGCAGGTGTCTGTTGTGTTAACACTTTTCTGCTCAAAACCAAGATTAGTTATTACGTGTTCAATGTTGTCGATAAAAAGATCGGAGAAGTCGTTAGTTGGAGTGCCTTGGGTGTGTGGCTTGGCAGAACCGACTTCTTCTTACCGTGGTGTAATTATTAAATTCTAGTTAACATATGCGTCGTTGGGGATCATTAGCCTTCAAGTCGGCGATATATTGCTGTTTGACCATGCGAATAAGCTCATTGATACGATTTCATTTTGGCTTATGCGTTTCCCTGTGCACCACAAGTGTAGATTTACCACTGCAGTTCATATTTGCGGCGCAGGCCTTTGCATCCCCAATGTCATCATTAAACCATTGATAGCTCAGTCTATTCTCCCACTTGGTCGATGGCTTTGCATCTTAGTTTGTTTTGAATTTTATGTACAACTCTCTTCTTTCTTCTCTTAACCCTTTACCTAACATGAAAAGCAGACGACACTTGCAAAAAAAATTCTTGAATAACTAATTTTTTTCATTTTTTGTCTCAAAAACATAGGTTATGACCGCTCGTTGGAACGAGCTCGACGAGCTCGTTCCAATGAGGGGTCATAACCTATGTTTTTGAGACAAAAAATGAAAATATTTTGTAAATTAATTGGCGATTTTTGAGAATAGCGCTGGCCGGTTTTGGCTGTTACGTTGGGTAAAGGGTTAATCCACATAATCATTACTTATTTTCCATCAGTAATTCCACGTCATACAAAAACTCAGCTTCAGACTACCACTCCATTATACCATTTTTCCGATTTCTTCGATGAATAACAGCGAATCATTTCCATGCAGACAAACGGGTTGCATCGAGTTTCAAGTCATATCAGCCGAGCTTGATAAGGGGTAATTCTGGGGAAAAAAACATGTTCTAATAAATACTTTTCGGTATCACCGTACCATCTGGTTCTTTACGAGGGTCATTCCATCATGTGTCCCATATGGTGCCTGATGTCTGTATGCTGCAGTTCGTGAAAAGGATTCAACAATCTGAGCTCGATGAAAATATTTTGTGTTATTTTGGTTCATCGCTGATTTACAGTTTTACATGGGCACTGTGATGCGACTAGACGCACGTCTGTATGAGCTGATTCTGCCACAAGGTTTCCTTTTCTAACGTCTGTGTCTTTCCCAAGTAGCAGTAATGAATCGTGTATCAGCTTACTGGCGTTTGTAAAATATATTTTCGTAGTTTTCCCCATTGTCAGCATCATTGAACATCCGAAGCACTTGTCTGTAATACCGGCAATCTTCGATTTCTATGTATGAGAGATTTTCAGTACTTCGTTCAGGCATGAAATAACTCAGCTCTTGCCTGAAGGACATAGCTAAAGTACCCCAAAAGGATTCCTATTGAATGCAGATATTTTGAGAAAAAAATCGGCGAGAAATTCACTTTCGGAAACAGACCAAGAGAATCCCACTAACTGAACACCAGTGTTTGCAGATGTTGATCACGTTTGAAGTAACCTTATTCTATGGTTTGAAATCTATTACAAAATGATTCCCTGGGTCATTTATCATAGGGATCTTGTCCTCATTGGGGAACAGAAGTATTACCATTTAGGGGACCACGTGACATATTCATATCAGAAGCGACAGTTTTTACTGTGTAGGGAATGCCAGGTAAAGGTGTCGAATGGCGCCGTTGCATGAAATTTCACCAGGCAAGTAAATAATTTTAGTACAGGCCTGTTCTATGTAATCCCCACCTACAGCAACACTGAACCGTGCGGAAAATGAAAATATGTTCCGCACATATGTGCGGAACGGAAATCGGTGACGGACTACTTTTAAATACAAGCGAAATTTCACTGGAATTTTCCACAAATCGTGCACCATAATTACCATTTGAATCCCTAGCGATAGCTAAAAATCGTTCCCTGAGTTCCAATGTGTTCTATGTGCCAGTAGGCACACAGAACACATTGGAACTCAGGGTATGAAATAGTAACACAGGTTGCCCTCGCAAATTTGTTTGGCGATAAAATGTGTTCTTTTTGTTGATAGTTGTCAAATGAATTGCTGAGTGTCCTTCTAATAAATGTTGTTTTTTTATAGACGTGAAGGCGTGTAATAAACACAGAACGACACACGCGTGTGGATGGGTTAATCGGCATGGCACTTGTGCCATATCGATTAACCCATTCACACGCGTATGTCGTTATGTGTGTATCTCCAACAATACGACAGCGCGATGCTCAGTAGTTACGACTTAGGACTTCAAACCAAAGGGTCCACAGTTCGATCCCCACTGGAGGTAACTGCGCTGTTTCCTTGAGCAGGGCACTTACTTCCGATTGTACAACTGGGGGAATGGTGGCACTGTGTATTAAGGCGCACGTCGATGGTGCAGTGGTCTTCAACCGATGTTAACCCTGCTGTTGCGGAGTTAGTACGTTGAGGTATGACAGTTGCTCGCCGCTGCCCTGTGGTTTTCGGGGGTACGCGGGTTACTTGTAAAACTGCCCGACACAAGGCGACCCTGTCTGTCGAAAGTGTCGTTAAACCCAATTAAAGAGAAAACAGAAAGATTGTCCGCCTGGTATATGGGTTGTAGTGTAGTCGCCCACATTCTGTGTGAGGAAACCCACGCTGTTATGGGATATTTGTTTACTACATTTCCTGGAGTTTGCGTGCCGAGTACCATATTGTTGCGTACTCACAAAGATATAATATATATTATTTCGTGTTACATTTATAGATACCCCAGTAAATGAGCATTTAATCCGTGATGAAAACATCAAAATATTGGGCCTCACAAAGTATAATTTTCTCTTTCGCAGGCCATTTTTTCTAAAACTACATGCGGCGGGTGTTTTTTTTTGTTTTTTTTTTGTTGTTTTTGTTTTTAATTTTTGTAATTATTTAGACCTTATAATCTACAGAGTAGCATGGGTGGTTGTGTATTTCGTCCATTGGGTGCAAGGAAAACTTTGCAATGCTAAAGCATTGCAAGACATTGTTGCACTCAAGGGACAAGTTTATCAATGTTATTAACTTGGGTAAAAAATCAGAGACAGTGTTTAGTGGTTTCAGGCGTAAATCAGTTACAGAATTCGACTGTTGGCGTGATAACTTGAAGAAACCGAGAGTTGGGCTGAAATTAGTGGTTGATTGTTCCTGGCATTAGCATTAGGTTGAGTTTGTTTGCTTATTGGGGTTTAACGACACCCTCAGCATTCAGGATAACATCGTGATGAAAGTATTAATTGTTAAAGCAAACCAAAGGACCAGCAGCGAATAGCTGTCAATGATGGACAACAGTAACAGTATTCAATACTAATGACAATAGTATTAAGAAGTAACGGCAGTGACAGAAACTAGAGGGTTAGCATTGGTTGAAGACAAATGCTCCATCGAAGTGCAGTACGTCTTAGATCACAGCGCCACCTACCATGCGTTTGAAGTCAGGGTGAAATGCTTTGCCCAAGGACACAATGCAGGATCGAACGCTGGGCATTTCGGTTTGAAGTGCAATGCCATAACCACTGATGCACCGCGCTCCCTAAAAGCTAAACGTATATTATCCGCTACACAAAGCAGGGCATGAGGTAGGGGAGGGAGGGGAGCGTTGCATCTGTTCCATTACTGCGGCATGGAGACGTCATTGTCTGATAAGATAGGACGAACACGCCGACCCAGGACTAGTCAGGCTGTGGAGAAAAAAGAGTTGATCGTGATGAACAAGCGAAGCAATTAATAGAAAATTTCAAGTCCGCTGTTAATAGAAACATGTCTGGGGGAGGGGGTATCGTACCAAAACCAGTAATTGACGGGAAAAGATGGGGTTAACAAAACCCTGTTCAGCCTTTTACGGCATGGCCTTGATTGCCTTTTTTGGTGGCAGTACGTCCTGGAAAACTCTAACACTGCAGGTACCAAACGTACCTCTTGATCGGGATTCTCGGCCCCGGTAATTTTAAATTTGATGTTTTATGATGCGGTATCCAGGTTTCCAAGAAGGAGTTTTGTCGTGATGTTGTGTTTCGAAAACAACTACACCACCAGTTCATTACAGAAAAAATATGTGTTTGTGTAGTTCATGCTGTTTTCATATAATATGAGAGTAATTGTTTGGCAACAAGCTCATCCAGCAAGCATTTCTGTTGTGGTAGTATCTGTACTTATTGTGCCAGTTTGTACTATTTTGCCAAAAGGGAAGTAAAAACCCCAAAGATAAATAAGATTTTAATCCACACTTCATCATTCCATTGCTATTGCTAACTTTGATTGCTAAATGTCATAGCGATAGCGTTTGTTGCCACAACGTTGATTGATGTACACGGATGGAATACAATTAAGATTGAAGGATAATTATATACTCTGATCGAGACAAAGAGTTAGCACATTTAGGGACCCTAAGTCTGAATTAACATCTATTCAATTTACGAATGCAGTTACAGTACAGTCGTCGTGGACTGGTGGTATTCCACATGTGGGCTGTGATGTCCCCGCATGCGTTAACCAGGTAATAAAACACATCATCAGCAAAGTTTTACCCGGTGCCCTCATTAATTATTTTTTTGATGAATATACCTATAATTAGTGTTTACAATCTAATATCATTAGTATTTAGTTATGTATGTATTTATTTATTTATTTATTTATTTATTTATTTATTTATTTATTTATTTATTTATTTATTTATATTTGTTATATCAATAGCAATGGCAGCTTTCTGATGCTCTTCACATGAACAAGTTGTCATGAGACTCAACATTATTCCGGTCAATATAACATAGGAAAGAAAACTCAGTAGATAAGCTGAAATACAAATACTCTGAATGTGAAAGCCAGGACCCCCCGATGAGTACATCAAGGTGACAACTACAATAATGAAGCAGTGCGGATGGCACCTTAATGCACTCAAACGGTCAAGTAATCTCACAAAAGCCTCAGCCACATCTGTCCAAGTATGACATTTGCTGTCTCTGTCCAGTAAGTCACGTCATATATCGAAGTTAGACGATTATTTAAGAATACTCTACTTTCGTTCTATAAAGCCAGACATTGGATGCTTAATTCAACCATCTGAGGTTCGTTGCGTCATGTTGTGTTTCCACAACCAATATAACGGAATTACTGAATAATTACTGATCCACTCAACAAACTCAGACCCATTTAGTGTTAACAGTGTAAAACGAGACCACCCGGGAACACAGTGTTGCATGGGTTAATCTTTCAGTAAGGAGGGAACAGTTCCGTGAATATTGGAGTAATTAGCTGTTTTCTGGAGGTGGGTTGAGACCGTATCATTTACGATTGTACACGATAACACATTGCATCGAATTCATGTTGTGAGTTCATAACCTCAAATGGGGATATGTCAAGCAGTTAACTGGCAATAATGGTCACAGGACAGTAAACCTAAAATCTTCCGGGAATCTTTCTGGATAAGTTTTGACCCTCTCGGTTTTACCGCATCTTCCTCCCAAAGAACTTTAGGGTGCAGTTACATTTGATACACAGCACTGGTGGATGCTTAATGACCTTCAGTGCTGCTTCCATATGATTTTATGATGGGGTATATTAGGAGTCCGCTTCAGCCTCCAAAATGTAAAGTATTCATTCTGTCTGCGAATAAAAGATAAATGGAAGAAACTATAGTAGCCAATCATTGATAAACGTTGGCCCAAAAGGTGTTGGCTTGTCTTTCTTACATCTCAAAATTCGCGAATTACCTCTCCCTTGTCACTGATCAGATACACTGCTCGAGCAACGTTTTTTTCGCACACTTAAGATCCTCTGAGGATCTATGTATACCTCACCAATGGGCAAAGGTGCTCAATGATTATTACAGCCTTTTTTAACAGTGCTTTATCGTTGATGAACATCACGTTAGGACAACGATGAACATTATCAATAATATTTTGTTTGATAGAGAACACGTATCTCCAACAAAACATTGACAGGTTGTATTCCTCTTCCACTGAACAGAAATTCGCTTTAATGTGAAGAGAGTCTGTAAGGAAATACATCCGTTATCCAAACAACTTCAGGATGTGAGGCTAATTAAACTGATCTGAAAACGTATACACCTTTCGGGTGTGCGTCAACATGTATCAGTTTTCAAATCAGTGTAATTTTTCGTACGCCTTTGAATATATATATTTCACACTGTACTGATTTCAACATTTTTAGAATATGTCCTACTGGCTGCATGTTGGCAGTGCAAGGGGTTGACTCAATCATTTTTGTGACTATTTATTTGAAGGTGTTGGGTTGGGGTGAACGTACTTTAATTAAATGATGAGTGATTTTATTTTCGAGTATGAAAATACATGACTAAAGACAGCCGTGCTTTGTGATGTGTAGAATAAGCATTCTGCGAGGAAATGAGATCGTCACATGGGTTATTTGCTTTTCATTTCCCCAAAATGAAGCGATCTCCGCCGAGGACACTTGACAAGTTGATACAAAGAAACTCAAAGGTGACCTGTAAGATAACTATAAATGTTTCTGTTTTGTACTTTATGCCACAGCGAAAAACGTATTGACACAGTACCTAGGGGGGTTTGATCATCCCCTACTAGGCGGATACTCAGGTGGCGGATAGAGGACGGCCTGCTCAATTGGGCAGGTTTGCTAATTTCTAATTGGCAGCTTTGCTCAATTGAGTTGGTTCGCTGCGAAATACACAAATACGCAGCCCCGGACCAAAATGATCAACCCTGCTAATACCATCTGGCAGGCACCTTGTTCTCCCATGAGGTGCATTCCGAAGGCCCCGGAAGAAGGAATCCTGGCAGTTGAGGACTCGGGCCCCGGTTAGGGCAAGTCTCCAAGGATGGGGATCAGGTCGTAAACTCTGTTTGGCCCTGGTCTCCATTTTTTCAGATAATGTCCAAGACACTGCTTTGGCCCCAATTTCGGGAGTAGAAGGACGGTCAGATGGACCGTTCTGGCCAATCGGGAGCCCCCACCCCAAAAAGTACTGGGTGTCACGTCGGGGGGCATTTGGTGGTCATTCAATCAGTCATTTCTTTTATTCACTTACCATAATTGCCATTGTGTACTGTTTTTCAACATTCTTATTTTTAACAACTATTAAATTTTGCTGCATTGTCTGTTTCAGTTCTACGTGACAATTATTATGTTAATGCTTTGTAAAGTGATTGGTTGGATGATCGCTATCTGAAGACCTGGCACTTCCACACACGGGTCAATCAGCCAGTGGCATACTTCGGTATCAGCACTGGCTGAGTATACTGCTCCATACCAGGTATGTGGGAATACCGGCAACCCGGTGGGTTCACTGCAAAGCAGTAACCCTACCCCTTGTTGGACTCCGCGGTGGGTGGGAGCCGGGACACTGAACTTTAAAAAATAAACATGGCTAAAATACCACCAAAAAAACAAAAACGAGGGTACGAATTTCAATTTTCAGACAATGACTCCGACTCAGATCAAGACAAAGAACAAACCGTTTTGAAAAGCTGGCCAAAATTTATCATTATATATGCTAACGGTGAGAATAAAAAAGCATCTGATATTAATCCATTTGCTTTAGATAAAGCCATAAAAGGAATAGCTGGTGATGTTAAAAATGTTAGAAAGTTAAGATCAGGGGCAATTCTAATTGAATGTAAACGAGAAATGCAGGCTTTGAATTTACTTAACACAGATAAACTCGTTGATATGGAGGTCAATACCTTTGCCCATAAAACATTAAACAGCTGCAAAGGTGTTGTACGTACTAAGGAACTGTCAGGCATTGATGTATTGGAAATTCAAAAAGAACTAGAATCACAGGGGGCTACTAACGTTAAAAGGATTGAAATTAAAAAAGAAGGAAAGCCTATACAAACAAATACTTACATACTGACATTTAACTCCTCTCAGCCACAAAAATCATTGAAAGTAGGATACATGAACATCGGAGTGGATTTATTCATTCCAAATCCACTTCGATGTTTCAAATGTCAGAAATATGGTCACGGACAAAATAATTGTAGAGGAAGAAATATCTGTTTTAAATGTGGCGAAGAACATCCGGACCCTTGCATAAATACCATCAAGTGTTGTAACTGCTAGGGCAATCTTGTGTGCATCAAAGGATTGCCCTGTTTGGAAAAGAAAAAAAGAAATTCAAAAAGTTAAATGCGAAAGACAAATCAGTTTTAAGGAGGCGAGAACAATAGTGACATCAATGCCTGGCATGAACCTATCATCACCAACTTATGCAAAATAATTAACACAAAAATTACCAACAACTTCAGTGGAATGTCAAACGCAATACACGTGGCTTAAAGGGACGATTCCCTCTTTAGTACGGGGTTTCACAATAGAACAAACAGAGATACAGTCAACACAAACAAATTCCACAACACAAACAACAGAAAAATTAAAAGCACGACAAACACAGGGGGGAACCAAAGGTTTAACAAAATCAGAACAGAAAAAAGAACAAAATGATAAAACAGAACGAAAAGTAGGAAAGGATACGCCCAAACCTGTACAAAATAAGGAACATAACACTTATTCAGAACAGAAAAATTAACAAAACCAAACAAAGTCTAAACCAGAACAAAGATCACAACAGCACAATCTGAGTCAGAGTCAAATTAAAAAATTAGAAAAAGAGGAAAAGAAAAAAGAAAAAAATGAAACAAAAACAATTATCGGACAGATTACCTAAGGTTCTTCAAAACCCGGTTGTTCGCAACAGGTTTGAAGGTCTTGAGGATATGGATGTGGGTGATTGTATCCATGAAACATTCGAACAATTACGTCCGGTTTCTTCACAGAATAGATCCCCGAGGAAAAATTCACCGAAGAAAACTAGAGAGGCCATTTCGCCCATACGTCCACCCTCTAAATCTCCATTGAAATATGGCTCATACAAACAAAAATAACATAATACAGTGCAATTGTCGAGGTTTTAGAGCAAATTTTCATGAACTGGGTCTTCTCAGCCAACAATATAAACCTGTAGCTTTTTGCCTGCAGGAAACTCTTTTAAAGAAACCTGAGGCTCACGATCATTCAGCTTTTAAGCATTATACTTCGTATAATGCCTGGTCAGATGATACTGACCTTCACATTCGTGGAACATCTGTTTTGGTTAGAGACGATATCATTCACAGATCTGTACCTTTGAATACAAATTTACAGGCTGTGGCGGTACGCCTAACTTTAGACAAAACAGTCACGCTTTGTTCGATTTACGTGTCACCAAATAAAGCACTACATCTGAATGATCTTGAGCTTCTGGTCCAACAGCTTCCAACCCCATACATTTTGTTGGGTGATTTTAACGCTCATAACCCTCTTTGGGGTAATTCCTGCAGTCAAGAAGATGTAAAAGGGAAAACTGTGGAAGAGTTCATTACAAAGTTTGACTTGTGCTTGTTCAATGATGGGTCAGACACTTATCTGCACCCCGCATCTGGTTCTTACACTTCAATTGATCTTTCAATTGCATGCCCTTCCCTCTTTCTCGATTATTCTTGGAAGGTGGAAGGCGACTTGTGCGGGAGTGACCACTTTCCGGTTGTGTTGTAGAGTGTAGTTCCGGCAGACGATGGGAGGGTGCCCCAGTGGAGCTTTAAAAAGGCTGACTGGGAGACCTTCGCCTCACACTGTAGAAATTTAGAGAAAGTGCTGACCAGATTGAACATTTTACAACAGACTTACTTGATATTGCAAGCCAAGTCATTCCTAAAACCTCGACAAATCCAAAACGTTTCACCAAACCATGGTTTGATAACGAATGTAAACAGGCTATAAAGGATCGCAAGAAAACTGAACGGGAATTCAACAAATCACCATCTACAAATAATTTAGATAAATTACGTATAAATAGGGCAAAAACAAGACGACTAATAAAACAAAAAAAAGAAATCTTCCTGGGAAAATTATGTTTCAAGCTGAACCAAAACACCCCCATCAACAAAATTTGGAAAATGATTAAAAAAATTAAAGGCAAAGAAACCAAATCAACTGTACAACATCTAAAAGACAACAACACGCTTATCACATCAAAAAAAGAAATTTCAAACAAATTAGCCTCCACATTTTCGAAACATTCGTCGTCTGAAAACTGCTGTAATCCAGAATTTCTCAAAATTAAAAAACAGCAAGAAAAACAAAAGCTTAAATTTACCTCCAACAATTTAGAAGAATATAACGAACCTTTCTCTATGGAAGAGTTAAATAACTCTTTGCATAGAGCAAAGGATACTTCCACCGGACCCGATGAAATACATTACAAAATTTTAAAGCATCTGCCACAATCATCACTTGAACTTTTACTGTCAGTTTTCAATGACATATGGGTGACTGGCCAGTTTCCACCTTCTTGGCATAATGCTACAGTAATTCCTATTCCAAAGCCTGATAAAGATCACAGCAACCCAAGTAATTATAGGCCTATCGCTTTAACAAGTTGCCTGTGTAAAACCATGGAAAGGATGATCAATGATCGGCTTGTCTGGTTTCTGGAATCGAACAATCTACTTGCGAATGTTCAGTGTGGTTTCAGAAACCAGAGAAGTACTGTGGATCATTTGGTTAGACTAGAAATGTTTATACGAAATGCCTTCGCCAGGAAAGAACATGTGGTCGCCATCTTCTTTGACCTGGAAAAGGCATATGACACAACGTGGACGTATGGGATTTTAAAAGATCTTTTTAACATGGGTTTGAGAGGGCGTATGCCTCTTTTTATTGAAAACCCTTTAAAGGACCGCCAGTTTCAGGTTCGTGTTGGATCAACGTTATCTGATCCTCACGAACAGGAATTGGGGGTCCCTCAGGGTAGTATTTTATCTGTTACCCTCTTTTCAATTAAAATTAATAGTATCATCGACGCAATTGAGAATATGGTAGATTCGTCTTTGTATGTCGATGACTTTTTGATCTGCTATAGCAGCAAAAAGATGAATGCTATAGAGCGCAAACTTCAGCTGTGTTTAAATAGGATTCAAAAATGGGCTATCTAAAATGGTTTTAAATTTTCAAAGACAAAAACGAATTGTGTTCATTTTTGCAAACTTCGGAAACATCACCTCGATCTGGAGTTGAAAATTGATGGTAGTCCTATTAAAGTTGTTAAGGAAGTGAAATTCTTAGGTTTGTTGTTTGACAACAAACTGAATTTCACTTCCCACATAAAACATCTAAAAGTTAAATGTAAGAGAGCACAGAATCTACTGAAGGTTGTTGGTAGCACTGATTGGGGTGCTGACCAAAAAACTTTGCTCCATCTGTATAGATCACTTGTTCGATCAAAGTTAGATTACGGTTGTATAGTTTACGGTTCTGCAAGGAAATCATATCTCAAACCACTTGATGCAATTCATAATAGTGGTATTAGAATTAGTCTAGGGTTTTTTCGAACATCCCCAATAGACTCGATGCTTGTTGAAGCAGAGGAGCCTTCTCTTGAGAAGCGTAGAATTAAATTATCTCTCCAGTACGTGTCTAAACTTTTGGCCAATCCTTCAAATCCTGCTTATAATTGTGTTTCAGAACCTCAAAATGTTGAATGTTTTAACCGCCACCAGAAACACATTCCTCCATTGGGAATTAGAATCAAACCCCACATGGAGTCTGCCAAAATTGATTCTGATTCTATAAAAGGAAACCGTAAATCACATATTCCTCCTTGGCATCTTAAAAAACCTACAATAATTTTGGACCTTGCTTCTACCAAAAAATCTGATACCAATTCCTTGCAGTTTAAACAAAAATATGCCGAAATAAAGTCCAGGTATAGTGCATATTCAAGGATCTATACAGATGGATCTAAAGATGGTGAAAAGTATCATCAGCTGCTGTTACTGGTGATCATATCACCTCAATCAGAATACCGAATCAGAGTTCTATTTTCACAGCTGAAGTTAAAGCTATTCAACTCGCACTTGAGCACATCGAGAATGCACAGGAAAGAAAATCGATCATCTTCTCCGACTCTCTTTCCTCTTTACTTGCTTTACTCAGCCCCAAGTTGAAGAACCCTCTCATTTTGGAGCTTCGTGAGAAGTTAACAACTCTCATATCTGACCAATATGATATCGTGTTTTGCTGGTTACCCGGACATGTAGGTATCGCTGGTAACACCAAAGCAGACAGTGCAGCAAAACAGCTTTAGCCAAGCCTCTCATTGATTTTAACATCCCTTTCAGTGATTTCAAACCACATATTAGTAACTACATCAAATCTATGTGGCAGGCGGAATGGGATGGAGCGACAAATAACAAGCTTCATCGCTTCCGACCAACTATTTCAGATCACTACCCGTCTAGTAACCTTTGTAGAAAGGATCTTGCAGTTTTGACGCGGTGTCATATTGATCATACACGACATACACATTCCTTTTTGTTAGAGGGTAATTTGCGACCAGAATGTGTTCCCTGCCAGCAGTCCCTGTCAGTGGAACACATTCTTTTGAGTTGTACTGATTTTAATCATGTTAGAGGGCAGTATTTTACAGTCAGATCTTTGAGAGATTTATTTTATCTTACAAGCCCGCAAAAAGTCATCTCATTCTTAAAAGTAATCAACCTTTTTAATAAATTTTAAACTGTTTATACCTTTTTAAATTTTATCTATCCATGTTTATTTCACAGGTTGATTTACACAGTATTTTTTGTACTACTGGTCTCACTTTCTCATTATGTTTCACACTCAACATTTTTAACCCTCTCATTCCATTTGTTTCATATTTTAATCAATGGTCTTTTTGAAATATACTCTTTCATCGCCACGATATAGCCTAAGCTGCTGATGTGGCGTAAAGCACCAATAAATAAATAAATAAATTGATTCAGTAAAATAACATAACGAATGTGACATACTGTTGCTGTTATCACACAGTCAGTGTGATGCTGTAAGCACATAATTTAAAGCAGGAAGTGTATCAATAATCGTGTGTCCATATTCCACACCTCATGTTGATATACTTCTCATGATTTGTCAATTAATCACATTTAAATCAACACCAAAGGGAGTTAATGATGCGATATTTATTTAACGCAACTGGGAAATATTTAATTGCATTCATTGCAGTGCATTGTACATGATAAACAATCCCGCGCCATTAAAACATTTCCGCTTAGTTGGAATGACATGTTACGTGTGTCTACTGTACACATTCCTGCCAAAGGGGGAGAATAAAATTTTTGCGTCGCAACATTATGACAAAAAGCCTATTAAGAGCGTTTGAGACCACATCTATCTTTAACACAGGAACAAGACCTGTTGAAGATTACATTGGGATTTCCTCGTTCTCTTCAACAGGTTTCGGTCATTGGAGCATGAAGTGGTCTGAATGATTAACTTAATTACCGCCTGTGGTATTCACTTTGGTTTGTTAGAGGTTGTAGTGAAGCGGTGAGGGTGCCAGTACATCAACTGCGTGGTCGTCCAATGAAGAACATCGTTTCATAATGGAATCTAAGTGTTGCTGTGTCTAAGAGACTTCGAACTGTTAAGGTCGAATTATGTATATACAATTATTATTTTTTTTTATTTTTGGGTGGAGGGGTGGGTGGGCGGGTGGGTCATCCCAATGTTGTGAGTATACAGACAATCGTGTTTGCGGCCATACAAGGATTCCCTTTGTCTTACCATGTCCTCATAAAAAAAACAATTGGTTAGGATTTGTCTTCCCTATTTTGTAGAGAATTGATTGACACCGAGAAGTAAAGAAGACAAAACAAGCCCTCACTACAAGGGGCAAACAAGACAAGACTCATTGGCGTGTGTGTGTGTGTGTGTGTGTGTGTGTGTGTGTGTGTGTGTATTGAAGGACACAATCATGACTTCGAAGTATTGGGAATCGAACCTCCGGCAATCTCGCCTGGCATTCGGGAGTCCAGCACATAAACCACTAGACCATTGCACGCCGTAAAAAAACGATGGCTGGAATCCATTTTATCAGATGATGTTCTCATGAATACTTGGTGTTCTTTCCTTACAACAGCTTCATGAAAGTATGAAACGCGCTGACTGTAGTGCGACAAATGTGCTGTGGCTGGCCTCAGATGAAGACTGACACGAGCCTGTGTGTGTATGATGAAGGACACAAAAATGTTTTCAAAAAATTTGGAATGTCGAGTTCTGATCCCAAGCCGGGAATCGTACAGCTGGCTATCCCGACTGGCATTCAGGAATCTAACACCTAAACCACCTAAACCACTGGACCATTACGAATAAAATTAATTCATAAAATACAAATTTCAAACCTTTTTATGAAAATAACATTTATAGTTGTTTACAAATTTAATTTATAAGCTACTGGTTAAGAAATCTAAACATTAAAACATTAAGGTTTAGTCACACAAAGCAAAAAATAAAATACACTAATTACGTTTTGTTTGCTTTATGCGGTTTATTATGTTTATAAATAAGTAGTTGTTTGACGAGACACATCACATGAACTGTTTTACTTTGCTATTAATGAAACAAGTGAATTCGATAAGGTCATTCATACCTATTGCTTTGGAAAAAATCAATCTGAAAGTTAACAAGCACAAAGAAAGATATAACCGTAAAGACATCACTTTATACTCATATGCACCCATCGCCTATCCCCCGGCGAATACGAAAACAATAACCGCCCAAAACATGAAAAACAAAAGCCCACCACTTTAGTTAATATTATTTCCATTTTCCATCATCATCATATCAGAATGTCTCAGAATGCAGTCTCAAAACGTTACATCAAACTAGAGAACACCCACACAATGTCAGGGCTATATGTGGAAGGCTTGATTTCCTTACACAGATGACATATATTCGATGTGTTTTTGTGTCAGATAGAAGCATGTTTCTAACATAACAGATATGTTTGGCTACAGTTTATTTTTTGATAAACTATAACCACTCCAACTGGTCGAGTACTAGATTATGTTTTGACAGCAAAATTTCTCTTCTCTTTGCCTTATTATAATTTAGGGGAGAGTGCCTATAGGCACTTTCCCATAAATTGTAACAAGATAAATCCATAAAGACTAAATAGTTTCCCTCACAGGATAATATGAAGCACAACCACAGAATACGACGTATTTAATGTACGCATCAGCAATTCAAAGTAAATACCAAATGTAGGCTTCCAACACTAGACCAGTTAAGCAATTTATCACCCCAACAGTAAACCAACAAGACGCAACCAACCAAATATAATTCATTTTTTACAAAAAAAAAAACAAACTGTGTCTTTTTTTATTTCAGTGGTATAACTTTTGTCAATAATTAACAATATTTAGTAAGAGAAACAAATGCAAAGAAAAAAATGTCTCAACGATGGAATAATGTTTGCCATTTGAAAACAGTACACATATATTTTGTGTCTAAGATAATTTGGCTATCAGTAGCAGACATGTAGAACAAACTATTGCAAAGAAGCGCACCGTAACATGGCTGTATGGTTAGATCATTACATATACCCAACAAATGCAAAATGTATCCTTGCATTTGATAAATGTAGTTAATTTCGCATCCATTCCGCTGCACGTTACTGCATTAGTGAGAAACGCATACTGTCTAACCATTTACATAACAATCATGTACATTTTGGCTTGAAAACCACGAGGAACGGTACGTATGACATAATGTGGTCCGTTTCCGTATCATATAGACGGCTCATTCCGAATCCCTATCGTGTAGACGACTCGTTTCCGGGAATGCAACGGGCTATCATAACGGGATGCATGAATACATTCTATGTGGGTTTCAGTGATCGACTCAGCTGATCGCTTAGAAAACAAAACAAAATTCCTTACATTTAGCGACATAACCATTAATAGCCAATGCCCCCCCCCCCCCCCACACACACACACACACACACGTATAATAAATAGAAACTGCACAATTAATTCAAGCGTATCATCACAGGAAGTGCGAGTCAATAATTGTTCAATGCACGCAACTTTGAAAATTTGCGGTGACCGTGTTACGCATTGTTTGTTAAAGTTCACAGCAATATTGTTCCATATAATATGTTTTTTTTTAAATTTTTTCTTCCCCAACATTATGTCCTAAAACTGTATTAATAATTTAAGATTTAACCTGTTTATATGACAGAATTGTTAGATAAATGAATTGTCATGATAATGTGCATGTCCTGTGATTTGTATCAGATTCTCGGTGGTGTCCAGAAGGGGATCACAACTCACCGGCAAAACCGGCTAGTTGCGATCCCGTTCTGAACGCCACCGAAAATCTGATACAAATCACAGGACATGTATATAATCATGATAATCTGTATATACCAGACAGCTTCACAATAATTTTGATGTGACGAAGTATTCATCTTGATTCTAAGCTATGCCTTACCGGAAAAAGATTGACGGTCTTGTATTAGGGATAGCAATAACCCTTGTTCTAGCGAAATAAAAGCCGGAATGATGTTTCTTCTGCATTTTCCGTAATTGACAGGCTTCTTAAACATTTACCAAGCATGAATAGAACGAAACCTTTAACCACACTATATATGTTAATCTCCGAATTTACCCCCTGTGTCCCTCTTTCTGTTTTGTCCCGCAACCTTGATTAAGACTCTGGTTCACAGAGGGTAAATTTAGTAATGCTACCCTGCTATGCAAGGTAGCATCACCAAATTCATCCTCTGGGGACGTCATATTGCAGATGACAGTTCACTTATCTCCAGGCTTGCCAACAACAGGCCCATTGGAGAGTGGTACCTCTCTAACCACCACACTCCCTGTCCCTCAAGTAACTTGTTCAATATGATCAACATCACTAAGAAACGAAAACCGAAAAAACAGGTCAATTTGAGAATGGTGGCTCTTTATACCATGCTATGTTACTACATGCGAAATGTCCGTAGATTTAAATTGTAGCTTTTAACCCCACTACCGGAGTAAAGCTTCTACTGTTGTTAACACGTTTTCCATGGGAATTCAATTACAAACATGTATACCTATAGTAGGAAATACATACAACTTGACCTTTGACTTAACCCAATTGCCGACTTCGATACATTCACACTTCGCGATGTTTCATTCAAGCATACGACGTGTTGCGGTACTATCTATTACATGCAATAACTTAATAAGTTTAAAATACCTACAAATGAATATTTAAAATACAATTTAAGAATAGTTTGTCTGAAAAAGGTAAGGTAAATTCAATCAACTTTGAGGATGTATTTAGCGGTCAATCAAGCATTGACGTGCTGCCGGAAGTACTGCCCCCGACGCAGATGTAAAAAAAAACAATCCCACGTGTTTGCGGTAGAAAGAATCGTTTTTTCTTCATTTTAAGCGACAAAGCCGATTATTTACTAAGAGCATGGTATAAAAAAAACTCCTGGTTAAAACCCTTATCCTACTCGTGGTGTAAATCTGATTACCGACCCTTGTGCTTATATTTGTTCTACAATTATACTTTATACGTACCTTGTTGTTCCGATAAACTAAAGCCACGATGACAATTAGTCGACAATTACGAGGTCGCTACTGGTTTTGATCAGACATGCAGTCGACAAAACATATTCTTCTAGAAACATAACCCCGTGAATGTATCCGTACATAAGTAAACAAATAATGGTTATACCTGCGGTATGGAAAATCGTTGGAACATGTTAAATACGATTGTCAAATGCATGCACTGTGTCCACCAGTTGCTCGAAATGTCTCTGACCTTCCGTATATCTGACTCGGACAGTTTGCTGACACGGTCCCTAGATAGCTTTGTGTTTAAATACTTGAATTCCTTAAATACTGTGTAACTCATCAAGATAAAAAGTACAAGCGACCCATTGTTATAAGTATCACGCGTGAGGCTTTGAAAGCTAACATACCCATGCTGAGATTATACGGTGTATCTGTGGAGAAAGCAATCCTGCAATAGTAGCTGAGTCTTTGTTTAAAAAGTTTACAGAAACCACAAAAGCGACGCTCATGAATACATTGCTCACAATTACAATGACGAATGCTGTCATGATAACGGCTTTTAGTTTGTTGCCATTAATTTTTAGACCGTATTCGTTCTCATATAACTTCATTTCATGCACACATTGTTGTAATGTTCCCAACAAACATGGTCATCAGATTCGATCTTAGTATCATACAATAAGTGAGATGAAGTATATTCCTGCAAGTTGTTGATTTAGTGTTCCGTTGCCGAATTTTCCAAATTGACTCACTATAAACGCCACCTGCTGCAAGAAAGGTACATACAGGGGCCAACGGTAATTTTCTTGTCACTATCCTTTTTTACAGCCGTTTGAGCAACCTGAAATGAGATGTTCACTACTTATTGACGCGTTCTCGTTTAATTTGGCGGAATATCATAAATTCATAACCTGCTGAGTATATGAATGATATTTTCATAAAACCCAGTCCCGGTTCGTGTGAGTGATCAAAAGATGATTTTGTTGAATATTAAAGCATTCCCCAAAACTACCACTATAGGGACAAAATTAACATAGGATTCCCCATAGGGCCTTGTCCCTATAGTGGTATTTTTTGCCTTCAAAAACAAAATTTAAGTCAATACAAAAATATATATATATTCAAAAAAATAATTAAAATAAACAACGAAAAATGTTAGTGATAAATAACAGAGGATACGCTAGATCTTACGTCTACGGCGGATCGGGCATCGTGGATTCGATGATGCGATTTTTAACTCATAAATTCACCGGCGACGCCGCGAAACAGATTGCATCAGGCGCTCTCAAAATCTGAAAGAAGACGGCGATCGATGCGGGTAAGAAAGCTGCGACCGAAGCGAGCGGTAGAATAGCTTCGGAAGCTGGCAAGAGAGGTGCCGACGCGTTGATTAATAAATTGATAACTCCACGACCTGTCAATCGATCGAGAATCGAACCGAAAAGTTGGAGAGACTTCTATGATGATGTCGTACCGATACAAGAATTAGCTAAAATGACGAAAGGATTGGGATTGAAAGTGATTTATAAATAATAAAAAAACACTTTTTTATATATATATAAAAATAGAAATTCAAAAATAAAAAAAAATTAAAAAAAAAACATAATTCAAAACATAGTAAAAAAAAAAGACTGGAGAAAAAAATGGATATCAAAAACATGTCTTGGAATGACGTGATGACCAAGAGGTCGAACGATGAGTCTTTCCCAGGAGCATAAGAGGTCTGACAGTGGGAAAATCGAATTGCGGAAAGACCATTCTCTTGATGAATCCATTGTTGCGACCTGGCTGGTTGGATTACGACAGATTATTCGTTTTCGGCAAGAGTCTCTTTCAACTGGAATACAGATTGCTTCGAGAGTGCTTGGTACGTAAATTACCCAAGGACGTCATGTCGAGAATCTTCGACAATCGAGACGAATTCGAAGGACGCGAGACTTCGAATATATTGGAAGGGGAGGCGATATAATTGACTTAGATAAACGTCGAGTGTTCGAACGTGGAATGTCTGTTTTACGAGATTGCCGACGACGTTCCCGATCGCAGACAGTTGAAGTCGGAGATTAAGAATCTCATGATCTTCGACGATCCGCTGGTGGAGAGACAGAATCGAGGCGAAGCGTATTACGTTCGAGGACGTCACAGCAACGTGGATTGTTTCTATCTTTCTCAGAATTATTTTCGATTGCCCAAAGAGAAGATAAGGGAGAATGCCAATTTTCTGTGTCTCTTTCGTCAGGATCTCAAGAATAACAATCACATCTACGGAGATTACGTAGGCAACGACATGAGCAGGGAGGAATTCAGGAGATTCTGTAAGAAGGTGTGGGTATAAGAACTTCACAATTTCGTGGTGATCGATTTGACTAGCGAATGTAACAATGGAAAATATCGAAACGCATTCGATGATTTGTTTTATATTTCCGACGATAATAATAAAGAAGAAAATAAAAAAAAAAGATAAAATATAAAAAAAAAATATATATAAATAATAAATAATAATTAAAAAAATGTCAGAACATCACCTATTAAAATAGATAGTCGAGAATACGGCTGTGAAACAGTCCTTTCAAATCGTAGTGAGTAACGACATGACTCGATTCACGACGAAATTCGAACCTTCCATCGAATTGAAGAAGGTAAGTTAATCTCGAGACTGACTATTCGTTTTATTTAATCTTATTTGTTTTACAAGGATGGCGAACAAGTTATGCAACTTATATTAACGCCTCTCCTTGGCTCATTGGTGTAGGTGTGTGGGATGACCTTCATAGCGGCAACTTCGTGGCCTAGCTTTTTTCGAATACTACGAAGGGATCTTTAGCCTGCACGGAGGGTGTCTCTCTCCGCACAGAGGACAGCCATTTTACGTTCCCACCCGATAGGACGGTACGCTGTGACAGCATCAACCCCACAATTGATTCTGACAGAGAGTGTTCGGACACCTCGAGAACTTTCCCCGACCGGGAATCGATCCCGGGACCTCTGGCATGAGAGACCAGCGCACTTATCCACTCGGCCACCACTCTCTTGACCTCGAGAATGTCTTGGGAGACTATTCGTTTCCCAACGTCACCGAAAAGAATAACGTGTTCAAGTATTCCAACGGAGTGGATTGGTTCAAGATTCGAATTCCCAAAGGGAGTTACGACATAGACGATCTGAAACGTCACATCCAGACGAGACTGAAGACCGACGGTCACGGAAGCAAGATGATAAGACTCGCTCCAAACACGAGTACTCTACAGACGATATTAGACTTGGTAGATAATTTTCGAGGGGATTTTAGTGCGGAAGATTCGATCGGCAAGATGTTGGGATTCGATCGAAAGCTGTATCGAGGTCACGCCGCATCTGAAAATATGGTCGACATTCTCGAGGTCAATAGCATTTTAGAATGCCAATGTGATCTCGGGAAGTTACGACGATGGTAGCGCTCAGCCTACGATTTTCTTTTTCTTCCCGGGCGTTTCGCCGTGTTACAAGATCATGGAACGATCTCAAAATCTCGTCTATCTACCTGTGATACTGGACACATTGTATAGCATTGAAACCATGTTGACGGATCAGAACGTGATCTGTTAGATCTTCGCGGAGAGAGAGTGACTATACGATTTCACATCAGAGAGATATCAACAAATTAATGGGTATAGGATTGTTTTTGAAGAATTGGGGAAACGGACTGTTTTTGAAGAAGGGAGGAGCCGTGTGTCCCATAGACGTCGACGATAAAGGATTGTATCTAGGGCCTGTGAGAAAAGGCGGTGGCGGTGATGCTTTCCATGGAGACAGTCTCTATCTGAAGACCGGAGAGAATGTGGAACCGATTGGTAAAGGTTTATTGTTCGGTCAGAGTTCGCCATTTAAGAATATACTCATTTTGGGTATGTTATTATAAAAAAAAATAACGATTAAAAAAAAATAACAATTAAAAAATGAAACAAAAGGAGAAAAACAACGACGATGAAAAAAATATGGTTTTATCGAAATAAGGAAAGTATAAAATCCTTCTTTAAAAAAAATGTCATCTGTTACCTATAATAATATGCATGATCATAATAGATGAGAAGTATTCATTCATTCGTTTGATGATGTGATGAATAGATATGTTGTTATTAAAAAAAACGTAATATATATAAAAAGAAAGAATTTTAAAAAAATAATACGAAATACAAAATAGAAAAAAATAAATAATAAGAATAGAAATTTGTTTTATATAATAATAATAATTATCAGTAAAAGGAACGATTCCACGGAAGCAAAAGCTTGGTTTCTTTGAAGAGCGCTGTGCAAAGCTTATGCGATTTGCATGAATAAACAACTTCCTCGCATCTTGAACAAAAGATGCCTCGGCTGTTGGGAGGAGAAAGAATTTAATCGCATTAATCATTTGTGTCTTACGATGGAATGGGAAGACACCATCGCCACATATTCCATGCCTGCATTAGAATACTTCTAATGCAACGACGTGATCGAATGTTGGAAGCAATTCATGTTTTGCTTTGGAGAACCCGAACGATTCGGGATCGAGATTTTTGAGACGAGGAATCATCTCGAAAGTTTTAAAATATCCTTTAATGGCGACGTCTCGTTCTGTCAGAATCAACGATTTTTGTAACGAATCGTCATCCCGAACCGCATCCCTTTTTATTTTTTTTTTCATTCCCATTCGAAACTTGTGGACTTACTGTTCGTTTGACAGCTTTCTTCTTGTTCACAGTCCTTATTTCTTGTCACGATTCGAGATTTTGTCTCCGTTGTAGACCTTTCGTCCACCCCCTTCCCATAGAGTAAATGATCGATGCATTCTTCTTTTTCATGTGTTTGACACCTTTCAAATTCAATGACTGACACACTTTGGCTTGTAAATTAACCAGTGTTTGGTCATAAGTCTCAGCACGCATGAGGTTAATCAATTCTCCTTTGGTCCTATAACAGGTGTACTTTTTAATTCCTAGATTTCTACATTACTGTTCCAACTCGGATATGGTAGAGAAATATAACGTTTCCACGTTAGACGTTTTTATTTTTGTCATTTTTTTATGTTAAAACTTCTTATTTTAATATATATTATTTAGAATTTTTTTATTTTCTAAAAAAAAATGGATTTATGAATTTTTTATTATAATATATATATATATATATTTTATTTTTTTGTCATTAAAAAAAAAAAACAAACTCAAAAACAGAAAAAAAACAGAACAAAATGAGTACTACCTCATGATAAGTACTTTAATGAGCTTTTCGGGTCGAGATTTAAATCTATCTACAGTACGTGGAGAGTGTATTATCACTAAATCACCCACAGAATGGAGGTTCCACCTGAGGATTAATTGCAAATTTGTTTCAAAGCATAACCAGCACCAGCAAAGTTTCAGCCAATGGACCTCCAGGTTAAACCTGAAGGTCCATTGGCTGAAACCTTGCTTGTGTTTTTTTGTCGATATGTACAAAATTTGAAACTTATAGCTTGGGTAATAACTCCACTCTGCAGGTGATTTAGTTACAATCCGCTCTCCACATACTGTATAATGAACTAACTTTCTCTTTTTTATCATATTTTCACGTCCATGACGAGCATGTTAACTTTAAAACTATCGTCTCCCCGCTGATAAATCCATCGGAAAACTAGATTCACCCTCTCGAACGTTTGTTTTTTGTCGACCACTTCTTTAGAGACGTTCGGATATATATTATTCCCGTAGATGAACGACAGATCGTCTGGATCGAAATTTGCTATCTTCTCTGAGAGAATGGCTAATAGATCATATTGACATTCGTACATTAATTCCAAGGGTGTCTCGTTCAATTTCAAAGGCAATTTATAATTTTCGTATTCCTCTCTCAATCCGTCTCCATGTCCTTCAATTCGATGGCGTTGTGTGAATGCAGTTTATAAATTTTACTATCAAACTTCGAATATCTCTTGACTCTCAATTTAATGCGGATTGTTTAGGTACTGTTGATTTCATGACTGATTTTGTTTTTGTTGTTGTTTAGTTGTTGTCGTTTTGTTGACTTTTTTTTTATAAAATAATAAATTTTGTGTGTGTGTTTTTTTTAATGATAATAATTATTAATTGTAAAAAATATTTTTTTTTTTTTCACTTATTATATATGTAAAAAATAACAATAATTTTTTTTACAGTTTTTTTCTTTAATGACAAAAACAGTTATTAAATGTTGTGTGTGTGTGTTTTTAAATGGTAATAATTATTAATTGTAAAAAAATATATATTTTTTTTCTTTACTTCTTATTATATATGTAAAAAAAATAAAATAACCTTTTTTTAGATTTTTTTTTCTTTAATGACAAAAACAATTATTATTAAGACTGATTATTTCGTTGTCGTCGTTTTGTTGTAAAATATCTTTCTAGCTCCAATTTTTAAAATGACAGAAAAAGGACCGCAAAATTCACCTCGATCGAACCGCTGTCTATTTACCGCGAGAATTGGCGTTCGATCACGTATTTTTTTCTAGCCCCAACACACAACGATGCTGCTTTTCGAAATATTTCGCAACGGAAAATCTCGGCGTTAAATTTCGATCGCGAGTGGTCTGGGTATTCCAGGCTGACAAAAAATTCACCTGATGGAAAAAATCAGTGTTACATGTACGATTGCCAAAAATGGAAATATCGGCGTTAAAATTGTCAAGAAAGCGGGGTTTCTAAAAACCCGAGGTTTTTAGCGTGGGTTCGTCAAATCCACTTCAAAGTGGTTCAGAAATGTTCAAATTTTAAATATTTTTCGGGAAAAAATTGAATTATTTCTGGAAAAAATCGACAAAATCAATTGTTTTGACGGAAAAATTTAAGTTTTTTCCAAAAATAACTGACTTTTCTGGATGATTTTTTTTCTGGACCTCGTGATTGATTATGATCCAGGAATGGGGGTGGTCTAGGTCCCGCACATATCCCCTGCTCATGTTCGAGACTTGGGTGAATTTCCTGGCAAGAACGGGTAAGATTTTGAACATACGACTTCCGTATGATGCTATAAGCTTTAAATTCCAGCATTCAATGTCGCCAACGCCCACACTACCTGTAACCAGGAGTTAACTCTGAACCTGTTTGGTAATGTTTTGAACTTTTAAAAAAAAAATCAAGTGAAATCACTGATAAGTTGACTACTCTTCTGGGGAGTACAGGTTGTAAGCAAAATAATGGAGCACACCTCTCTCCACTAGATAATAGAGGATTTCTATAGTGAGTGGGAAATTCACCTCCATCAGACAAAGAGCCTTTACTCAATAAGCTCCCGATTAAAGTCCTATACAGTCTTTGCACTTGCATTGACGTTAAATTGTATTGTATTGTGTATATTGTTGAACCCCTCTATTGGGATAAATTTTCGGATCGACCATCCCATTTCCGTTTCTATTGAGATTAGTACCGTGGCTAACGATCTATTTCCTGAAAAAGCGATGCTAAAGATGTAATTGGATATTTCCAAGGGAATACGTGTACTTTATGCTGTCGATAAAAACGAATGTGCGTAGATTTCCCCATGTCAGTACGCATGCCATAAATATAACGAATAGAGGCAGAGGAAGATCCAGTGAAGTGTGTGTTTGTTTGTTTTTTTTTTGGCGGGGGATGGGAGGTGGGGGGGGGGGGGTGTTAATTTTTTTTTTTTTTTTTTTGGGGGGGGGGGAGCAATACAAGACGGATTGCATATGCCATGGTTCGAAACAGTGGCTATAACTGGCTAAACTTGATTCGGCTCCTTTCATTTGGAAACTAAGATAAAAGTGTGTGGTTAAGGGTAATGGGAGGTTGCTCTACTAAAGATACTGTATCCTTTAAAAGGCAGGACGACGTCGTTTCCTATCAAGCCACGTATTACAATTGCATGTTAGCAAATGTACGAATATTCTCTTGTTTCACCTTCAAAATACTGAGGCATGCCACGGGTAGCCTTCTGGTTCCAAGATGGGTCAAAGAGTAGAACTGGACTGAACCGATTGAATGTGGAATTCACTGAACAACTAGCAACATCATTTGTCTTAACTTACCGATAATTTCTCCAAGAATCACTTGTATATTCATTCATGTTCATAGTCTCAAATGTTTAACTCATTGTGCAATAATGCAGCACGTCCATGCAAAATGTGGCCTCAAGTCCACTACGTCTTTCACGTACGAATCAAAAAATATGCGGTGATTCTTCGCCATACAGGCTTGTGCTGAAAAGAACAATTTCAGAGTAGTTTACCTTTGCATCCGTTTAGTACATCTCCCATTAATATTGTGTATCGTTTGTCCATAATATATTGTGCACTGTATTGAACTCCGTTTTAACCTCGTCAATTTACCGTTTTTCGGAACGAAATGTTTTCTGAGAATAAATAATGTCATATAACCTGACTTTAAATATTACTCCTGGCATATTTATGCTTGTTTGGTATTTTATTAAGTCATCACTATATCGATACATAGAGATTATTACCATTATGTGGATGTTCAAAATATGTATCCGAGTCGAGCTCCGGGTTCTAAGGCCAGATCACGACGAGTCGAATCATCATTTTATCTTACAATATATTGGGGATAAGTCAAGAATGTAGACGAATATATAACGAACTATTTATTCGTACGGATGAACAAAACAAACGGAACTCACGCGAAAGGAACGTGCTTGTATCCGACCCCCTGATACAAACATCTGTATCAGGGGGTCGAATACACGACAGTTGCGGAGTTAATACATACAAAATACATGTTGATTGTAAGATTAATTGTCTTCTCAACAGCGCATAAACGTGGTTCGCGCTACATCTTCGAGCACACTAAACGGCGATACAAAAAATAACACGGTCGAACATAAATATAGTTCAATTTTCAACTCCACCTTGTCACGTACTAACTTTGCTTAGCAAGTAAAGCAGATTTTCGGTACACTTGTAGACAAGCGCAGGGTCGTGATAATAATGTGACATGATTTTGTTGCTTTCAGTCTCGATTGTGAAGTACGGTAACCGAATCA
Organism: Pictodentalium vernedei; assembly: GCA_031216915.1. Classification (NCBI taxonomy): domain Eukaryota; kingdom Metazoa; phylum Mollusca; class Scaphopoda; order Dentaliida; family Dentaliidae; genus Pictodentalium; species Pictodentalium vernedei. Next base: position 407,969,587 of record CM062290.1, read on the forward strand.
ATTTGACCTCGCTAGTCCTTTATCTAACGAATCGGCCGCATCCGCCCTAGGAGATTACAAAACGAGCCGTTGGAAATCAATTATTTTTAAATACATTTCTAGAAACCATATCATGATACGGTTTTGTTGCTATTTTTGAAAAACTTTGAAAAAAATATATTTAAAATAATAAATTTTGGGATCGTCTGCATTTGGTAAAGGGATACATCCATGGAATACAGCAAATCGGATCACCTTATTTCCACAATATTATATAGTTATTATAAATATAAGGTCGCGGACAATACGCACCTCTCCGGGGGAGAGGCAATTTTGAAGTTCTAAAGACAAGGCATGTCAACCGGTACCGATGGTAACCTCACGTTCCAACCGGTACTGAAGATTTCGTCCCGCCGGTACCGGGATAAAATTATTGTATGCGGAAATTCCTAATTGAACGAACGAGGGTAAAGGGACTGATAATCGTGTATGGCTCACTTGCATGACATACTTTTAACTTATTTGTGAATAAACATATCAAAACACTCTAACGGCGCATGTTCTGTCTGCATAGCGACCTCGATAAGGTCGACCATTTTGACTTTTCAAACTTGGCATCAAAGGCAATGTAAGCTCCGTCATAGGTTCCTTCAAAAAAATTATTCTGTGGCGACATCAAAGAAATCATAAAGCACGATTTCCATGCTTTATGATTACTTTGGTGTCGCTGCAGAATAATTGTACGTTGCCATGTTTGCCTTTGCGATCTTGGGGACTGGTTCGGTTTAATTGGGAATTTCTCCCATCTAATTGTGATATGTTACTCAATTGTTGATTTGTCCCGGTACCGGTTTCGGCGGGACAGGCTCTGTCCCGTCCCTGTACCGGTTACGTTTGTACCGGCGGTACTTTGACATGCCTGCTAAAGACACTGGGATTTTCTCCAGTCAATAAAGGACAATAAATCTTTGAAAAATAATTATGTCTGTGATCTGTAATCATGTAGCCCTTCTTAAATATGTCGGCCACAATGTCGCAACATTTCGATCGTCTACATCACAAAGAATGCCCTATTACTTAAACAGTGGGGGCACCCAACACGCGGCCGATCAACGAATCGATAAAAGAACTACCACTGTGTCAAGCTTGTTTTCCTTCTACACAAATGTTGCACATCTTCAATATGCGAGTAATAATGTGTTCAAAACGCAAGTAACTTTTTGCATTGGTGCAGGAGCAGTTGTTACACCACAGATGTATCCATAGTCCCAAAACATTGCAAACTGTCTCTCAGTCGATAAAGGCCAATATAACTGTGGTAAAGTATGTCTTTCTTCACCAGTTCAAATGCTGCAGATCTTTATTGTATGCAACAAAAACTTTAGAATTTCAATCCTCTACACTAGATTGTCTTTCGGGAGATGATTATACCATACAGTTAAAACTAGAAGTCCTGTCATGAAATGCGCACAAATAGCACGTTGATATGCGCGTTAATGTACGCGTTATGGCCCAAGTAAAGCTATCAAATTCTGTACATATGGCCTGTGCACAAGCAATGTTTCAGCCAATGGACCTCCGCGTAACCCGGAGGTTCATTGGCAGAAACATTGCACGTGTTTGCTATGAGTAACCAGGAGAACCTGCCGTGCTTTGGATGCCATTCGATATGGCAATTTCGCGCAATTCCAACGTGCAATTAAGCCTAAATAAACGGACTATTCGTGACAGGACTTCTAGTTTTAACTGTACGTGAATCCAACCTGCACATCCATTCAAAACTGAATTTGCTAAATTGAGGCTAACTATTTTTCTCGTCATTTAAATATGTTGCCCATCTTCAAAAGGTGGGTAAGGATGCTCGAAAGTTTGAAATCTCTACATTTAAAATATAGGAGGAGTTCCTGTCACCACGATGTATCGAAAATCAGGATACACGGACACACGGATGCACTGGCACACGGACGGATCTAATTTCTATAATCATCATCCGAAACGTCGCCGGAGAACAAACAATATCACTGCTGTAATTTGAATCTGTTCTGGAAAGAGACATCATGATGCTATTATCAATATTAAATCTTTATTATATTACTACTTTTGGCAACACAGGTTGAATTGAAACACATGTTGGATTGGATGAAATAAGTATAGAAATATCTTCAATATGACTGATTCTTGTGTGGAATTGCAAGCTTGGTTACAGAACATTGAAATGGCGGAACCCCTTTCAACTGTTATGTTTCGATCTTTGTATAAAAGCAAAGCATTCGATGAGAAAAAAACACAATAGACAACATAAATTTCTCTCCCTGGAATTGCCCATCATCGAGCTCATCTCATATGACTAAAACTCGGCTGATAAGACATCGTTCTTGGCCAATATGAACTAATCCAGAGTTGTTATCCTCGATAATCGGTCCTGTGCGCAATCCATTTGCTTCAAGGAAATCGTTCCCTGTTATTCGTCGAACGCTATCTGCAAAATTGGTGTTACCAGCAACAATGGAATAGTTTGACGCTGATTTTTTGTAGGGTTAGAAATCAAAGATAGCAATGAGTAATCAGTGGAAAAGAAGAAGAAGAAGAGAACTCCACATAAAATCCAAATCAAACGGACATTTTGAGGGGTAAGCGGAGATTCTTCGAAGTGAGAGAAGAGGTAGTTCAGCAATCCGAACGTCGCGAAATAGCCTATGGGGAAGCATTGACATTCGGGTAGCTTATCTAGAAAAAGCGGAAACTCCGGATTTTGTTATCACTTTATAATTATTTGTTTTGGTTTAATAAATAAAGACTTTATTATTTGGTTAGTTTCATATCGGCTGAAATACAGTTAAAACTAGAAGTCATGTCACGAAATGTGCGCTTATCTAGGCTTAATTGCGCGTAGGAATTGCGCGCAATTACCATATCGAATGGCTTCCAAAGCACGGCAGGTTCTACTGTTTACTAAGGGCAAACACAGGCAATGTTTCTGCCAATGGACCTCCGGGACATTGCTTGTACACAGGCCATATGTACAGAATTTTATAGCCTTACTATAGTCATAACGCGTAGATTACCGTGCAGATCAACGTGCTATTTGTGCGCATTTCATGTCAAGACTTCTAGATTTGACTGTATCATCGCTCGGTAACTTCACTTAAACCTACCTCCCGATACAGCAGGCTGATATGTTCTAACCATGAGCTGATAGCTCGGTCAATATTATACTAACCAAGCAATATCCTCTAATTATTACTGAACCTTCCTCTAAATATAAATATATTCTCCCATTTTCATACAAAAAGGATAAAGCACAATTTAACCTTGAAAGAAACTAAAACAGGTTAACACTTAACTTGATCTGGCGGCCATGTAGGGACAATGTCATCCACAAAAATCGGCAACCAAATTTTCTTTCTTTTTCAATTTGACGCGTAAAACATGACGTGTTTTCAATTAAAAATGTTCATTGATTTCTCAATGTGACCTTTGAATTACATTTCTTCAATCTATTTCCGGTATATGCAGTCAAAACGCGACTAGAGGGATAAATACTATGCTGGCGAACGGAAATATGGCCACGTCGAGAAAAAAGGTGGACCCTGAAAGGACAGCTGCAGGCACAGATAATTACGCTGACTTCAGTGACACTCAAACTTTGTGTTTAACAAACTTTAAGGTTTGCGGGTATTACAGCCCTTTCCTGTCATCGTTCGCCGGGAAAAGCCACCAAAAAGATGGAACAAAATATTTACTACTTCTTCTCTATTCAAATACTGTTATGTACCTGTTGGTCAGTGTTTGCAGCTCTGTATATTCGGTCAGTGAGAGTGGAACTACAAAATGGCATCTCGGAAGCACTCATGTTCAACTTCGCCAATATTTCATTTTATTTCTCATGATATATTTTTTCACAGTGTTCAATATGGACTTTTTCGCACACAATGGATCGACTTTGGTATGCAATGAAGAATTTTTAAAATGCAGTTAAAGACGTCTGCACAGGGGCTCTACTGAGACGTATCAGTCAAATGGTGTTAGTGGCGCTTGCAATAATGCCTGCAATATCACCTGCATCTTTTGGTGTATGTATTTATGAATCGATGCGGGGAAGATCTAGACTAATGAAGAAATTAACGATTCCGGAAACATTATCAGAGGATAGTGTTTTGATTGATGCATAGGGCTGCACGGTATTCGAAACTGAATACCGGCATCGGTATTCAACAAAATACCGCGGTATACCTGTGTATCGAAGAACTGTTCAGACATCTGAACATACGTACCATAATCGATTCTTCCCAGTCGGAACAAATCAGCATGCCTTGATGATACAGTTCGAATGACTCTTTACCCGGCGCAGACGATATCAAAATTTCCTTTTTTTAAATATTATTTAATCGAACTTTTAAAAAATAGTCAACAAAACCATATCAAGTGACCGTTCATTGGAACGAGCTCTTCGAGCTCGTTCCAATGAGGCGTCACATGATATGGTTTTGTTGAATTTTTTAAAAAAATATTTGTTCACCTTCACGAATTGTGTATTACTCGGGAGGGTGCGGCCGATTCGTTGTTTACATGGATAATATTATTCGTTCGGGACTACAGTTACAAAGCTCAAGACATCTTGAAAATTGAACTGTGGATAAATAAAAAGTGACGATAAACCGATATTTTTGCAATTACACCGGTATTCAATCGACACTGGTTTGAATACCGGTATGTATCGATTTATCGATATACGTGCAACACTATTGCTGCATTTGTATTAGGGATTGTGATGGTTCCTCTCATTTTTCAGTTTCTTATAGCCGAATTGCTGTTCGCTGCCATTCGTTTCATTACGTACCGACATTACTCATGTATTGCTACTAGTGTTTCCAATTTGTCAAAAACAATTCATATTGGACTTGCGGACACTATGTGCAAAATTAGATTTCATTTCGAAGCTCTTGTTCAACTTATGGGCGGGATTAATGAAACCGTACTATATATTCCACTAATTAATTCCGAGATGAGAATCTCAGTTACCTGTTTCATGCTTTATGGGATAGTCAACAAAAAGGAGAGGATTTTGCATTCTCTCCTTAATAACCATGATCATCGCGTTGACAATAATAACAATTATGATTTTTGGATGGCTATTTCTGAAAAGAAAGGTATGTTCGCCCTTACGAATTAACAGTTTGTGGGTTTTACGTTTTATGCACATTTTAACGGTTCGTCCTGATTTAGGTGCTCATTTTGTGAACTGCAACACAATCAACTCAATCTAAGTGTCGTAAAAAAATTATATGTTTTAAATTTTCTGGTCATTCAGGACATGACAAATGTCTTTTAAAATGGAAGTGTGTCATACACTATCGGTTTCATTCAAATGAACTCTTTCGATACGGAGGTATTTGCAGAAACAGATGATACTAGAGAAACAAAATTTACTGCACCCAGTAAATTCAAGTTTGTGTGAAAAGGGTTAAAGTATCAGGAATAATCTATACAGAAAGAGAATTTATGGAGGCTTCTTTTCAGGAGTAAAATATTTTTAAACAAATAAGAAATGGGTTTTCGTTAACAGTATTTACAGATATTCATACTGGAATCAGAACAATTATTTATAAGAAACCAGAAAAGGCATACATGTGACCAGCATTCAAAGGGTTCGATACTCGAATCAGAAATGGACATTTTTGGCTCTGCCCACTAATTTGAGTGATGAAATACGTTCATAAACTTTAGAAATTCATTAAGGTGTAATAAAATTCATTTCCCAGTATTTTTGAATAATACGCACTTGATGACTTCGGTGACCTCTTTCAGGCAGACCCCTAGGTGACCTCCGTGACCTTGACCCATATTTTGAATTTCCATCAAGTGTCGACTCATTTGGTGTTAGTTCCAGGTCAATTAATCATACCACGATTGAGATATGGGCATGACCCACTTTCAAAAATGTTGGCTACGCCCACTTTTTAACATAAAAATGCATGTATGGACCTCAGGAATGCTTTGGGGGGGGGGGGGGGTCAAAAAATGTGATTTCCAGCAATTATGAAAAATGCACTTAATGACCCCTAGGTGATCTCCTTGACCCTGACCCATATTTTGAATCTCCATCAAGTGTCGACTCATTTGGTGTTAGTCCCGGGTCCATTCATCATACCATGCTTGAGATATGAGTGTGACCCACTTTCAGATTTGTTGACCACGCCCACGTTTTTAACGTAACAATGCATGTATGAATCTCAGGAATGCTTTGGGGGGCAAAAATGTAATTTCCAGCAATTATGAAAAATGCACTCAATGACCACTAGTTGACCTCCGTGACATTGACCCATATTTTGAACCTCCATCGAGTGTCGACTCATTTGGTGTTGATCCCAGGTCCGTAGGTCATACCACGCTTGAGATATGGGCATGACCCACTTTCAAAAATTTTGGCCACACCCACTTTTTTACGTCAAAATGCATGTGTGTACGTCAGGAATACTTTAAGGGATCAAAAAATGTGATTTCCAGCAATTCTGAAAAAATGCACTCAATGACCCCTAAGTGTCCTCCGTGACCTTGACCCATATTTAGAGTCTCCCTCAAGTGTCGACTGATTTGATGTTGCTCCCAGGTCCATACGTCATACCATGCCTGAGATATGGGCGTGACCCACTTTCAAAAATTTTGGCCATTAGGGGGTCAAAAAATGTGATTCCCAGCAATTCGGAAAAATTCACTCAATGACCCCTAGATGACCTCCGTGACCTTGACCCATATTTTGAACCTCCGTCGAGTGTCGACTCATTTGGTGTTGGTCCCAGGTCTGTAGGTCATACCACGCCTGAGATATGGGCGTGACCCACTTTCAAAACACCGCTACAGATACCCCTTGTAACCCAGGAATCTGAAAAACATAGGTGGCCGAGAACTTGTGGCTGTCTATCAGAATGCCAAAAATCGACGAGATAGGTCAATTCGTTTTCGAGTTATCTTGCGGACAAAAAAGTGATCAGAAGACAGAAGACAGGAGAAGCAGAAGAAGAAGAAGAAGAAGAAGAAAAAAAAAAAAAAAAGAAAAAGAATCCGTGCAAAAAGAATAGTCTGTGTGTTTCACACAGACTAATTAATATGTGAATCCCCATCGTACTTACTTCGCACGAGAAGAGGGTCCGCCTTGGTTGAAGAAAAGTACATCAACGTGCAGGGCGCCTTAGTACACAACGCTACCACCCACCCACCCCCCCCCCCCCAAAAAAAAAAAAAACAAAAAAAAACACACGTAGACAATCCGAATGGAGTGCCTTGCTCAGGGATACAATGCAGCTATCCCTGCCCAGGGTAGAACAGTTGACCTTTCGGTTTGAAGTTCAGTGGCGTAATCACTGACCACCGTGCTCCCTTGTCAGCACATTACACGTTAGATATAATAATAATAACACTTTGGCCAGCCGCTGATTTGTCGCGGTTCTCGGACGAGAAGGCCATGGTTACCACTGAACTCCCAACTGCCTCCCTATTCCCACGCTTCTCCTCTCCTCCCAACACTCGGAGACGAACTGCTTGATGACATCCCTTACCCCATTCTTCCCAATCTCACCGATTAGCATATTAACCCTCTCCTTTGAGTCTCCCCCTAACCACATGTCCTTCATTCTCCCATCCCACTTCCCCATTATACTCCCAGTGAATTTCATTCTTTTAGACTGATACTTTGGGCATTCTAGAAGAAAGTGTTCCAGGATCTCCACCACGCCCAAGTTACACATCTGGCACTGCTTTTCACTGTTTTTCCCAATTTTTCCCCTCAGCTCCAGGGACCGCGACCTCAGCTTGAAAAACAGTGACCCCCCAAAGGTGCCATCAAGGTACTCTTCAAAACCAGGCTTCTCTTTATCACGCAGGTCACCCAAAGATCTCTTTGATTTGACCCCCTCTCGCCAATTACGGTTACAGTCCTCCATGACCCTCTCTCTGACGATCTTTTTGCCCTGGATTGCCCCAACGTCAAGGTCCGAGATCTCCAATGAGTAGTTTTGTTCTAGCTCCCTCACTTGGATCATCCACCCCGTCTTGATATTTGAGTTGAAAGTTCTCAGGAACATTACTTTACACCATCGGCTATCGGGGAGATTTATCAAATAATTAAGATAATCGAGTTTCAATAGGTCTATCCTGTCCTTGAACCTCATCCACCCAAGCTCACCCCTGATCGCTTCAAGCGCTGCGGCATTACTCGAGCCTGTTATCGATCGGCCTGCATCGTTCTGCAGGATTTCCAAGCTCTTTACGGCTGTGTTGTTTAGGGGTACAACTTCCGTACCGTATGTTATACTTGGCAGACCCACCATTTCCCAAATAGTTTTCCCCACGAAAACCTTATAGAAACTGTTTCTCCCTATAAGTTTCATTTGGTTAAGGATTCGCTTCCCCTTCAGAATCAATTTGTTTGTGTGGTTTCGGAAGATGCCTCTTCCTGTGATGTTTATATTTACCCCCAAATACTCGTAATCGCTAGTCTCTCCTGCACTAAGAAGTCGACTGCTACCTTCCGGAATGCAGAACTACCCCACTCTCCACCTTCGAGTGGGGTCCACGGGTATAACTTTGCTCTTGCTTTCATTAAGTTCGAGTCTCCATTTGCTCCCATATTTCCCAACAGTTCCCAGCATCTTCACTAGCCCCTTCTTCGCTTTCTGACACTAGCACCATATCGTCTGCAAAAAATAGCCCTGGGATCTTCAAGTCACCAGCTGCAACCCCCTTCGTCGCTATGCAGGAGTTCATCTCCTAAACCTTCGATGTGCAATGCAAAAAGAATTGGCGAAAGTTTACACCCCTGTTTTAGGCCTGCCTCCATAGGCACACGTTTTGTTGTAATGTTTCCCAGGCTAAGTTCACTCTGTACATCTTTATATAATGCTTTCATAATCCCAACAAACTCGCCCCCAAGCCCAGAGCCTCCAGCTTGCGCCACACACCCTCCCTCCATATTCTATCCTATGCCTTTTTAACATCCAAAAAGGCCATGAACATTTTTTTCTGTTTTGCTTTCGCGGATTCTATCATTTGGGCTAGCGTGAAAAGATGGTCAGTGACTCTCCTTCCCTTCCTGAAGCCATTCTGGATTTCTCCCCAAAAACTCTTCTCTTCGATCACCTCCTTTAATCTCCCATACAGGACTTTACAAAAGACTCTTCCAATATTGCTGCTGACAGAGATCCCTCGATAGTTATCCAAGACGTCTTTTCCCCCCTTTTGTGAATAAATGTCACTTTGCTTTCCCTCCACTCCTTTGGGACCTCTTGTTTTTCTATGGCTAAATTGAATAGGGCAGTTAGGCTTTCCCAGAGTTCCTCTCCCCCTTTTTTGATAAACTCGTTAGGAATTTCGTCCACCCCTCCCGCTTTTCCATTCCTTAATTTCGAGATCACCCTTCGCACCTCCTCAGTTTTGATTTCGCTGCACACGAAGTTCGATAGATTTTCCTCGACCTGGTTCGGACACTCTGGTGGGTTCCCCATGCCCCATCGCTTATCGTCCACCTTTTCCCAGTGCTTGACTAGTTCTAATGAGATTTGATCTCGTTCTTCTGTAACTCTGCCATCTACTTTAATGCTCTGTGGATTATTCCCTTTGTTACGTTTGTTCACCCATTTCCAAAATACGCTCGAACTCGACCACCCTGTCGTTCTTATCGTACTAATAAGACTGCTATTTCGCACTCTCCGTTGTCGTCTTTAATCTTGTTTACTTTATTTCGTGCTTGTTGGTATTCTTCCTTTGCTACCATGGCCTCATTGCTTTCCACCCCCTTAAGTTTTCTACTTCTCCTGTATGCAGCACATTTTGCTTTTCTAACCCCTTTTCAGTTCTTCGTTCACTCTGTACCCAAGTTCCTGTGTTGGCACCCTAATCTTTCCTACACTTTCCTTCCCTGCCTCCACTAGGCTCGCAACTATGGCGTCGGCCATCTTCTGGACACTGCCCCCCTTGTGTACGGCTGCAAGCTTTGGTTTCAGTTTTTCTTCGAACTTCGCCCAGTCGGCATCCTTTTGAGTTCCCAAACCTCCTTGAAGCTTCCTTTGCCTTTCTCTAGGTTTTTGGCCTTCGTCGTCACTGTAATCAAGTTGTGATCACTATCCAACTCCATTTTTCCATGATGTTCAGTGATTTCCCATTTAGACAAAAATTCTTAGCTCGTAACTCGGGCACAAATGATGCCCTCCTCCATCTCGTCACTTGAGGGCGTTGTATAAATAGGACCAAGGTAGGGGATTACAATTGGATAGATACTGAACATGGCTGCTGACAGACATGGAAGTTAAGTTCATCAATGATGACATCGTTGGTCAAAGGGGATCGAGCAAAATTTATCGTCTGATGTATAAGATTGCTGGGGACACTTTATGAAAGGTTATATGAAGCAATTACGCGATATACTACTTTTCCAACTGTGTTGTTGAGTGAGTTATATTGTTTTCTAATAAATCTAAACCAAGGCTGACACACATCTGATGTTGACTACCAGAACACGTCTGAAACTGTGATGGATCTCTTGGCAAGAACGGGTAAGATACGACTACGGCACGATGCTATAAGCTTTGAATTCCAGCCTTCAAAGTAGGCAACGCCCACTCTTCCTGTAACCTGGACCTGTTAGATACTGTCTTCATCTTTTTCAAAAAATCAATTGAGGCTGCTTCACACCAGCCATCACTTGATTCAATGATAATTTATTTGAAGTCAGGAATAATGAAATCACTGATGAGGTGACTACTGTTCTGGGTTCTGGGAAGTACAGGAATTTCACACCTCCACTAGATACTGGAGGATAGAGGATTTCCGTAGAGAGTGAGAAATTCACCTCTATTTGACAAAGAACATTATTCCATGGGCTCCCGATTAAAGTGCCGCCCAGTCCATGCACTTGCATTGACGTGGAATTGTATCGTGTTGTCGTATATTGATCGACGCCTATATTTGGATAAGTTTTCGATCGACAATCCCATTTCCGTTTCTAATTAGATAAGTACCGTTGTCACTGATCTATTCCCTGAAAGCGCGATACCTACGATGTAATTGGATATTTCAACGGGAACACGTGCATTTTATGCTGTCGTTTACGGCGAAGGTGAGTTGATTTCTCCAATTTTGAGCACACTACATAAACAATAAACATTACAAACAGATGCAGTAGAAGCTCCAGGAAGAATGGGGGCGGGGGGGGGGGGGGGGGGACATCCGCGACTGATTGGACATTACATGGTTAAAAATAGTGGTTAATATAGCGAAAACATGATACACAAAAAAAAAATCAATTTCCTTTCTTTCTTTTCGAATGGAAGCTACGGTAAAAAGTGTGCGTTTAATTGTAACATGAGGGTGGTGCATTAAAGATAACGTACCCTTTAAATGGCCGGACGACGCCGTTTCCTATCAAGTCACATATGACAATTGCATATTATCAAGTGTACGAGCACTCCCTCGTTTTACATTCATGTTAGGGCGACATGACTCGGCAAGCCCTCGGGTTCCGAGATGGTTCACCCAGAAGAACTTTTCTGCACCAGAATTCAATGATTAACTAATTACATAATTTGTTTAAATTTACAGACAATCTCTTCAAGAATCACTTGTATATCCATACATGTTCATAGTTTCAAATGTTAAACTCATTGCGGAATATTGTAGCACGCCTATGAAGGATCTGACCTCTGTGGTCCACTACGTCGTGTACGTTCGAATCAAATAATCTGTTGTAATTCTTCACGGTACAGGATCTGCGCTGAAAAGAACAGTTTTCATTTATCATTTGCATCAGTGTACTGTGTCTCTCATTAACTCTCAGAAGCAGGGGATCAGAATGGATTTACTGAACATGACATACGACGAAAACCTTTCAGTAAAGCAGGTGCTTCTAGTCAAGTGTCTTCTGCCTATTCAGGCAGACGACACTCGTCTAGAAGCACATGCTCAGTGTTTAATTTTCCCACAGCCCAAAAACAGCCGAACCGTCACAGCCAGATTACCTGCCGTATTACATCACAGGCAAGAAAACTCGACTCCCGGCTTCTAGAAGTTAATATGGAGTATTCTTAGGCTATAATATTTTGTTACTTTATTACATATCCATTAAACCGTAAACCCTTGTATTTAACGGAATCGCCGCTATGACAGACATGTTTCTATATTCAAAAGGTGATGTACAAGCCGGAACTTTTTCCTCAGCTCCGTTTATACTAGTTCCTTTCCCGTCGAGTTATTAGTTACGCTTCGAAAGGTTTCCAAATTTCATTAAACAATTATCGATCTTCTGTCGCGTAATGTGAAAATGAAAACGTCCAAAGCAAAATAAAGTCGGTTCAGAAAAAAATTTGTTAAACAAACAAAAATGAGATGAAATTAAAAAAATCAATTATGTCCAATCACAACATTAACCTAGTCCCGTTGCCGTCTAGTCTGCGGATCCCCTATATCTAAATTGGTCAACTTTATTTTGGTAAATCTTCGAAGATCCTGACATGCATCGAACTTCTTTTAAAATAGTTTCTCCCAGCTGTTTTGCAAACCTGCCCAAATATGTACTTATATTTTTACTAACAGTAATAGCCACCAAATAGTTAGGCGTTAATGGACACCAGCCGAAGAGAAAAAGCGATGTGAATTTCAACAAATACGCCAAATAGAAAAAGATAATGAATGTAATTTAGCCTGGTTCCCAAAAGGTTGTTTTGATTTTTTATCGATCCTTTTGATCAGTACAGCTTCAAACAAAACAACTGGATTCTTCACTCTTCATCCGGAATTAAAATTATTTGTTTATTTCAATAAATTTTAATGCATGTGATATGTAATAATGTGTGTTTGAATCGGTGCGAGTCGTATCTCGCTCTAGCGAAATATGACTACGCCATTCCAACGAGGTATTTAAAACACCTACCGATACAAACACACGTCGCATTTTGTTTATGTATCACACTCATTCTTTTCAGATTGCGAATCTTTAAAAAATAGAACACGACCGCTGTGTTGTAAAGTCAGCTGCATTCATGCACATCAATATAGCGTTTTCCGAATAAATAATTTATTATTCCCTGGCATGTTATTTGATGTTGTTATTTTATTAATTTGTCACTATACCAATAGAATGTTTTCTCTGTGGAGCATGCTCGTGATTTGCGCTACAAGTTAAACGGCAATTCAAAAAATAATATGGTCGAAAATGAATATAGTCCCAATTCAGCTACACCTTATCACTTATAAAGTTGTCCTGCCAAGTAAAGCAGATTTTTTTTTTCTGTACACTTGTAGAAAGGCACGGGGTCATGACAATAAAGTGACCCTATTGGTTGCTTTCAATCTCGACGATGAGATACGGTCACCGAATCAATGCGACCTCGTTACCGCTTTACCCTAACGAATCGGCTGCATCCATCCGCATAGTTTACAAAATGAGCCATCCGTAATTAATTAATTTTAAAAACATTTCACCCTAACTATACCATGTGACCCCACCCCCACCCCCACCCCACCCCTCTCATTGCCACGAACATGTTCCAACGAGTGATATGGATTTGTTGATTTTTGTAAAAATGAGAAAAAAATATTTAAAATAATCAATTTTGGTTTCGTCTCTGTTCCGTAAAGGTTTAAATCGATGGAATGCAGCAAATCGGATCCCTTTATTTCCTCAATAATATACAGTTATTATAAATATAAGGTCGCAGACTATACGTGCCTCAACAGGGAGAGAGGGGGGGGGGGCAGATTCGAAGTACTGAAGACGTTGGAAATTTTTCTTGTCAATAAAGGAAAATAAATCGTTGAAGAATTATTCTGTCTTGTGGTCTGTAATCACATGGCGCATATGTGTGCCACCATGTCGAATCAGTTCGATCTTCTCCACCACAAAATATACACGGGAGTTAATTTTACCGTGAAGGCACCCAACATGTGGTTGATCAACAAATTGATAAAAGGGCTATGACTGTTTCAAATTATTTTTTCCGTCGTCTGCACAAATGTCTCACATCTCCAAAATGTTATTAATAATATCCTCACGAATCAAATATGTGTACTCTCAGGTGGGGAGCAGCTGATTACAACACAGTGTTATCCATAATCCCAAAACACTGAAAATTGTCCAAGGCGATAAGGGGCCATTTATCTGTGGAAAAGTATGTCTTCCTTCGACAGTATAAATGCTGCACATCTTCAGTGTATGCAATCATGCCCTAGAGTTTCCATTCTATACACAAGTTGAAATGGTTTGGATGAAATAAGTATAAAAAATACATGCCTTCGATATGACTGCTTCGGCCTTGTCTGGAATTGCAAGCTTGGTTAAAGAGCATTGAAATGATGGTTTCGTTCTCGTTTTGAACTGTTATGTATAGATCGTTGTATAAAAGTAGAAGCATTCGATTAGACGAAAACACAATAGACAACAATTCGTTAACCCTTTGAACCCGTAAGACCGATTTTTCTGGCTAAGGCATAATTTAGTCCCATTTTTGTCTTATTATGAGAGGTGTATACTTAGGGCATTACTGATAAAATAATAACTGCAGTCTACAGCCGAACGGCTGCAGACTGCAGTTATTATTCTATCCTCTCTGTATATTGATACTGGACTGACCCATTTCACTGTAATTGTACACATAGGCGATACCATTCCTGGAAACGATGGTTCAAAGGGTTAAGAGGGGACCATCACTAACTGTAGAGGAGGTGTATTTTGAATTTATTAGATATAATTTTCTTTGCCAGAATTGTCCATTATCACGGATGCCTGATATGACTTCAAACTCGGCTGATATGATGCCGTTTTTGTCCGATATGAACCAATTCAGAGTTGTTCCCCTTGAATCGTCGATAGTAGTCGCAATCAGTTTGTTTGTAACAAAATCATTCACTGTTATTCGGAGAAAAAAAATATCGTTACCGAACACAATGGAGTAGTTTGACGCTGATTTTGTGTAGGGCGAGGAATCAATGTCGTTCACTGTTATTCGGCGAATGCTTTTCGGAACAAATTAACGTTACCAAACACAATGGAGTAGTTTGGCGTTGATTTTGTGTAGGTTGAGGAATCAATGAAAAGAATGAGTAAGGATTAGGTGGATGAAGAGAGGAAAGAAAGGGGTCATTCAACGCAAACTAAGATTCGGAACCGTAAGCGGAAATTCATGGATGTGGGACAAGAGGTAGTTCAGCTAACCGAACGTCGCAGTATCCGCAATGTGAAGCTTTGACATTCGGAGAGCTGATCTAAGAGAAGAGGAAACTCCGGAATTAGTAAGCCGTTTGTAATTATTTGTTTTGGTTTAACCCTTTACCCAACGCAGACGATTTCAAAATTCATTATTTTAAATATCATTTTTCAAATTTCGAAAAAAAAATTCAACAAAACCATATCATGTGACCCCTCTTTGGAACGAGCTCGACGAGCTCGTTCCAAATAGGGGTCACATGATATGGTTTTGTTGAAATTTTTCGAAAAATAATATTTTTTCAGCAGCTGTATTTGCATATTACGCGGATGGATGCGAGCGATTCGTTGGGTAAAGGGTTAATCAATAAAGAGGTTGTCACTTTGCTAATTTCATATCGCCCCATATATAAGAGCTGAGAAACTTCACTTCAGCCTAACCCTTCGACCTTAGTCTGATATGATCTCACTACGAGCTGATATCATGGCCAATATGACACTAAATAAAAATAACCTCCAATTATTAATGAAGCTCCCACTGAATATAAATATTTTTTCTCGGAATTAGACTTCTTAAAACTATACCATTCAGGTGCGGAATGCTGAGGGGTTGATAGCTTATCCAGTCTTTCTGAGATTTACCACAGAAAATATTAACAGAATAATGGTTAAAGTACAAGTTAACCTTAAATGAGACTAAAATTTTGTGAACGCTTAACTCCACGTGATGGTCAGGTCAACAAGAACAGCTCCATCCGCAAAAATCGCCAAGCAATTTTGATTTCTTTTTTTCAATTTGTCCTTCGAGAACAGCTTTTGAGCCCGCGTTGGACCAAACCCGTTCTATTTATTGTTCTTATCCTATATGTTTGGGGCAAAAATGGGTATTCTTTTACTCAGTTCAGAAACTGCATGCAGCTGTCCCCCGCAAGTCGTGTCATATAACGCGTTAAACATGACGTGTTTTCAGTTAAAAGTTTTCATTGATTTCTTAGTGTATATGTGTGCAATTTATTTGCTGTATATGCAGAGACAAAACACCACGCTGCAACAGACACTCTGTATTGGAGTTTATGGTGAACAAAAATATGGCAACGTCGAGAGAAACAGTGAACCCTGAACGGCCAGCTGCTGGCACGGATAATAACGCTGATGTCAATGACACTCTTACTTTGTTTATAACAACCTTTAAGGTTTGTGGGTTTTACAGCCCTTTCCTGTCATCGTTCACCGGGAAAAAGCCAACAAAAAGATCGAACAAATCTTTACTACATCTTCTCTATTCAGCACTGTTATGTACCTGTTGGTCATTGTTTGGAGCTTTGTATATTCAGTCAGTGAAAGTGGAACTACAGAATGGCATCTCGGAAGCAGTCATGGCCAACTTTGCCAATATTTTATTCTACTTATCATTCTCAGTATTTTCATGGTGTTCAGTGTGGACTTTTTCACGCACAATGGATCGACTATGTTATGAGATGAAGGATTATAAAAATACTTTTAAAGACGTTTACACCAGTGCACGACTGAGACGTGTTTGTCAAATGTTACTAGTGGTACTTGCAATAATATCTGTAGCATCGGCTGTATCTATAGTCGTACCTGTTTATTCAGCGAGGCGAGGAAAAACTATACTAATGGCCAAATTTACGATTCCTGATACATTATCCGACGAAACAGTTTTTGTTGTTACCTTTGTTTCAGGAATTGTGTTTTTTCCTCTAATTTTTCAGTTTTTTGTAACTGAATTGTTGTTCATCGCCATACTCACCATTATGTACGGACATTACTCATGTATTGCTACTAGCGTTTCTAAGTTGAAAAAATCAATTCATATGGGATTTGCAGAAACTATATGTAAAATTAGATTTCAATTCGAAGCTCTTGTTCAACTTATGGGAAGGGTTAATGAGACCATAAAGCATTTACCACCAATTAACTTCGCGTTGGGAATCTCAATTCCATGTTTGATGCTTTACGGAATAGTCAACGAAAACCTTACAGCGGATGATTTTGTACTCTCCTTAATCATCATGACCGTCCTGTTGACAAGATTGGCACTTATGATTTTCGGATCGGTATTGCTGAAAAGAAAGGTATGTTCGCCCTTACGACTTAACAGTACATGAATTTAACGTTTTATGCCCATTTTAACCGTTCATCCTGTTTTGGTTACTCATATTTTGCACAATTACAAAATCAACTCGATCTAAGTATTGTAAAAATTATCATATTTTCTGGTCCACCAGGACATGAATCGTCCCCCGAATGTGTTCTATGTGCCAGTAGGCATATAGAGCACATTGAAACTCAGGGGACGGCATGTCTTCTAAAAAGTAATTGTGTAATTAACTATCGTTTTCTCTCAAATGAAGGATTTTCGAAACGATGGTATTTGCAGAAATAAATGTTATTAATAGGTGACCGTCAACACACCTAGTAGTTGGCGCAGTGGCTCAGTAGATATAGGCGCAGGCTACAAGCGGAGAGGTCCTCGGTTCGAATAGAATCTGCGACAACCGCGTTGTGTCCTTGGACAAAACACTTCACTCCCATTGCCCACATGGGGGCACGGTGACGTTGTGTACCAAGGCGTACTTCACGTCGATGGTGCACCTGTCTTCAACCAATGCTAAAAACTGCTTGTGTGGAGTTAGTATGTTGGGGAGCTGACAGTTGATCGCCGTTGCTCGGTTGTTCTCTCCGGGTACTCCGGCTTTCTCCACTCGCAAAACTGTCGTGGTCATGATTAGCCATTGTACAGAAATATGTGTCCTTAAGCACCAATAAATAAATAAATAAATAAATGAACAAATAAATAAATAAATAAATAAATAAATAATGAAGAAGCTGATCAGTCTACAGATTCCTTACAGATACTGCATTGTAAATGGTCTTCTCGGTTTGAAAACTGATGTAGCACCTGTTTATTATATTTAACTGGTAGAGTCCTGAAAGCCCATATTTAGGCTTCATTCTGAAGTTCAGGTACTACCACACACAGTCTTCTAATTCTGTCGCTGTGCTTTGTATTATCTTCGAAGTGATATTATTTAGTCTGTTAGGATTTGACTTGGACAATTTATGGGAGAGTGCATTTTCTGTAAGTTTGCAAAAAAATGTCCAATAATCCAATTTGATATTTGGAGAATAATCGACAAGACAAGCGGCAGAGGAGTATTTATATTCCAGTATTCCAAACATAGCCTTGAAAGTTATCTTCGAAGATCGAAATATCAAACTGAATACTTTATTGTTTCTGATGCTTTAATAGATGTCCGATTTATTTATTTATTTATTTATTTATTTATTTATTTATTTATTTATTTATTCTTAACATCACGTGGCTGTTGCTTTTAATTATCACTCTAGCTCCCTGCAAATTTCAAATGGAATCTACCATTCCCTATATCAGTTGTGTATACGACAATGTCACAGCACTGCTTATGGTTTCTCGCGAAATTTGAGTTATTATCTGCGTAGAATGTCAGCTCTATGTTTGTGATTGCTACTCTTAACATTGTGTATATATAGAAGTTACAAACTGAATTCACTTCCCACATAAAACAACTAAATGTTAAATGTAAGAGAGTACTGAACCTACTGAGGGTTGTTGGTAGCACTGATTGGGGTGCTGACCACAAAACATTACTTCATCTGTATAGTTCACTCGTTAGATCTAAATTAGATTACGGTTGTATAGTTTACGGTTCTGCAAGGAAGTCATATCCCAAACCACTTGATGCAAGTCACAATAGTGGTATTAGAATTTGTCTAGGGGCTTTTCGAACGTCCCCAACAGATTCGATGCTTGTTGAAGCAGAGGAGCCTTCTCTTGAGAAGCGCAGAATTAAATTGTCTCTCCAGTATGAAACTAAACTTTTGGCCAATCCTTCAAATCCTGCTTATAACTGTGTGTCAGACCCTCAAAATATTGATTTTTTCAGCCGACACCAGAAACATATTCCTCCATTGGGAATTAAAATTAAACCCCACATGGAGTCTGCTAAAAAGTTGATTTCGATTCTGTATAAGAAAACCGTAAAACATGTATTGCTCGTTGGCATTTCAAAAAAAAAACCTACAGTTATGTTGGACCTTGCTTCTACAGAAACATATGGTACCAATTCCTTGCAGTTTAAAGAAAAATATGCCGAAATAAGATCCAAGTATAGTACCTATACAAGGATCTATACAGATGGATCTTAAGTTGGTGACAAAGTATCATCAACTGCTGTTACTGGTGATCACATCACCTCAATCAGAATACCGAATCAGAGTTCTATTTCCACAGCTGAAGTTAAAGCTAAACAACTCGCGCTTGAACACATCGAGGATGAACATGAAAAGAAGTCGATTATTTTTTTTCCAACTCTTTTTCCTCTTTACTTACCTTACTCAACCCTAAGTTGAAGAACCCTCTCGTTTTGGAACTTCGTGAGAAGTTTACAACTCTCCTGTCTGACCAATATGATATCGTGTTTTGCTGGTTACCCGGACATGTAGGTTTCACTGGTAACACCCTTAGTGATCACTACACCTCTTGTAACCTTTGTAGAAAGGATCTTGCAGTTTTGACACGGTGTCATATTGGTTATACACAACTAACACTTTCCTTTTAGTTGGAGGGTAATGTGCGACCCGAGTGTGTTCCCTACCAGCAAGTGTTGTCAGTGGAGCACATTATTTTACATTGTAATGATTTTAGTAGATCACAAAATTTTAATGTTGTGTCTCTTCGAAACCTATTTTACAGTAGAAATCCTCATAAAGTTCTGTCGTTCTTGAAGGAAATCAACCTTTTTAATAAATTTTAAAATTGTTTTACTCTTTTAATCTGGACTCATCAAGTCTCAATTCCTCAGGCTGATTTATAAGTTAGTCACTTATCTCATTACTCATTGTTATCCAAATCAATCCTGTCTTTGACATGTCTATTGTGGCTATCTTTTATTTTTATTCAATCTTTTACTTCGTAATTGATTATGACGTTTTACTTCCCACTGTTTTCTCGCCACGATATAGCCTTAGATGCTGATGTGGCGTTAAGCACCAATAGATGAACAAATAAAAAAATATAGAAGTTACTCGACCCTATCAACGCTGGTTCATAAAATATGATTGAGGTATCCAAGAACAAAGCTACGAAATCACAATTATTTAAAACGCAGCTGCGTGTTAGTGAATTCTAAAACTCTTGGCTTTGTTTTTTTTAAATGTTCATGTTTCGGAGACGCTCTGAAAAACACCAAAATACAACGCCGTTTAAAATCAGTTAATGAGACTGATCGCCTTTACTATAGAATGTCGTGATACAGTGACTGCACAGTTGCCATATTACTTACAAGCCTACTCGTTAGTATTCAATACCTGTCAACACCAACGGTGAAGCATTGTAAAATATTCATCAATTTATCAAATGCCGTTTCCTTTGCTGAACTAGAACTTGCCACTTGAGCTTTTTTTATACTATCCGATATATGTTATATCCTCCTACATGTATGGTATATGGAGATTCAATACCTGGATGTCAGTTTTTAAACATCGAGCTGCAGGCGAGGTGTTTAAATGATACATCGGGGTATTAAATCTCCATATACCATACATGTTGGCGGAGATAACGTTTCTCTCCCGTTTGAAACACAATACAAACCTAGTGGAAATAAATGTGTGGACACATTTCTCAGCTCCACAATCATTTGGACCAAATTCGTGATAGTAATTTTGTGTTTATAATCGCAGAAGACAACAGATAGAGTTACATCCCTTTGGTCGTTAAGGAAAGGAGTAAACAGTAGTTTGTTGACATATCGTCCCCTGAGTTCCAATGTGTTCTATGCGCCTACTGGCACATAGAACACATTGGTACTCAGGGGACGAATTATTTGTTCTTATGTTATTTTTATGACTGTATTGTCGGACATCTGATGATTTTTGTGACTATTTTCGGGTTTTTTGGTTCGAGTTTTATGATGCGGCGAGCGGAAGCGAAAAGCTTTCATTGAAACCATATACCCCCGATGTTTCGCGTGCGCTTATACCCTGGCTGTTGCACGCTCTCATACACCTTGGATGTTGGGCGCACCCTTTGCCATGGCTATTTGTCCAAGGCATTCTGACCAATCAAAAAACAGAATTTATCGGGATATAGGGACAATTTATTTCTACACTAATTTTGAAAGCGTGAACTCCAAAATCGGTTTCAAATTCACAGTTGAAGTCGGGTGGAAATTTAGGGATGCAATGATCTAAATCTGCGACTTTTACTTGGTAACATTCTGTAGGGTCGGCATAATTTTTAGGGCCGATCTGACGGGTTTTTACGGATGGTTTCTATATGCTCATGGACAACCGGCAACAATAACCGAAACCGCAGCTGCAGTGTAATTCCCACAACCTAACAGCTCTATTACAAGACATAATGACACCCACTTAAATTTCCTAGTATTACGCGATTACTTTTTTATTCAAATTCGAGGTTCCACGTGACATACGCACGGATATGGAATCATTCTTCAATAAAAAGATGCAGATAGTGTTGGGCTTTTCCTGTCGCTGCATCGTAAAGTGTTTAGAATGCCTAGCGATGTTTCTTTTGATAGCTGAAGCTTATTTCTAATGTAGCAAACTTCCGGGAAACAATGACCCAATTGGAAACTCTGTGAACTGATTGCATACATTGTTCGTGTTTTATGCGTAACAACTCTCATTTTGATGTTTAATTTGTGCATATTTAATTTGAATTTATGGAGTATCAGATGTGGGAAATTCAAAGTAAACTAATTATCCTTACTTATGTAGAACCTTAAACCAGTATAAACTTGATAACAAATCACTCCACCAAAACCAGAAAGAAACGCGGGTTAGTGTCCTTAATTTCAGAGCCTTATTTGGTTCTTATGTCCGTTTGGCGCCTAAACTTATCTGGTCATTAATTATGTGCCCGATTGATAATTTGTAACCACGTTATACGTCCACTCCTCCTCCATGATTGGTATCAAATCACTTTATACCTCCAGGTATTGTTTGCAGACATTTATTTCGTGTCTTATCAAAAATATCATTGACAAAGCAAAGGACCATCTCAGTTCGATATAAATAATAGGATGAACATGAAGTCCGATGCCAACAAAACGTGGGAATTAATGTACAGTTAAAACTAGAAGTCTTGTCATGAAATGCGCACAAATAGCACGACGATATGCGTGTTAATATACGAGTTATGACCATAGTAATGCTATCAAATTCTGTACATATGGCATGTGCACAAGCAATGTTTCAGCCAATGGACCTCCGGGTAACCCGGAGGTCCATTGGCAGAAACATTGCCTGTGTTTGCTCTGAGTAACCAGGAGAACCTGCCGTACTTTGGATGCCATTCCATATGGCAACTGCCGGCAATTCCTACGCTCAATTAAGCCTAGATAAGCGCACAGTTCGTGACAAGTTCGTTTGTTTGCATATAATTGGTCGATGTGAGATTTTCATAACTCATTGAATAATTGTCCTATCGTATGAGTGTTTTTCTCCCGCCTATTTGTCAAATAAAAATACGGACGTCTGTAAACGGAGCAATTAAACTGTACATGCCTCACAGATGGGCTGTACGTTGTATTCACGTGGGTTGTGCACACTCGTTTTAATTTTCAGTTTTCTAAACAGCGTGTATTACAGTTGAAAATAGAAGTTCAGTAATTGTTTTTTCTAACTATTTTGAAGTAAAAGTGCGCTGAGCAAGTGCACGATTTTGTCCTTGTTTAGCTGAAACGGACCCATTACCGTACTTCAATTCATGTAGAAAATAGCGTGCCCATAATTGTTACCTCTACTGGGTGACGTGTATAGGTAATGATGTAAAAAGATATCACAGTTCTACTTTATGTACAGAATGAAGAGAGTGGATTACCACTGAATTTCAGCGCCATCTATTCTCCACTCGAAAAGTGTTTTAATTCTTCATAATAGCACACTTGCAAACTTTCATGTTCTTCTTGTGTTTTGTCGTCAGAAATTATAAATAATTACAGCGATTTCCTATGAATCACCCCCCCCCCCCCCCTCCCCTTTACTGTAATCTAAATATTTTCTTTGCGTTTGATCGGTTCGCTTCGTGACCGACCTCACCCATAGCGCATTATATTTTGCATTGCATAACGCAAACGCTCTTGTGTATTTCAGACTACTTCGTTCTGCTTCAGTAAGCAGCGCATTAAGTAATGAGTATTTTCTGCGCTTATGGTGACAGGATTTCTAGTTTCAACTGTGGCCTATGCTGTAAATAATAAACCACGGCGTGCACAAACGTTGATATGACTATAGTGATGTATACAGATTATCGTGATTATGTGCATGTCCTGTGATTTGTATCAAAATCGAAGTGGTGTCGAAAATGGGATCTCAACGAGCCGGCTTTGGACACCACCGAGAACCTGATGCAAATCACAGGACATGCACATTATCATGATAATTCATTTATCTAACAATTCTGTCACATAAACAGATTAAATCTTAAATTATTAAAACAGTTTTGGGATCACTGAAACGCACATCGGATGTAGTCATGCGCCTGTTATGATAGCCCGTCGCGTTACCAGAAACGAGTCGTCTATATGATACGGAATCACAATGAGTCGTTTATATGATACGGAACCAGAACACATTATGTGATACATACCGTTTTTCGTGTTTTTCAGGTCATAATCAATATGATTGTTAGATTGTTAGATAAAAATAACGGAGTACAGTAGAGCCGCCGTGGAATGGTCAAGATCCAATTATGGACAGTTTTGCCCAAGGCCACATTTGTCAACCAATAATCAGAAGTCGTACCCGATGCTTAATTCATTGAAAATTTGATGGCGATTCCCTTGTTTTATGTCGGAGATTCGCTGTTAATGCCAGGGTGGAAATATGTTTATCTTTTCACTACAACCGTACTGTAATTTATAAGACAAGCAAATACACTGAATGGAATTTTAACACTCGAGAGAAATTATCTGTCGCTTCGTCGTAATATAAATGTGGGATGATCGTGTTAATTTTCTGTATGAAGTTCTAGTACTTTAAACAACTTAACACACCCCTTCACATTCATTCCGCGTTACCCCGAAGGATAATTAATTTTAATTCCTATCTGTATCAATGTAATTTTCAACTAGAGGTGCTTTGAACTGTCTTCAAGTATTTATTTGTGGAGTGATCATTGGGGAAAAAGCGTTTTCGTCATAATTGTCATCTTTAATTTCAGATATATGAACCGTTGGATAATCTGTATCCCTTGGAGGTCAGTAACGTATCAGAGAAAGCAACACGGGAGGTATGTATATAAAAATGATTTGTACTATGCATATATGATTTTGCCACCTTTCATCCACAAGACACATAATATATATATCAAGTTTGTGTTAAACAGGTGTTACACAATTTTAATCCAATCGAAATCAAAAAAGCATATTTTGTCGCCTCCACCCCTTGTCACGTATATTGGGGATCAATCACGACTGAAATGAAATTTCATTTAGCAAGTGGTGAGTGACATTAGTATATATATTTTCGGTTTACCCAACGTAACGCTTAACAACGACTAGTGCTATTCACAAAAATCACCATTCACTTTTTGTGTTAATTTTGAACACGTACCTATGAAATAAATTCAAGTAAGTATGTTGGAATTTGCAGGGGTTTTGGGGGGAGGGGGAGCGGGGGGGGGGGGGGGGTGTCTGAGTGGTTCACGCTGCCATTCTCTCATAATCACGTGGGTACATTAGTATTTGTACAAAGGGCTGGTTGTAAAGAGTATTGGTAGGTATTGACTTTATTTGTGAAGCATGTACCTCACGCGGGTCTTCAGTCTACAATCCTTCAGCGTGGTTTGAGACAAAGGGAGAAAAGAAATGTTGATGAGAAGATTTAATTTTGCTAGAAAATAATTCTTTCTCGATGCTTGACCTTTTCTTTCTAATTTAAATTCCCCTCTTAGGAGAACACATAAGTTTACTTTCTTCGAATCACCTGTTTGTTCGTCTCATTCGACTCGAGCATTAAACATAATAGAAAAGGATCCACTGTTAGGGCCGCAGCGACCCCGTCCCACCCCCGCGGCGGAGGTACCTTATGGTATCGCTGCAGTAAATATTCGAATTCGAGTTGTCTGCATTGAAATATTGAATTCTAATGCAGAAATGACTCTTATTTCATGGAAGTGGTAAATGTAACTCAGGTATGGTTGGGGATGATTATACATGTAGGTATCGCTGCAGTAAATATTTGAATTAGAGTTACCCGCCTTGAAATGTTGCACTCGGAAATGATGCAATCTCTAAAAATAAGCAGCCTTGGGAAAATATATTGTTTCAATAAACATTTGAAACATTCTAATGGCATCTTGCATTATTGTTGAATATTAAAAAGTAAAGATGGTGATTTGATGAGGTTTGGACCTAAAATATACAACTGACTTTTGGTGTGGTTTTGTGGGAAATTCCCTGAAAAGTATGAGCACGTGACCGGTACTTCCCTTCCGGTCAGATTTTCTCTCTTATTTGTTGTATGCCCCCCCCCCCCCCCCTCCGTTTTGGGGTGACGAAAAGTTGTCTGAAGGGCTATACTTGACAAAGATATTTGAATACTAAAATTAAACTGCGCTCATAATTTTGTTCGCTTGAACGTTATAATGGTCGCCTATGGGAAAATATTTACTGCTGGGAAACCAAAAGGACATATGTTTTTTTGCCATTTTGGGCTCCCAAACCTGATTTTTTAATTATTTTTTGGATCTTATTTCACATTTTAATGTCTATGGAGGACCACACACCTTACAACACTGTTTAATTGTTTTGAAAAGTTTTATTTTGGCAAAGTCAGCAATGAAGACTGTATATCACCAAGCTGTTAATACAACTTACATCTTGAGCAAGTGTTGTCTCTAGGAGCACACTATAATCTCTGGCAACTGCCAACTAGCAGCCTATCTCACCCTATTAACATATTTATTTAAACCATGGTTCCTCCTCATAGTAAAAGAAATAGGGGGGATTCCAATCTTCCAACCCCCTTCCAAATCGCCAAACACAGAGCCTGAAAACCTGTATTGTGCTTCTATTCAATGGTATTTAGAAGTCCTTATCTATATTATGCTCTTGAAGATGTTAGTAAATAATTCCTTCATTGAAAGAGTATTTTGGAACATAAATTTGGGGTGGAGCTGCATTGGGAAAAATAACATAATAAAGTCGCAAGTGTGAATGAATGGCATTTGTGCATACATGTAGTTACCAATATAGTGGTCTAGTACTTGTGTTGTCATGGTTGCTATGGTATTGCTGCACACAACTACAATTACAGTTGTGAAATATAGTTAACTGCTTGAACCAAGTCCCCCTCCCACCCACACTAGAGCTCTCAACTGATGGGAAACATTTGGAAAGACCGTGTTGGGAATTCCCTGAAAAATTTGTGCACGTGACAGGTACGTCCCTTCCGGTCATGTTTTCTCTCTTATTTGTTGCATGACTCCCTGTTTTCGGGTGAGGAAAAGTTGTCTGAATGGCGATAGTTGGCATCGATACTTGAATGCCAAAATTAAAGTGATACGATCATAATTTGGTTCTCTTGAACGTTTTAATGGTCGCCTATGGGAAAATAAGTACTGCCGTGATACCTATAATATATGTGAAGCACTTCATTGGGATAGAGTAGATTACCCGGTAGGATGCCACTGTTCATACCTGTGTTTTTCAATTCCTTGGATTTCGCACGCTGCCTCTTTTGTCTTGACTTTGAGTTCGGGCATCGATGAAGGGGCTAACAACCAAATGACGGACCTGAAGGATGTCAAGAATGTAGTCTGGGAAAATATATATAACCGATATTTGACCTAATTATATAATGGATATACTTGTCGCATCATGTTCTGTATATGGCTTGTGTGTCAGTCAAGTGATGCAATTTGTTTTATACTTTTTTCAGTAATTTGAACACACAAATGAGGGAAATCATTTGAATATCCCAGGGTTTGAAAGCCCCAACATACACGGATATTACAAATATTTATTTAGGAAAAGGGTAATTACATTTTAGTTCGAATGAACAGAAAAAGGTCAAAAGGGTGCAAAACGATGTGCTGACTTTTTTTAATAACGATATTTACCTACAATGGTGTACATTGACCAGTGCTGTGATCACAACAGTTGTAGTTTTGTGTACACACTTTTTCCACCAGTGGGTTGAGATTTCGTAAATAAAATCCTGAGACATCAAGACCGTATCGAACAAAAACTACAGTTTAAACTAGAATTTCTCTCATGAATTGCCTGCAAATAGTACTTTTTTTTCGTGCTTTTGGATGCAATTCGATAGGGAAATTGCGCGCAATTCCTACGCGAAATTATGTTAAAATAAGCGATTAATTACTGCCTGGACTTCTAGTTTTAACTGTAGATGGTTTTGAATTTCTCAAGTCATTGAACGAAGCACGGTTAACGTCATGTGGCTCCCAGAGGTAGGAGGATGTATATTTTGCCTTTTAATGTCCCAGTCCTTTCGATTTCCACACAAGAATTACAAATTACAATACCATCTGTTGAGAGTAAACTACAGTCAAACGTCGGGGCTGGGGGGGGGGGGGGGGGGGCAGCAACTCCCAAATTTGAATGTTTTTTTTATTTTTCATAGGAAGTCTGTCAAACCTGATCATTACATCCAGAGGTCCAGCAACAGCGCGTAGGCTCCTTACGAACCGAAGGGCTTGCGCTGTTTCTCCCTTCCTGTTTTTTCATGTGTTCCATGTAGGAATGTGTAATATGTTTCCCACTGACTCATATTTTTTCCTTTTGGGTGCTCACGTGTGAAGTGTATGTGGTGGTTTAGGGCTCCAAAACGTTTACTAATTACATTATCAGTTTTGATGAAGATGTAAAGAATGGAGAAAGGTTGAAGTGGCATCGACACATCAAACATGGCGATACTCTGAAAAGCTAAAAAAATAGCTATTTGCTAATTTTGCGATCTGTACAACATACTGAAATGTAATGAGAATCGGACGCCATTTAGTTTTTCCAGGACGTTGACGTCAATGGAGTCACCCTTGAATTTGCCAATAATGTTTTGAATTCCCCACGTCGGTATCTAATTTTCACATATGACTTTTAATGGGGATGATATATTCAATATTTGAATCAGGAAAGCTTAATACAGGAATTCATATTCAAAGACTAACATTAAACGTTAACAGTTACGTTGTTTCAAAAATAAAGGTAACTATTTGAAAATATAAAAATGACGTGCACTTGATCCACAGCATCTACAGTTATGAAATTTTGTAACCTTGTCCGTGGGCTACAGTGCGTGGAGAGTGGATTGTAACTAAATCACCCGCAGAGTGGAGTTACCACCCAAGCTTTAACTTTCAATTTTTTTACATATCGACAAAAAACACAAGCAATGTTTTAGCCAATGGACCTCCGGGTTTAACCCGGAGGTCCATTGGCTGAAACTGTGCTGGTGCTGGTTATGCTTTGCAACAAATTTTCAATTATTGCTCGGATGGAATCTCCACTCTGCGGGTGATTTAGTGATAATACACTCTCCACGTACTGTAGCCCACGGACAAGATTACAAAGTTTCATAACTGTAGATGGAGTAATGAAGTGCATGTCTCCGTTTTGTCATTTTGAGGTTTTGAAGCTAAAAAAGTAGTAAAACGTCAATAATGCCGATAAATCGAAAAGCTAAAAAAACGCAGGTACATCAGTAGTAGGAGAGGAATGGATCGTGCCAGATTGGGGGACCCCGGCGGAGGCCCAGAACTGACGTCATGTAACGTGACCTAGAGACGTCACGATTGGTTGTCATAGTAGCCTGTATGGGCGGTCATATTGTGATGTAATCTACGTAGTGATACGTGGACTTGGAATGCATGCGCAACGCGTGTTATGTAACACATGTTTCCGTCGTCCATTTTGTTTGATGGGGGCAGCCATCCTGGGTTCTATGGGAGCACGTGGTTGCTATGTGACCCAAAGGCTTCTAATAGGACAGGGATATGTTTGGACGGTATGTTCGATTGAATAAGATGATTTCCTGATTCCGAGAAGTACCCAAATAAACTCGACAATCCCTCCAAATCATAAACATTTACACAAAACCACCGAAATGACTTTGTTGAAGCCCCAGAATGGGCGTTTTCCCAATAACAGGAGTGGTCCATTGTATACGAGTAGTTTTCTAGTTCGTATTTTCCCCAAATCCTCTAACAGAATTACTCAAATAGACGCGATAACCCCCCTCCAAATCTCCCAAATCAGACTTTATTTGATACGGATTCCCCAAGAATACTACTTACAATAGTAGGACGTAATGTAATGGGACCATTCCTCTGTGAAGAGTACTTTTCTCGTTCGGACTTTCCCCAAATCATCAAATAGAATTACCCAAATAGACCCAAATAGCCCCCACCCCCGAACACCCAAAATGTTCTTTATTTTTAGGGATTCCCCAGGAATCCTACTTATAATAGTAGAACGCAATGCTATAGGACCGTTCCTCTGTATAAAAATAGTTTTGCTTCGTAGACTTACCCAAAACGACCTCGACAATTATATTATTTGGCTCGGATTTTCCACTAAATCCTCGGTTTCTACCTATGTATCTACAAATTATGTTATGACTTTCCCCATCTCTTTATAAAGTATTCCGATGACCTTAGACCTGTTTAAGTCCTAGTGTACACATTACATGTAGCACATAAGTACATGCTGGATGTGCCGATATGTGCTTGTTTGCTTATGCACAAAGTGCGGACATCACATGCAGCACATGGGCACATGCGACCAAAAAGGGATTCTGTAACCACAGACATACCCTAAAATGGGATTTTATAGGGATTCTGTTAAAGGGGTTCCATAAGTGGGATTCCGTAAGTGGGACTCCAAGCTCCTATTCAGGTAGTCTTACCACCGACCTCTATTGTAATCACCCAATAGTATAATGTACTCACCTTGTAGTCGTGTACTATTACTATTTACTTGTAGCACTATTATAAGCTTAGTAGCTACCCCCGATTCTGTTTCGGCATCTGCCCTCGGTCAGGTCTTTAACAGTTAGAGCACCCCTTTCATCAAAGCCTGTATCAATCTATAAAATGCCTAGACCTAGTGAAGGTGATCGTACCGAGATGCGTTGTGTGCTAGTATCATGCGATACCCGTATGTGCCTGTGTAACAAAAGCACATATCGGCACATTGTATGTGCTACCAGTAATGAGTGCACGTTGTGACACAATGTGTACTAGCACACAAGCACATCTCGGTACGGCCACTTTCACTAGCTTTAGGCATTGTCTAGATTGATACAGGCTTTGATGAATGGGGTGCGAAAACTGGTAAAGACCTGACCGAGGGCGAGAGTCCGAAACAAAATCAGGATTCGTAGATTATAATAATGGATGACTACATTAGATGTCGGTGGTAAAACAACCTGTATAGGAGCTTGGAGTCCCACTTACGGAATACCAATTATGGAATCCATTTTACAGAACCCCTATAAAATCCCTTTTTTGGATATGTCTGTCGTTAGAAAATCCATTTTGGGTCGTTTTTACCTATGTGCTGCATGTGAAGTGCGCACTTTATATCACATATCGACATATCCAGCATGTGACTATGTGCTACATGTATGTTTGTTAATTGTTAGTTATTAAAGTGTACATTCCATGATGCAATAATGTAATATTATTCATTCACAAATCAACTTTTAATTAATGAAACTATACCTTGAAGTACAGCCAACGCTAGTTCGTCAATTTAATACCAGTGAAATAACTTGAATGCCAAATTCTCACCCCGTTGATCATTGACCGTCTGCCAATTGTAACGTCAAAACTTCCAGCGCCATTGACAACTATTTAATTTTCAAGATTTGTACTTTTGTACACTTTTGTTTGTTTTTCTGGATTTTGCTTTGTTTTTTTTTTTGTTGTCTCTGAAATATGGCTTATGACCCTCGGTGATGATAGTTCATTCATTCACTCATTCATTCATTCATTCATTGATTAGTTAGTTAATTAATTAATTATTTCATTCATTCATTCATTCATTCATTCATTCATTCATTCATTCATTCATTCATTCATATTGATTATTATTCCACCTCGTCTTTTACAAATTCAGTCACTCATTCTCTATCCTCATTGAATCCATTGTTTTACTGGAAAGTCCTTTAATTATAAATTTATTTGTTCAATCATTCATCCAAGATACCATATCACTTTGATGTGATGTTAGGTAGGGTGATGTTGCACCCGTCGTACTTGTATATAAACTACAGTGTTTTTATCCAGTTTGTACAGAATAATTTCGTTTCTAAACAAACTCCCAATTATATACTATTACTGCAACAGACTGTGACTAGAAATGAAAAAGAAATATCGTCTCAACCCGTCCAACAGTTCAACTATGTCTGGGACTAAACCTCCTTTTATCTTCATCTGGGAACAATATATTGTATTTGTGTCTTGTATATTTGTCCAGCGAGAAAGGATGGTAGTATCTTGGTGAATTACACTCGACGAGGTGCAGGTAGACGCAGAGTACGACTTTATACAGCTCTAGAATGAGAAAATATGTTCCTTGGCAGAAAATGATGAATCCACATATAAAAACCACGCAACTGACTGCAACTACTTTTCGCCTAGTGGCTTTCAGTCAATGGCTTGTAAAATAGACGCAGGATTCGCAATATTCCATCTCAATTGCCAAAGCCTGAAGGCCCATTGGGATTCCTTCCAAAACATGCTATATAACCTACAAACAGGAGAGAACTGCTTCGACATAATAGGACTTACCGAAATATTCCAAATTCCTCCAGAGATGTCGTTCGATCTGGATGGCAATGCCCCGATTATTGAACGTTTGAGACACGAGAATGATGATGGTCGAGGAGAGGTTGGTCTGTATATTAAAGAAGGAATACCCTATAGAGTTCGTAATGACAGTTCGTTCTTTATTCTCCATGTTTTTGAATCTCTGTTTATTAAAATTAAAGATAAATACCAACCCAGAATTATTGGCGTTATTTATAGACCCAACACTCCTCCTAAAGCCGACATCAACCTCTTCGTATCAAAATTAAATGAAATAACGAATGTTCTAAATGCCGAAAATAAAAAAAAGTTTATATTATGGGGGATCTTAATCTAGACCTTCTAAAAGCAACTACACACTCAAAAACGGAAGAATTTGTTAATCTCATGTTCAGTCTAGGCTTTCTGCCGTATATCACCAAGCCAACGAGAGTAACCTGTCGTTCTGCTAGTCTGGTAGATCATATCTTCTCTAATAACGGTTCACGAGCAGCATTACCCGGAATAGTCATATCTGACGTGTCAGATCATCTTAGTGTTTTTTTTATATTGAGGAAAAACCCAAACCAAAAGATACACCACACTTTACACTAAAAAGAATAATAAATGCAGAAAGAATTGTTGAATTCAAAACACTTATCTCGCAAAGTGATTTTAATCCTGTAATGCAGTCGAATTGTCCCAATGAGTCATATGAAACATTTCTAAACATCTACATGAAAGCCTAGGAAAAAGCACTCCCTCTCAAACGTGTTCGCCGGGACAAACAAATTATTAAAAAACAGTAATGGATGACAAGGGGGCTTGTAATATCCTCCAACAATAAAGAAAAATTCTACAAGAAAAAACTCCAAGCTCCCACCGAAAGGAACTCAGAAAACTATAAAAGCTACTGTAGAATCTTCAACAAGGTAACAAAACAATGTAAAGCTTCCTATTATAGAGATATCCTAAACGAAAACAAAAACAATATGCGAAGAACGTGGCAGATTTTAATCGAAGCCATCAATAGAGGAAAACGTGAAGCCAGATTACCCTCGTTCTTCATCCAGAACAACATCGAGTTAAGCGAGCCCCATGACATCGCAGAAGAATTCAACAATTTCATTATCAACATTGGAAAAAACACATCCGAACAGATTCAGAAAACTAATAAGCCCTACACAGATTACATGGACAACAATGTCACCAATAATCTTTATTTAATACCCACAAATCCCGCAGAAGTCAACCGAGTAGTAAATAAAATGAAGCCAAAATTATCTAAAGACTGCGATGATATTACAACCTGTCTTCTTAAGCATACGATAACCGACGTATTGGATCCTCTAACACATGTTATTAACAACTCTTTCCTAAACGGCAAAGGACCAGACAGGATGAGATCACGAAGGAGATACCCATATTTAAAGCGGGTGACGAGCACAGCTTTACAAATTACAGACCTATCAGTATACTTCCGGTATTCTCAAAAGTAATGGAAAAACTCATGGAAGTGAGGCTAGCTAGTTTCCTCAATAGGTTTAATATTTTATACCCTCACCAATACCGGTTCCAAAAGCGACATAGTACTATTCATCCAGTTCTTCAGCTCCTTAAAAGCATCGCAATAGAAAATAATAAACCAGAAAAAACAGCACCTTAGCACTGTTCCTGGATTTGTCAAAGGCCTTTGACACCATAAATCACGAAATACTATTAGGTAAACTGGAAAAATATGGTGTCCGAGGTGTCACCAACAATTGGTTTAGAAGTGACTTGTCCAACAGGTCTCAATATGTTACGTACGGAGAACACAAATCGAACTTAGCTAAACAGAGTTGCGGTGTACCACAGGGCTCGATTTTAGGGCCTATTCTTTTTCTTTTATATATAAATGAGATAAGTAACTCAACATCACTAAATCTTGTAGCATTTGCCGATGACACCACTGCACATTGTCCGGGCTCCGACAATAATCCCATTACACCGTATTTCAATGACGAGCTCCAGAAACTATTCGAATGGTGCTCTGTGAACCAGTTAATGCTGAATGCTAAGAAAACCTCGTACATCATACCTAATCCAAATAAAGGTAGGTACAATAATCTTTGTCAAGGGGTAAAAATAAATAACCAAAACATTAACAAGATTGGGGCCACTGAAACAGAAAAATCTGTGAAATTCTTAGGAATTGGCATTGATGAACATTTATCCTACAAGGCTCACATATCCCGATTATGCTTGAAAATAGCACGTGCAAACTATAGTCTCAACAAAGTTAAAAATATCCTCCCCATGGAGCCCTGAAAACATTGTATTACGCCCTCATACATAGCCATCTGGTATACGGAATCCAGGCATGGGGCAACTCAAGAGCCATCAAAAAACTAGCTGTCCTGCAAAAACGTTCATTACGAATAATTAACAACAAAAAGTACAATTCTCATACAGATCACCTGTTTAAAGAAAACCAAATACTCAAGGTTGATGACTTGTTTAGGCTACATGCACTACTGTTCGTGTTTGACTGGCAGAACGGCGGATTACCGGTGTCTTTCAAATTTAAAATTACTGACTATCCATCTGGTAGGAGAACTAGACAGTCGGGTCCGCGTCTAAATCTGGAATCCTCGTCTTGTGCAACCTGTCGCGCTTGCTCCTTACAGTGGTGCTATGTAAATACCATATGGATACAATTAAGACCTTGCAAACAAAAGTCTAAACAAATAAACCATAACATTCGTCATCCTACGATGATGATGCAGCTAACGTAGACACCAAGCCCAAACATCATGACCAACCTCTTTGTCGCAGTCTAAACGATATGAACTTCACGATGGGACTTGTTGCCGCCCTCGGGTTTTATGATAAATAGTGGAGGGAGTCCTATAGGCAGGTTGCTTATTGTCTACCTTGAAGCGCCGTCTTTCCGCTGGCGAAAATTAAGCACCAATACTCTAATCCCAGAAAAATAATGATTTGATCGTCATTCTCCATCATGTCTCACATAATTGGCTCTCAGTTCATTCTTTCAGTCACAGTCTGTTTGCAATCACCCTATCTTCTTCCAGGGGGTGGCAGGTAGACAGCCAATCTGGCTATGCCACTTCCCACGGTACACTTCTCATTACATTTATGCAATATGTTTATTTGTCACCATTTTACATTGATGTGTACCGTGTGTACCGTGAATAAAGAATCTGAATCTGAATCTGATGTGTACACTAGAACATAAACACATTTAGGGTCATCGGAATACTGTATAAGGAGTAGATACATAGGTGGAAACCGAGGATTCAGTGGGAAATCCGAGCCAAATAAAACAATTGTTGGGGTCTATTTGGGTAATTCTACTAAGTAAAACTACTCTTATACAAGGGAATGGTCCTATGGCATTACGTTCTACTATCATAAGTAGGAGTCTTGGGGAATCCATATCAAATAATAAGCATTCTGGGTGATTTGGGGTGGAGGTTATTGGGTATATTTGGGTAATTCTATTTGAGAATTTGGGGAAAGGCCGAGCGAGAAAAGTACTTTTATACAAAGGACCACCCCTGTTATTGGGGAAAAAAATACCATTCTGGCGCTTCGCCAAGTCCATTTCGGTAGTTTTGTGTGAATTGTTGTGATTTGGAGAGATTGTCCGGTCGGATATTACTCTTATTCAATCGAACACACCCTTCGAATATTTCGATCCCCTATAAGAAACCTCTGGGTCACATAGCAACCACGTAACACCATAGAAACCAAGATAACGGCCGATATGAAACAAAATGGACGACGGGAACACGTGTTACCCTAACAACAAGCGCTACGCATGCGTACTTAGATCACGTATACTCTGGAGATGAGGTCAAAAGATGGCCGCTCACGCGAGCTACCATAGCAATGAAATATGACGTCACTAGGTCACTTCCGGGGTGCCCGCTGGGGTCTCCCAATCTTGCATGGTCCATCCCTCTCCTACTACTTAGATCCTGGTCGTTTTAGTTCTACAACATAATAGAAGTTCATGAGAATACGATTTCATTCAGTATTTATTTACGCTGAATGACGCCAATAACGTCACCGTGAATTCGGCCACAACCGCTGGTAATTTTCCTGGTCAGTACCAAACTTTAAGATTCGTTTTATTGTTGGAAGATGATATATCCAAAATGCAAAAGAGGGATGCTTGACAGAGGAGTTGATATTAAAATATTAGCAATGACGTAGAAAGTTGCTTTGTTTTGAATAAAAGTATGAAAATATTAATATGTCATGCATTAGAGTTTCAAACCGAGAACAAGATTACACAGTTTCATAGATTTACACGTATCGCCGTTTTGGGATTTTAAAGCGAAAAAATACTAAAAGTTCAATTAGTGTAAAAAGCGTGAGAAAATGCGATAAACCGAAAAACTGAAAAGACAGCTATCTTCTAATTTTCGACCTTTACAACTTACTAAACATACTATAATTTCATTAGAAACCGACGTTATTTAATTTTTTTATGAACTTGAGGTCAACATCGTCCTCCTCAAATGCGGCTATATCCGATGGAATTACCCAGGCCTGTACTCAATTTTAAATATGGTTTATATTGGCGATGAAATATCCAAAATTTGAAAAAAAGTTGGCCTTGATGCAGGAGTTGATATTATGCCACTGAGCACAAGCATTAAATTTGCGTTGTTTTGGATGGAGAAAGAAATTTAAAAATATTAAAATGGCATGCATTTCATCTGAATTCCGATATCAAGGTTTCGAATTGTCAGAGATGCAGACAGAGTAATGAGGAAGATAGTGATTGACCGATAAGGATTTGCGAACGTTATCTCTTTGCCGATTTGTTGAGCACACAATCTGCCGGTTGTGAGTGCCGATGTCAGATAGCAACAACCAAAAGGAGCAGTATGTTTAAGAATTCATAGAACAGGGCTAATTTTACAGTACAGTGAAGTTGATGATTGGTTTATTGACATCAAGTGTATGTCAGTTTGTGTATTGAAATAAAAATAAGACATCAGTGAAAACAAGATAACAGCGCAGCGTCTTTGATCAAAGACGCTACGCTGTTAACTTGTTTCTGCTGATGTCGTATTTCATCGGGTCATCACACAACACGTGGGATGCGTGTCGTGTCATGAGCAGCAATCAAGGGGAAGATCAGACCAATCAATGAGATTAGGCCAATCTTGAATCCTGCCAAACATTGTGGCAACTTACTAAGTTTGTAACTGCTTTTGTGAGATTGTAAATCAAACGTAAACACAAACCATTTTGATTGAGTGGTGTTCCATATAACCACCGGCATGGACCAATGTTCAAACATCTCTACAAATGATCAACCGATGGCTTGAAATCGGCCGATGTCAGATGCGGTTGCCGGACATTGGCTAATCACCAGAGGAAAACATACACGTCGCCGTATTGGTGTTTTGTGATTTTAAAGCTATAAGTGTTAACACTTCAATTGACGTAAACACACAAAAAAATGGTGATTAATCAAAAAATAAAAATTATCGACAAATATTTTTTACTCTTCAGCATACTTAAATTTCATGAGAAATAGAGGATATCTTGTGTCTTTGAGTGGATACCGAAAATTATCTCATGAGTGACCGAGACAAATGTTTATTTTTCGCAAGCGCTTGCGCGAGCGAAATTAACATTTTATCTCGGACACAAGTGAGACAATTTTCGGTATCCACTCAAAAACACTAGATTTTCTTTTTATTATACGCTTTTTATAAGAATCTGGAGGTGAGATATCCAAAATTTGAAAGAAGAGGTATTTAAAAGATGAAAACACACTTAATTCCATCAGGTGTGCCAAATTTCGTGACTGTGCCTAAAAGGGAAATACCTTAAAAAATGGTATTTATGGAAAGAAGGCTACGTTGAATGACCTTATAACATCTCAGATTCCATGTTGAAGTACCTAATTTGTCACTGGTGAAAATCCCCAAAGTTGTTGGGAGGTAAGCGGACAGATAATTTGCACCCGGTCGCGACCCATATATTCAGTGTTCGCTTTTAGGATAATACGGTACCTTCTTCGGCGCATGTAGCGCAGATCTTTATTTAATTAACATGAATAGATGACAATGCTTGCAAAACAAATTCTTGAATATATTTTTTCTTCAGGCTATGCCTCCAAAGCATAGCGCATGGCCCGCTCATTGCAACGAGATCACGGAGCACATTGCATTGCGGGGTCATAAGCTATGTTTTGGATTCAAGATTAAAAAAAAAAAATAGATCGTTTGAATTTCGATTTTTGTGAATTGTCATTACATTTATTTCCCGTCTGTTCTTAGAAATCCCCATGAGGCAAATAAAAATCTGTTCCGCACGAATGTTGGGAGAAGAAATAGTAGACGGTCTATTTTATAAATAAGCGAAATTTTACTTGAATTTTCTACTGATCGTTCACCGCAATTACAATTTGAATCGCTAGCGATAGCTAAAAATCTACCCCTGAGCTCCAACGTGTTCTATGTGCCTATTGGCACATAGAACACATTTGAACTCAGGAGACGAAATAGTAACACGGGTTCCCCTAGCAAATTTGGTTGGCGATAAAATGTGTTCTTTTTCGTTGATAGCTGTCAAATGAATTGCTGAGTGTCCTTTTACTAGTTGTTTTTACAGATGTGAAGGCTTGTAATAAACACAGAACGACACACGCGTGTTGTTCTGTGTATTTACATACTTTAAAGGTTTTAATAATCTAATTCGATATTCATAAGTACGTAAGCCGAATAAGATAAACATAGATGTATAGATGGATGTGTTGGGTGGGAAGTGAAAAGTTCAAATACACTTGGTCGACTTGATTAAGAAAAGTGAAAAACTAATCCTCGCAAACCTAATTTTCTTGATTCTCAGATCAAATGCCACTGAATGTGATAAAAAGTGTCCATGTGTATGTTTGGAGGAGAACGAGGTTCAGCCCCATTGACCCTTTGAACCTGCATTTTCGGCCCAGGAACATAATTGCATTGAGCAGGCTGGATGTTAAGTGAATGTGTGAGGTTGACCAATTCAAATTTCCAACGTACAGCCCACAGTATACACGTTGAAAATATCATTTGGTCTATCCACAAATAATAAATATGGACTCTTCTAACTGCTGCTAATGACAGAAGTTACCCGTGGGGTTCAAAGGATTACATGTTTTGTATATTTTTAAATAGCTGATGCCATATTTTTTCACATTCCATGTGTTTTAATCCTATATCAGCTATTTCTCTCGGACTACCAAATATATATCCGTAATGCAAAATCCTGACACGCACTGGGGATGGGTGAATATTGAGTAGATTAATGTTACTGTAAACGTTTCCGTTTCCTTGCAGTGGTGACAGTACTCCATTTACGAAGTTACATTTAGAAATCGATGTAACTTTCTGAAAGTTCTTTCTGATATTAGCTCGTTTCATGGTAAACCATGAAAGGTAATTTAACTTTAATCGATTAGTGTTTACACGTGCATTTGTTTTCAACTGCGTCATTCCAGTCGAGACAATGTGCACAAATAAATTGGGCCCTTACTTTATGAAAGGCCAAAGCTATATGTGAACACAAAATAAGCTTCAATGCTTTGAACTTATACCAAATTATGACGCTGTATTCTCGCAGTCAAAGAGAAATATAAAAAAAAACTGATACACTATTCTACATTTTCTTAATTACCTTGAATCTGTATAAATACAATACCGTGGGAGTTTATTATCGATACGACAC
Source organism: Pictodentalium vernedei (assembly GCA_031216915.1). NCBI lineage: Eukaryota > Metazoa > Mollusca > Scaphopoda > Dentaliida > Dentaliidae > Pictodentalium > Pictodentalium vernedei. Next base: position 408,009,330 of record CM062290.1, read on the forward strand.
CCACGTGTTGGAGTTTGCAAAATACAATTGATTTTTGATCGTAAAGGATTGGAGAAGTACAAACAAAGTTCCAGATAATGGGGATTTCTTTCCCGAAACAAGTTTTTTGAATTTATCATTTTTTTCCGATTTTCAAATAAATGTTCGTTTGGGTGGACTCTGCACTCCACGCCACTCCACGTGTATTTTCGTTTCCCACATTCTTCCCACAGAATCAAAATTCCTAACAACGAAAATCCCAAGGGTGGGTACTACAGTTCCCTCTGATTATACCAGTATTCCAAAGCATATATTTATCATCTGATCTCTTGTTCGCAGCTGCTCGGTGATTATCTTCGGGTACTCCAGCTTCCTCCACCGCAAAATTGCCCGACGCGAGGTGATCCTGGCTGTCCAAAGTGTCATTAAACTTCAATAAATAAATAAATAAATGAATAAATAAATATTCTGATCTCAAAGCAAGAGTAACGAGAAATCTGACGATCAAAACCCAACAAATGTCATGCTCCTGATGTTTTGAACACGTTAAGACGACGTGACATAAACAGGGATGAAACGGTCATTTACACAGTTTAACCCTCTAACATTTTATCTAACGAAACAGCTGCATAACTTACAAATTAAGCTTTGAAAAAAAAAAAAATTCAAAAAATTTCAACAAAATCATATCATGTGACCCATCATCGCCGCGATATAATAATAATATTAACTCTTTACCGAACATGAAAAACAGACGACACTTGTAAAAAGAATTCTTGAATAACTAACTTTTTTCATTTTTTGTCTCAAAAACATAGGTTGTGATCCCTCATTGGAACGAGCTCGACGAGCTCGTTCCACTGAAGTGTCATCACCTATGTTTTTGAGACAAAAAATGAAAAAAATAATGAAAATTAATTAGTGATGTTTGAGAATAGCGCTGGCTGCTTTTGGCCGTTAAGTTGGGTAAAGGGTTAATATAATAATAAGTTCGCATCTGTGACATCAGCCCTGATTGGTTAATTTGACGGCATCTAAAAGTCGAAAGTACTGGAGTTCTGGAACAAAAACACGTTTAATATCAGAACGTTTTTCCCTGGAGACGTGGGAACAAGAAAACGTAAGCTCCACTTCGATTGATCGGTGTCGATTACGCACGCGTTGATTGGAATTTCTCGACATCAAACGTTGACGCCTCGTCGGCTTAACGTTTTTCGTCACCAATGGAGACACACTTACTCACCAATAAGTCATTTGAAACATACAAAGATGAACGAAGTTAACGAAGGATTTACGAACAATTCTGCTTTGAATTTAGTTGAAAGAGCCTCCAGTCACGAAACGTTGGATGCTACCAGGTACAGACACAAACTTACCTTCAAATAAGTCATTTGGAAAATATAAAGATGAACGAAGTTAACGAAAGATTTACGAACAATTCTGTGTTCAATTTAGTTGAAGGTGTTTCCAGTAAGACACTTTGGATGCTACCAGGTACAGCGCAAGAATTTTACGTGAATTTTTCATTTGTCGTGGACTGAATGAGGATATGGACACTTATTTGGATAAGGAATTCGATAACTTGCTGGCTGATTTTCATGTCAACGTGAAAACTAACCAAAAACAGTTATATACTAAGAGTTCCTTGATTTGTTTCAGACATGGAATCAATAGATTTCTTGGTAGGACTATTTTAACTGGGACTTAATTCAGAACGTCATCAGAAACGTTTAAAGCCCTTCTTTAAACATTTTTGACAAGAGGGAAAAGGTTCCGTTGAACACAAATAACCAATTTCCCCCCTCGGTATGCAGAAACTTTGTCAGCACCCCACAGTTTTTAATCTTGAAATTCCTCTAGGATTGTTAAATAAAGTTTGGTTTGAAATTTTATTTTATTTCTGCCGCAGCGATCAACATAATCAACGTGATTTGACCCCTGAACATCTCGAAATCTGCCATGACAGCGAACGTGAATTTGTGGGAAGAAGTAAATCGGAAAACGACATAAATTATAGTGTCGAGTTCCACTTTTTTGAGGGTAAGGGGAGGGGGGGGGGGGGTACATGTATGCCACTGGTACCAGAATCTGCCCTGTTGCCAGCTTTGAAAAGTATATAAGTACGAGACACAAAGATGAGCCAGCATTATATCAACGTGCGTTGTGTTCATTTGACCACGAACAAGAGAAATGATATTGTCGGTCACCTTTAGGTAAATATACTTTATCATGACGAAGTAAATAAGTGAACGTGCCAACTTATCAGCCGCATACACGAATCACTGCATACGCGAAACTGCTACCACAGTATTGTTTCAAAATGGGTTTGAGTACCCCAAAATTGCATCAATTTCGAGGCATAAAAAGCAAGTCTCCGTTCAGAATTACTGCACAGATTCCAGCGCCATGTAAAAGCGGGAAATGCTTTGAACAATTATACTGAACAGGATTGTGCAACTCTTCAATTAACCAACAGACAAATACTAAAGTCATAAGATGGCGTATCTATAGCTCCTAGTGTATCTAGTACTTCTCAGTCCGGCACAAGGCAGCTTTTAGTCGGTTTGTCGTCTACAAGTTGCAGCAAATCTTCAGAGAGTATCAGAGAAGAGTCACGCACGACATTTATATGGACACAGCGGATGATGAACAGATTTTCAGTTTTTCGCATTAGAGTCGAGGTTCGTGGGTAATGGGAAAGGACAGCATCGTTCGATTTTTAACTTCAGTGGCAGTATTTTCAGTTTTAAGTGCAAACAATGAATTTAAGAGAATCAGAAATATGAAATACTCACGTGTTGCTCACCACTTCCAGTGTGTGACTTCAGTCAATTATATTTCCACAAGTTAAGTCCTCTTCGACTTCACTGAGTATCCGCCTCAAACCCTCAAAGCGACGGTATCTGTAACAAGTCATTTTCGAATTTAATGATCCGGAAACCCCTAAAGCGACGTCATTCGTTCGAAGTGACGTCACTAAAGGCATTTTTTCTGGATTCGGCGACATTGTTACAAGATTGATGGCACGTTGCAGTTCACGCTTAACAATGAAAACCATTTTTGTCCGGCATAATAAGATAATTAGAACCTTTCATTTCATGTTGTATCGATCGATAATACCTGAGTTTGTGTGCTTTCTGATAAATACCTTCAGCAGCTTCGCTGCTGCGGGTTTTATTTCAGAAATCACACAAACACAGGTACAAAAGAACATGAAAATAAACCTAATATTATATCAAATTCGTTTAGATAAAGGATTAATAAAGTAACAGCAATATTCGAACAGCTTCATTCATAAAACTAATCATTTATAAATTTATTTTTATTTTGGATAAACTTTAGCCTCCAAAACCCATTTACGATCCCCCATTGCAGCATAGCCACTGTTAAAGAGCACTTGCACTGGCCACCACTCGGGAATGAATATGTTGTTGAACTGTTATTATGGGGTATACTCACCAATGACATCATCTTGCCATTCTGCAAGAAATGATATGACATTGGTGTTCAATGGGACAACAGAAGATATTTTGTCAACGAGGCTGTAATCAGTGCATGTCCCACGTACAGTGTAGTCGCCGATGCCTGGTCGTAGTTCACGTGTGGGCAGTGATGTCCACGCATGCGTTTACCAGGTAATAACAATCATTGGAAAAAAAATAAATTGTCAATGAATATTCCTAAAATTAGTTTTTGTAATCTAATATTATTGCGTCCCTGGAAATATTGCCTTCCATGGAAAGTGCCCAGATCACTGTATTGTATGTTTCCCTCAGATCAGAGTTGGATGATGTTATGCCGAGCACTTAGAATGCCAGTGGACATATTGTATGGACTGCCTAACATCCACCACTTATTATTAGTCCAGATATGAAATGCCATGAGCAATGTTTTGAGTTAAATAGAGTTAAACAAAAAATAAAGATTGATAGGTATTCGAGACATCTGACCACAAGTGCCACATCTAGACGAAATGTAAAATGATTGACGCAGTTGCATATGTAAACCTATTCTTTCACGAATGAGGGTACATTCGCGTCACACGTATTAGGAATTTGATACACACAGAAACAAGTTATTTTCTCTCTTTATGCTCGTCTACCCCTGTTGGCATTTGAGACACCAGCCGCAGATCTCGGGAGTCCTCTGTCCTGTGCCATTGTCTCTAGCTGGTTCTATCCTGGTGACGTCGGCATCGAGGTCGCGCCGTCAGATGATTCTTCGGCGGTGTTTTTTTCGTTTACCTTGGGGGTTCCACTTCAGTGACTGTCTGGTGATGTTAGTTGGAGGTTTGCGTATGGTGTGTCCTGATCTTCTTCTGCAGGACGTTGTTGGGTTCTTTCTGAAAGGCCGTCGTTTCTGGCCAACAACAATAACTTCGATAAATTAATCATTATCGTGTAACACCCAGTTTCCAATAATAATCGTAAATTTTCGACAGTGGGTAGATAATAATAATGAAGAATGTCGTGTGCCAGTCGAACTAATTAAATCCACTTCATAGGTTTTGTGCAAGTGTTATGTACTTTCCCATATATACAACACATACACAGAAGGACACACGCATGTATATGGGTTAATCGATGTGGTACGAGTGCAAGCGCGGGAGGATGAAACGAGAGGCCGCAGTTTTGTCCTTCCGCGAAGGCACACGTGCCATATCAATTAATCCATTCATACGCGTGTGTCGTTATGTGTTTATTACACGCCTTCACGTCTATAAAAAAAACATTTAATAGAAGGACATGCGGCATTTAATTTGATTGATGATTTGTCCAGTTAGTTCCAAAGTGTTCTGTGTGACAGTAGGCACACAGAACACATTGGACCTCAAGGGACGAACTCTCAACAAAAACACATTTTATCGTCAACGAAATTTGCAACCCGTTTTATTATTTTAGCTATCGCTAGCGATTCGAATTTTAATTCATGTGCACGATTTGAGGAAAATTCCAGTGAATTTTCGCTTCTATTTGAAAAATAATCCGTCAATGCTTTCCGTTCCGAACACATGTGTCATTTTCTGCGTGGTTTAGTGTTGCTGTAGATGGGGATTTCAAGGAACAGGCGTGTGATAAAATGAGAGTTGGTTGAGTCAAAACACACATGCAATGGAGTTATCACTACAACATTATTTCAAGTTTTGAAGTACGTTTACGATTCAAACGCAAGGTTTTCTACGGATGTATCATTAACTTTGTTTCTTCGGTTTCCACATAATTTTGAACATCTTATCAAGCAGCATTCATCTATTTATGGCAGCATTAGCCTGTGTTTATGTTGTATATACAATGGGGTCTCTATAACTTGGCCCAAAACCCGCCCAATGGTTCAGAAATGGCTTCAAAAACACCACTTATATTTTTGTTTGTTATTATATAACATATGAAGTTCAAGTGTGAAATTGTATTTAATATTTACTGGATTTTTATCTATAGCAAATCATGACTTTAACTTTAAAAGAACTACATTTTCCTGACGGTAATGCATTGTGCCACACATTTTTTCCTTCTCGGTAAATTTCTCAGATATCTTCATTGTGTGTATTTCTGTTCAGATATTGTCATTAAGATTTCAATAACTGATAAATTTCGAATTTATGAAAAACTGATTTAAATCTTTCTACTTAAACTATATTGTCATTGAGCACATCCCATTTGATTTCGTGAATTTAATTTAAGTAAAATAGAGGATATCTAATGTTTCCTTGTGAATACCGGGATTTATCTCATGAGTGAGTGAGAGAATTCGTATTTTCACGAGCAGTTTTGTGAGCGAAAATACAAATTATCTCACTCACTCATGAGATAAATCCCGGTATTCACAAGAAAACATTAGATTTTCTTTTTATTATACCCCTTTCATTTGAAGCTTCGACTGAAACGATCCAAACCGACGCCCATACCACGCAAGAAATATGTTTACACAATCAGCTGATCTCTGTTTCCGCTGACACAGATCACATTGGATGTTGTGTACATCCACACAAAATAGTTTTCGGGATTGTTGGCGAAATGACGTAATTATGACGTCTTGTCATACTCACTAGTGGAGCGAGAACAACTTTTGTTTTGCGCTTGTGAAAATTCATTTGTAAATTTCCAGTTCACACGAAATGTTAATCAGTTGATCTCACTGGTGAGGGGAGAACGCAATTAATTTTTTACCGATTCCTATTAAGATTAGACGTTAGGGGTGTAATAAAATTGGCTATTCTTTTAATTTCATTTTGTTTTTAACCCGAAGACTGAGCATAAAAATCTACCAAATACAGTACAGTCACTGTGTACTGGTCGTAATCCACGCGTAGGCAGTAACGTCCACGCATGCGTTTACCAGGTAATGAAATCATCATCAGCAAACTACAAATTAATAAAGTATGGGGTTGTACCCGGTGCTTTCATTATTTAAATTTTTGATGATTTTTCGTGTAATTAGTGTTGGGGATCTAATATTATTTCATCCGTGGAAATGTTGCCCACCTGTGGAAATTAACAGTCCACGGCAGACGTACTGTACTTCGTTTTGTGTTCGTGGAGGCTAATGAACACCGAGCACACGAAGCTAACAGAGCAAGCCGATAGTTGAGAGAAAACAGTTAAAAAATCACTATATGTGAGTGGATCCACCTGACACTTTAACTATATGATATTTAGACACATATCAACAATATATCAACTTAAATACAGTACAGTCGCCGTTGACTGGTCGTAATCCACGCGTGGGCAGCGTTTACCAGGTAATACAAGTCATCATCTCCAAAATTTTAATTAATGAAGCACCGGGATGTCACCGTTGCTTCAGTGATTAATGTTTTGATGATTATTCCTTTAATTGGTGTTTGAAATCTAATTTTATTGCACTCGTGGAAATATTGCTCACCCACGGAAAGTGGTCCATCCACGGCGGCTGTACTGTGTAGAAATACTAAAATTAGTGCAATGCGATTTAGTGGTTAATAATATATATTATTAGGTGTTAGTTATTAAATATGATTTTCTTTCCCAAAATTGCCCATTATCAAATTGAACGGATATGATTTCATGTTCGGTTGATATAGCGGCGATATCGCCCGATATGAATTAAGCTACAGCTAGAGTCGTTCCCCTTGATGCGTAACTTGGCACATCGGTTAGATTACACGGAAATCGTTCACCGCAGTCAGGAAAACTGGCGCTACCCGGCATAATGAAGGAGTTCAAAGCTAACTTTGTGTACGGTGAGGAATCAATTGTGGCAATAAGTAAGGAGCATATAAATCTACCAAATACAGTATAGGTGGATGAGGAGAACAAGAAGATAGCTGTATAGAAAATGCAAGGTGAACCAAAATTCAAACTCGTAAGCAGCAATCCGTCGAGGTGAGAGAGAGAGAGAGAGAGAGAGAGAGAGAGAGAGAGAGAGAGAGAGAGCTCAGCTTTCCGAATGTCGAGAGAGAGAGAGAGAGAGAGAGAGAGAGAGAGAGAGAGAGCTCAGCTTTCCGAATGTCGCGGCTTCCCCACTGGGGACGTTCGGGTAGCTAACTAAGGAGAAGATATATCGTGGAACTATGTGAGGAGAATTAGACAGAATAACACTGTTAGGAAATTGTAACCAATCGGAGAACATTTTGTAATTATTTGTTTGGGTTTAATAAATAAAGAAGTTATTATTTGGGTAGCTTCATATCGGAGGAGATATCAGCCCTTGAAAACTTCACAACAGTGTTCGATCTTTGATCTCAACCGATATGAAACCCAGGTAATAACGTCTAATACATATCCACAGCTCTTTGATCAATTCGGCAGATGCAGGTATATCTAAATAACCAAGCAAATTATATCGAGAAGTTCACCTATCACTTTGTATTTTAATTATTTATTTATTGGTGTTTATCCCCTCATCAGCAGCTAAAGCTGTATCGTGGGAAGAAAACGGTGGACAGTAAGACATACAATTGCCAGGTACGAAGTAAAATAGTGGATAAACCCTTTACCCAACGTAACGGCCGAAAATGACCAGCTCTATTCACAAAATTCACTATTCAAATGTTATTACCTTTTAATTTTTAGTCACAAAAACATTGCTTATGACCCCTCGTTGGAACGAGCTCAATGAGCTCGTTCCAATGAGGGATTATAAGCTATTGTTTTGACGCAAAAAAACAAAAAAATTAGTACTTCAAGAATTGTATTTGCAAGTGTCGTCTGCTTTTCGGGTTAGGCAAAGCGTTAACATTGGGAAATAATTATAATAAAATGTCTAGGATATCTTATTATAATTATTTCCCAATTTTAACCCTTTACCTAACACGAAAAGCAGACGAAACTTGGAAATAAAATTCTTGAAGCACTATGTTTTGTGATTGTTTGCGTCAAAAACATTGCTTATGTACTTTGTAATCCTCATAAATCAATTTGATGATTTGAAACTTGAGTCAAGTTTAAAAGAATAAAAACAATTTAAAACTTATTACAAAGGTTGATTACTTTAAGAAATGATAGAATTTCGTTCGAACTCCTATGATGAAATAGATCTCGTAGAGATCCAGCTGTGAAATATTTCCCTTTGACATGATTAAAATCAGTACAGTGTAAACGAGTGTGCTCCCCGAACAGCACATGCTGGCAAAAACCTACTCTGGTCGCCTATTACCCTCTAACCAAAAGGAATGAGTAAGTCTTGTGCGACCAATATGGCATCGTGCGAAAACTGCATGATTTTTCTACAAAGGTTACTAGGCGAGTAGTGATCAAACATCGGTGATCGAAAGCGATGGAGCTTGTTATTTGTCACTCCATCCCAATCCACCTGCCACACAGATTTGTTCTTTATCTATTTTCCTCCGATCTTTCCCTTGCTGTCGTATCTGACTCTGACTCAGATTTTGATGACAATTTTTGTGTTTTTAATCTAGATTTGGTTTTATTGATTCATTTTTATTTTCTAAGTTAGGGGTTTATTCTTTGTTGTTGGTTGTTTGTTCGTCTTGTGGTCTGCTCTCTGATATTTTCTCTGTTGTCGTTTGAGCTTTTGAATTTATTTGGGTTGACTTTGGTTCGATATTTACTGTTGTAAAGTCCTTCGGGTAGGAAGGAATTTTTCCACTGATTCAAGTGTATTGTGCCTGGCATTCCACTGTTTGGGTTTGTACTTTTTGTGATAATTTTGTAGCATATGATGGTGGCGATGTATTCATACCAGGCAATGATCCTACTATTTATCTGGCTTCTTCGAAACTTATTTACTTTTCGCACTTGGCTTTTTGAATTGCATTTTCTTTCTTCCAAAATGGCCAATCCTTTGATGAAACTACATGAATGCCCTTGTAGTGACAACATTTGATGGTATTCGTGCAAAGGTCCGGGTGTTCGTCACCACATATGAAACATATATATTTTTCATCTACAGTTGTTGTGACCATCACCATATGTTTTATATTTGAAATATCGAAGAGGACTTGGGTTGTACAAATCCACTCTGATGTTCATGTAATCGACTTCATAGATTTTGGTGGTTGTGCTGTACTAAACGTTAAAATATAAGTATTGGTTGGTACTGGTGCCCTCTCTTTTGAGTCATATTCTCTTAAGAAAACTCACTCCATGCTGTTGTAATTCATTTTGTATTTCAGTATCAGTAATGCCAGACAGCTCCCTTGCTCTTACAGGGCGTTTGCTAGTGTTGAGAATTTCTCGAGCTAAGGTGTGAAATTCCATATTGACATGTTTGACCACTTTTTTTTTATAAATTGAGGATTTGCATTTGCATTACATTCACTTGATAATTCACCAGATCATAACTTGTTTACATTTTGGTCACCACCACCTATTCCCTAAAGGGATTTCTCTAATATAAACGGGTTTATATCTGTTGCCTTTTCATGCTCTTCTACAGCATAAATTATGAACTTTGGCCAATGCTTTGAACTTTCTGTGCTTCCATAATCCGAGTCAGAATTAGAGTCCGTGAATTCAAGTTAATTTCAATGTTTTTGGGGATTTTTGTGGTATTTTTGCAATGTTAAAAATATAATGTGTTCGTTGCCCCGCCCCCCACCCACCACGGTCTCCACGAGGGTAGAGTTACTGCTTAGAAGTGAACCCACCGATATGCCAGTATTCCCACATTCGTGTACTGCGGCAGTATATTCAGCCAAAGTTGATGTCAAAGCATGTCACTGACTGATCTGCCGGTAGGTGTGAGAGCCACACCTTCAGGTGTTGGTCATTCCGCCAATCATTGGTGCAACTAACTGTCATAAAAGAAGTTTGTTCAAAAGCAGTGTATTAGGCAGGTATCTCCAAATTAGAGAGTGGTCTAACCGGGGCATTGTTTGTCCTCATCTGTCGTGAATTCTTCCTCCGGGGCCTTCGGAACGCACCACGGAGAACAAGGTGCATACGTAACAGGGTAGAACCATTTTGGTCAGTGGCTGTATCACAGTGTGAATTAAACCATTTTGGTAGAAAATATATAGGTCCAACATCTAAATAATATCCAACATGTAACATTCCCTTGTCGCAAAATATTTGGTATCGTAATCAAATACGTATTCCATGAGGTATACTTCAATCGAGTTTTGAGTAGTCTTACCCAAGGTAACTGACACTCTTACATCTCCTTAACTCTTTGAACCCGAGAGTTTTTTTGCGAATTTCTAAACAATTCTCGAATCATCCGAATCGAATAGACCGCGATGAACAACGATCGTGTGAAGTGTCTATTTATATGATGATTGGGAATGTCGATAAACGAGCGGATAGCATACACGCTACTTATTAAACACAAAGGGGACGATCGCAACCGCACACCCCCCCCCTCCCCGCCCCACCCATCCATCTCCGCGTTTTGTCTTTTTGGGTTAACTACATATTTACATCCCGCCTTATGTACGATTGCCTAACGGGCGTGGCATCGACTACACATTTGTCCACCTCTTCCTCTTATTTATGTATGGCTAACATAAAGGGTGGCGGCACGGCGTCCTCCAATCGTATGTATTTTCTGTTACACGGGCAAGGAACGTTAATGTGTGATTAAGAACAATATCCAGTGCGTACATGTTAGTTGCAAGTATGGCTGCGAAACAGACCACGAATTTGCAGTTTTTCGACGCTTTGTAACTATGTCTTTTAATGGAATACGTCAATACACTCAATTTTTACGATAATGCCCACAGCAAGGGAGAGTGGGACACCTGTGTTTTAAAGAAACCGCCAACATCCGATATATCTATTCATTTTGAACCGTTGAACGTGTCATTGCCGCCAGTGGATAAGTTCGTGAAAGCAGGATGTCAAGAATGTTATTCAATTGATTAAAAAAATCGATTTGCGAACCTACGAATCTGTTGCCCGATTCGTTTCCGGAATCAACCTAAAGTCAAACGTCCTATTTGCCGGACTCTTAAGATGCATTAGAAATGTAACTGAAAAATACTACTCAAAGTTTGCTAAGCACCAAATATTTGACACATCATTGTGAAATTTCCTTGTGACATATTTGCGATATTGTGGGTGGCTATGATTGAGGAATGTATTGAAATGGTTCCCAGTGTTTTCGTTAGCTCTCTTGACAGGCAGACTATTCGTGACAGTCATGGAAAGCATGCACCCCTTGGTTTTCATGATGTGTTCGTGTACTGTCTACATGTACATGGCATGTGTAGGGTATTCGCTCTTCATTTCAACACAAACCCTTGTGATGTAATGATTGAATATGGCAAATGCAAATGTAAGAAGACATTTGTCTGAAGCAGAAATGTGGCGGGCTGTAGGGATGATGGAGCAAGGGGCTATCCATCGCCAGGTTGGTGAAGCCCTTGGTGTGCACGGTGGTGGCAGAGACAGGGCAACATCTGCAGATGAAGACCGTTTTTTGATCATTCAGGTCCGTAGGAAGCGCTTTGCCACAGCAACCCAGCTTCGCAATGACCTTCAAAATGTAACCGGGGTAAATGTTTCGACGCAGACTATCCGGGCAATGTTCCACGAATGTGGTCTCCGATCGAGAAAACCATGTATTCGCACTCCACTGTCCCAGAACCAACGCCAGGCACGATATGAATGGGCCATGGACCACGTTGGATGGACCAGAGAAGATTGGCGGCCTGTCCTTTTTACAGATGAGTCAAGGTACTGCCTAGACCACACAGATAGGCGTTCTAGGGTATGGAGAAGACCAGGAGAGCGATTCCATGCAACCAACATTGCTGAGTATGACCGCCGTGGTAGAGGGTCAATCATGGTCTGGGCGGCATCAGCAGGGATGGACGAACAGATCTCTGTGTCCTTGGACGTGGTACATTGACTGCACAACGGTATATTGATGAGATCCTGGATGTCCACGTCAGATTGTATGCAGGTGCAGTGGGTGATAAATTCATTCAGATGGACGATAATGCCCGTACTCATGTTGTCCATGCTGTCGGGGAGTACCGACAGAGGGAGGGGATTGAGCGTATGGACTTGCCAGCAAAATCCCCTGACTTCAACCCAATCGAACATGTCTGGAATGAGTTGCAGCTTGCAATTTCAGCCCGTCCAGTCCAGCCAAGAAGTGTCCAGGAGCTTTCTGCCATGCTGGTCCAAGAATGGAACAACATCCCACAAAGGACAACCAGGAACCTGACTGAGAGCATGAGAAGGCGTTGTCAAGCTGTAATTAACAGTAATGGGTCTCATACTCGATATTGAACCTATACCCGTTCGCTCCCTCAACTTTTTGGCAAATTGAACAATTTCCTCTTTTAGCAATAATATCCACTTTCCATGGTTATCGTATTCAAAAGCTAAATAATAATGTCAAACACAAATGGAATCTTAATTTCTGTACTTGAATCATTAAAGATATAATTAAATAAAAAAATATATATACTTTTCATTACAATATTTCAACTAAAACGTGAAACAGGTAGTTGGATATACTTGGTGCTTAGCAAACTTTGAGCAGTATATTAATCTTATCTTTGACAGATACAGCTGTTTATATCCAGATTATCGGGCGATCCTATTGGTATTAGTGTTTATGGACTCTTTGTGATTGACAAGTCAACTATCCTGATGGTAAGTCATTAAGTACATACACTAAATACTGTATACCTTATTTTGTTCTTTATCAAGATGTTTTTAACCCTTTACCTAATATGAAAAGCAGACGGCACTCGTAAAAGAAATTCTTGAATAACTAATTGTTTTAATTTTCTGTCTCAAAAACATAGGTTATGACCCCTCACTGGAACGAGCTCGTTCAAATGAGGTGTTATAACCTATGCTTTTTGAGACAAAACATGAAAAAGTAATGAAAATTAATTGACGATTTTTGAGAAGAACGCTGGTCGGTTTTGGCCGTTACGTTGGGTAAAGGGTTATATTTCTTTATAGAAAAAAATCCAAACATGTTTTTTTTAACCCTTTACCCAACATGAAAAGCAGGCGACACTTGTAAAATAACTTCTTGAATAATTAATTGTTTTCATTTTTTGTCTCAAAAACATAGGTTATGACCCCTCATTGCAACGAACTGGACGAGCTCGTTCCCATGAGGTGTCATAACCTATGTTTTTGAGACAAAACATTAAAAAAAAAGATAATTAATTGGCTATTTTTGAGAATAGCGTTGACCAGTTTTGGCCGTTACATTGGGTAAACGGTAATATTTCTTTATGGAACAAAATGCAAAAATGTTTCTTTTTCAAGCCCGGCTTAAATTACATACATTCTTTCGGTAGAAGATTCAGCTGTAAATAGGCAATGAACAACGCACTTCAACAACAATTAGTAGCAATTTATTCTTACAGTATATTGGTCCGTTGGATTTAATTTTTACTAATTCCGCGGCAAATTCATTATGAATTCAATGATCTGCGGAATATATAGAGAATATCTACGCTTTTTTAGTGAAAATAGGGAATTATCTCACGAGTTTTATTTTTCACGTGAGCTTGTGCGAGTGTAAAATAATACTTTCAGGTCCACACTCAAAAGATAATTCCCGATATTCACTAAAACAGCGTAGATTTTCTTTTATTATGCTACATGACATTTTACTGCGGGATATTCAGCCCAATTCGACTGCAAACAGTTTCAAGACAATAACAAAAAGCTGCTGACCGTTCCTTCAAGGCAGGAACCTACTCTCGTCTGACCATTGGACCAGCGGACTTTCCTCCACGTCCTGGCATTCGAATGTTGTCGTGCCATACATACGTCATCTGTGATGCTGATAGGACAGAGCTGGGCCCATGATGACCCTTTTGGACGGCATACCCAGTGGTTTGGGACGGTTTCGGACTGTTCTGATGGACAAACGCCTGTTGGGGAGCCAAAAACGTTTCAAAACACCACTTGAAGCAAAGGGTTCACGCCTAACGAGGCGTGCCAGATTCAGATCTTCCAGAGGAGAGGTGTTTTGGGGTTGTCCAGGCCTTGGTCGGTCCTCAACATCGTTGCTTTGTTGATGTTTTCGGACAAGTCTGCTGATGAAAGAATGACTATAGCCAAGTTGCCTTCCAATAGCTTTGAATGGCATGTCTATTGCATGAATGCCAACGATTTGCCAACTTAGAGCCTCTGATAGTCTTGTCCTTGCCATGTCAACATTTATTGATAACAGAAGAACATTTTTTCTTGTTTTATACCCAGATATTGCATGTGGATGATAGTGGGTTTTTTGTGACATTCGAGGGAAGCATACTTCACGTGGACGAGGGCATGTGTTTGGGGTACGCTATCAAACAGAAGCATCATGTTTCACTAGATGAACTGCACTACAAGACCTAGCAATCATTAGCACATAATAATCAGTAACAGCAACGTCACTGTCATGAAATATTTCAGATGGTGCTTAATTAAGTTCCAGGTGTGCGTATCCCTCATATGACTTTCTGTAGTGTGGCGACGTGTGATATTTATAAAGCGATAAAATTGATATAGCCATAACTCTCCTTTATGATTGTTTGTTTTTTTAACATCACAGGGTAACGTTACAGTGCAATGACTACGGCACAGAAAACGTCATATATACTACAATCATCCAAACAGATTGTGTTACATTTACAATGTCTGAAACTGTTTAGTATATTTATTGGTTGTTCGTAGCAAATCGTCTCACCACTTATAAAGCATGTGTCCTTATAGCAAATAGCAGGAAATAACAGCGCAACTACTTTGTCGTAATATGCTTGCTCACGCTGACTACCGTTATTTGATTGCAACGCCCACCAGAACATTCTTCATCACGCAATTAGTCCTGGATATAACACTCCATATTTATCACAGCTGGGGCTTTGTAAATAAAGTGCAGGTCAAATCTAAAATACAGTACAGTCGCCGTTGTCTGGTAGTAATCCACGTGTGGGCAATGATGTCCACGCATACGTTAACCAGGTAATAAAAAGCATCAGCAGCGAATGTTAATTAATGAAGCACCGGGCTGTACCCGGTGCTTCATTAATTTAATTGTTGATGATTATTCCTTTAATTAGTGTTTGGAATGTACTGTCATTGCATCCATGGAAATATTGCCCACCTGTGGAAAGAGACCAGTCTACTTCGGTCGTACTGTACTGCCAGCCGCCTCTAACTAAGCTGCACAATTGTTTTTTAAAGACAACGCTGTGACGCTGCTGTGTAATTTATTAATAATACCTATGTTTGTAAAAGTGGTTTATAAATAATGCGTGCAGTCCCAAGTGAGTCACATTTATACCCTTTTAACTCACTGCTGCCCGCGCTATTCAAAAACACCGCAATTCTGATTGTATTAAATTGTGATTTTGCTTCCAAATCAAAACGTATGGCCCATCATCGGAACGAACCCACATTGGAACGTTGAGTTCGTTCCAAGGAAATGTCATACAGTTAAAACTAGAAGTCATGTCAGGAATTGTGCGCTTATCTAGGCTTAATTGCGCGTAGGAATTGTGGAATTGTGCGTAATTGCCATATAGAATGACATCCAAAGCACGGCAGGTTCTCCTGATTACTCATAACAAACGCAGTCAATGCTTCTGCCAATGGACCTCCGGGTTACCCGGAGGTCCTTTGGCTGAAACACTGCATGTGCAGAGACCATATATACATACTTTGGTAGCTTCGCTATGGTCGTAACGCGTAGATTAACGCGCAGATCGACGTGCTATTTATGCGCTTTTCACGACAGGACTTCTAGTTTTAACTGGAATCTATTTTATTTCGGCACAAAATCCACTTTTTTCACACAAAAATCCATTGGCTTTAAGATAATAGACATAAAATGGTGAAATAGTGTTTATTGAGTCACTCTGCCAGTTATTAAATTTTCTTGCACTTACGATAGCCGAGTCGGCTATTTAGATTAAGCATTGCTGGTGTACTTGTCCAGCGTGTGTATTGTGAGGTCTCAAAGGCAACGTCATGAGATCAATTATATTATTTATTGTTTTTTCAGTTGATCGGGACAATGCTTACATATGCCATTGTTGTTCTTCAGCTTAAACCAGATGGAAGTATTGAGGAACTTAGAGAGCTTCTACTTCGTTTGTCCAACAGTTCCTCAAGATAGACGCTTTGATACACCGTATTTCAATGTTGTAACCGTGATGATAACAGGAACATAATAAAGAATGTTTGTGAGAAATGCATACCTAATATACTTTTCAGCTAACAAATTTTAATTTTCGAAAATGCGTCCGCATCAGTATTTGCGGTTCGTCGGTTGACCAATAATTTACCAGCTTTCACGCTGCCGGATATCAATTTAGGCAACTGCACTAAAATTATGATGTGGCACCAAACAATCTTCGGGGCCAAAAAATTTAGCAAAGAAAAAGTTCCTTTCACTTGTGTAAAAAAGAGACGTCAGCCACAAAGAACGCGATCGATAACCAAGTAGACATTTTGTTATTACTTCCAGTACAAGGAAATCGTCAGCTGACAGACTCTCAATGGAAGTAATTTGTGAAGCGTATCTGTGTTGATTTGTCTTTGCAAAAAACTGTCAAGCTTTCATGTGTGTATTATGTTCTCATGTTTTGGGACGTGCAATCCGTTGGCCGTTTTAGTTAAGAGGTTAAGGTTCTGGTACGTCATGATAGTTATCGAGCCGCCATAATTAATGAAGGACCGGGTTGTACCTGGTGCTTCATTAATTAACTTTGTGATGATTAATCCTATAATTAGTGTTTGGAATCTATATGCTACGTTTAAGGCGACGTCATGCGCAGACACGTTATGTCATTTAGGAAGCTACTGAAAAACTTCAAAATGTGAATCTGGAAATATTATCGTTCACTTGCGCAAGCGCAAGTGAAAAATAAAACTTTCGGGTACACTAATGTGATCATTACATATACTGACTAAAATAGGGTAGATTTTCTTTTTTATTATATGCTCTGAGACATATTATTGCACAATATTCAGCCCAATTCGATGAGAAATGTATAGGTTTCAAAACAATAACAAAGATCAGCTGATCGTTCATTTAAGGCGATATGATTCGACGTAGCGTGATATCATTTAGGAAGATACTGAGGGATATTTCTCTATACCCATCGAGTCGATGGATTTCGCATCTGATTATCAAGAGTTTCATCACGTTATTAAATTTGAGAAATGCGTAGGCATCAACTAAAGTTTGCTACATACAGTTAAAACTAGAAGTCCTGTCACGAAAAGTGCGCTTATCTAGGCTTAATTGTGCGTTGAAATTGCGCGCAACTGCCATATCAAATGGCATCCAAAGCACGGCAGGTTCTCCTGGTTACCCATAGCAAACACATGCAATGTTTCTACCAATGGATTTGATAGCTTTACTTGGGCCACAACGCGTACATTAACGCGCATATCAACGTGCTATTTGTGCGCATTTCATGATGGGACTTCTAGTTTTAAAACCCTTTACCCAACGTAACGGCCAAAACCGGCCAGCGCTATTTACGAAAATCGCCAATTAATTTTCATGATTTTTTTCATTTTTTGTCTCAAAAACATAGGTTATGAGCTCGTTCCAACGAGAGGTCATAACCTATGTTTTGAGACAAAAAATGAAAAAATATATTCATTCAAGATTTTTTTTTTCAAGTGTCGTCTGCTTTTCATGTTAGGTAAAGGTGTAATTATGTAAAGTGTTACAAATATGATGGACAAATGTTTTGAGATTTGAAGATTATAAAGATGTTCATCACGTTATGAGTTGAACATCGGATCAACAGATTGCTTTGTAGGACTACCATTCTTAGCAGCAAATATCCGCCTTCAGTTTGCTCATGCTCTCTTATATAACAATTCATTTTCTGAAATGATACCGAGCAGACAAGGAAAAGACACTGATAAACTCCACGCCTGTTCTATTGTAGCGCCTCAACCCCAGCCTAAATTTAGATAGATCAAATAGTTTCAATAGATCAAAAAGGAGGGTAGCCGTTAAGTTAGATTGGAGGGGGAGAAGCGAAATGCCCACATCGATATACACAGAACCTTCCCCGCCTCAAATGTATAACATATTTTTTTTTTTTGTAAATAATAGATAATAACACAGTTGTCAGAGCCACTTTTATTATTATTATCATTATATATAAATATCGAATTTCTTAAATAAGCACATTTTATAAGAAGTGTTACACTTATTTAATTTCAGTGTGATAATATAGTGATGATTTATAATAATCGACAGTTTCATGTTGACATTCGCTCGAACATTCGATAAATCAAACACAATTAATTTGAAATGACTTACAACGATCTCTAGGTGTTTGTTTTTATTTCTTTTCCCATTCAGACAATCAAAGCCACACTTTTAAGGAACACTCACCACAGTTGGTATAAATATTAACGCCCATCCGAGTTTGAATGCAATGGAGCTCGATTTTTTTTTATAAAGATTTCCGGTTATTCGAGGGTGATCCATCCCAGTTTCACTTTTCGTAATTTCCACTCTTCGTGGAGATGGATTCTAAAAGTTTTTTTTTTTATATAAAGATTTCAATTCCCAGCTGATTGTTTAGCCTATCTTTCTGAAAGTTTGGAAATGTATTCTGCAAAAAAAGCCTATCTCAAAATTGTAATGTGTCGTCCTAAGAAGTTCCCAAGTGTTATGGCGCACACATCTAGGTGAGTCATAGTGTCAAAAATGAAAATGCTTCGAATTTTTATTTAATGCTAGTGTGATGTACAGCTCGAAACAAATATAAGATAGTTGCTTTGTTTTTCGATTTTGTTGTTGTTGTTTTTTTTTATTTGCCGCAATATTGACATTTTTACATTACTTCAAATTTTAGACTATTTTCGACATATCTAATTAAAACTCTGTCTTGTGATTTGCGTAGCAGCATAGTTATGAAGGATACAGTTAAGAAACTTCAAACAATGTTTTATTTGGATTTGTTTATTTGTCAATTTTCATTTCAAATTTACACACCCGATGCTCGCGATGCCAATTTTACGTTTTTGTCTATACCTATTATTTTCAGTCTCATTTTCAGCATCAAACCGGCGTTGTGTCCTTGGGCAAGGCACTTAACCCTGATTGCCTACATGGGGGCACGATGACGCTGTGTACTAAGGAGTACTGCACGTCGATGGTACGCATGTCTTCCACCTATGTAACCCCGCCTGTGCCGCGGTGCAGAGTTCAGAGTTACGATGTTGGAGAGCTGACAGCTGCTCGTCGTTGCTCGGTGGTTCTCTCCGGGTACTCCGGCTTCCTCCACCAGTAAAACTGTCACCGACATGATATGACCCTGGCTGTTAATGTGTCGTTAAACCCTAATAAATAAATGAATAAATCAGCATCAAACTTTCGAAATATGGGAAATATAATCTCCCCAACAACGTATCTAACAATGTTGGATCGTCCTAGGAACTTATCAACTGCTAGATTCAAATTCTGGGGTGATATCATAGAGGGTCATTGGGTGAAAAAATCAAAATGCGTCGGATTTTTAAAAAAAAACATTTAGTATGCTGTATAGTTAAAAAAATAGCTGTTTTTCAGTTTTTTTGATTTAATGCCACTTTGGACACGTGAAAACACGGATAACGCTCTAAAAGATATGAAATGAAAAACAAAGAAAACGTCATATTTGTATCGTAGATTCAATCTACGCTCCTAATTTATTATACGCCTGTTCTATGTAATCGACATCTACAGCAACACTAAACCATGCGGAAATGAAAATCTGTTCCGCACATATTTTGACGGACGGTTTATAACCCTTTACCTAACGTAACGGCCAAAACCGGCCAGAAGTATTCTCAAAAGTCGCCAATTAATTTTCATTATTTTTTTCATTTTTTGTCTCAAAAACATAGGTTATGACCCCTCGTTGGAACGAGCTCGAGCACTCCCCACGTACTGTACAAACAAAAATACACAGAACGACACAGGCGTGTCAATGGGTTAATCGATATGGCACGAGTGTCTGCCCGGAAGGTTAAATCGAGAGGCCACATGCCTCGCGTTGTATCCTTTCGCGATGGCACACGTACCATATCGATTATCCAATTCACTCGTTCTGTGTTTATATAACAAGCCTTCACATCTATAAAAGCAATTATTAGAAGGACATTCAGCAATTCATTTGACAGCTCGTCACCAGAGTCCCAATCGGTTCTATATGCCAATATGCACATAGAACACATTGGATCTCAGGAGCGAACTATAACCAAAAAGAACATAGTTTATTGCGAACCAAGTTTGCGAGGGGGACTCGTGTTATTATATGACTACCACAAATAGCCCCTCAATAACACTGTAGTTTTCCCATCAAATACAGCTCTCAGGAAAACAAGAGTGTCAAGTTTTCCAGATCGTTATCATGCCTGTCTCAAACGAGGCGCATGTGAACGGACTAGTTCTACTACTGATCTATAAATAAATCGGTATATTCCACAAATGCACCAGGGAATTCCATAATGCGTGCGTTCGATCTTGATTAATACCGTATGCGAAAACACTACATTTCTATGACCAGTTATAGAACTCAATAAAAACAAGCATGCAGCTTCAGCGTTTCAGGACATGCAATTGAACGAGAAATGAGAATCGGTTACTATATTATAGCGAATCGAACGTACTCGATTTTCTGTTGACATTGCATTTGCTCTTTGCCAAGTGACAAATATAGATTGCGTCTCCTCATTGAAGTAAACTCCGTCGACAAACATTCCAGTCGAGGTCTATGAAAATCCGCGCTGAACAATTGCAAAATAACAATTAACAACTATTTTCAAGACGCGAATCTAAGAAAACGCTGGAGAATCTGAGTTATCGAATGCGTTTCCTCTTGAAATCCAAGTCTTGCCTCCATTGTTTTAATTTTAAGGTCCATGTTCGCAATTAAAGTTCGATATTACAAAGCGTTTGGGATTTCCCACTTCAATAAATTGTTAATGCTTATTTGGCTAATGTAATTCTTGTTGTGTTTGATTTTTCAGGTGTTGTGATCACTTTAAAATACTAATAGTCATATAATAAACTAAGTACTACAACAGTCAATTGATCTGTGTTGTTGGATTGCGTCTCATTGACGAGATAAGATCGTTCAGATCAAACGAGAAGCAGCAAGCGTCGAGTTTGATCTGGCCGATCTCATCTCGTCATTGGGACGGGATACAACAGCACAGATCAACTGACTGTTGTAGTAGTCTGTATTTACTGTGTTTAGCTATACCTAGCGATTCAAATTGTAATTGCTGTGCACGATTTCGATCAAGTCATTTGGCGTGTGGTGGGGAACATCGTCCTCTTGTGGTGCGAGGATGGAATAGTAACTCCCTCAAATGACGCGAAGCGGGGCGACATCTTTGTTTACAAAATGAAGAAATAATCAAATTAGGATGGTCACGTGAGGTGTTTAAGATAGGCCTGTCTCACCCTGGTACCTTATCTGGGGCACGCGCATCTCAATAGGCGGCTTGTCGGGCAAAAGCCATAATTCCTCTGTATACTCGTGCGATTCTTTTTAGTATTTACTTAAACTCATCAATTGTCAATGGTTCTTTCGTATATTCTTTGCACGTTGGTTTGTGTTACATCTGAACTTTGAGACCTGAGATAAGGGTAATATTCGACGAATATATTTTGACGATTTGGCATTTCTGAAACAGGTGTAAAGGCCAGTTTATACTGGAGGCGAACGCGACCGCGGCTCCGACCGCGGTGGTCGCATTTGTTTTATTAACACCAATTTTAATGGATTCATACTAAGGTCGAACGCGGCCCATTTTTTGTTCGCGCGGAAAACCGCGGAGATTGCCCCCAGAGCGAATTTCTGTGAATTGTTCGCGCGAACAATTCTGTTCAGCCAATCAGATGGCGAGGTCAAAGGGCGTACTATGACCTATCTGGACGATTGTTTATTAACACTGCGAATTTCCGCGCGAATCGCCGCTTTCAGTATGAACGATAATTCGCACGGAAAGTCGCGCGGAAATTCGCAGTGGTCGCGTTCGCCTCCAGTATAAAATGGCTTAAATGAAGAATACTGATTTACCAATGTGGAACAGGGTAACAATTTAGTTCAATTATAAATATTTTGTTCACAGAAATGAGACATCAGGTTGGCCGCTTACCATCATGAGGCTATCTTCCCAATTCTTTAAATATAATGAAAACTGGAAGGGGAAATGTTCATACCGTCGGACACCAACGTGACAAGTGTAAACGTCAGAACTTGAATCAACTATAGTCACCTGCAACCGATTGCTGATATACATAATTATTAGTGTAGGGCTGAAATATTCCTCTTTATCCCCCTTCACACTAATGTCGAAATATAACACTTCTTAACCTCCTAATGGTACTAGAAATGTAACCCCTTTCCTAAACACACGATATCAAAATTTATTATTTTAAGTATTTTTTGTAAATTTCAAAATTTCTCAAAACATATCACAAAATCATATCATGTGACCCCTCATTAGAACGATCTCGATGAGCTCGTTCCGAAGCTGGTCACATGATATGGTTTTGTTGGTACGTTTTGGAAAAATACTGTTTTTTTATCTGCCCACTTTGTAAATTACGCAAGCGGGCGAAGGCGTCCAATTCGTTATGTAAAGGGTTAAATAATTCGATTCGTTTGATAGAGCACCATGAACTGTGCCAAACAAGATTGGATTAGTTAAATTCCTGGTTGTATTATGGGAAATATTTGCTGCTTGAAATTGTGGTATTTTGACACCAGTGTACATAGGGTTAAAGTATATTTTAGATAGTTTCTGCATTGCTGCGCTGTCCATGCCACAGCATACAGTACGTGGAGAGTGGATTGTAACTAAATCACCCGCAGATTAGAGTTATCACTCAAGCTATAACTTTCATATTTTGTACAAAATACACAAGCAATGTTTCAGCCAATGGACCTCCGGGTTTAACCCGGAGGTCCATTGGCTGAAACTTTGCTGGTGCTGGTTATGCTTTGCAACAAATTTGCAATTATTGCTCGGGTGGAATCTCCACTCTGCGGGTGGTTTAGTGATAATACACTCTCCACGTACTGTATGTTGTATAGAATGCACAAAACATGTTTTTGTTTTAATTCAGTACGTTTGAAACTGAATGTACTGTCGCAAGTAAAGTAAAGTTTAAACCTTGTTCCATTAAAACAGGGATTCAGAGAATGCGGGCTATTGATAATTCAGCATTTTTGTTCACATCTTTCACAAACAACTCAGAACAGATAATGAGAAGATAAATTCCTTTGACAAAGTTTTACCTTTATTCTATATAAATGTAGGTTTTGCAACCCAAGTAATCAATGATTGCATTATGTACACTATCATTTGATTAATGTGAGAGAACATTTACTCACAATAGAACACATTAGATTTTTTTTATAAAGATCATGTTTATATAATAAAATAATGCGTGTTCAATAAAATAGCTTTCCTCTCTGTCTGACATACAGCGAGGCAAAGGCTTATGTTCATATATTATATCAGTGGTTATGGATCGCGCTGTTTCCATCGACATATTGTGACGCTACATCATGTTCCCACAAAGAGTTACGGTGAATGCAGTTCACGTATTTCCAACCTTAAACGTGGAGCAGCGACACATGGTTGTGGATCCCTTGAATTTCATGGGTCTGAAATTGTGGCGGTCATCTGCCCATCAATGGGTTATCCCTATGGGGTGGAGCGATAGATAAAAAAGGTCATATCAGTCATACAAGGCTTACACATTCCTTTTTGTTAGAGGGTGATATGCGACCAGAATGTGTTTCTTGCCAAAAGGGGTTGACAATGGAGCAAATTCTTTTGCACCGTAGATATGTTAAGCTAGTCAGACGGCAGTAGTTTAATGTTGGATCTCTTCGAGACCTCTTTTGCAACACAAAATATCATAAAGTCTGTATTTTCTCAAGGACATCAACTTTTTTAAATAAATTTTATGTTGGTCTTTTACTTTTACACTCTCATCTATTCATATTGGTTGAACAGGATGATTTATACAATATTCTTTATATAACTGGTCTCATTTTCACATTACTGTATTCACCAATTATTTATTCCTCACGTTCTTTCCAGATTTCAACAACTCTTTTTACGCAGTGGAAGGTTATTACCTGTTTTAACATGCATGTTTTGTATCGCCATGATATAGCCTTAGATGTTGATGTGGCGTTAAGTACAATTAATTAATTAATTAATTAATTAATTAATTAGTTTACCCGGCTTCTGTCATTGCGCGTGACAGATTATATAGCTCAGGACTATACCATCATAGGATGGTGTTTTAGTCATTGTATGCATGCTTTGTAACCCTTAAGATTGACTGACCGGCAGTATTCATAAAATTCACTATTCGAAATTGAATTTCTTCAATGCTCGTCTCAAAAATATATCTTATGACAACTCATGGGAACGAGCTCGACGAGCCCGTTCCGTGAGTGGTCATTAGCTACTATTTTAGATGAGCAGTGGGAATCTCCAGTTATTAAATAATATTTGTCGCAAACGTCAGGCGTTATTCGTGTTAGACAAGGGTTAATAATAGGGAAGTGATATAAGGTGCATATTTGCAGAATCCTCTTTCAATGGAGTGTCGAAACCACTGTTTCTATGTACTTCTACAAACCTGTCTCTGTTTCATTTTCTTTTTCAACTTGCAATCAATTCATGTCAAGTCTCTCGATTATATTTGTGTCTTGCAATAAAAGTTTTTGTTGTAATGCTGCTATAGTTCGACAACAAAACTCGCCTTAGACTGTTCACCGTTTACTATACATTACCCACACGTCCCACAGATACATGTTTGCCTTAAAATTGCCCCAATCACTCAATTAAAACCCTATCCAGGAATCACTGTAGTTTTCTTCATAGACTTTTTTCCGATTGTAAGCACTCAGATAATACCTGTTATGTCTTCCCCTCTAACGACTAATATGACTGAATACGAACAAAAATTGATGGAGTTAATATTTCTTCAAAAGATGACCGCGTTCTACCTTAAGAACATTCCAGCTTGCATTACATGTTTCCAGATTACATAATGGTCCGAGTCAGAATGTCCACGCACTGCTTCCCGATATATGGCAATTATCCATTCATCGTACAGTTCAGTGATTTTATTAAAGATTTCAGTTCATCCATACTTCCGTCGGGTTTGAGTTGCACAACAAAAATAGCATATGTTATAATGGTTCCCAATAACTAAAACGAAAAATGTACAAAAATGAATTGAACACGGAGAACATTCAGAAGAATTGACGATGATTTGTGTCTGGTTTTAAGTTGTGAGTATTCATTCAGAAACGTAAAGATAAGCTCAATTTTCCTCAAGTAGTGAGTATTCATTCAGAAACGTAAAGATAAGCTCAATTTTCCTCAAGTAGTCGTCCAACAAAACGTTTGTCAATTTGTTGACATTTTTACCAGTGCCTCAGATATAGATAAGAGAAGAGAAGAAAGGCAAATTATATATCAAAATAACGAGTAACCTGCACAGCAAACGTATATATACATTGTGTTCAAGAAAAATAGTGATTTTTTATGATTGTGAAGATTAATTTGCCAACGGCATAAGTAACGAGCCCGTAGAGACACAAAATGATCGGTAATTCGAAAGTCTTGTCCTCAATGTAACGATCACATAATACAGACTCGGAGAAAGCAATTTTATGACACACTCTTTGGTGTGTTGGGAATGTTGTTATGCAATACCACCAACACAAAATTTGGACGTTCCTTATGTGGCAATGTTGAATCCGATCATGTGATTACAATATTGTTTTTGCAGGAATTTGCATTTTGGACGACGCGAAGAATGCAGGGACGTGTTCCCCCCTATCATTTGTTCGAGACAATGTCTCAGGGGATTCGCCATCAAGTTATAGCAAATGCTTCAGCTGTTAATGTCATAACTGCAGATATATGCTTCGAAATTGCCCGACAGTCACCCTGTCGTCCTGAACTATTTGTTGATGAAATTCTGAATCATTGCATACTTAAAAGAACAAAAAATCACCGAGGTAATATCCACAAAAAGTTTGCTTCAGAAAGTACTTTTTCCAAAGATGTATTCCACGTGAGCTCGAACTTTATTAAGCGTGTTGATTTCCCCCGATGCAGTGAAATTATTTACTTCCAAGTAACCATGGGTCAGCGGTCGTGACTGAGTTGATGTCTGCAAAGAGTCGATGGGGGATGGGTTTAAGATGATGGGTTCGCGCTTTTAAATAGGGTGCGATTGGGTAATACTGTGAGTTTAGTTTTTCTTTTCACACAATCATACCAACATGAGCGTCGATCAATGTATTCTGTCATCGTTTTACACTGGCCAATGTGACAAATCTCCCTTTCTGGAAATGGTCTCCTAATTTGCTTATCTTAATAAACATAACAATGGTCAGCGTGGTGGTGATGGTCGAAACCCAAAACGAATTATCGAATTTATGGTCAAAACTACCCGATTTTGAAATTTAAACAAATGCAATACCCGAAATATTCGTGATTTGTTTCAGTGTGTGTGGTGAGTTGCTTATAAACCTGAGACACAAGACCACATGCCTTCATTTTCATTTGTCAGCATCACAGTGTCAACATATTTTTGTAGTAATACTACGAGAGAGCGACAGAAGCCAAATATTTTCCCATCATCTATAAATTAATTATAATTGATTAATTATTTTTATTTTACTTAGATTACGAATTGATAAGGTGGGTGTATTTGTTTTGATTATTATTATTATTATTATTATTATTATTATTATTATACTGTAGAAAAATTAAAAAAGTGGGGTAGATTGGGTTCTTCTTCTTATTATTATTAGTGTAACTTCTGATAATATAGTTGCAAGCCGGCAAATAAGCCCTAGGCCAAGGATAAAGGCCTACACAAATACCCTAATTGTTCCAGACCAATAGATTTGTGCAGGTTAAAATGTCCCAACGTGTAATGCTTTGAATGTTTGTAATTGACCATCACAATGACATTATTTAAAGATTAAAATAAAAGCAAGGCTAGGATAACACCAGCGACTGTTGCCAATGTCAATAGTCATCGGAAATATTCCAGTCTTGTTTGTTATTGATTGTATTACTGTTTTCGCAGAATTTTTATGCCAGAATAACTCCCAAAACATTTCATGACCAAAGTATCCTCACAATGTCATACACCCAAACCTTTGTACTGGTAATGATAACAGACACAATGAAAAATTATTTGCAGACGTGCTTCTGACATGTATGGAAATAACACTCTGTGAGTGTTTTACTGATCACCCACACTGCACATACTCTATCAGCCCTGACTAATAGCTTGTGTCGATTTGCGAGCCAAGGAACTGACGGTGGTATGACCTTAAATCTGCCCGGCTGTTTGTTTAGCCTGCCAGTCCGTAACCTGGGTAAAGGATGGTGGCGGTCATTATGTGTAAAACAGCAGAATGGAAAATGTGGTTGCATGCCTACAACTTGTCACTTGGGGAAGTGTACATGCAGAGTTCTATCTTACTAACTTAATAACCCCTGTTGCTATTGAAAAAAAAAATGCAATTTAATAGGAGTATTCAATCAACAGGAGTTTGGTCATGTTTATGTATTTTTATGATAAATTGTGTGTTCAGTCTATTATAACTCAATTGACTGAGCTAGTGGAGTTTTGTCACAAATGATATACTTGACGATGAGCTTTTAATCGACGCACCCACTGGGCCTATAAGCATGGGGACCTTGTCCCATGTCAATGAAATTCTTCCACCCATCACCAGAGTATTTAATTCAATTAACAGGAGATTACTATAACACCGATATGTGATTAGCAGGTCAATTTGTAGTGACTGTATAGAAAAGTGTTGCTTGTTTGGAAGATATATTCAGTTAACAAATTCCAACAAAACCATATCATGTGACCCATTTTTGGAACAAGCTCATTGGGTCACATGGTATGGTTTGTGGGAATATTTTGACAAATATGAAAAAAATATTAAATTTTGGCATTGGGTAAGGGATTATTAAGTGGTAGAGTTCAAAATTATTTTTCGAATGGGACTTGTAACGAGTATTTTTCAAACACACCCTTCTGCCCGCAATGGGAGTCATAGTTCGGGAATATTTTGTTGTTTACCTGTTGGTTTGTTACAGTTTGTTGGAACGTGCCTGCTGGCACCCGCCAATGCATTGCAACAAAATAATTTTAGTGAATATTTTTTTCATGTTACTTATAAAGCAACAATCTAATGAATTTTGTGTAAACCACCAAAGTGGCTTTTGGCACTTTTCAAGGCTTCTGGGGCTCAACAAGGTGATAATGGCAGGGTTTTTCTGTTCACATCATTATGCGGTAAATTAAGTGTTTATATTTGGAAGTAAGAGGCATGAAGGGTTTAGTGCTTAATGCCCCAAAAGAATGTTTTGCAATGTAATATGTTTATGCAGATACATTTGTTTGGAGTGTTACCTGTTTGATAGTGGTTGGTGGTTTTGTAAAGTTTTACCTGTAAATGGGACCATGGGCGTCGCCAGGATTTTGCAAAGGTGGTTCAACTTTGATGAAAAAGGCATATGCCACGAGTGACGAAGGCACAAGCATACTATGGAGCGGCGCATGCCCCTCCCTCCCTGGATTTTTTAAAAATTTATCATCAAACGGAGCTTTCTGGTGGCCTTTTAGGTATTTTTGCATGCTCCGTTCAGCTCCGTTCTTGAAAAAAACGTAATAGGTCCCCCACAACAATACCTATAATATGAGATATACTGGATGTGTCTTCCCGATCTCAATACGTCAATGAGCCTCTTTTGGAAAGGTAGAGACAATAATGGGATGTAGGGTTAATTTGATGTATATTGAATAACAAGGTACCTTTATGTAGATTTGCTGGTTTAGTTACTTTTATTTCTTCTCCAACAGATCCCATAAGTACAGTTAAAACTAGAAGTCCTGTCTTAGATGCGCGTAGGAATTGCGCTCAATAGACACATCGAGTGGCATCCAAAGGACGGCAGGTTCTCCGGGTTACTCACAGCAAGCATAGGCAATGTTTCTACCAATGCACCTCCGGGTTACCCGGAGGTCCATTGGCTGAAACAGTGCTTGTGCGCAGGCCACGCGTACAGAATTTGGGAGCCTTACTATGGTCATACCGCGTAGGTTAACGCGCAGATCAACGTGCTATTTGTGCGAATTTCATGACAGGACTTCTAGTTTTAACTGTATATTGGTGCCCAATAATAAGAGTAAAACAGCGTATGTTACTTATTGATAAGCCAGACATATTTAACAGGTTAATCACTATCAACTTGATGCATTTGGGTAAACAGTTTTAAAAGCAAGGAGTCTGTAAATATATTCCGTTTTGTGTCCAACTTTGCAGTACAAGCCACATAAAAAAAGATACGAGCTTCTTTCCAAACCACCACACTGACAAACATGCATCTTTCTATGGGGAGATATTCTTTTGTCTTTTAGAACTTCTTCCAGTGGACTCCTTCAAGTTGACCCTTGTTGAATCTCCCCAAAACAAAACATAAACAGAAGAAATGGTAGTTTTCATTCAATGAGCACTCCACTCATATCATTTGGTCTCTCTTTATTCCTTTGAAGAATTAGGAAAAGCTTTTTTCGAGTATGTAGTTGAATGTTTCTAGAATACAGCTGTTATTTTATTTAAGGTATTTTCTTGTAAAAATGTTGTTCACTTACGCATGTCATAGCAGACTTCCAGGCGGTGCTGTCTACTCCATGGCAGCAGTTATATTGCGAATGTCAGTTTCCACATATTCTACGTTTCTTTCCAAGCCTTTTGGTATATAAAGTATTGGGGTTATTAATTTTGGGCCTCGTCAAAAATATATTTTTCATATTGTTAAGAGAGTTTTATTGAGCAGACACGCTATTGACGTCTTTATCTTCTATTTATTGCACAGAAACGTAATTTAGGTAATTCTAGCCTAAAATGATTTCCTACATAGTCACGGTTACTTTGGGGTTAAAAAACATATTTTCTGTTACGACTCTTGCCTTGAATGTTGGAACAACTGAAGTATAAATCTAAAATCTGTACGACTTCCTCAAAATAAGATATGTGGGTAAATTGTGTGAATCGTAAGTGAGATACTGCAACAGTTTACATGTATACATGACGTTTATATAATGATATGGGCTGTCTTATAACACTCCACATTATCGATACAACACGTCCCACAGATACAACTGAAAAAAATATAATTGTTTAAATTGTTTTCCCCACGAACATTGATCACGGTAGCCTGAAATATTTTGGCGCCAAATGGAATTTTTGTTCGGGGCCAAATGAATTTAGTTCGGTGTTTAATAAAAGATTTTATATCCAAATGGAATATGATCCTAACTAAGAAAACAAAAATTAACCTTGTTTCGCTCTGTGAGTGAAACATTGCCGGAGGCACATCGTCTTACTCAAAATACGATACGTTATTCTACTATTGCCTATTATTGTTATTCTACTATTTTAGTATTTTAATATATAGTCTATAAATGAAAAAAAATATTGATAATAGAAAATAAATTAATAAATAAATAAGGCCATTATTAACCCTTTACTTAACGTAACGTCCAAAACCGGCCAGCGCTATTCTCAAAAATCGCCAATTAATTTTCATTATCTTTTTCATTTTTTTGTCTCAAAAACATAGGTTATGACCCCTCGTTGGAACGAGCTCGTTCCAACGAGGGGTTATAGCCTATGTTTTTGAGACAAAAAATGAAAAAAAATAGTTATTCAAGAATTATTTTTGCAAGTGTCGTCTGCTTTTCAGGTTAGGTAAAGGGTTATTAATTTTGGGCCTCGTCAAAAATATATTTTTCATATTCTTAAGAGAGTTTTATTGAGCAGACACGCTATTGACGTCTTTATCTTCTATTTATTGCACAAAAACGTAATCTAGGTAATTCTAGCCTAAAATGATTCCCTGCATAGTCACGGTAACTTTGGGGTTAAAAACCATATTTTCTGTTACGCCTCTTGCCTTGAATGTTGGAACAACTGAAGTATAAATCTAAAATCTGTACGACTTCCTCTTGTCCCAAAATAAGATATGTGGGTAAATTGTGTGAATCGTAAGTGAGATACTGCAACAGTTTGCATGTATACATAACGTTTATATAAGGATATGGGCTGTCATATAACACTCCACATTATCGATACGACACGTCCCACAGAGACAACTGAAAAAAATATAATTGTTTAAATTGTTTTCCCCACGAACATTGATCACGGTAGCCTGAAATATTTTGGCGCCAAATGGAATTTTTGTTTGGGGCCAAATGAATTTAGTTCGGTGTTTAATAAAAGATTTTATATCCAAATGGAATATGATCCTAAGAAAACAAAAATTAACCTTGTTTCGCTCTGTGAGTGAAACATTGCCGGAGGCACATCGTCTTACTCAAAATACGATACGTTATTCTACTATTGCCTATTATTGTTATTCTACTATTTTAGTATTTTAATATATAGTCTATAAATGAAAAAAAATATTGATAATAGAAAATAAATTAATAAATAAATAAGGCCATTATTAACCCTTTACTTAACGTAACGGCCAAAACCGGCCAGCGCTATTCTCAAAAATCGCCAATTAATTTTCATTATTTTTTTCATTTTTTTGTCTCAAAAACATAGGTTATGACCCCTCGTTGGAACGAGCTCGTTCCAACGAGGGGTTATAGCCTATGTTTTTGAGACAAAAATGAAAAAAAATAGTTATTCAAGACTTATTTTTGCAAGTGTCGTCTGCTTTTCAGGTTAGGTAAAGGGTTAACGTTTAGGAAATTATTTCATGATTATTATTTACTCGCTGTTTAATGACCCCATAAAAAACTGTGGAAAATGTATACTCTCCCAGAAGGTTTAGCAAAAGAGTTAAGCAAGATAAAAAAGATTAAACAACAAATAAATATTTTGATAAGAATCAGATTATATGGATACAAAGTTAATTCAGTTGACCTACAACAAACGGTCATTATAACATCTATTATCTGTAGATAAATTAACAGACGTGAATCCTGCGTCTCCAGGTAGCGATTTTATCGAAAACAACGCACTGAATTAATAAACCACAAATAATTTGAGACCTATCATTAGTCTATTTTTATTGCCAAACTTTGATGCCAAATACTGCATTTTTTGGTTCCAAATGATTTTAGTGCAATTGGCACCTTTGACATCCGACAGCGTTTTCCGTTTTCTGGTTCTTCTAAAATATCATGTCTTCTTGTTTAGTGATGTAGAAGAAATTATATTGCATTATCATAAGTGTTTATAATTGAACCAGTTTAAATGAAACAGATCAAATAAAACTGGAATCTAGCAAAGCGACTTTCATGGATTTAACTCTTTACCTAACATGGAAAGCAGATGACCGCACAAATCCTTAAATAACTAATTTTTTTCATTTTTAGTCTCAAAAACATAGGTTATGACCCTCATTGGAACGAGCTCGACGAGCTCAGGGTTCATAACCTATGTTTTTGAATAATGAAAAAATAATGAAAATTAATTGGCGATTTTTTGAGAATAGCGCTGGCCGGTTTTGTCCGTTACGTTGGGTAAATGGTTAACCGATCTATCAAATAAATATACAGGAAAGAAATTTGGGCACTTGGTCAACCTTGTCATCAGTGATATCATTTCTTACGTGTGTACGTGTTAACAGTTAATGAGCAGCGCGTGTTGTCTTGATGGTACGTGCTTCCGCCATCCATTTTGTTCATTGGAGAAGCCATCTTGGTTTTATGGTCTCACGTGATTTTCATAGGATCTGAAGTTTTTTCTTTTAAAGTGGCAGCGTTTTCTTAGGTTACGTTGGATCGAGCTAGATTTAAGGGAGGCAGACTTGCAGTTTCTATGGTGATACATGTTTGCTATTTTCCGAAAGCTTTCTATTATGTATTTGTGTACCAGAGGGATGCATTCGATCCAGTTGGCGTGATATGGTGCTATAATATGAATGGTTTGTACACATTTTGGTCTTGACCTACAATCCTATCTAAGGCCCCATACTATCCTGTATCGCCCTATTGATATGGATAGCCATGGTATTAGTACACGACGTGGTGGCAGGTATAATCGCTTACTCGGTGTTGCTGTGTGGTAAGGACTGCCTCTACCTATTTAGTTCAACTATCAACCATCTACGTTACCAACTATCACAAAACCTTAAAGTTAATTGTCCTTCTTGTGTGATATCGGCAGCAACCTCTTCTTTGCGAACAATCCAAATCCAATCATATTTGTTCCCAAGCCAGACCTATGTTACACACCTTCCTATATACATCATGCTGGACGTATCATATAGAAAACAACTCCGCATATGGCAGATATCTTTCTACATCTACGTATACTGAAACCAGGTGAGTACATATCTGGAATAGCTACAGAGCATTTGTGATAATTTTTTTTTAAAAATTAAAATATATTTTTCTCTTATTAGATTGATCTATAATAGCGGTGTCGTTTCCTGGAATCTCTGACATACACCATCCATATACCAAATTTAGATCTGCGATCGTACAGTACGCGGAGAGTGGATTGTAACTAAATCACCCTCGGATTGGAGTTATCACCCAAGCTAGAACTTTCAAATTGCGTACATGTCGACAAAAAACACAAGCAATGTTTCAGCCAATGGATCTCCGGGTTTAACCCGGAGGTCCAATGGCTGAAACTTTGCTTGTGCTGGCTTTGCTTTGTAACATATTTGCAATTATTGCGGGTGATTTAGTGATAATACACCCTCCACGTACTGTACATTACGTGTACTGTAGGAATACACAAATAAACTACACTAAACACGTACCATGAGTATTGTCGACTTGTCGATAGTAAAAAGTCCGTAAACGCTGATTCCCATGGCCTGTCCGGATATTCTTGCTATAAAGATAGAAACCTGAAAAGATAAACACGAGTTTATATATAAGATACATTTTGTTATTTTAAGACGCCATACCTAATTCTTGGTTGTAAATAAACATGCGTGATTTGTGGCTGTCGGGCAGCCTCAAATCACGAATGACCATTTACAACCAAGAATTATGTGTAGGAACACAAGGCTATGATATATTTCGATACGACTTTCTTAGTCCATTGCACATCGTCTTAAAATCACTAGAACGAGAAGAGTAACAAACAAACGCACCCCAGATGAATTGATTGAGTAAATAATAAATGACTGAGTCGTGTGCCTGGAATAAACTGTGATGTTATCGCTTGGGTTCTGTTTGGTCAACAACTATCCGAAAGTTTTGAACATGGTTTTCAAATCAGCACTTCGATTAATTAATTGATCTCAAGCATTAGGTAATTGAAACCTTTAAAAGTGATTTGCACTAAGCAAGAGTATATTTAAAACAGACTGCACACTGCGAATTACAAGAGGTATATTTTTGTTATTGATATAAGGCTGGGCTTTTGAAAACATCAGGGTGGCAAAAATCACGCTCCTGTGAGCTGCTTAAGGCGAGCAAAATGCCTCTCAATTTTTCTTTGTTTTGCTTCACAAGCATCTTCCAAGTGTCAGGAAATTGTATATTTTGATATGGTTTTGTTGAAATTTTTTGAAAAATGTAAAAAAATTATATTTAAAATAATAAAATTTGATATCGTCTACGTTGGGTAAAGGGTTAAAGGGTATCTGAGCATTGTTTTTTTACGAGACTCCACATATTCACTCTAGTAACACACTGAATGTGTCCCGTATTTGCAGTAGTGTGTGTCAGGGGGTCATACTCTGAGCGCGAGGTCTCATTCAATGCCTTGAATATTAACGTAGGACAAGCAACATTTTGGTGTCGGATACAAGCTTCCAGAAGGTTCAGAGTCAAGCATTTGGCGAATGTCACACCTGAGAATCAAAATTTGCTCACACCGACCAAAACCATCATTGGTCCGGTGGGAGCGGGCCCCTATCTTCCTCGGACCAGTACACCCCTCCACCTTCGGCCACCACTTCCTTATAATGTGAGTTAATAACGACTTTCCGAGTTTGTAAAACTTGAAAAGAGCGTGTTTAAGTTTGATAACTAAACATGATTACTGGGATTATGTGTGAATATCATTTTCGACGTGCTGTGGCGATCAAAGTATTTTTTGAGTTGGGATAAAAATCAGCGTCTTTTTACAAGGCTAATTTATTCGGAAATATCTTAATGTTCGCGCCAGTATTCTGCTTCTTCTAACATTCTATATTTTGAAATTGGAAAGTATCTGCCTGTCCATTGCAACTGTATAGTTATATATTTTCCGGGATTACAGGCCTAAAATATTTCCGAAAATAATGTATTTTTTCTGAAAAACCTTTGATGGTTAGGGGGATGTTGACTTTTCGACATACCCATACACGTTTGTGCATGCCATGGAATCGTTTGAATAAAAATATTGAACGTATGCCCCTTTATGAGTTAGAATGTCTCCATCCGATTGTATCCTAAATGTGGAATTGTTTAACCCTTGCAGATCGTAAGACCGATTTTTCGGTCCAGGGCATATTTTCGTCACATCTGTGTCTTATTATAAGTGGTCTATACCCGGGGCATTGATGATAAAATAATAACTGCAGTCTGCAGCCAAACGGCTGCAGGCTGCAGTTATTATTTTATCCTCCCTGCATTTTGATATTGGACTGACCCATCTCACTGTAAATGAACACAAAGGTGATACCATTTAAGAAAACCGAAGTTCAAAGGGTTAAGGTATCTCGCACTGATAAATGCATAAAACTCACCTCTCGAGCGTCACTTTCGGATAGTTTAGTTAAATCAATATTGTGTAGGTGATCCAAAGGTTCATGTATCTGAAAAATTAATGGCAAATTGGTTAACAAATATTTAGCGGATACTATATGAAGCGAAGTAATACTTGAACTCTTTTTTTAAAGGACGACTGCGCACGAGTTCATACGCCGGAGGTGTCTGAACTCGAGAGTCTTTTATATTTATAAACACTTTTTTGATTCACCGGAAGGAACGCCCGAGAAGAGACTTTACGAGATCGGCTCTTATTCGAGGAATCTTCCCAAGAACAAAAAGGGACAATATAATTGTTTTCAAAGGAAGATTCAGATACCAATTGGGTCAAGTGAGTGAACCATCAGTCGAGGGAAGTAACAGGAGAGGGGGCGTGGGGGAGGGTGCTATTGAGATATTCTCCCATAATACACCGGGAGTGGATGCGTCTGAACTCGAGAGTCCTTTATATTATAAACACTTTTTTTTATTCATCGAAAGGAACGCCCGAGAAGAGACTTTACGAGAACGGCTCTTATTCGAGGAATCTTCCCAAGAACAAAAAGGGACAATATAATTGTTTTCAAAGGAACATTCGGATACCAATTGGGTCAAGTGAGTGAACCATCAGTCGAGGGAAGTAACAGGGGAGGGGGCGTGGGAGAGGGTGCTATTGAGATATTCTCCCATAATACACCGGGAGTCAGACTAATTCACAATTTACTACATCACGTGACGTTCCTAGCAACACGCGACACCCCTAGCAATAGGTGATCTATTGGACCGATTTTGACCAAAATTGATATATGGACCCATAATGCAATAGGGATCCAAACCTGGGAGGCGGTAATGATGTCAGTTTGTTTCCCTAGCAACGAACGTGCCTCCCAAGCAACGGGAGGCCTCTTGGGCCAATTTCGACCAAATTTGATATATGGATCCACAATGCACTAGGGATGCAAACCAAAGAATCGAAAATGGTGTCAGTTGGTTTCCCTAGCAACCAACGTGCCTCCCTAGCAACGGGCGGCCCCTTGGGCTAATTTTGACTAAATTTCACTCGTGGACCCATAATGCATCAGTGATTTAATCCAAGGAGTCGGTAATGATATCAGTTTGTTTCCCTATCAACCAACGTGCCTCCCTAGCAACGGAAGACCTATTGGGTGAATTGGACCAAATTTGATATATGAGCCCATAATGCACTAGGAATCCAAAACAAGGAGTCGAAAAGTATGTCAGTTGGTTTTCCTAGCAACCAACGTGCCTCCCTAGCAACGGGTGGCCCCTTGGGCCAATTTCGACCAAATTTGATATATGGATCCACAATGAACTAGGGATCCAAACAAAAGAACCGAAAATGGTGTCAGTTGGTTTCTCTAACAACCAACGTGCCTCCCTAGCAACGGGCGACCTACTGGGCCAATTTTGACTAAATTTGATACGTGGACCCTTAATGCACCAGGGATTCAAACCAAGGAGTCGGTAATGATGTCAGTTTGTTTTCCTAGCAACCAACCTGCCTCCCTAGCAAGGGGCGACCTATTGGGCAAGTTTTGACCAAATTTGATATATGAACCCATAATGCACTAGGAATTCAAACCAAGGATTCGAAAATTATGCAAGTTTGTTTCCCTAGCAACCAACGTGCATCCCTAGCAACGAGCCGCCTCTTGGTCCAGTTTCGACCAAATTTGATATATGGAACCACAATGAACTAGGGATCCAAACCAAAGAATCGGAAATGGTGTCAGTTGGTTTCCCTAACAACCAACGTGCCTTCATGGCAACTGGCGACCAACTGGGCCAATTTTGACTAAATTTGATATGTGGAGCCCTAATTCATAAGGAATTCAAACCAAGGAGTCGGTAATGATGTCGGTTTGTTTCCCTAGTAACCAACGTGCCTCCCTAGCAACGGGCGACCTATTGGGACAATTTTGACCAAATTCAATCTATGGACGCACAATGCACTAGGGATATAAACCATGGAGTCGACAACGGGGTGAATTTTGACCAAATTTGATATATTGACATATGAACCCATAATGCACTAGACACCTAAACCAATGAGTTGGCAATGACGTTCGTTGGTTTCCTTGGCAACCAACATGCCTCCCTAGCAACGGGTGGTCTATTGGGCCAATTCTGGCCAAGTCTGATATATGGGCCCATTATACACTTAGGATCTAAAAGGAGTCTGTAGTGATATCAGTTGGTGTCCATAGCAACCAACGTGCCTCCCTATCGATGGGCTATCCATTTCGACAATTTTGACTAAATTAAATATATGTACCTATAATACTCCAGGGATCTAAACCAAGGAGTCGGCAATGATGTTAGTTGGTTACCTTAGCAACCAACGTGCCTCTCTAGTAACAAGCGATATATTGTGTCAAACTAATTTAT
Source organism: Pictodentalium vernedei (assembly GCA_031216915.1). Classification (NCBI taxonomy): domain Eukaryota; kingdom Metazoa; phylum Mollusca; class Scaphopoda; order Dentaliida; family Dentaliidae; genus Pictodentalium; species Pictodentalium vernedei. Next base: position 408,047,883 of record CM062290.1, read on the forward strand.
GTGCCGGCAAGTTAGTGACTGTTTTGAGACATGTTTTTCGAAAATCATCTGACATCGTCATATTTTGGAAAGACGATTGTCAGATCGTGTCCGATCATCAGTAATGATTAAAAAAATACCAACTACTGCTTTCAATCGCAACGTTTTCACATTTTCAATACCCCAATGGATGCCCCATTGACTGGTTTTTGATGGGATTTCCGTGGCTTTCCGTGGCTACTGTAACATTACTCATTTGGTATGGTCTCACTCTCATCTATAAGGCTAAATTTTACAGCAGGAATTCTGAAAAATACAGTTTTAGCAGTGTATAGTGGCACCCTGAACCTTGAACTAGCACTCTGGAAACATGACTTTTTTAAACATGACTCTGTATACATGATTATCCTTTCCATTTGAGATTAACATTTTGAAATATAATAAATATCATCAGGTAGTTACTCGTAGCTCTGCTTTTTTTCATCGTTCTTTTTTGGCATAGCTTTGATATAATTTCTTGTTTTAAACACGTCAAACAAAGTCCTGGGGAGAACAATGCAGAATAGAGCAGTTGACAAGCAAAAATAGACGATTGATTAAAAACCTAAACAAACAAGTATAGAAAAAGTAAGAGAAAAACTATTTTTATATCTATTTATTACTGAACTCAACAATCTAATATGAGTAATATAAATTTGTGCCGGGGGCGCGGTGGCGTCTCGGTAACCGGTTCTCGTCAGATCATCGAAGTTAAGCAACGTCGAGCCCGGTTAGTCCTCGGATGGGTGACCGTCTGAGCGATCGATTCGGACTCCCGCGTTGTGTTCTTGGGCAAGGCACTTTACCCCGATTGTCCACACGGGAGCACGATGACGCCGTGTACTAAGGCGTACTGCACATCGATGGTGGCGCATGTCTTCAAACAATCTAACCCTGCCTTTGCTGCAGTGCGGAGTTACGATGTTGGGGAGCTGGCAGCTGCTCGGTGGTTCTCTTCGGGTACTCCGGCTTTCTCCACCCGTAAAACTGTCACGGTGATGATTAGTTATTGTGCATAAGTATGTGACCTTAAAAACCAAAAAACAAGTAAATAAATATAAATTTGTGCGATAAGCTGGCCATTGATCTCTATACAACTGGAATGCTGAATATTACACCTACCCTGTTCCTGATGATGTGCCCTCATAATTTCAAACGGATCGTTTCAGGAAGTGACACTGAGAGTGAATAATTTGACAACACAACTTTGAAAATTGCGGTCATTGTTTGTCAGACTGCACAGCAATATAGTTCCATAAAACCTGTTTTTTTACATCGTTTCTCGGCAACATTACATGTATGTCCTAAAACAGTATGAATAATTTAATATTTAATCTGTTTATGTGACAGAATTGTTAGATAAATGAATTATCATGATAACGTGCATGTGCTGTGATTTGCTTTAATATTTTCAGTGATGTCCAAACATGGGATCACAACTAGCCGGCAAAGCCGGCTTGTTGAGAACCCATTCTACACACCACCCCGAATCTGATACAAATCACAGGACATGATCATGATAATCTGTATTTATCAACTTTCCAATCCCGACACTTGTTTTTTGTCAATAATAATTAAACTATGTTGTAAATATTCAATTGTGATTTCCACGATATTTGTATACGTCATCAACATATTCATTTTCCCTAAACATCAAAGTATTCTCGTTCAAAGTGACCGGCGGCTGAGAGGTGTCGCCAATTTGAAAACTGCGAATTTGTGTTTGTTTAGTAGTGTTTGCTTAGAGGTACTTCCTCACAACTGCAATCTTAGGAGGATGGCGTTTTCGCAATCCAGTTGTACAGGTCCTTGCTAAACTAATAGTACATTGTGTTTTTTTTTAAATTACACATGTAGGATTTAATACCGGCAACGAGAATTCTCGGGTCCCGGTTCCGAAAACCGTTCACGATACCCGAGAAATCTATAGCACAGAACCGGAAATCACGCATGGCACTGTTTGTATGCTGCACTGAAGTCAACCAAAGTGAAAAAAACAACTTTGTTAGATTTCGATAGACCTTCCACGACCGAACTTTTCACAATCATGCCTCATGGAGCACCTCTTTCATCAAATCACTATACCTCTCAATCTGTTCCGGATCTTCAACAGTAAGATCTTCACTCGGTTCAAAGTTCAAACGTAGGGCAAGCGAAGTTCACACTCGTCTTCATTTTCAGAATAACTAGTATCACTCACTATTCGTTACCACCGTCAACATCAACGCACTCGTCCATGCCGTCACCAATCTCCTCTTCTTCAAACAGAGGTGACTGTTGACGGCTGTAAAGGGGGAGTTGAAGCCAGGCGTTGGTGGTGATAAAACTAACGATTCTGAAGATGGAGACGAGTTGGAAGCGGGTTTGGATTGTCAGACTTCTCCTAGGAAAAGAACTTTAACCGAATAGATAAATATTGCCATCAGACATTTGGATTTAGTTATATCTGACATAAAAATATACACCGCCGAGTGTGAACTCGATCGGGTCCTCGCAGGCTGGGGAGGTAAGGCACACAACGGCAAAAAGTATATCTCCAATGATAAAAAGATTTCAGTTGCTTGTTGAAAGGATAGAGGGAATTTTGAAATCTAGAAACAAACAAAAACCAACTGCATGAGTTGAAAATTACAGCTAATTATTATGAAGAAATCAACCACAGTTGCATATCACAATGGAACTGTTCCAACTTTTACCAGACGATTTAAGATTGTTGGATTAGCTGAAATAGTTGCTGCATTTTCTCAGTATCCATTATATGAGAGTTCAAAAAGTATCAAATGACATTTTATATTATTTGAATGCCAAAATCTCAGAAATACGACATTTATAGATACACTGCTATGAACAATTAGGAGAACGGGATATTTCTTGATTTGAGAAAGGAAAGCTCACTTATGGCACAAGACGAAAGTGCATTTTTTCAAAATATGTCTACCATCGTCTTACTGAAGAAATAAACGCGTCGGTAACTGGTGTTTAAGGTATGTTGAAAAATTAATGTGGAACTAAGATATTTTCAAGCCTCGGTTTTCATTTCCTATCAAAATAAAATGTGCTATTAATTTCCCGAAAAAAGGTTACGGTATAACTTCTTGCGTGCTCAGTGGTGTCACGCCAAATGCAACGAGGTTATGGCTTCTCCTAAGGGCCCACAACAATTGCACGCTTTTAGGGGCCCACAGCAATTCCATTATTTTGGGAAAAATCATTATTAAGGGTCTCAAAACAGTGTTGTAGCTGAAGCATTGGGGCTACATGTTTCAGTACCAGCTTGCATAAAGAGTCTGGGCGATATTCTCTGAAACCAATTCCGGGGATGTGTGCTATGCATATGACATCATTGGACAGTTCTTCAAATGACGGAGCAATTTTAATTTTAATTCATTTACAATTGTGGGTGCATTCTGTACAGGTTGTTGCATCAAATCGTCGAAGCAGTATCCGAAGCCAACCAATGTCAACATGACTCCTCGGTTGAGGTGCTGACCAACTAAGGAAGGAACGGAGACAGAAACGAACGAAAATCACCACCAGAAAAATAATTAATGTAGCACCGGGTAACACCCGGTGATTCATTAACTAAATGTTTGACTGTTACTCCTATAATTACTGTTTTAAATCTAATATTATTTCCTCCGTGGAAATATTGCCCACCCAAGGAGAGTGACAAGTCCACGACGGCCATAATGTTACCGTTATTGAACTTCCTAAGCTACAGTTAAAACTAGAAGTCCTGTCATGAAATGGGCACAAATAGCTCGTTGATATGCGCGTCAATGTTCGCGTTATAGCCCAAGTAAAGCTATCAAATTCTGTACATATGGCCTGTGCACAAGCAATGTTTCAGCCAATGGACCTCCGAGTAACTCGGAGGTCCATTGGCACAAACATTGCACGTGTTTGCTATGAGTAACCAGGAGAACCTGCAGTGCTTTGGATGCCATTCGATATGGCAATTGCGCGCAATTCCAACGCGCAATTAAGCCTTGATAAGCGCACTATTCGTGACAGGACTTCTAGTTTTAACTGCAGTCAAGGCCTGATGAATTTTATACTGATTTGAATGTTTGTACCTAATCAGTGTGCCAAAATATTACATAATAATGTACAGGATAATTACAGTTTGTGGCCTAATGACCCCCAATATTACTGTGACGCCAATGCACATGCTGCTGGTGGGATAATATTGTTCATCACTGGATTTTACTTGTAACTGAAATCTTACTATCATTTGACTTATTCTGGCAGCCGTGATGTGCCCTATCTCCTCATCATCTTCGGGCCTGTCCGACTTTAAACTCAGCAGTGTATATATCTATCCGATATATATAAATCCGAATGTTTGATTGCAACACTTTGCGACAATAGTCAATTGTTCAATGTCAATGTAAAAATTCGGCATATTTAATATAATTGTCCCTCTGTAAATTCAATAGATATTTTTACTAATTATAGCTTCAATTCATTAGATGGATTTCTTCATTAAAACTAGTCATGGATGCTTGACAGCACGCATGACTATATTCGATGTAAAATCTCGGTGGGATAAGATTTAATTTTGGCATGGAGCTGTATAGAGACCGGTAATACTGGTTCAACAATAAAGAGAGCTTAGGTCACCCTGAGTGCCCTTCGTCCTGTATGGTCAGAAAATGACGAGGCCGCTGTAAAATTTCATTAACATTAAACCCTTTAGCCGACATTTCTTATCCTTCCTATTTGTTTAATAATAAATTTAGTTCTCCATGAAGACCTTCTCATAAACTCATTGAAAGTGAACATCACTTGCTAAATTACTTTTGGAATTATTTTAATAAAGACAAGCCACTAGATGATGATTGTGATCCTAGTTTAACCCTTTACCCAACGCAGACGATATCAACATTTATTATATGACTCGTCTGGTTTGTTCACTTTAAAACATTTGATATTTTGCTTTCATATTAACCAGTGATAAATAAAGCCTTCCGTCAATTTCATTGGTCAATTTCAAAACTAGACAATTTGATCGGCTGAACAAAATAAAACTGGGCCACATTTTCATAATTTGCATAATTAGAGTTGGGAGCTTTCATTGGTCAATTTCAAAACTGGACAATTTGATTGGCTAAACAAAATACAACTGGGTGACATTTGCATAATTTCAGTAGGAAGAATTTACGTTATCTGTCCTATTTAGGGTGGGTTATATTGTATTAATCTTTTACCTGCAAGAAAAACGCCATTCATTTTTTTTATATTTTCACTTTTTGCTTCCAAAACATAGGTTATGGCCCCTCATTGGAACGAGCTCGCCGAGCTCGTTCCAATGAGGGGTCATAACCTATGTTTTGGAAGCAAAAAGTGAAAATTGTTAGTTATATGAGGATGTTTTTTCCAAGTGCCGTCTGCAACTCAAGTTAGGTGATGGGTTAAAAAGTCATACTAAGTGGCTAATTTGTGCGTGAGTGTCATATGATAAATAGAATATGAAATGAGTGTTTTTCTCATATAATATTTATGAAACTCGTCCGAATTTTCAGTTGGGGCTCGCCAGAGGCTCGCCAAAACGGAAAATTCTTAGACTCGTTTCATAAATATTATATGAGAAAAACACTCATTCCATATCCTCAATTTATTATTTTAAATATCATTTTTTTAATTTTTAAAATAAAAGTCAATAAAACCATATCATGTGACCCCTCGTTGGAACGAATTCGACGAGCTCGTCCCAACGAGGGGTTACATGATATGGTTTGATGAAATGTTTTGAAAAATAATATTCACAAAACTCCGCCATTCAAGATTTATTATTTTCTAAATGTTTGTCTCCAATATATAACTTATGACCATCCGAATCCATTCCAAAGAGTGGCCAAAAGATATGTTTTGAGGCAAAAATGATAGTTTTTAATTATTAAAATTATTGTGTTGTGCAAACGTGAAAGAGAGGTGATGAAAATAATACCTAGCTTGAAAATAATACGCAATTTATTAATATATTTAAAATAAATCATACCTGATTTGTCAAAACGATCCCACACATTGTCACAGAGAACATTTGAAGGATAGCCATTGTGAGAAACAACAGCACAGCTAATAAATCCGCATATGGAAGATTGTCTACAAGAATACCATAGAGCGTGAGACACACAACGGATATGCCATTGGGGTATGCTATGCCGATAAAATGGTTGAGGCATGCGTCAAACTTGTTCACAATGTTGGTGAGATGTTCAAATCTCTGTCTAGTGGTTTGAAGTTTTTGAGGATCTTCCTGTGATGAACTGTAAACTTCTGTACATATGCCAACATGGCGAGTTACATCTTTGAGTTCCTTGACGAGGATACCAGTAGTTACATGAAGAAGCAAAGAGCTGCTGCCTTGCTGAAATGCTGAAACCCAACAAGCAAAAGCTACTAGACATAGACCTACAGTTTCAGATAGCCAATTGTCATCCCGGGTAAAAAGAACAATAGTTCGAAACAAGTTCGAGTATTCTGTAAGAGCAAATAGCATTCCACAGAATGCGGACATCACAACTACCATGATGATATGCAATAACACTGCAACGGTACGAACATTATTCAATGATAAGACCTTTAAACAATTATCAAAACGCTGTTCATAACGGACTAAGTCATTCACCAATGCTTCAAATTTTGGGGCGGTGAAACAAAGATTAAAGACGGAATTATAAAATGCCGTAATGAAACATGTTGCTGCAGCGTACGAAACCATCAAAGTTGTTGATACTCCAATTGTGCGTTCTCGTTGTAATACGAAAATCAGCCGAACGATATTGAGTAACATTACAATGTTTACGCCAGAATATATCAGTGTGTGACAGACATTTACAATATTCCAAATTCTTGAAGATTTGTGCCTATTATACCCCGATAAAGTGTTGTATAATCCTGAGAGTTTCATACACTTTCTGAGTACGCCATATATCCCGGAGAATAATTTTGGGTGTTCTTCTTTATATTGGTCCATGCCGTTACGCAGTTCGTGTATGCCGCTTTCTACAAAAAAAGATCGACTGTTAATACCTCATCCAACAGTATATTCACTGAAATCGTGTGTTTACTTCAAAGTAAAGGCGTTTTGATTTATTAAATTTTTAAGACACAGTTTCACAATATTACTTTGTATAGGGTGCGCGGTGGCTCAGTTGTAGACTGCTGGACTTCTATGCTAGAGGTCCCGAGTTCGATCCCCGTTCGGGACGACCCGCGTTGTGTCCTTGGGCAAGGCACTTTATCCCAGAGTTAGAATGTTGAGGTGCTCGTCGATGCTCGGTGGTTCTCTCCGGGTACTCCGGCTTCCTCCACCCGTAAAACTTTCGCGGTCACGATTAGCCATTGTGCATAAGTATGTGACCTTAAACACCAATAAATAAATTACTTTGTATCATTTGTCTAGAGACGGAGGATACTTCGATTCCAGTGTGTGATATTTGATAAAGATGGTATGTTCCGTAGAGTATTCACTTTTGTAAGCGAAGTTCTAAGCATAATCAATGTTCTCTTTGCAATGGACACTCGGACGTGCAGCCAGGGGAGGTGTGTTGGGTGCAAACGCACCTCACCACAAAACTGGAGTTCCACCTGTGGGATTAGCTCCCGTTTGTGATTTGAAAATGTTGATAAAATGTACGATGTAGCGGAGTTAGTTTTTTTAAAACAAAAATGTTACCGTTTGCATGTAATGTTCCGTGAAAAGCCGAGACACTACTTTGCTGCAATTTTTTATTATGACTCACGTTTGTAACATCACCAACGTGATTGGTTAATTTGACACCTTCTAAAAGTCATAGTACTGGAGTTTTGGGGCAAAACACAGGTACTATCGGAACGTTTCTCCCTGGAGACAAGAGAACAAAGAAAATATAAGCTCCACTTCTATGATCAGCGTCGGTTACGCACGCCCTGATTGGAATTTATCAACACAAAACGCTGGCGCCGTGACCGTTTGACTTTTTTCGTCACCGATAGACACAAACTTACCAACATACATGTCATCTTCAGTGGGTGTGTTTTGAATTTTAACTGCAAACAATGAATTCAAAAGAATCAGAAATGTTAAAAACTCACGTGTTGTTCACCACTTCAGTGAATCCTGAATATGAGTTATGACTTCAGTCAATTATATTTCCACAAGTTTAGTACTCCTCGACCTCACTGAGCCTCCGCCTCAAGTTCGAAATAAATTGTTTCGCTCCGCTTAATTCTATCAGCTGTCGTCGTCCAAGAAACATGAATTTATATTCCATTAATTTATACCACTTATCACACACGCATTAATAATGTATTATAACATGAACAGCATGATGCAGTTGTAAACAACGGCATTTGGTGATATTGAAACGCTCAAAACGACGGCACTTGTGACAAGTCATTTTCGAATTTGGTGGTCTGAAAACTCCTAAAGCGACGTCATTCGTTCGAAATGACGTCAAGTTTTGGGACTCGACCTCATTGTTATCGCAAGATTGATGGCATGTTGCAGTTAACGATTAACAATGAAAGTTATTTTTTGTTCGGCATAGTAAAATAATTTGAACATTTCTGTTCATGTTCTATCGGTCGATAGTACCCGAGTTTGTGTTATTTCTGAAATAAAACCCGAAGCAGCGAAGTTCCCAGCGAAGCTGCTAAAGGTTTTATTTCAGAAATCACACAAACTCAGGTACTATCGACCGATAGAACATGACAAGACATGTTCTAATATTATAATAGTCTCGGCTGTAAACAAATCAAGGTGCCTAGGTAACTTCAGTTGTATTTACACAATTAGGGAAACTGTAACAAACGAATAGATTACTGCTCATTTTCATGTTTAGCCACCGTGTATAACAGACTAAGTAATTAACAAATTCAAACTAATAGTAATTTTAAGTTCGTCGAGTTTGTTCTGAAACATGTCAGCTTTTGTTAAATATTCTAAGAGTTTTTTTAGTAGTAACCATAATATATATTAATGTAAAACGTATAAATTCGTAAATACCAATTAGTACCATTAGCCTCGCTCCTGGTACGGAAATATCATATTTCTAGCGTCTCGACTGGAATCCAGTATTGTGAGAATAAATTGTGTTTTAACCTTTTACCCAATGTAACCGCCAAAATCGGCCAGCGCTATTCTAAAAAAAAAAATGTCCAATTAATTTTCGTTATTTTTTCATTTTTTGTCTCAAAAACATAGGTTATGACCCCTCGCTGGAACGATCTCGTCGAGCTCGTTACAATGAGGGGTCATAACCTATGGTTTTGAGACAAAAAAATAGTTATTCGATCGTTGGAACGATCTCGTCTAGCTCGTTCCGATGAGGGGTCATAACCTATGGTTTTGAGACAAAATAATAATTATTCGAGAATTCTTTTTGCAAGTGTCGTCTGCTTTTCATGTTAGGTAAAGGATTAAATGTAACAAAATACTTAGTTGTAGTTTAAAATTTCAATCCCTGTATAAAATTAGAGGTGATCGCCAGCCCTGCCAGAAGTACTGTGATAATCCGTGACAATAGTGTCTGTTTAGCTCACTGCGGAACTAAGATAAAAGCGAGTACAGTAAAGGTATGGGAAGCGTAATTTCCTCACTTATTGAAAGTATGTTTCGGAAACTGAACTTGAAATAACTTCCGCTCACCTGGGGACTTCAAGTGGAAACGTATGAAACTCGCCTTACATTAGTGTGCATGACACAATCAACGTAATTTACAAAATTCAAATCCAAGTCAATTTTGTGTAGAAAGAAGACGTTTGGAACAGTTGATTTCACGAAAACAACAGTATAATGCCACTACAAATAGTAACCAAGAAAATAATACAACTCTGTGTGATTCACTTTCTAAAAAGGAAAATATTAAAGAAACCGCGAGTACAGAAACTATTCATTTATCAAAAGTTAATTCTGACACAAACGTCCAGACGGAACACACAAACACATCTGTTCAATGTGTCCCCCGCTTGGCGAGAGTTTCAATTCAAACCTCCCCAGAACAACCCCAAGAAGACAATACACAGAAAATACACTACGACCGCCGTGGACTGGTCAGTTTCTACAGTTACAACTAAAAGTCCTGTCCTGAAATGGGCACATATAGCACGTTGATCTGCGCGTTAATATACGCGTTATGACCATAGTAAGGCTATCTAATTGTGTGCATGCGGCCAGTGCACAAGCAATGTTTCAGCCAATGGACCTCCGGGTAAACCCGGAGGTCCATTGGCTGAAACATTGCCTGTGTTTGCTATGAGTAACCAGGAGAACCTGCCGTGTTTTGGATGCCATTCGTAATGGTAACTGCGCGCAATCACTACGCGCAATTAAGCCTAGATAAGTGCACATTTCGTGACAGGACTTCTAGTTTTAACTGTATGGGTCACTTTCTACTGGTCACTTTCCACGGACGCGATAATATTATATTGCAAACACTAATTATAGGAATAATCATCAAAAAATTAATTAATGAAGCACCGAGTAGAACCCGGTGCTTCATTAATTAAAATATTGCTGTTGATGATTTTTTATTGCCTGGTAAACGCATGGGTGGACAACACTACCCCCGCGTGGATTACTGCCAGCCCACGCCGACTGTACTGTACCATGTCCCCCTGAAGTATTGGAAACTGTTGCAAAAAAACTTGACAGTGTTCATATTGCTAAACCCATTTTGAAAAAAACAATAAATCATTCGAGAGATAGTTCAGACCGTGTCAGAGCTCTGAAACAGATGGTAGACAGTTACAAACGATAACGGAATAGATACGGTTGTAAACTGAAAGCGAAATTTTTGCGTTTCGAGAATATGGAGAGCTCTTAGTAACTGCCGTTTATTGTGATGGTTATATAGATCCTAAATTACCTCTTCACCAATTACCGACAGACATTTTGGGAGAAAACATAATTTCTTACCTACCGTTTATGTGACCCTTATGGTCGCATTTGTGTTGAAACACTGGATGTGACTAATAGTGCTGTAGACAGAACGCAGAGTTTTAGAAAGTAGAGTTACCATTACCGTTGCTGAAGTGTGAGACATTTTATTTTCTGAAAAGCACAAATTAGTTTATCCACCATACAGGTGCAATAGATTAAGTCATTAACAAATTCAATCTATTTTTCATTTTACCTAAAATAACAATCAGTTATTATTCATATCAAGTTTTGTCCAGATGGTTCTAAAACGTGTATACTGTTGTTGTATATTTTAATAGTTGTTAATGGTAATAGCAATGTATATAAACCAAGTTATTAATGTAAAAAGCAGAATTTTGGAAATGCCAATATGTACTGGTACGTCTTGCTTCTAGTACGGAAATATCCTAATTGTGGCGGCTCGACTGGGATCCAGTATTGTGAGAATAAATTGTGTTTTAACCCTTTGAACCCCAGCGGTCGCTTTTCCCGCCAGCAACATGATACGTCATAACGTCATTATAAAGGATGGCTATTCAGTAAATTATGTGGGGTAGACCAATCAGTATTTTCAGCGTGCAGCCCGAGGCTGCACGTTGAAAATACCGATTATGCCACCCCAAATAATGAATATTGACTCTTCTAATTGCTGCCATTGAACTGGCATGGAAGATACCACTAGAGTTGTAAGAGTTAAATGTAAAAGGAACATAGTCGTAGTTCAAAATTTCAATCGTAGTAGACAAATTTAAGTGACCGACAACCCGATTACATAATCAACATGGTGAATCAGCGTCAACTTTCTGTAAGAAACGCATACAGTACAGTCACCGTGGACTGCTTGTTATCCACGCGTGGGCAGTGATGTCTACGCTTGTGTTTACCAGGTAATAAAATTCATCGTCAGTAAATTTTAACTAATGAAGCTCAAGCTTGTATCCGGTGACTCATTAATAAAATTGTTGATGATTATTATTATAATTAGTGTTTAGAATCTAATATTATTGCGTCCGTGGATATATTGTCCACCCGTGGAAAATGACCAGTCTATATCGGCCATAACGTGCATTGCACAAACGCGTGTAAGTGACATACTCAAATTCCTGGTAAATCCATTATCAGAGTTGTATCATCGAACTGAAAAAAGCACATGAACTATTCCTAATGTGTAAACATACGAGTGTGCATTGTGAGTAGCATACTGCAGAGCGCAATTTCCATCACGGCAATAATTCTCTATTTTGTTTAGACGCACCGGAAGCGCAAGCACATTTTCGGCCAATTTACCAAGAGGTAAACTTACTAAAACTTCGCTTGTGCTTTCTACATCGCTTTATTCCAAGAAATGTGAGTTTCACTCTCAGGATGGAAGCGTTACCCATGTATGTTCTAGTGGCACTCGACTATCTGCACACTGTATGAGGAAATATATAACGACAAACCTTTTCCGTTAAGTATTGTATCAAACAACAACAGATTTTCAGCACAAGAAACACGTTTTCAAAGTAACACTCCACTCAAAACATCTTATGTGAATGTAAATCTATGCGCTTCGTGATCGTTGGAATTATTGTTTGCAATGAACTAATCGTACTATCAATTACAGTTTAATCAACGGATACCAGAAAAAAATCAATTAAAGTTGGTCATGTGCTCTGTTGGTGTTTATAGTAATAAATCTCACGAGAATGTACTTCAAACAGTTTTAGAGCTACGTTTCGTTTCCTAGTAGCTTCAGAATACAGTTGTATTGACAGTTATGATTGTGTCAAACGTTTGTAAGCACGGCGTGCAAACAATGTAGCGAGGCCAGTGTATTTCGTACTGTGGTTTTTTTATATACCCAATTGCAAAATGTTTATCCCTTTAGCTGAAAGCAGTGCTAAAGCCACGATCTCAAATTTTCCGATGAGGGTAGGGGTGGGGAGTTGAGAGGTATAATTTTCAGATAGTTTCCCAGGTCGGTGACCGTCGGTACGAACTTGAAACCTAACTCGAAATACATCTTTAACTGGTTGAGTGCTGGAAGCCACTATTAGGACTTTAAAGGAAATGCGGGTACAACAGCAAATACCAACATTGTGTTTGCTTATGTTTCATATTCAGTCTAACGCAATTAATATTTTGTTCATATAAATTTGTTTTATCACAAATTATTACCCCTTTACCCAACGAATCGCCCGCATCCGCCCGCGTAATATGCAAATTCAGCAGCTGAAAAAATACTATTTTTCAAACAAATTCAACAAAACCATATCGTGTGACCCCCCGAGCTCGTTCCAATGAGTGGTCACATGATATGGTTTTGTTGAATTTTGTTGAAAAAATGTAAAACATGATTTTTAAAATAATATAAATTTTGATATCGTTTGCGTTGGGTAAAGGGTTAACGAGTGCATTTGGGAGTGGTATCTGAGGGCACTCTTCAATAACTTGTTATAAAACGAATTGTGATGAACAAATTCAGATCATCAAAAATAACGTAGCACTCAACCATTTAACCCTTTACCTACCGAACTGACCGCATCCTCAAGCCTGAATTACAAATTAGGCAGTTGAAAAAGAAGCAAAAAATTAGAAAAAAAATCAAGAAAACCATGTCACGTGTCCCATCATTGGAAAGATGTCTTCGAGGTCTTCCTAATGAGGGATCGCATGATATCTTTCAATATAAATTTTGAAAAATATTTTAAAAAATAATAAAAAGTGCATACATTGTTGTGTGCGCTGGATAAAGGGTTAACAATTAATTGTCATTTTTTTTCAAATTAGCGATTTTCAGAGAAGCTGTTGGTATTACAGCAATTTTGCGGACAGGCTACTTTTATCCCTGATGGGTGAGGGTGTGAGATGTGGGAAGTCTCACCCGATGGAAAGTTATTTGGACCACACACGAGGCTTGCCAAGTGTCTGGACCAAATATCTTGCCCCGAGGGTAAGATTTTCCCATTTCATACCCACCCCATCAGGGATATGTTTTCTCCCCTCCCCAAACCAAAATACCCTCGGTCATCAAAAGTAATTCAAGGGCACGTGCTGCTGTATCGATCAATTTTGTTGTTTATTTCTGAAAAATGCTGCTTTGCTTATCGGAAAGAGCGGAAAAAGTTCTGGATGTTGGCCGGTGGTGGTTGGACGTCGCGTGGGAGCCATATGGTTCTACCTTCCGGGGAGGATAGGGCCTTCTGTTCCTCACACAACGACATTTATACTCCTTCTGGACAAGATTTGGGAGAAGCTGTTTACGTGGCCAGAGGAGTGCGCTTATGAGTGAACTTTGTATGTCCATAGCCCCGACCATCCCTCCGGAGAGTGCGTTTTCAGGTACACGCATAAATGTATGTCCGAGTGTTGGCAAATATATACCCGTATACACTGGTAGCACGCATAAAACATGACTACAAAAATGCTATAATAATAATAATGATTTCCTGGAATATCTAACGTTCTTGTGCTTCCCCTCCTGCAGGAATGTACCCACCAAAGCATTTCGATGCAAGGGGGTATCTCCTTGCTAATTTCGTAAAGAATGTGCCTTGCAGGAGAGGGAGGTTCTGGGTAAACGCTACATGTTGATCTACATTACAGCGCATAATTTGCATCTCGCTTCATAGAAATGCAAATACCTCTGATGCTTGATCGAAGCCAGGACTTTGTATGCAAATTATTGCCTGGTCACGTATTTTTACATTTGCCGGATAACGTTGAATATTGTGGAATGCAGAACAGTGCGACTGATCACCGTGAAAAGAAATATTCAAGGGTCTTCGTTACTTCCAAGTTACACATTTGGCACGCTCTTTCCTCGTATTTTCCGATTCTTCCCTCATCTCCAGTGACTTGGATATCACTTTGAACAGCAATGACCCCCCCCCCCCCTTCCCAAACGATCCATCTAGGTACTCCTCAAAACCTGGCGCATCCTTTTTATATAACCCGCCTAAAGAACTCGTGTTCCTAATTCCAGCTCGCCAGTTTCACTTACAATCTTCAAGCACCATTTCCCTTAAAAAGCTCCTCCCCTTCTGCAGTCACTCTTCTAGTTCTTCAGTCTCTAAAGAGAAGTTCTCCATTAGCTCCCTCGCCTGCTTCATCCATCATGTCGGATTGTTATAGTTCCATACATGATTAAACGTCTTTTTACACCATCTGCTGTTTGGAAAGTTTACAAGGTAATTTGGGGGCGCGGTGGCGTCGCGGTGACCGGTTCTCGTCAGATCACCGAAGTTAACGTCGAGCACGGTTAGTAGTTGGATGGGTGACTATTTCAGCGACTGATTCACGCTCCCGCGTTGTGTCCTTGGGCAATGGGGCGCGGTGGCTCGGTTGGTAGAGGTGCAGGCTGCAAGCCGAGAGGTCCTCGGTTCGAATCCCACCTGCGGCAACCGCGTTGTGTCCTCGGGCAAGACACTTCACCCCGATTGCCAACATGGGGGCACGATGACGCTGTGTGCTGAGGCGTACTGTACGTCGATGGTGCGCATGTCTACAGCCAATCTAACCCTGCCTGTGCCGCGGTGCAGAGTTCCGAGTTACGATGTTGGAGAGCTGACAGCTGCTCGGCGTTGCTCGGTGGTTCTCTCCGGGTACTCCGGCTTCCTCCACCCGTAAAACTGTCGCGGTCACGATTAGCCATTGTGCATAAGTATGTGACCTTAAACACCAATAAATATATAATATAATGTGTCCTTGGGCAAGGCACTTAACCCCGCTTGCCTACATGGGGGCATGATGACGCAGCGTACTAAGGCGTACTGCACGTCGATGGTGCGCATGTCTTCAACCAATCTTGCCTTGTCTGCTGCGCTGCAGTGTTCAGAGTTACGATGTTGGGGAGCTGACAGCTGCTCGTCGTTGCTCGGTGGTTCTCTCCGGGTACTCCGGCTCTCTCCACCCGTAAAACTGTCACGGTCATGATTAGCCATTGTGCATAAGTATATGACCTTAAACACTAATAAATAATAAATACTAGGTAATTTAGGTGGCATAATTTTCCTATATCTATTCTATCTTTAACCGTATCCACGCGAGTTCCCCTCTGACCGCTTCCAGTGCGGCTGCGTTACTTGATCCGGTTATCTTTTTTCTAGAATCTCCAAATTATTCACTACCATTTGGTTCAGAGGGATCACATCTGTTCCATTTGTTATACTTGGTAAACCCACCCTCTCCCAAACAGTTTTTTTTTTCCGACGAACACCTTGTTAAAGCTATTTCTTCCCAGAAGTTTAACTGATTGAGTATTATTTTCCCCTTTGTCTTCCGTTTATCTGAATGCTTTCTGTATACAACCTTTTGGCTGCAGACTGCAGTTCTTATTTTATCATCAATGCGCCGTGTTTCGACCTCCAGTAATAAGACAAAAATGGAACCAAATTATGTCTTGGTTCCAAAAATCGGTCTTACGAGTCAAAAGGGTTAACTTTGGTGATCTAATGAGTACCGGTCTTGCATCGTCAGTCCTTCAGCTTTCGTAGTTGCTTTTGACCGCTAAATTCTATACAGCTGGGCTGATGGAACGTTTCTTTAACAAAGCCTCTCACTGATTTTAAGATCCCGTTCAGTGATTTTAAGCCAATTACATCAAATCTATGTGGCAGGCGGATTGGGATGGGGCAACTAATAACAAGCTCCATCGCTTCCGACCAACTAGTTCTGATCACTACCCATCCTGTAACCTATGTAGAAAAGAACATGTTATTGTGACACGATGTCATATTGGTCATACAAGACTAACACATTCCTTTCTGTTAGAGGGTAATTTGCGACCGGAGTGTGTTCCATGTCAGCAGGTGTTGTCAGTGGAACACATTATTTTACATTGCACTGATTTTAATCTTGTTAGAGGGCAGTACTTTACAGCTGGATCCCTTAGAGATCTATTTTATAATACGAGCCCACACAAAATTGTGTAATTTCTGAAAGTAATCAACCTTTTTACAAAATTTTAAAATTGTTTTTATTCTTTTATTCTCGACTCATCACGTCTCAATTCCTCAGGTTGATTTACAATGTATTCACTTATCACATTATTACTCATTGCCATTCTAATCATTTTTGTCTTTGACATGTCTTTTGTTTTTATTTTTATTCAATTTTTACTTCATTATTGATAACGACTTTTTATATACCACTGTTTTCTCGCCACGATATAGCTCTAGCTGCTGATGGGGCGGTAAGCACCAATAAATAAATAAATAAATGATGGAACGTTCCCCAAATGATGCATCAAGGTCAATCACAATTTTTTTTTTTGACGCGATATTACACCAGTGGGACGAGGTTTCGTCAATAAACTTCTGCGATGTCAACATAGTGACGAACAAAGAAAATAGCAGCCCAGATTCAATGTTTTTTTTTTATTTAGGTTTCAACAGGTGACATTTGCGAGGAGGTGAGCGAACATAAACTTTCGACCGGATCGCGACCTTTTCCCTCGCCGTCCGCTTTGTGATCATACTTCTGTATGCCTGTACTGTATAGCACGCTGACCCAAACTGAGTAGTGCATTGAAAAAGAAAAATAAATATTGTAGGCCTAAGATAGATTCGGATTTCACTAATTATGCTCGATTTCTAAAAAAATCTCCTCGAATTATCACAATGAAATCCCAGTGATTGCCGGGAAGAAAATGCAGGCGAGTGAATGATTACTCTCCTGATTTTGATTTCGTGAGAGTGAAACATTCAGGAGAGTGATTTTAACCCCTTTCCTATGATGACAGCCCAAACTGATCAGCACTATTTTTGTAAATGGTCATACAAATTTTGTTATATTTTCATTTTTGCTATAAAAACATAGCTTATGACCTTCATGGGAACGAGCGCATTGAGCTCGTCCCATTGAGGTGTCATAAGATATGTTTTGTGCAAAAAATGAAAGATTTTAGTTATGCGATATAATGTTTTGCAAGTATCGTCTCCTAGTTGGGTCAAGCAACAGTTGATTGAACTGTAATATATAACTTGATGGTTAGACATTATTTCCATACATATCATGAAGGCGAGTGATTAATTGCTCCCTTAGTGAAAGGTTTAGGAGAGTGATGGCGAGTGAGAGTTATCACACTCCTTTCCAGTCAGTCTCTGAAAGCCCCACCCTCCACCCAGTCAATGGACGATTCAGGCCAATGTATTGTACTTCGCATCCCAAAGAACCTCGGGAAGGTACGCAGCGCTTATTTTACTGTCAAAATGGGAGCCAGTCACCGATGCTTGGGGTTGAAGTCCTCTAACACGGGTATAAAAGATTGACTAAACATGACTTTATCTCAATGTTGCGGTCACGATTACCCATTGTGCAGAATATAAATAAATAAATAAAAATAAATAATATATAAATAAATAAATAAATAATAAATTTATGTTGCACTCCCTTCAGGCCGCAGCTCTCGCCGGATCAGTTCCGAATGCCAAACGTGGCCTTGGGGCAATGTCTAGATGAGAGCTATCGAATAGTTTTAGATTTAGCACATAAATTGTCAACAGTTCTATTGGCACACCCTAAGAGCCACATCTCTCACCCGATCGTTTTCAAATTTCATATGTAGCTTTGGTGTGATGTCTAGATGGAAGCTATTTTTTCTTAAATTCGTTGAAAAACTTGACTGCCAGCACCTATCATGGAATTGGCTCATAAATTGTCTACAATTACATTGACACACCCTACAGGCAGCAGCCTTTACACGATCAGTTCCAAATTTCATATGTAGCTTAGGTGTGATGTCTAAGTGGGTGCGATCGAATTTCTCTGAATTTTGTCGGAAAACACGGCCGCCAGCAGCCATCTTGGATTTGCAACATAAATTGTCAACAATTTCATTAGTACACCCTATAGCTCACATCCCTTTCAGATGTCATATGTTGCTTTGCTATGATGTTTTTTTTCTGTAGAAATTTAATTAAATGATTTGTTATTATTGGAGCTTTCTGTTTAGTTTCGTCCCTTCTTGGACAAGTTGAGCTGCAGTGCCACTGGCTCTTTCGTATTGCTCTCATTTATTTGGAGTTGGAAAGAGGTATTTACCGATTTAGTTTGAACAATATTTATTCCAGAAAACAATGTTACACGTATAAATTACATAGTGATAATGATATAACAGAGCAACAAACAGTTTTCACATTTGGACACGTTGTAACAGAATCAGAAGTTATCGGCATTATATGTAGATAAGG
Source organism: Pictodentalium vernedei (assembly GCA_031216915.1). Lineage (NCBI taxonomy): Eukaryota > Metazoa > Mollusca > Scaphopoda > Dentaliida > Dentaliidae > Pictodentalium > Pictodentalium vernedei. The sequence goes on from CM062290.1 coordinate 408,066,981, forward strand.
ATTCGACAGGACGCCATAGGCTTATATGAGTATTCTCCTTTATTCAATAGCACTTTAGCACTTTTCACAAGGATGATGGCGTGAAATCATACCGATTTAGTGTATAATACGATGACAGTGCTGTGCTTGGAACTATTTGAACGAGTGATGATGAAATTCCAATTTTCGTGCATTGTATTTACTTTTTCACAATTACCCCCCCCCCCCCCCCCCCCCCCATCCACATTCCTCACCCCACAACTTTCAACTTTTCTTGTGTTCAGTAATTGGGATTTCATGTATAATATTGTACTCGCTTATTTTGATCTAAGTACCAAGGAAATGATTGTTGTTTGAACTCTTTTAATGAGTCCTGAGCAAATTCCAATTTTCTCTGATTTTATTGATTGAATTTTTCAATGTCTTCACCCCAAATAAGCACCTTCCCGTGATGGAATTAACGGTGATTGTTCGAATGTTATTTTTCATACTAATTCCTGCCCAAAAACAATACAAACATCTGCATGATAATTTCTTGACGTTTGGGGAATAATTTGATTATTTTCATTTTCTCGAGAAGAATTAATCCATCAGAAAACGTAATTTCCCGTTGTGGGATTTTGGAGAATTTTTAGTATGTTGTTATATTTAGACATATATGCTTTGTTTAAAAGCAAAATCGTTTGTATGTTAATTTCCTGCGGGGTAATTATTATTATAACAACATATTTTGTATAGCAATTTCTTATGGGTTAATGAACAGATTGATTGGACTAAAATCTAAATGGTGCGCGTGCAATGAAAATATGCTGTTCTACCGATTGGTAATGAAGAGAAATAAATTTGCATATTCTGACAACGCGCCGAAATGTTCCGTTCACACCAACGGTATATACTACGGAAACCAGTGTTATCTAACGACAGAGACGGGCTATTTTTTTGAAATGGGTTGGAACAGCTGACGTTCCGATGACGTCATTTTTTGAAATTATTAATTTCGATGACGTCATTCTTGGTTGGTTTGAAGAAATCAAAAACGAGTGATGTGGGGTGGAATGGGTACCTGTGTAAATTGATGTGGAGTGGAATGCCTTGTTTATTGACGACGCAGACGATAATGGAATAGTCCTCGATTTTTAATTATTCGAATTCGGATCGTCACTTGGAATGGGATAGACACATTTCTAATTTCGTATATTTGTGGCTGTAATAAAATGTGACTAACATTAATTTGATTTGTGTTTTTTCACTCTTTACTTCTGCAGTCCCCTCATACATCCTCTATGCTGTTTGCCTTCTGAAGCCTTGAGACACAGCTACTTGATTTTACAGATTATGTTTATTGACGAGTTCTTGATGAGTTGTTCCTTGTTTAATTGACCATCTTACCTGAATAATTATTTTAGTACACCACGCTGCCAGGGGGCTGGGGGGGGGGGGGGGGTGTTGACTTGCAATTTGCCGACTCGAAATAGCGACCCAGTCGTGATTCGACTAAAATGTTATGTCCAGTCTTGTAAGTACAGAAGTGTAGTTGTATTGTTTATAATCTGAGAATTGTTGACCTGTAATTTGCCGACACGATATAACCACCCAGTCGCGATCCGATTAAAATTCCCTGTTCCCTTTTGTAATCACAGTACTGTTGTTGTACTGTTCAAAATCTGAGAATTGTTGACCTGTAATTTGATAGAGTCGCTTAGATGACATCAGTAGAAGTAGTAGAATTCGGAGCAACCGAATAATGCTATTAATAATAATAATAATGTGCAAAACTGCAAAATGAATGAAACATATTAGTTGTTTTGTTACCCTGTCCAACGAACTTCGTGTATACTCAGAGAATATTTTCCGCATTCTCCTCATTGTTGATCTCCAATTTAATGTAATTACAGGAAAATGATTACGGTGACGGAAGGCATTATATCACATGAAACGTCATTAATTTCGACATAACAACCCATGTCTTATTTCCTGATTATCAACTAGTGTCTAATCGGCGCGTGGTCCCATAGCAGCAGAATTGTATTCTTGTGTGTAGTTCACATGACGTCAATTACGACAACAGGTGCAAGTAAAGCGCATTCATGACGTCATGGTGTGGAGCGTCTGAGCCAACGAACTGATTGTCGGTTGTTTCGGGAGAATTTAGCGACAATGAATTAAATAAAAAGTGTAAACAACTTCGAAAATTCATGTGATATACAAAATCTTCAACTCGTGATGTTTGGATATAAGATTTTTTTAAACTCGGTTGATGAATTCGATTCACAACTCGCCTAAAGGCTCGTTGTGAATCACATTCATCAAACCCGTTTCAAAAAATCTTATATCCAAACATCACTCGTTTGAGATCCTCTATTTCTTGTTTATGGTCTGAGTACGATATCCATAAACGGACTTCTATAAGATGATAGTAATAGCAGTAGTGTCAAATAACACCATTCACATCGGAGATTACTACATAATATGTACGCTTAATAACAATAATAACACTTTGGTCGGCTACTGACTTGTCGCGATTCTCAGGTGAGAAAACCTCTATTAACCTGTGTTCCCAAATCTCTCCTATTCTCCTCTCTCTCCTCCCATCACTCTGAGACGAACTGCTTGAAGACATCCCGTACCAAATGTTTCCCAATCTCTCCGATAAGCATACTAACCCTCTCTTTTGTGTCACATATCAACGGCATGTCCTTAATTCTCCCATTGTACTTCCCCATCATACTTCTGGTGATTCGTATTCTGCTAGGCTGGTATTTTTTAACATTCTAACAGAAAGTGTCCCAGGGTCTCCACTACGCCAAGATTATACGATTGGCATTCTTTTTCATTGTCTTTCCCAGTTTTTACACTAAGCTCTAGCGACCGCGACCTCATCTTCAGCAACAGTTCCCCCATCCCAAAGGTGCCATCAAGATACTTTTCAAAACCCGGTTTCTCTTTATGACGCAGTCAACCCAAAGGCCTCTTTGCCCCTCCCCCTCCACCCCCCCCCCCCACACACGCACTCTCGTTAGATCATGTAACAGTCTGCCATTACTCTTTATTTGACGATTTTCGTACCCTGGGTTGTGCCCACTTCTAAGTCCGAGATCCCCATTGAAGAGTTCTATATTAATTTAACACTCTCACGTGGTCTCTCCAACCTGTCTTTATGTTTGAATTCCATATGTTTTGGAACATTAATTTACACTGTCGGGGAGATTTCCCCAATAGGTGAGCGTTTCCTTAAGTTTACCTTGTCCTTAATCCTCACCCACCCAAGATCACCACTTGTTGTTTCCAGTGTTGTGGCATTACGTTATCCATCGGCCTGCATTATTCTGTAGGGTTCCCAAGCTCTTTGAAAGCCGTTTGGTTTTGATGTATATCAGTTCCGTACCATATGATATATTTGGTACATACACCATTTCCCAAGTTGTTTTTCCAACGAAACCATTATTGAAATTGTCTCTTCCAATATATTCATTTGATTAAGGAGTCGCTTCCCATTCAAAGTTAGTTGATTCGTGTAGTTTCGGTAGATGCCTCTTCCCGTAATGTATATATTTAGCCTAAAAACTCATATTCGCATGTCTCCCCCGCACTAAGAAGTTTGCTGCTGCCTTCCGGAATACAGAACTCGCCCACTCTCGAGTAGGTTCCACTTTACGACCCCCGGGTATAACTTTGCTTTTGCCTTCATTTAATTCGAGTCTGTATTTGTTGCGATATCTCCCAACAATTGTCAGCATTTTATATAGCCACACTATCGCTCGTCGCTATGCAGAATTGCATCTTCCAAATCTTTGATGTACAGTACAAAAAGAATTGGTGAAATGATGCACCCCTGTTTCAGGCCTATCTACATAGGCACACGTTTTGTTGTTATGTTACCTAGGCTAGGTTCTCTTCGTACTTCTTTATATGACGCTTTCAGAATTCTCACAAACCCGCCTTCCAGGCCCAAGGCCTCATTCTTCAGCCACATACCCTCCCTCCATACTCTATGCCTTTGGCACATCCAGAAAGGTCATATTCATGTTTTCTCTTTTGGCTTTCGCAGATTCTATCATTTGGGACAGCGTGACAAGATGCTCAGTGACTCTCCTCCCTTTCCTGAATCCATTCTGGATTTCTCCCAGAAACCCTTTCCCTTCAATCACATCATCTAGTCTCCCAGTTTCTGAAGTGCGTTTATAGTTAAGCATGACTTCACAGAAAACTTTTTCGGATGTGGCTACTGACAGAAAAACTGCCGATAATGGCCCAGTATATCATTTCCCCCTTTTTGAATATAAATGTAATCTTGCTTTCTCTCCACTCTGTTGTTACCTATTGTTTTTCTTTGGCTAAACTGAATAAGGCCGTTAAGCTTTTACAGAGTCCTCTCTCTCGATTTTTAGAAACTCGTTAGGAATTTCCTCCATCCCTCCTGCTGTTTCGTTCCTTAATTTTGAGACCACCTTTCGTACCGCCTCGGTTTTTATTTCGCTGCACATGAAGTTCGATAATTTTCCTCGACGTCATTGTGAAACTCCGGTGGATTTCCCATGCCCCATCGTTTACCGTTTATCCCTTCCCTGTGCTTGACTAGTTCTGATGCGATTTGGTCTTGATCGTCCTTATTTCTGCCCTTTATTTGGTTTGTATTTGTTCCTTTCATTCAGCCATTTCCAAAATACGCTCTCCCTCTCATTCTTGTCCTAATGCGATTGCCGTTTCACACTCTCCGATTATCGTCTTTAATCGTATTCCCTATACTCCATGCTTGTTGGTATTCTTCTTTTGCTACTCTGGCCTCGTTGGTGTCCACACCCATGGGCTTTCTACTCCTTCTGGACGCCGCAAATTTGATTTTTCTGCCCTTTTGGCCCTTTTCAGTTCGTCATTCACTCCATACCCAAGTTCCCGTGTTGGCATCTAATCTTTCCTTCACTCCCCCCATTAGACTCACAAATATGGAATCTGAGATTTCCTTGACATTGGTCCCCTTGTGTACATTCACAAGCTTTGGTTTCAATTTTCTTCAAACTTCGCCCATTTTAACATCCTTTCTGAGTTCTCAAATCTCCTTGAAGCTTCCATTGTTTCTCACTAAATGTTGGTCCCCGATAGTCACTGTAATCAAGTTGGGGTCACCATCCAACTCCCATTTACCTTCACCGTCAATTGCTGCGTCTATCACCTCCTTCCATAAATAGATATCTGTGAGAATATAGTCGATTATTGTTCTTCTTCGCTTAATCATTCACTTAGTATTATTCCTCAGTATTTCCCTTCTAATCGAGTTTATTGTGCCTCACGTTTTAAACATCAGCTGTGATTGGTTAATTTGACACCTTTTAAAAGTCATAGTACTGGAGTTGTGGGGCAAAACACACAGGTACTATCGGAACGTTTTTCCCTGGAGACAAGAGAACGAAGAAAATGTAAGCTCCACTTCCATTGATCAGCGTCGATTGGAATTTTTCAACACCAAACGCTGGCTCCGTGTCCGTTTAACTTTTTTCGTCACCGGTAGACACAAACTTACCAACAAATATATTATCTTCAGTGGGTGTGTTTTCAATTTTAACTGCAAATAATGAATTCCAAAGCATCAGAAATATTAAAAACTCACGTGTTGTTCACCACTTCAGTGAATCCTGAATATGAGTTATGACTTCGATCAATTATATTTCCACAATTTTAGTACTCCTCGACCTCACTGAGCCTCCGCCTCAAGTTCAAAATAATTTGTTTCACTACGCGTAATTCTAACAACTGTCGTCGATCAAGAAGCATGAATTTATATTCCATTAATTTATACCACTTATCACACAAGCATTAACAATGAATTATCACATGAACAGCATGATGCAGTTGTAAACATTGGCATTTGGTGATATAGAAACTCCCAAAAGCGACGGCACTGTGACAAGTCATTTTTGAAGAGACGTCATTCGTTCGAAATGACGTCATGTTTTTGGATTCGACTACATTGTTGTTACAAGATTGATGGCATGTTGCAGTTAACGCTTAACAACGAAAGTTGTTTTTTGTTCAGCATAATAAAATAATTAGAACATTTATTTTCATGTTCTATCGGTCGATAGTACCTGAGTTTGTGTTATTTCTGAAATTAAACCTGAAGCAGCGAAGAAATCACACAAACTCAGGTACTATCGACCGATAGAACATGAAAAGAAGCGTTCTAATATTATAATAGATGGGGCATATTAACTATAAAATATAAAGGACAACCTGAACGGGCCAAAATACACAGCAATAGATTTTATAAACACCTTTTATTGGGCTTCCAGGGTGTGTGTTATTGAAAACTTAATGGTATCAACACAATTGGTGGAAATAAAGTACGGTCTCCGTGAACTGGTCATTTTTCACTGTTGGGCTATATTTCCACGGACGCAATTACACTGGATTCTAAGTACTAATTATAGGAAATCTCATGTAAAATTTAATTGATGAAGCACCGGATACAGCTTTGCAAAATGTTGTTGATAATGATTTTTATTACCGGTTAACGAATTCATGGACATCACTACCCACGCGTTGGTCAGTACCAGTCCACGGCGGCTGTATTATACACGGAGTAAACATAAAACGGTAGCTGTGCTGAGTCTTCTTTCATAATATTTAGAAAACAAAGATGTAGTGCCAGTCTAAAGTCTGTCAAATCAAGTGTAGAGTGTTTCATTGAGAAACATTTCTCAAGTTAAAAATTTAATCTTTGTTGCATTCGATCCGATGAAGAATTTTAATCGGAAAAGCGAACCGTCCAGGTTCGCATTTCTACCAAAAGAAATATTCCACCAGATTTAATCTTAAAATAGGCGACTGACTGTTTAAAGGTTTGGCTGGTTCCCGGCCCTTACAGCGTGAAATTCGTTTACGAATTTGACTGCTGACTTGAGAGCTTAGGACTTTTGCTTTGAACTCGTGAAAGCAAAAGTACCATCAGATATGTTGTTGAATGGCTAAATAATCCCACTCACGCGATGTCAGTAGAGTTAGTCTGCCCACGCGTGGATTACTACCAGTCCACGAAGGCTGTACTATACGCGGCATAATCATAAATCGGTATGATCGGGCAGCTGGGTACACCCTCAGTGTGACCCCCAGGACCGATCGAGACCGGTTTTTCCATGTACCTGTACATCTCGAGAGTAGATTTTCAGATTTTAACAAGAAATCATCCTGGCCGGATAAAACGTAATCCAAGATGGTGCCCATGAGGGTGGGTCAAATTCGCGATTTTACACCATCACTAATTTTTCTCGATTACGGAAAAACTACATGAGATAAGGAACGGGAATTAACTCATTTGTATTTCTGATACCATTCACCGTATAATAAAATCAATCAAGTAAGTGAAAATCTAAGATGGCCATCAAAATATGCCTCAAAATAGACGGAAATCGAGTTTTTAGACACTTTCTTCGCAAAAAAACATATACAATCAGGATAAAACATTAGAAACCTGTAAACTTTTAGATGTTGAATTGATCGCAAATTAGTCACCGATAATACCCAGCGTGAACATGCACCATCGAAAGCCAATGTGGGAAACAAGATGGCCGCCATCGAGTGAGTCCTCTTACGACTCTTATCCTCATCTGGGTATTGGAGGATACCTATGACATATTGATGTAGTACTGAAGGATACCTTTTGAGGATACCTTTTAGAGGATACTTATCAGAAGATACCTAGAAGACAGTTATGGTTTCTAGTGTCTGTTCAGTGCCTTGCATCTAGGCCTACCCATGGCCTTTATAGCTCCAAGACCGCTACTGTTGACTTGTCCAATATCGCCATCGTCTGTCCTGTGATTAACTTCTACTGCAGTCACCCAATCTCATAGTCCTCATCCAGCCTTGTACCATTACTACTGACATGTAGCACTACTGCAGGCTTGCTAACTATCTCAAATTGCTCGAACCACTAGAATACCACCGAACAAACAAGCCATCGAGTAATTGCTTGAACGAGTGGCTACTCTTACAACTCTTATCCACATCTCTGTATTGGAGGATACTTATGACATGGTGATGTAGTACTGGGGGATACCTTTGGAGGATACCATATTATCATGTTCACAACTCCATCCCCGCTTCTATTATTGTTTTAAATTGATGAACAAAATTTGTTCTGACACTAAAATTGACAAAACAAACATGTCATCTCAGCTGCATCAAAGCACAAACGGACAATAAGACCCCCAATAGCTCGCGTCCCCCAGACTTGAAGTCATCGCGTGGTGCGCATTAGGGGAACGTACCCAAGGAACTTGTTCAAGTGATGTGTCATATCGTGTGATTTGCATATATAATAAATATATCGCATGTCAAAATAAATACCTTAGTACACTAGCAGGATTATTTAACCCTTTAACCAAGGCTATAAAAAATTACTAGTTTAATTAATGTTTTATTCACATCTTTTAAAATTGTAACAAAACTATATTATGGGCCCACTAATTGGAACGAGCTCGCCAGGCTCGTTCTAATGGGTGTGTGTGTGTGTGGGGGGGGGGGGGGGGGGGGGGGTGTCATATGATATGGTTTTGTTAAAATGGTCTGAAAAATAAATATACAGAACCGCTCATACTTTTGTATGGGTTAATAATTATCGCACAAGACTTCTTTGACCCATGATATCACGAGAGCCGAAGGCTCTCGTGATATCCTGGGCCAAAGCAATCGAGTTAACCCATTCAGGCCCATGTGCAGTTCTGTATTTATCACGCACCTCCCATGCAACAACCTGACTACACGAAAATGCAACTAAAAAACTCTTCAACTGGATAATTGCTGCGTTTTCTTCGCTGTCAACGAGACATCACAGTTAAATGGCAGGGTACCAATCCTAATTTGCTTTTTAATTTTTAATTTTTACGGCATTCAATTGATCAAAACCCATAGATACCGATCAGTGTCACGATCACGATGGTCGAACTTCAAATATTGACTAAACTGCGGGGAATTACCCAACAAAAAGTTGTTTGATAGCTAATAAGTTTAGCACATTCCATCATTATATGACGAGTTGTGGAAAGTATTTGTAAAGGGACCAGCAGTCAGAATATTATTTTTATTTTGTAGATTTTTGACTCGAATCTGATTGCTTAAATATCCCGGGTGAACAAATCTAGATGGGGGACTTGGAATTTCCAAGCTATCTCGACTCCGTTGCAGTCGACCAATGATTACCTGATTTATTTAGACGAATTCCTTCTCTGTTTATGTTGGAAACGAAATCGAACGTGTTTTGTATCACCACATGTTATAATGTATTTTTCAACTGTGCAATTTGCACATTACGCGTTCTGCTGATACTGATTCGTTAGATAAATGGTTAAAACACTTGCCTTATTTTATTTTTCCCATTAAGCTTTATTTTGTTGAATCAATATAATCAGTATTTTTTTTATATTTTATGATAAGTTTACGACAATTTTTTTTTCGCTATGATGGAAGCGTTGTGTCATAACATCTTCACCTTCGTTTAAACAGTATTTATTTTTATACTATGATAACCTATTTTACTACATATAAAAAGCCTATGACATAAGTTTTAGCTTTACACACCAACCGTGGTGAACACGCCAGCAATAGGATTTCAACACTAAAAAATTACACCAATAATGGAACTACATCCAAGTTGACCTTTGATGACTTCGCCTTGAATGCATTCTTGTCTAAATTTATCACTCGTCGCGCCGTGAAGAATGAAATGAAACCAGCAATTATTTATTCCGTTTTTAAATACGTTTACCTCATAAGATACCAAACATTATCAAACAACGTTGTCGTATGTTAATAAAGCATCTATAACTCGAAATAGTATGTTATTATGTTATTAAAATGAAGAAAAGGCTCCGTAATTTTCACATTTCGTTTTCTATTTCGTTTCGGCCGGCGATAAAATTGCCAACGGAAGTACCGCCCACCGATGCTCATGTAAACAAAATAGAATCGCACGTGTGGATATTGATTTATTTAACATTTAAACTGTTATTAATCTGACGATCATGGTATAAATAAAATATACCCAAAGTAGGTTGGTGTACCAAATGTTCACCACTCGTTGTGAAGTGGTGTTAACCGCGCACCAAAGGCTCGCAGTTAACGCCACTTTACCACTCGTGGTGAACATTTGGTACACCAAGCTACTATGGGTATAGTCTATATATAATTTTCAGAGAAGAAACATACAACAATAAAATATTTGTGGATTCGACACAAAGCTGAAAGCTTACATGAGTCGTTTCCACGGAAAGTACACTTGCAAATATAACAAACGCGATTATTTATTATTATTATTTATTTAATGGTGTTTAAGGCCACATACTTATGCATAATGTCTAGTCGTGACTGTGACAGTTTTACGGGGGTGTGGGTGGGTAGCCGGAGTAACCGGAGAGAACCACCGAGTATCGACGAGCAACTGTCAGCTCCTCAACATTCTAGCTCTGTTCAAGCTTCCGCTCAAGCAGGGTCACAGCGGTTGAAGACATGTGCACCATCGACGCACAGTACGCCTTAATACATGGTGTCATCGTGCCTCCGTGTATGTAGTTAACCGATATAAAGTGCCTTGCCCAAGGACACAACGGTGTTTGTGCCAGACGGGGATCGAACTCGGGAACTCTAGCACAGAAGTCCAACAGTCTACCACTGAGCCACCGCGCTCCTAACAAACGAGATGGTAGTTATATGACAGTTTTGAGTCAAACGGTTATCATCATATTTTGCATCCGATATGTCAAATGTCTTCTATTCGATATAATATTAATACACAACTCATTTTTTGGGGAAACAAATTTCACTAGATTAGTTTTCAAGTGAACTGAAGAAAGTTGAGTGAAAAAGGTTAGGCCATGGTTAGATAATTTTCAGTTTAGCGCTATTCAAGGTTTTCAGAACAAAATGCAGAATGAGGTTATTAGTAATTATAAATTGTATCCTCATGGGAAATGGCGTATTTTATCCCTTTTCACAGGATTCATATCTTATCACTCTGCATTTAAACAATTTCTTTGCACGTGTAGGTTGTCCCATTGAGTAGAATTTTCAGTGGCCATGGACAGCCAAAAGCAAAACTGCCGATAACAATATATACCAGTAGTCGAAGTGTACAAAATTTCACTAAGGCCACGAAGAGGTTTTTAGACTGTACCATAATCAGGCAGACTAGTCTGACAACATCTTCCCAGCCAAATATCCTATACCATGAGTGCCCATTTTCATTTTCACTTCCATTTCCTTCAGTCACGGCTTTGTGCATTCCGCATGTTTGTCCTGTATGCCCTGGCTATAGCAGTGGTAACGGGGCTCCGTCTAAATCGCGGTTCCGCTGGAATGGCGATTGTGCCGTAATATGACACGTTGGCTAGTTGACCAAGTCCAGCAGTGTTGCGATGTGGCAGTTCACCTTTCACCTTTCTGCTCTCCTCCCTCTCACCTATATGTTCTGACTCTTGTAAAGTCGAATACTTACCAACATCCATCTTGAAGAGTGTTCATACACAATATTGTTTTAATTATTCATAAGTTTGCTTTGCCATTACATGCACAATTTGGTAACTTTTTTGTAAATATTTGTAAACATAATTTGAAATTTTCAAATGTATATTAAGGAAAGGATATTATCAAAGTGCTCGGCAGTTGTTATCCAATCCATTTTGTTATAACAAATAAAATATGTTTAATAATAATAACCAGTAGTCAACATATTGCCATTAATAACACCAGGCTATTGCCTCATTATTGCCAGATTGCTATACCAATCTGGCAAAAATGAGGTAATAATCTGGCATTTAAATGGACAGGAAGAAACATGAAATTGTTTATTATCCTGGCCCTATAAAGGAGGTGACCCATTGTCATGCCAATAATAAAGAAAATAGGTTATTGTTTCGGGCAAAATACAAAATGAGGAGAATCACGCTAAACCAAAAAATTAATTACCCATGGCCTTAGAACAGAAAAAGGAATAGAACTAATGGACTACAATTTAATGAGGCCTCAACGATTCTCCGAATCGAAGCAGAGCACAGAAAGCCCGGACAATTTCTCCAAGTATATATGGTTGAATTTGTAGTGAGGGGCGAATTGTCGGTAATTAATTGTTTATCGGTGTCGGTAAAGAAGCATGGAACGTGTATTGTATTGATAACGGCGTAGGTAATGACATGAACCGAGACCCCACTTCAAGTACAGGGACTACGGTGGTATACAATTTATTATGTAAGTTAACTCTACAGTCAATGGAGAAACCGCTACCAGTTAGAGTTGAATTGTCTCTTGATAGCAGTACTGAGTCGACTACATTGTTAGGGCATTGCGGTTGGGATCATCATGTCCTCAAGGGTCGAGGCGCTGCTATTCATTGGAGCTCCCAAAAGGAAAAAAAACGTATATTGAGTCAAGGCTGCATAGAATTTGTCTTTAAGTATAGGTGGCAGGATTACGACCAATGTCATGATATATTTGAACATAGATGTTACTCTAAACCCCATAATAACCAGGCAAGATAGAGCGAGTAAGTAGGGCCTGATCGAGTGTTCCCAACAAATAATGCCGCGTAGAATTAATACGGTATAGAGTATCAGAGTTGGACTAACGCCAACAATTCAGAGAAGGCAGGTATGCCCCCATTAACGTCAAACTTATGAAAAGTCTAGTGCTGTTGTGCATAGAGACATTTCAACTTATGGGTAGAATACAACAGGACTTTAGATAAAATGAGGGCAAAGAAGCCCGAGAATTTGTCCTAGGGTATGTTTATAGCTTTGTTTTGTTTTTCTTTCCTGTTGGTATTTGCTTGGTCCACGGCGCTCGTGTGGTTCATGCAGAAGTGCAGTATGAAGGAGTACAGTTTTTTTTATGAAACGTCCCAATAGTAGTTTTTACGCCCAACTAAACCTATAATATACTCGTCGGGGTTAAGATCAAGTAAATCTAGCAGAATCAAGAATGAATATATGGGCTGCTTCAGAAATGGCTTTATTATCGACATCGCAATAGCATTCCGAACCATACAACACCGTATTACAATCAAGTGGATATGGAAGTTGTCCAAATGCCGTTCTACGTATAAGAGCTTAAATGGGACAGCTTAAGTTAAGAGTGTCCAGGGGTCACGAGATCACAACACGAGCAGTACGGGGAATCGACAAGAAGATTAGTATAAAGATACTGCTTCACATTATTACATCACAGACGCAACCTGCAACGATACATTTGTGTTTATGGGAAGAAGAATGAACAACATGCTGTTGTGGTCGATTAACATTCCGATTAATACACTTTTTTAAACTCAACCAAGGAGAAATTGTCCCTATGTATTGAGGTAACTCGTTCCATAGTTTTGTTGTTTGAGGGAATAAAAGATGCTTGGTCATTTTGTTTCGACAACAGGTTTGGCTACGATTGTTTGCTAAACGGAGATCAAGGCATTGATTGATTGAAATAGGGGGAGGGATTCTGGTCGATGTTTCAGTGGGGACCAAATTGTGAAACACTTTGAAATACTGCATCAATTTATGTAGCTCCCGTCTTGCTTTGAGGGTATCCCATCCCACTCAATTTCCACATATAATAGATCTTTGCTGGCGCCAAGTGTAGCATCCGATACGATACATGCAGCGGCTATTTGAATGGTTTCAAGCTTCGTTGAGTCAGGCTCGATTCAATTATCCCATATCGTATCTCCATATTCAAGCAAAGGATTAAAAAAAGCGAAATATATTTTCCCCCGAGTGTTACTATCTAATAAGAAGTTATTCTTCCTAATTTGATCTAGACGTGATCAGGCCTTTGTACAGGTATGATCAATGTGATGTTTCCAAGTATACCGTGAGTTTAGGATAACAGTCAAGTGTTTATCTTCAGTGGCTTCGTTAACGCCTGTACCTTCCAATAATATTGAGGTTGTCTAGCTATGTCCTCTTTTCGAAATATGATCAGCGTTTCAGTTTTATGGGGTTAAATTCAACAAGCCATGTTTTCGTTCATTGTTCGATTTTGACCAAGTCGATATTCAAAACAAAAAGAGGACCGATCGGGAGTATCTGTTATTAGGTACAAGGATGAGTTGTCAGCAAATAGTCAAATACTACTTATAATAATAATAATAATAATAATAATAATAATAATAATAATAATAATAATAATAATAAGGAAATTTTACAAAGCGTAAAATCACAAAGTACTCTAAAACGCTGTACAGTTAAATAAACAACGAGCTCATGACCATCAAGGCAATGTACGGACTGAGAAAGGTGTGAATGTCAGCGGGATACATACTGTCAAAAGCCTCTCTGAAAAAATGCGATTTGATTTTTTTTTGAATTGGTTGAGATCTTTCAATACCTGAACCTCAACTGATAAATTATTCCAAAGTGCAGGTCCAGCGAAAGAGAAAGTTCTGTTATTCACAAAAGTGGACCTAGAGAAGGGCATCTGTAGCTTTTGTGTGGAGAAGTGCAAGTTCATGTCGGTTTTTTTAATTGCCAGAAGGTCTTGTAAGTACTTAGGTGCCGAGCCATGAGGGTATTTAAACACCAAAACCAAAATTTTGAAAATAATCCACTATCTTACAGGAAGCCAGTGCAATGTTTCAGTATTGGTATTATATGATCATAGTGTTTAGAGCCTATGATGATACGTGCAGCTGTATTTTGAATATTTTGTAGTTTTGAAATATATGACTGTGGTAACCCAATAAGAAGTGAGTTGGAAAAATCCAAGTGGGATGAATTAAAAGCATGCACTACAGTTTCCAATGACTTAGGGGAGAGGTAAATACGAAGATAGCTCAGGTTCCTAATTTGCATGAAAACGCGCGTGCAAATAGTATTGACATTTTCCTCCATTGATAGATGAGAGTCAAATATCACACCAATGTTACGAGAACTGTTTGATACATTTTGTGTAGAATTTCCGATAACAAGTGACTTGATTTGCAAATTTGATGGACTCTTTGAACGCGATATGACTAGTTCTTATCGTCATTCATTTTACGTCTATGACAGGCCATCCAGTCCCGAACCTTGTCTGCACAGTCTTCCATCATCGAAATTGAAGCAATAGGGTCAGATTCAGTTGAAGGGTCTAGTGACAAATACAACTGAGTGTCATCAGCATACAAATGGTGAGAACACCCATCTACCTCAGCAACTGTCCCCATGACGCTGTATAAAGTGTAAACAATATCGGCCCAAGAACGGAGCCCCGGGGAACTTCACACGTTAATACTTTACTGTCAGAGTTCGTTTTAGAAATGATTACTTGTGGTTCACGTAACGGGAGATAAGTTTGGAACCAGGCAAGAACTATTCCGTTGATTCCAAGCTGCTGCATTGTGGTTAAGAGAAGGGAATGAGCAACAATATCGAAAGCAGCGGAAAGTTTTCCGTTGATTCCAAGCTGCTGCATAGTGGCTAAGTGAAGGGAATGATCAACCATATCGAAAGCAGCGGAAAGATCCAATAAGATCAGAAGGACCGATCTACGTTCGCCTGATGAACATATTATATCGTTACAGACCCTTAAGAGAACAGTTTCCGTACTATGATTAGACTGATAGGCCGATTGATATGGTGCCAATAGGCAATTTGTTGAGAGGTATTGCATAAGTTGATTGGCAACCACCTTTTCTAAAACTTTAGATATAAAGGGTAGATTGCAAACAAGGCGACAAGTTTTTAGGATGTCTGGATAAAGAAATTGTCTCTTGATTAATGGTGAAACCAAGGCTATTTTCAGCTCTGTTTGTACACAACCCGCCTGGAGCGATGATTGAATAATGCTTGTAATGGAAGGTGATAGACAATCAACCGCTGTTTTAACCGGGGATGCAGGAATGGGATCTAGGTCATTTGTCTTGTTAGGACTGATCAAAATTAACTTTTTCACTTCGAGCTCATATACCGCAGTGAACTCTGACCATGTGCAGCCGACATACAAATCATCAAACATTGATTTCGTTGAAGCTTCAATGCTTTTGTTCATCAGTTCCACTTTATTGATAAAGTAATTCCCAAATCTATTGGACGATTCTAATGTTGTCGTGTGCTCGGGTAAAAAAATCATCCTTCTTTTACCACGGAGATTATTGGTAACCGAAAATAGGTTTTTGCTGTCGTTACACTCAGCGATACACCCATTATAATACGAAGATTTTGCTGACTCAATGAGTTTATTAAGAAAAATCGTTTGTTCGCATAGCATTTGACGATGAACTGTTAATTTAGTTTTATTGAACAGTCGTTCTAACCGACGTCTTTTCTGTTTGTTTTATTTGATCTCATCGTTGAATCACTCAGCATTTTCACGAAATCTAACACTTTTGGTCTTAATAGGGGCATGCTGGTCCAATAACTGTGATAGCACCCCATTGTACTCCTTGAAGCTATATCATTGATATAGAGTCAAAGGATCAAAGATCCAAGAATTGACCCCTGGGGAACACCTGAGGTGACTGGCTTCCACAATGATGTGTCAGAACTTACTACTTCTCTTTGCACACGGTCATTGCGATAGGAGTTGAGAAATTCCAGGAGCTCACCGGCAATTCCAATTTTGTTCAGTTTATCAATCAAATCTCTATCCATATCGTGTCGAAAGCTTTACTAACATCGCAGCAAATCATCCTTACGTATTTGCCTTCGTCTAAGGCGCAGCTAAACTCGTCATAGACCTGTGTTAGTTGGAGTACTGTCGAATTGTGTAAAGTGAAACCTGATTGCGAGTAGGAGAGTATATTGTTCTCTAAAAATTTCCACATTTGCTCAAAAACACACCATGCGAAATCCCTTCGATAGGCAAACCAGTATTGATATCGGACGATAATTTTGAAACCAGGTTGGGAGGAGCGTTTTCAGCTCTGTGAATACATTAGCTTTGTTTTCATTGCAATGGAAAGTGGGGGTTGCTGAGTAAAATGTTAAATGCATCAGTTAATGGTTTTCTCAGGGAAGCTTCGCATTCTTTCAAAAAGCGTGTAATCAACAGATCGGTACCCGAGGCCTTGGAGACATTTTTTAAAGTTTTGTGAGATCCGCTTACTTTATTTTCGCTTATTCTCATGACGCCAATGGTTTGACGTTTATGAGAGAGCAGTAATGAAGTCTAGTATGAGTATCATCAAGTGTAGCAATCCTACCAAAACAGTCATTGAAGGTTTCTCCTTTTTTCTTCATCACTTGAAGTAAGTCTTTTTTCGTAAAACAAGTTGGGGATTTCGGCCACGTTATTCATCGGTAATGTTACAGTCTTCCACCAATGAGAGGTGCTGGTAGCCCCGTTGCTTAGTGTTGATGGTATTTATTGTAATTGTTGTTTTTATTTTTATAACAGAAATGACTGCGTTTCTCTTTGCACGATATTGCACACGCGCCTAATGTCTATTATTTGCTTTAGTCGCTCGATAATAACGTTTCCTCTGACGGATAAGTAGCCTTATTTCATTATGCATCCACTTAGGGTCTTTGTATCCGATAGCCACTTCCGTAGTTGGAATATAGGCAGCGGCAAGTTCTATAAGTTTGGAAGCAAAGTTTTCAATCATTGTGTCCAATCTTTATATTCGCGAAATGATGCCAGTGACGCCGCAGCTACTCCAAGTGCAACCTACCCAAAGTACAAACCTTTTCAATGTTAAACCTTCGAGACAAATGTATTATGCAGTGCCCGGATAGATTATAAAGTTAATGTGATGAACTGACGGTAACATGGTTTGAGGTGTACATTTCGGGGTTTTTGTTCAAACGAGACGCTGAGCGCCGAAATCAAACATACGCTCAAAGCCGCAAACTTCAGACCAGCAACTTTTAACGATAACGAGTTTATAAAATAAACCTCTCGTGTACCCCATGACTTTAGATGACAAATAATCAATAAATCAAAGGTAAAGGTCACTCCATCTGAGTAATCTGTAATTTAAACAACACTTCATTCGGAACATCGTCTGATGCACGTGTGAAAATCTAGAAAAAATGTAGCGGTTTGAAAGTAGCTACTTTCATGAAATAATTGTGAAGCGGGCAACCTCATTTTCAAATGCATCAAACGGTAACCTCTGCTACTGGAGGCGTAAATGTGGAAAAAAAACAAAACAATTCGACCTATCGTCCAATCAGGTGGCGGGGATTTTAGTCTTTATTGAAATATCAAATAATTATATCAGGGTTTTTGTCAACATACCAGACATCTATGTGGGGGACACAGACATAGTTAGAGGACTACTTAAAATCGTACGCGAATCTAGAGATATCATTCAGCGAAGCAGAGCCAACGCCGATTTGCCCCACTCAGTGGGGAAGGTGGTTGAATCATGTAGACAAAAATGTCACTTAATTTCGAATTCATACAATGAAATTTAATCTTAAAGTTTTCTTGCGATCGATCGATTTTATCGCCATGGTTTTAAATTTAAATACGTTATGTCAATTTGAATGCAACGTATATATAACTCATGTGTTCCATCTGGTGCAAGTAAAATTTGAAAGTGCAGTCTCTTGCAATTTCTGAGTTTGGACTTTCACAAAATTGGACTGCATGCAGAGTAACACGGGGAAACATAAAATAATGTAAAAATAAAAATATATATGTTAAATAAAAATAATCCAAAAACACATGTTCTTTTTTTATTTTTGTGCTATACAAAATATTGATATTTCGTGCACAAATAATGTTTTGAATATTTTAAGACATTGACCACACAAGACGTAAGGGGACAGATGGCCATTTTAATTATTTTATACAGTATTATGGTTGTAACTTCGGGAGTGTGGAGTGATGCGAGATCAAATTACCAATACGCTCACCTTCGGTTATCGCTGCATCTATATACTAAATTTGATATCTCTGTCTTTCATAGTTATGGCTGCAGGCGTGACACTAACTCGTACATGTCAAATATCCAAGCTGGCGTTAGAAACGTTGAAAATGCCGATGAATCGAAAAAAAATCCAAATAGCTGGCTACAATTTTTACGAGTTCCACAATATATTAGCATTTCAGTCAAATATAAGAAAAGTTATTTTTTGCAATCTTGACGTCATAAGCCACTGCAACGGCGGTTACAGATTTTTTGCCC
Organism: Pictodentalium vernedei; assembly: GCA_031216915.1. NCBI lineage: Eukaryota > Metazoa > Mollusca > Scaphopoda > Dentaliida > Dentaliidae > Pictodentalium > Pictodentalium vernedei. The sequence goes on from CM062290.1 coordinate 408,086,050, forward strand.
GTCAGCTGAAAACTGATTGCATTTTTTGGATATGGATTTATGGAAGATAGCATTTTCAAAATATCAAACGCGTAAACTATTGAATATGTATGAGAAATTCAACGTTTAACCATTTGAATCTGGAATGATTTCGCCTCTGTGTACTCTTACTCTGAGATGGGTCAGTCCAATATCAATGTACAGGGTGGATAACATAATAACTGCGATCTTCAGCCGCCTGTCTGCAAACTGCAGTTATTATTTTATTTCAATGCACCGTGTATAGAACTCTTATTATAAGACAGAAATTGAAAGAAATTGTACCTTGGAACAAAAAGCGGTCTTGCGAGTTCAGAGGGTTAAAAACGGCGTTTTGCTTCAACATGTCACAATTAAAACGTAAATGTGATTAAGTTATACCGTTTGCTTGGCAGAAATCTAGCAAGCGGTGTCCAGAGTTTCATGGCTATTGGTTAAGTAGGTCAGAAGTTAGCTGTGTTACAAATTTGGCGGTTTTTAGGCGAAAAGTGCACAAACTTACGAAAACTTGAAGTAATGTATAAAATGCCGAATACGCCTTGAAATCTAAAAATTAAAAAAAGGTTTGGGGTTATCAACTATCTTGAGTTCCACAAACTCTCATAAAAATCCAAGCAATTTTAGTATTTTAGAAGTTGACGGCTTATGACGTCACAACCGATAACTTCTGGTCGATTGAGAGTTTGCCAGACGACAACACATTTTGGAAATTCGATTTTTCCGAAGATTATGTTTCCATAAAAAGGGATACGGTTAAAATGAGTCTAAAATTGCATACATAGTAACAGAACATAAAATACCGCTCATTACAACCGTGGGTCGAAATTCGACAAACACTTCTCTAGATTTCGACATTCTTCAGAAGTATGTGGAATTTGATGGTTCGAACTCGAGCGGGACAAAAACCAAAAAAAAATGTCTAATGGTAACAGAAAAATAATTTCAACTCTGTGAATGTCATTATTAGACATAGTGGGTTATTTTTTGTGTATCAATTTCTTACAGTTAAAACTAGAAGTCCTGTCACGAATAGTGCGCTTATCTAGGCTTAATTGCGCGTTGGAATTGCGCAAAATTGCCATATCGAATGGCACCCAAAGCACGGCTGGGTCTCCTGGTTACTCATAGCAAACACATGCAATGTTTCTGCCAATGGACCTCCGGGTTACCCGGAGGTCCATTGGCTGAAACATTGCTTGTGCACAGGCCATATATACAGAATTTGATAGCTTTACTTGGGTTATAACGCGTACATTAACGCGCATATCAAGGTTCTATTTGTGCGCATTTCATGACAGGACTTCTAGTTTTACCTGTAGATTCGAGCTTGATAATACACTTCCCGGACGATGGATAAGGCTTGAAATGCATTCAGTGATGACATTGCTTAGGACGCTGTCTTAGGATCAACTTAGTCTTATTTTAATAAGACACCGGTTAAAAATGTTGTTAACCCTTTACCTAACAAATCGGCGGCATCCACCCCCATAATTTTCAAATTTAGCAGTTAAACAAAATGTTGGGTTTTTTTTAGTTTCAACAAAACTACATTAAGTGACCCCTCTTTGCAACGAGTTCATCGAACTCCTTCCAATGACACATGGTCTGATTTTTGTGGGATTTGTTTCTAAAAAAATATAAAAACAGTAATTACATAATAAATTCTGATATCCTATGCGTTGGGTAAAGGGTTAATGCACATTATATTCAAACCACCTGTAACATGTTACAGAAAGTGTATATTTATTTTCAAAATCCTTTCTACTGTGGAATCATCTTTGGTGATCTGAAGGTGGATGGAGAGCGTGTTTTCAATCGAAATGTCAATCCAAGTCACGGAGTACGAAGTGCTATGCTATATAAAGAAAACGAAATGATGCCAGAAAGGAACAATCACTGGTAAACAAATATTTTAAGCTCCACTGTTTTTACAAGTACAGTTCGACAGTTCACTGATCTGTCTCTGTAGTTCCGCCACTGTCCCGTCCGGCTTCAGTTGGAGTACGAAAATGGCATACGTCAGAATTGTTCCAATTATCTGCAAAACAGATGTTAAAATATATATATTACCACCACTATGGTTATGTAACTAATGTTGTCTCAGAGTCGAGCTCCTGTTTCTTAGTACCTATCTCGATGAGTTGAGAGATTGTAATAGAAACAATAGTCCGATACTACAGTTGTGTGGGTAGATTTCATGTTTCTGATAATTCGACATTTGATTCCAGAGACATGGCGTAAACAACGTCGGGCTACTCCCTCGCATTTGATGACAGCCCTACTCATCGAACCACACAACACAGCACTAATTTATATCAGGGGCGGACAAAGAAATATCGAAGGCGAGCATTCTCATTTTTTATCCCCACTGCCTTTAAATTGTTGGCAGTATGATGCAAATAATGCTTATCGACGGTCGGAAAATGTCAAAATTAAATTTCACTGCATAAAGTCGAACCCTTAGGACATTTTAGTACTCGTTGTCTCAAATACAATGTTTAACCCTTTATCCAACGTAACGGCTAAAACCGGCCAGCGCTATTCTCAATAATCACCAATTAATTTTCATTATTTTATCATTTTTTGTCTCAAAAACATAGGTTATGACCCATCATTGGAACGAGCTCGTTCCAATGAGGGGCCATAACCTATGTTTGTGAGACAAAAAATGGAAAAAATTAGTTATTCAAGAATTTTTTTACAAGTGTCGTCTGATTTTCGTGATAGGTAAAGGGTTAATACATTTTGAAAATGAAACGTCAGATAGCGAATATGTGACGTGAACAACGCCTGGGTACCAACTTTACGTTCATGTCCTTACATTCTCTTTGCAATTTCTTTTTAACATTTGCTTATCGAAAGTTTGGACATATCATTGCAATATACATACTACTTGGCCGACAAAACAGCGTTCGATGACAAAATGGCGTTGGTCGCCAAGACGTCATTGGCCATGCTTCGTTGAATGACTTTTGGAAATTCGCTAGGCGATGTCAAAACCATCAAGGTGCAACTTGAAAACTTCCAATCATTCAAATCCAGAAACATATTTTCATTTCTCAATAGTATTTCAACTATCTTGCTGCATGTCCGTTTTAAAAAAAATACCGTCTCTCTCAAAAGTCTCTTTACACTTGACATGTTCTAGAAATAGTAACATACACAATCGTAACTGAGCACGAGTTTGTATACTGCAATTACAATAAGCATAAAATGCATCACCTCTCTCGAAAAGATACAAATATATTGTTTTTTGAGTTTGATACATATTTATTGCAAGATAACAGTTGATATGTTATAGGCGCAAAGAAATCAGGCCAAAACCTTGAGATACAGAATTTGTCGCAGTCAGTCCTACAGCGTGAAGATCAGGAACAAGTCAATCACTGAGTCATACGATAGGGGGCACTCATCGCAGGCCTCCACTGAAATTGTCCACTAAAGTGCATACATGTGGAAACAAAAAAAACATATTTAGGTTTTACTTTCAATTAACAGCTTAATCACATATTGACCTGTAGCAATTTTATTTCTAAAAACACATTAAGTGAAAATGTCTCCAGTGACATCACATTTAACACATTTGTTATATTTGTATTTATCTTTTTTTTAAACTTTCATCAAGACTGTATCGCGTGACCCCTCACATCACATGATGTGGTGTTGTCGCAACGTTTTGAAAGACATTACAACTGCTCGTTTTGTAAACTGCGCGAGTGGATGCGGCTGGTTCGTTAGGTACAGGGGTACGAGAATCGTCGTAGTTGCAACATGCAGCCATATATAAGAGAATTCAATTGTACGCTTTAGATCGTGTCAAACTACCAGGGAATGCCATGCCAATAGCCTGGTATACCAGGGCATTTGGGATGGTAACAATATCATGGTGTTACACGCTTCATTTTAAGCAGGAACACACAGCATCCTCCATTTTATGAGAGGCATTAACGGTCTTGGACACCTTGATGATTTGGATTCACCCTCCCCCTCCCCGCACCTTTAATCGCAATTCCTGGATCAGCATGTGGGAGCGTCTTGAGGTGGATTCAGCATTGTGTTCATGCAAACTATGTGCCCTTTACCCACTGATGTGGCATCTGGAGTAATAAATTAATCCCAGATGCAAGTTTGATTAAAATATCAATGAGCCGTATTATAAGTTATGTCATATCATGGTAGTTTGGAGAACAACTGTGCATGATACATATCATGTACTGACTCGGATCTGATTGGTTTTTGGCAAATGCTCAAGGGAAATAGGTTGGTCACCTTCACCCCTCTGTTCCTCAACGATTTTCTGCAGATAGGCTCAGTAATAATATAATTCTATAACATTGTATGAATGGTCACTAAGCCTCATCATAGGTGTACCAAGTATGGCATTTCCTCATCAAAAGTTTGTTTCGTGGCATGTGCATACTTATAAATACTGGGCTGAGCGGATTAAGAGCGAACATACAACAGCGATCCCTGTGGTGAAAAACTGTTCGCACGACACTAAACGTTTTTTTTTTATACCGCCACCCGCTTGGCGGGGGGCATATATTATTCCTCGTGTCCCTTAGTCCACCAGTCCGTCCCGGAGTTGTACACTACCACTTTTCATGACAGACATCTGCAATGTTGTACAATGTAAAACTACTTTCAGAACATTACCACGTTAGAAGGTGAAATGACTCTGTATGTTTTTGTCACGGTTACTGCTCTTTATCAACATAGAAAATTTCATGTGTTTTTTAATTGAGGGTACCTTCATGGTGTAAACTCCTCCCGAAGTTGCTCGTGTAGAGTTAAACCTTTAGGATATGGTTACACATGCCTTAAAATATGCAACATATATAAAGTGTGCAGAAAAAAATGACATGTTATTGCCCTTTGTCGACTTAGAAACTTGTCAATGTTTTTTATGTAATTGAGGATTCCTTCACGGTGTAATCAACACCTCCCACAATTTCTAATAGAGAGCTGAAACATTAGGATATGGTTACACATGCCTTGAACATGTGCAAAATATATAAAGTTTGCGGAATTTTTTTTTTTCTCAAAATTATCAAATCAACTCAAATTAAGTCAAGCCAGTCTTATATTTCGTAAAGTGGCAGGGGTACCTTTTTATGTCACCCGATGATGACACTTAATGGTTTTTATGATAATGCCCCAACGGCTCTCATTGAACTGACTTTGAAGACACCGCGAGGTTTCAACGGGTTAATGCAAATAGTAATCGTTTTGTATGTTTCATATTATTAATCGACCTAAGTATACAGAAAGTTATGAGTAATGTTATGATCTATTGGAAACTGTATAACAAAACTTTTAACCAGCAAGGTAAGTTTAAATCTAGTTTTTTTCATAAAGTCTAGTAATGACTGTCATCAAGCAACCACAAAGCAGCCATGACTTTGTGTGATGAACAATCATAGAAATTTCACTTGAAAGTAAAAGATTGATTCAATTTACAAGGAAATTTGGTTACAAATATCAAAATTCTACTTTCTTCTCATACAAATAGCTCACAGAGTACGGCATCGCCATCGCATAATCGTATAAATAACAAGTTCTTTCTCTTACCATGAGGATAGTTGACTTATCTATGACAAAGAAACCATAACAACTTATACCAATTTGGTTTCCTGCAAGTCGTGACATGAACATTTGTACCTGGAAATAAAACAACAAACGGATCAACCAGTATTTTAAAGTTCATTTCACATTCTCTGAATACCTCTTGACTGGCCTCTCAAAGGGAGTGAATGTATTCTAAGTTCGAATCGTATTATGCAACGCAACAGTCATTTGTGGTTTATTTAGCATGCAATGGAGACTTATATTATTATTTATTTATTTATTGGTGTTTAGGGTCACATACATATGCACAATATCTAATCATGACGGTGACAGTTTTACGGGTGGGGAAGCCGGAGTACCCGGAGAGAACCGCCTAGCAACGACGAGCAGCTGCCAGCTCCCCAACATCGTAACTCCGCACTGCAGCACAGGCATTGGTTGAAGACACCCGCACCATCGACGTGCAGTATACCTGACACGGCGTCACCGTGCTCCCATGTGGACAATCGGGGTTAATTGCCTTGCCCAAGAACACAACGTGGTGTCCGAATCGATCGTTCAGACGGTCACCCATCCGAGGACTAACCGGGCTCGACGTTGCTTAACTTCGGTGATCTGACGAGAACCGGTTACCGCAACGCCACCGCACCCCCTATGAAGACTTGTAGTAGGTATAATTAAAAAGTACTAAGGTTAATCTGAAGTCTATTGTCCAATACAGAACGGTCGTCGTTGACTGGTTAGTATCCATGGGTGAGCAATATTGCCACTGACGCAATAATATTAGATTCCAAACACTTATTATGGGAATAATCACCAACAATTTAATTAATGAGCACCGGGTCCACAACCCGGTGCTTCATTAATTAAAATTTTGCTGAACGTGATTTGTATTAGCTGGTAAACGTATGAGTGGACATCACTCCCCACGCGTGGATTATGACCAGTCCACGGCGTCTGTTCTGTACATTTTCACAACTCAGGACAAAATAGTGACAGGAGTCGAATCTAAATATAGGTTATTATGATATTGAAGTGATCGAGGTCAGATGTCCAGATCATACGTTTGGCCAAGGGCTGTGAGTGCGTTCCAGCAGTCTGGCCCCAGCATCGAGTCTGAGTGTGACATGCAAGTTCACTTTACGCCCTAGATGATGTGTTTATTTTAGAAAATGTACGGACATTTACCTTTTATACAAATCAACATATGAACAAATAATGTGCAACTGAAATGGAAACAGCACATATGATTGGACAAACAATATCTGTTTTGATTTTCGCTTTAGTCGGACGTGAAAATTGAGCGAGGGAAGAAAATGTGATCTATTTCAAACAAAATTACGCATCAACTTAGCGATAAGTTAACAAAATAATTGAACGATTTGGAACATAATATGAGAGGCACAAGTCCAATTCAAGAAATTAAGAATCATGAAAAGGGAGATGAAAATGGCAAACGGATGGATTCGAATTATTATTGCTTGTTATGTATTGGGGACACTTTAGACAGCCAGGGCCACCTCACGTCAGACAGTTTTACGGATGGAGGAAGCTGGAGAACCTCCGAGCAACGGCGAGCAGATCTCAAACTTCCCAGCGCACTAACTCCACACATGCAAAGTTAGCAGTGGTTGAAGACAATTGCCCCATCGACGTGCAGTGCACCTTAGTACACAGCACCACCGTGCCCACACGTGGGCAATCGGGATAAAGCGCCTGGCCAAAGACACAACGCAGTTATCCCTGCGGGGATCGAACCGTGCGCCTTTCGGTTTGGTATTCAGTGCCGTAACCGCTGAGCTACCTCCCTCCCGATGGGTTCGAAGCAGTTTACGTAGTATTGGCATCGTTTCGGGACCATCCATCGGAATGGTATTGGAAATCCACGGAGGTTGATCTACTGATCTCCATACACCTGGCTTACTGGAACGTCAACGGGACACGTCGCTGGTCAAACTTCCCCCTCTCTTAACAATAAGATGACGTCAAATCAATCAACGTTATAACCACCCCAGGGCAACGACAGTTGATGACGTGAAAGCTGTTACGCTACAGCGTAACAGCTTTCACTTCATCTAACGCCATGGAGCTTATCTTGCACGAAAACTAACACTATATCAACTTTCCAACCTAATCACTCGCTCTTTTGTCCATAATAACTAGATTATGTTGTAAATATTCAATATGCGCATTACATCATCATCATATTCATTTTTCACATACATCAAAGTATATTCTTTAAAAAAACGACCCATGACTGCGAGTTGTCGGAAAATTGAAGATGTTCCACAAATGTTTTTATTGGTGATCATTGCATACAGTTAAAACTAGACGTCCTGTCATGAAATGCGCACAAATAGCACGTCGATCCACACGTTAATCTACGCGTTATGGCCATAGTAAGGCTATCAAATTCTGTACATATGGTCTGTGCACAAGCAATGTTTCAGCCAATGGACCTCCGTGTAACCCGGAGGTCCATTGGCAAAAACATTTCCTGCGTTTGCTATGAGTAACCAGGAGAACCTGCCTTGCTTTGGGTGCCATTCGATATGACAATTGCGTGCAATTCCTACGCGCAATTAAGCCCAGACAAGCGAACAGTTCATGACAGGACTTTTAGTTTTAACTGTATTTATAGTAATTTCAGTGACGAAATTCAGTCTACTTGAGAGTTAGGTTAACCAACTATTAGGATTAACAGAGGGTCATAAGCCCTCCCGTTAATTTTCATTTTGTGAAAAAGTAGTGACTACAACATTATCGAACAGGCTAACCTAATATGATATAATGTGTCCCATACTCTTGTTTGGGAATTGGTCACTTTCAGTTATATTTAATTGCATTAATTATAAAGCTGAACGATTTAAAATGTTGAAATGTATAAAACATTCTAAACTGACTTGATGTTGGAGTCCTCAAATGCAGACATGTTTCCAGACAAATCTCTGCATACAAGGTTGGCGACGTGATTACTAAATTATTTATTAGCGTTATTTATTAGTGGATGTCATAATATGACTGCGCAGGGATATGAGTGTTTAGAGTGTTGTTAGATAAAAACTGGCACTTGATTTCTGATATATCAAAACACTTGTCACAAGGTCTGGTAACAATGGTGTTGTTGACTTAGATGGAGAGAACAGTTTTTCCACCAGCCGAAACCATTACCGACCGCCTCTCTTGGCGACTTGACAACCCTATGAGTTGGCAGGGGGGACCAGCTGCTGGCGCTGGCTAAGTCAACCCTTGGGAAGGGGTTCAAGCCGCCTGCAGAATCAGCTGACAGCTGACATTGCAAATTCTCCAACAGCCGACCTACTAACGCCTTAGTTTACTGACAAGCATCACGTAGGCATTATCAATATAAACAACCAGTGAGCTGAATATTTCGCTTGATCTGCTTGATCGCTTGATCTGCTACTCTGAATGTCCAGGTTGTAGCTCGACATAATTCGCTTGGAGGGCTCGTCACCAGAGCCACTGGTTCCAAATTTCTTACAGGGCAAACGCCCTAATAAAACTTTATCAAGTAAATAATCAGATCGCGCTATCGCGGTTATATGTAGTCATGTACTGGTGTACTGGTGTACTGGTGTACTGGTGTACTGATATCGAAGTTTACATGACTGATGAACTATATTTTACGCTAAACGATCGATTATCGAAGAAAATGCGGAAAGAGAGAAATCGTATCCCTCACTGTGAAGATATATACATTTTCACTTTCACGGTATCAAAGCATCATTTCAAGGTGAATACGAGTCAAATTATAACTGGAAAGGAATAATTTGTTCTAAAACCGTATGCTGAAAAGTAAATCTAGTGTTTTGAGTGGATACAGATCATTTCCAGCAATAATTCAACACGTATTCACCTTGAATTGATGCATGAAACCTGCTAGTCCAAATATGGTCTGAAAGTCCGTAATATAAGTTTTGGTTTGGTACGTCCTTTCAAAAGACGTACCAAACCAAAAACTTATATTACCGACATTCAGGTCATGTTTTTACGAGAAACCCACCAGCTGAATCAGATTTCAAGACGCCATGTGTTCCGAGTATCGATCAAATCACTTCCGCGTTTCAATGATTCAATGCGCTGTTTACTTTCATGCATCAATTCAAGGTAGAAACGGGTTGAATTATCCGATTCTTATAAAAAGTGTAAAATAAAAAGAAAATCTAGTGTTTTTGAGTGGATAACGAAAACTATTTCTCTTGTAACCGAGGCAAATTGATTATTTTAAATAAAATAATAAACATTTGTCTCGGTCACTCATGAGATAATTTTTGGTATCCACTCAAAAACACTAGATATCCTCTATATATTGATGAGCTCAGAGATCAACCGCTGATGAAGATATATTGAATATATAATAAAGAAACTGCAGATGCGTTTTCTGTGTGTTGACTGAATTACTGAACAGTCCACTGGAACCGGCACCTCAAAAAGGAACCTGGGAACCAACCTTGCTGTAAGCCAAAGACAATCAAACGGAACACGACACTAGGAGGCCCATCGACCTTGACGACCACACGCCACCCCCTTTCATTTCCGCTCCACGCCCTAGAATGACAAACGAGCGCTCCAGCAATCCACTTATACGGACACCAATGGGTTGATCCAGAGATCAAGCTATGATAGCGGAAAAGGCATACCATATCAGTAATGGTATTTGTCCCGCGTCTTCGGAGAATTAGCGGGAAAAAATTGTCTTAACGGTACATAGCAGAATAGAGGACGAGCATTGGTCAGGACGACCAATAGACACAGAGGTGTTGCTCATGCAATGATCCGTGATCACGTGGAAGTCCGAATTGTCATTCTAGCCTCAACTGTCCTTCCGAACAGTCATCATCTCAGAAATTTTAAAAAAATACTGTAATATTTTTTAAATGCATAATACGGGAAAACTGGTGTAGGGGGATAAACATACTCTTGGATATATACACGTGACATTTTACGCTTTCCAAAGTTTTTTTTTAAACTCTAATGGGTAATGTTTTACCTCTAGTTTTGGTGCGGGAATGTAGGTGTATTGGTTATCCGACAGAAGACTAATCACGGATTCAGTAATCACTGTGTGGGAACGATTTTCTACTTAACCGGAAGCTACAGATTATCGAGGCGTGAATGTTTAGATTTTTGCCAAAATATCAGCACACACTTCGAAGAAAAACTCCGTAAAAGAACTGAAGATTCTGTTTTAAAGCAAGCCTTCAACGATTTCTTGTAAGATAATACAATGGATTATCCTTCGGCTTCTATTATTTGGTCAAATGTTAAACCATTTTTTTAAAAATAAGTGAACTTTTGAATTTAATCATCATAAATTTAGAATATGAGAACGTCTGGTGGCGTGAATAAATTAGAGGTTGATGCGAAATGATTTTAAAAGCAAAATGTTTTTCCTGTTTTAAACAAGAAAAACATGCCTGCGACCCGGTACATGCATCGTTTCTTCCTCAATGTCTGTTTTAAACATATAATTCATTCATTCAGAAGGGCACTACGTTTTTGATATATGTCCGATTAGCTGCTGTAGAGTGTAATCATTAGTTTCTGCAAATTCATAAAATAATGTCCGGTTAGTTATGATTATTTATCTTATACCTGTTTGAGATAAAGGGTGTGTAATAAACTTTGTCTTTATTACACGCGTGTGTAATATAGATTTAGTGAGTTCACTATATGCACATGACTCACTATATGCTTCACTTAGAAAAAGATGTTTATGGCCTTTTTGGATATCAAAAAGGCATACGATAGAGTATGGAGGGAAGTTATGTGGCGCAAGCTGGAGGCTATGGGCTTAGGAGGCGAGTTTGTTGGAATTATGAAAGCATTATATAAAGATGTAAAGAGTGAACTTAGCCTGGGAAACATTACAACGAAACGTGTGCCTATGGAGATAGGTCTAAAACAGGGTTGTATCCTTTCGCCGATCCTGTTTGCATTGTACATCAAAGGTTTAGGAGGTGAACTCCTGCGTAGCGAGGAGGGGGTAGCAGTTGGGGACTTGAAGATCTCAGGGCTATTTTTTGCAGACGATATGGTTCTAGTGTCAGAAAGCGAAGAGAGGCTAACGAAAATGCTGGAAATTGTTGGGAAATATAGGAGCAAATGGAGACTCGAACATAATGAAAACAAGAGCAAAATTATACCTGTGGGCCGCAAAGTGGACCCCACTCGAAGGTGGAGAGTGGGTGAGTTCAGCATTCCGGAAGGGAGCAGCAAACTTCTCAGTGTGGGAGAGACAGGTGATTACGAGTATTTGGGGTAAATATAAACATTACAGGAAGAGGCATCTACCGGAACCACACAAATAAATTGATTCTGAAGGGGAAGCGAATCCTTAACCAAATGAAACTTATAGGGAGAAACAGTTTCAATAAGGTTTTCGTGGGGAAAACCATTTGGGAAATGGTGGGGCTGCCAAGTATAACATACGGTACGGAAGTGGTACCCCTAAGCCAGACGGCCGTAAAGAGTTTGGAAATCCTGCAGAACGATGCAGGCCTATGGATAACGGGGTCGAGTAATGCCGCAGCGCTAGAAGCAATCAGGGGTGAGCTTGGGTGGATGAGGATCAAGGACAGGATAGACCTGTTGAAGCTCGGTTATCTTAATTATTTGGTAAATCTCCCCGACAGCCGATGGTGTAAAGCAATGTTCCTGAGAATTTTCAACTCAAATATCAAAACGGGGTGGATGGTCCAAGTGAGGGAGCTAGTAGAGAACTACTCATTGGAGATCTCGGACCTGGACGTTGGGGCAAACCAGGGTAAAAAAATCGTCAGAGAAAGGGTAATGGAGGATTGTAACCGTAATTGGCGAGAGGGGGTCAAATCAAAGAGGTCTTTGGGTAGCCTGCGTGATAAAGATAAGCCAGGTTTTGAAGAGTACCTTGATGGCACCTTTGGGGGTCACTGTTGTTCAAGCTGAGGTCGAGATCCCTGGAGCTGAGGGGAAGAATTGGGAAAGACGGTGAAAGGGAGTGCCAGATGTGTAACTTGGACATGGTGGAGACCCTGGAACACTTTCTTCTAGAATGCCCAAAGTATCAGCCTAAAAGAATGAGATTCACTGGGAGTATAATGGGGAAGTGGGATGGGAGAATGAAGAATATGTGGGTAGGGGGAGACTCAAAGGAGAGGGTTAATATGCTAATCGGAGAGATTGGGAAGAATGGGACAAGGAATATCATCAAGCAGTTCGTCTCCGAGTGTTGGGAGGAGAGGAGAAGCGTAGGAATAGGGAGGCAGTTGGGAGTACAGGGGTAACCATGGCCTTCTCGTCCGAGAACCGCGACAAATCAGCGGCTGGCCAAAGTGTTATTATTATTATTATTATTAGCAACGCTCGACTCGCTTCGAAATTAGGTTACGTGATATAAACAGTATGGTATAACACGTGTGGATTAAAGTTGGTTGGTTTAAGTTATTTGAATCATTGAATGTATTTTCATCTCAAATAAAATTGCCATATTTTACTCCAAAGCTTACCCCCTTCTTGAAGCCAGTTGGATTTTCACGTGTATTCTGTATCCATACGCAAGGGCAAATTGAAAACTACTAGCTCGAAATTCCGCCATTTCGTTTCATAAATGACCATTAGCTCGAAATTCGGCCATTTCATTCCATAAATGACCCAGAAAAAAACATTAAAATCATCTTTCAATGTCAGTATAAGATAAATACAACAATACCATAGTGCGTTTCGGGATGGCTTGTATCTCAACGAGTTCAAAGTGTTATATTCGCGAGGCTCTGTCGAGAGAATATACCACTTCGAACTCGTTGAGATACAAGCCATCTCAAAACACACTGTGGTATTATCGTATCTATACGAAACTAATACTGTTGATACTGGTGTAAATATTGATATTTAGTATAGGTTACACCATAGAAAGCGAGTGATATTGAATATACAATTGCGAGGGCGCTTACGAGCGCTTTGCTCAAGTGAGTACTCCCGAGCATTTGTATGTTCAATATCAGGATATGATATGGTGTAACCGACTTGTCACATACGGTTGTTTTCTTAGACAAACAAAGGCACGACCACAACACGAAAGTCTCATTGTCACTTCTTGCTAAAATGAACTGGATTCTTTTCAATCGAGACACCAATATTGTCGTTCTGCGCATTAAACATTCGCAGTTTTTGAGTTTGTAAAAACATTCGTGACTTCGCGGGTTTTTTCGGCTTGATGTGATATTCAACGAATCCGTTAAATACAGCATGTGCTCTTATCAACTCTTCGGGATATATCACTTGTTTGAAACAAGAGACTGATGTCATAAGTATGTGCCAATTGTAGATACAGCAACTGTGAGCTTTTTGCCCACCAGTACATATAATATATCACAAAATAAGTTAAGTCCTGAGCTCACATATACAGACTTACAGCTGAGCCAAACAGAGTTATCAATTAACTTAAATTTGAATGGACACTTTGTTAAAAAAATGCACTGATTGCATCTATACAAAGTAATTATTTCCTCCATTGATTCATCAACTGGGGCAATCTGAAATGAATTGTCCATTATACCTGAAATATAACAAAACGAACCTACCATTAGGTAAGAACTAGTACTTTCATCCAATTTATCATCAACATAGGTATCGACGATTTTCTCTCGTAATCCGTCCGGTCGTGAACTAATCGGACATGTGATTTTGAGCTGATCGGACAGATGAGTCAACTGGACCATCGATGAAAAATAGCTTGTTTTCTACAAACAGGTAACACACGTCAAACGGCCATGTCCCCCAATAATTATTATTATATTATATTAAAACAACAGTTTCAAAGTGATTTGCATCCTGAATAACCAACTTTGTGGGGATTTCGTGATGTTTTTCTCACTTCTAAACGTCAGAAATACTACATTCACCACAAAACTTGATGAATATTACAGTAATAAAACATATTACTGGCAGTTAAGTCTTGAAATCTTCTGTTTGTGTAATTAAGAGGCCTCAATCTGCCACTATGTTGGTAACGATTCGATAAAAAAAAAACGTTTTCACGCCTCGATAATCTGTAGCTTCCGGTTTAATAGAAAATCGTTCCCACACAGTGGTAATTGTTTCATGATATTTTAATGATCGTATACCATTGAAAATGTTGTAAATACTTATACACACTGAATCATGCAAAATTGTACAAATAAATAAAACAGCTGTTCTATGGACACGACCGGCTAGTTCGCTAAATATTTAAATGTTTGTATTTATTATGCAGTTGAGTGTAGACCTGGTATGCACTAACCACCACGTTCTTACTTTTTTACTGCATTCTATATTTTTAGTGTAGACACAAAAAATGAAAGGAATTTGACTTAACTTGTTACTGACGCTCCTCTCCAGATTACTGTGTGATCCATCTGCTGAGTAAGGCATTGTCCCAATTAGCTTCATCACAAAAGAGAGGGTGAAATGGCCACCCGGAATATTTTATCAAGAATATTTATAATGTTTTCGAATGGTTCCGATTCACGATAGTATGTTAATCATGATGAATAATTGTCACTGGTATATCGTATATCAGAGTAAAACTATGTCTTCTGGTTACCAACTGCTAACACTTTTTCCAAATAGCGAGTGCAACGACACCCTCTCAATTTAGTATGAAGTTTGTTGAAACCTACACATTAAGGGTGGTGGGGTGGTGGCTCAGTGGTTAAGAAATTGGACTTCAAACCGAAAGGTCTACTGTTCGATCCACATCGGAGGCAACTGTGTTGTGTCCCTGGTCAAGGCACTAAATCCCGATTGCACACGTGGGGGCACGTTGGCATGGAGTACTAAGACGTACGACACGTCGAGTGTGCACTTGTCTTTCAGCAACGCTAACAAATAATAATAATATAGTTTATAGCCGTGAATCCACCTGGGTGCTCTCAGACTTTACACTCATAAATAAACAAATGTGTTGTGTAAGCTGTCGATTAGTTATATACAGGAGATCGCGTAAAGAGGTGGGTCGTTAGTGACGATTTAAATTTCGTAAGAGATTGAGGTGCCTTCAGGTGATCAGGGAGACGGTTCCATAAAAATGGTGCCGCAACCGAGAAGGCCCGTTTGCCCACTGCCGTGGTATTTCGAAAAGTATGAGTCAAGTTGTTGGACGCACATGACCTTAAAGATCTTGCAGGTGTGTATCTCGTGATAAGAGTTGTCACATAGGATGATTTGCTAACCCTGCCTGCGTGGAGTTGTGGAGTGGACTGGTCGAAACCCACGTGTGAGCAGTGATGTCCACACATGCGTTACCAAGTAATACAAATCATCATCATCAAAATTTTAATTAATGAAGCACCGGGTTGTCCCCGGTGCTTCATTAATTAAATTTTTGATGATTATTCCAAAAAATAGTGTTTGGAATCTAATATTATTCTGGCCATAGAAATATTGCCCACCCGTGGAAAGTGACCAGTCCACGGCGGTCGTACTGCATAAAGCAGCGGTTTTGAGTGAGTTTTAAAAACTAATGATAATGTCGACTTTAATTTGTGTTAACCCTTTACCTAACATGAAAAGCAGACGACACTTGCCAAAAAAATTCTTGAATAACTAATTGTTTTCATTTTTTGTCTCAAAAACATAGGTTATGACCCCCCGTTGGAACGAGCTCGACGAGCTCGTTCCAATGAGGGGTCATAACCTATGTTTTTGAGACAACAAATGAAAATATTTTGAAAATTAATTGGCGAATTTTGAGAATAGCGCTGGCCGGTTTTGGCCGTTACGTTGGGTAAAGGGTTAAATAGACGGTACATTATTACTCCGCAGGGATGGGTATAATTTTTATCATGACGTCGAATCCCTTGACCTCTGATGATGGAAATTCTCTTTCCGGTTCGGTTTTCATCTTCTGGTGCGTGGCTGTGTTCTGTGGATATAGGTTTTACAAGAAAATAAAAAAAAAAAACAACAGCAAACTGTTTGGAAAAAAAAACTGTTTTCAAAGTTTAGATCAAAGTTATCAGTGTTATTACGCAATATATGTGTGATTTCTATGTTTTGGGTACCACGCGAAATGTTTAAAATAAATTTTGTTCAAGTTGTACACATCTGGGTTGTTCCATTTACAACAATAGGTAATCATATGTTTTAACTTCATCTAATCCCTATTTAACTGTCTGGCAAATGGGGTGTATGGCAACTGGGTGTCAGACTAATGGGGGTAAATCGGTTAAGGTGTAATTGAAGTTTCTATTTTTCCGCCGGTTACTTATTTGTATGGCCTGCTGAATGACATGCACCTTTTGTAACTGTTTAAAATTATAGAAGCTCGCAATTGCTACAGCGGATGATCCCGGATGATTTGCTAGCACTTTCTTCATTTTAACTTTGGTGTCAAATTCAATTTTTGCATGTATGGAGTCATTTCTTATGAACATTTGAAAAGGCATCTTTTGTAAATCTCTGCTGCTACACATATTCTGTAGTGGTTATTTTATTTCCTTTGTTAGACATGGACAATCCCCACCCCCCCCCCCCCACCCCCAAAGGAATAAAAGGCATCTAGCGTTTTGCGTACAAAAGTATAAATGGTGGGAGAAAAGACGCCAACATTGAACTAAGGATTTCCCTTCTTCCAAGGCGGGAGAATAGATGCAAAATTACTATAGGATTACCTCATAGACTTCTTGTAACCTATAGGCCCTAAACTTAAGACACTTACAGACACACAAAATTAACGTAGGATTGACAATTGATGACCATCAATGGGCAATCATGGGTTAAAAATTGTGTTAACTTTTACTTAACATAGACCTTCCCATCTTCCAGGGCAGGAGTATAGACGCAAAATTACTACAGGATTTACCATAGACTTCTTCTAACTGACAGGTCCAAAAACCGAGAAACTCATAGAGCCAAGCATTTAACAAAGGATTGCCCATTGATAGGGTTCAGTTTCCCCACAAACACACTAGATGCTCCTTTGGTTATGTTTTCTTTAAAAAAAAGTTTAGGCATATTTGATACAGCTATCAACCAATGATTCAAAACGCAAATCATCTGGCTGCTTTTGAACTATTCAACTGCTGTGTATTTATCCGAAGCAGCAACTCCTACCCCACATCCCATAATTTCCTACACTTACACAAATGGCGGAAATAGTTTTCCAACAAGAATTCAACGCCGCAGTATAAGTGTTACAGTTCAGTAGTTTACTCAGTTATCATAGGCGTCAGTCTGGATAATTTGCCGTGAGTTAAGATGCTACTGTGGAACCGATTCTCCATATTTCCAACAGGGAAGATGTAGAGGTTACCAGCTCGAACGTTTTCTATTCATAACGGAGCGTATAGTAAGTAGACCGTGGGTCACATGTTGAAAATGTATCGTTGGAAATTTATATTTTTATCTGCCGGTCACTTGTGAAATAATTATGGTAACAACCCCAAAAACATACATTACGGCTGCCGTGGACTGGTCACTTTCCACCGGTAGCCAATATTTCCACGGACGCAATGGTTTCAAATTCCAAACACTAATAAAAGGAATAACCATCCGAAATTAAATTAATGACGCACCGGGTAAAACCAATTGCTTTATTACTTAATACAATGATGATAGTGATTTGTGTCACTTGGTAACTGATGCGTGGACATTAATACCCACGCGTGGATTACGATCAGACCTACGTGGCTGTACTGCAAATATTATTTTTATTATGTACCTTGCATATTCTAAAAAACTCTTTACGTTTTAATCCCAAATTAATGAAAAGTAATTGCGTCAAAAGCGACACTCAGTTCGGTTTAAAAGCCATCAGCGGACAGCCAACGAACCGCTTTCAGCCTTGAAATTTATCGTCCGCGAACCCATATAGTTCCCTCAGGTTCTCACTGACAGCAGCATGGAAACATTAAGGATATTAATTTAATAAAATAACAAACCATAACTTTTCGCCCTGAAATAGTAAACATCTCTCACTTTAAGAACATTTTAGCAAGTTTATTACACACCAATTTAAAATTAAGGTTTGTTCACGGCATTCTAGGATGTGTAATAAAAATAAACTTTTATTGCACAGGTGTGGGATACATATTTTGGCACTTTTTTAATGTAAGAATGGAACCAGTCATATTTCTGGGGATACAGGACATGGGCCCGTTTCGATGCGATGGGTCAATTATTTTGATGTTGTAAAGTGGATGTTCGCAGTCTATAGTATCTGCGTTTATATTGTTTCTGAAGAAACTCATGTAGTAATGACTGTCCGACCATCAAAAGAACCTTTCTAATTTATTTTCTTAACGTGAACAATACTGACTGACTATTGATTAAATAACCCGATGGGTTAAAGTATGACATGGAAATGACTGACATACAGTTCAAACTAAAGAACAATGTAAACAGAATATGAAAGCGTCTATGAGTGACGTCATTTCGAATGAATGACGTTGCGCGAGCAAGTTTCTAGGTCACCAAATCGAAATACAAAACAAATTGCCTGTCGACATTCACTTGAATTCGTATGGATTCCTGTTAAAGGCTATAACACGAACTTTAATACATTTTGAGCAGGAATAGTGAACAATAGGATAGTTTCTCTTGGACAATAAGGATATAAATTTAATTTACGTGGGATGAATTGACAATGGCTACTGTAATCTTGACTAAAATCTTAACCGGTCTGTCAACCAG
The DNA here is from genome assembly GCA_031216915.1 of Pictodentalium vernedei. Lineage (NCBI taxonomy): Eukaryota > Metazoa > Mollusca > Scaphopoda > Dentaliida > Dentaliidae > Pictodentalium > Pictodentalium vernedei. The sequence goes on from CM062290.1 coordinate 408,105,307, forward strand.
TCGAGTTACAACAGTCGCAGGGAATTTGGAAATCAGATAAACATGTGAGTTTTTTTTATAATTTCTCATTGATGCATTTTCCGAATTTACACCTATTGTTTTTTGTGAATGTGTGGTAATTTTTTTGGTGGGGATCACATCAACCGCTCAGAATTCGCGCTGTAAAATTGAGGCACAAAAAGATGGTGAACTGTATTTCAGATGAACAGTGTTTCATCGATCGAAGTGGTGACACATTACAATTTGCAAGTTGAAACTATGAATGAAAGTTCAATCAGCGTACGAAATAACAATAAGACTGGTCTCCTGCTTGTGAAGAATAATTTGGATTTTTGTCTTATTTTATTTCCTTCACTTCTCAGAAGGATAGGTTAATTCCCACTTAGTATTACTGCAAAAGGCCTGTTTTAGAAATTTGCGAAGGTGTGTAATAAATACAGAACTGCACAAGCGTTTGAATGGGTTAATGTTTATCGCACGAGTTTGGTTGGGCGCAATAATACCACGAGAGGTATTATTGCGCCCAACCAAACTCGTGCGACAAACATTAACCCATTCAAACGCTTGTGCGGTTCTGTCTGTTTATTGCCTGTTCGTTGACATTAATTTCCCGGTAATTCGGCGGTGGTACGTTCAGTGAAAATATAAAGGACGTAATGGAAAGTAATATGTCTACGTTTTCGCAATTTCCTTATATTTTAATGGTAGCACATAATAACTAAAACTATAATCTAAGTTACTCACCTCTTGCACTGCTTTCTCGGACAGCTTGCTTATGTCAATGCGATACAGGCTGTTCAGAGGATCGTGGATCTGGAAATAAAATAACTGGTAGAAATGTACGATGGGAAATACCACAGAATGGTATAAATAACCAGAACTGTATAGACATCTAAAACATCCAGATATTAATCCCTGTCAATTTGTACCATGTTCTATCGTCTATCATTATATCAAAACTGGAACAGCAAATTGATTCGCATCAACTGATCACCCGGGGTTCCAGTGACATAATACTAAAGACATGTAACCAACTAAACTGTCTCTTTCAGGAGTGATTGGTCTAAACTCTGGTGTTTCGACTGACCCTGGATAACAACTTTCTGAAACATACAGTTGTGTAATTATGAAATGGTCTCTTTCGTGATCAGTTCATGGTCCTGTCGCGAAACAATTACTCCGGTGGGTTGAGATATCAGAAAATGGGATAATGACAAGACTTGACAAAGAAAAACGAAAATTCAAGATCTGAGATTCTCTGTCCCTGCATTTCTTTCTTAACAGTTAAGACTTGTCAGTGTTGTGAGGAGAAGAGCGGACAAAGATTTCCGACCGGATCGCGACCTGGTCGCGATCCGGTCGAAAGTCTCTGTCCGGTTCTGCATTCTGTAACCTCCGTACTGTACTTGATGAATTTATTTAATGTATGTTTTTTCTTTTTTAATTTAATTCAGCTTAACTGGAAATGATCCTCGTCCACAAAGCAGTGGTCCCCACTAATCTCCAATGATCACGACTAATCCTCAGTTGTGGTCTATGATAGCCCCAACTATCCATATGCACGTATTTGCTGCATGTGTTGTATATGCATTATGTACCAACACACAAGCACAACCTGGCACTTCATACCCGAAAGAAGAGCTCCTCTCATAGAAGTCCATTGAGGGAATGTGTGATAGATTATTTCATGACCTTCATAGCCTCGTCGGTGGAAACTGAAATTGAGTCCTCACCGGTCCCATTCACCGGTTCTTTCTAATACCTAGATAAGAACGTGAGGGACCAGACATTTGGCCAGAGAGAAGGGGTCACTTCAACACTGGTTGTGGTGGTTGTGGGGCTAGTGTGATTATTTGAACAAGAGGCGTCCACTGACACAGTCAGCAGAATGATATACTGGACAAGGCGGGTGAGAGGATTTTAAGCTGTAAAAGCAATCGAAGACCATGTGACTAGGTATCTCTATTTACTATCTATCCACTACTGTAATGGACAGCTCCTACACAGCTAATTACCCTGTAAAAATTACATTTATAGGGGCTTGCAGAAGGCAGAAACTCAATATATTTATGGTGAAAACCATTTTAGCTATTCTAGTAAAATCGAACACACCTCTTTACCGTATGGCATCAGTACAAAACTGTATTCTACCGAAGATGGAAGTGTTTTAGACACGTGATTTCTGCATTCTTAATCATTGTCGGTCGGGATTTTTTTTTCAATGTTTGGGTTTTTTTTTGTTTTCTGTTTCGATGTATTTCCATTTCGTCGAACATACACGAACATACACGCAAAACTGCCCAGGCACTCGTATTCAATGCACTGGTACCAGGACAATCCCATGTAATCACCGAATCCATGATGACAGCCTCCGGAAAATGCCATGAACAACAGAAACACGTGTAACTATAACAACACGCGTTACGAAAACGCACTGGCATCATGTATCGCTATGGCAATGATATCCCAAGATGCCGATTGTGTGTACTACTGAGATATATTTCGTCGGGGCATTATGGGCTGTGCGTTGTTGGTAGAGTTGTGCGTTGTCATGTTGTATTGGAGTACTTTACTGTACCATACTCTCCCCATGTCTACGGTTATTGTCCATTCCGTGCCTAATCATGTACGAACCGTCTCTGACCCTGAACCTGGAATATCCACCCTCTAGTAAGCACACATTATCCTCACCCATCAGAATTATTTACATCCACCAATCTGTTGCCATTTATTGTACTGAGGCTCAAAAATTCATCCTTCGCGAACTTGTTTGGAAAAAAATGGGCCTACTGGGAACTCAGTTCATGTGTATGAAGTTACTAAGCAACAAATAATCCATTCGCTGAGTTTTAACTCAAGCCTCTCGCGTGCCTCCTATGTAATTTAGGAGAATGTGAATACAGTTTTAGTTTTTTTTTCTTGAGAAGTTAACTAGCTTGTATCTACAATTTATTAAATTGAACAAACAGTTTAAGTAAACTGAATATGCAATGTAGTATCTTGTAATATATTTCAACTAAACTGTAAATACAGAATAATAATAAGTAAAAGTTATTTGGCGTAAAATACGCTGTTTAGTTGCTGGATGTCTTCGACTGATTCGTGAATGTCCAGCGGGTGTTGTATGTCACAAAGCCTATAAACAAAGACAGATGTAAATGACTCTCGTGTGGAAACTCGCAACCTAAGATCGCTTGCGGTTCGATCACTGCCTCTAAACAAATTAGCTGGTTTTCTTTGATTCATCCTACAAAATATCGTTTGTCCAATGTCAAATGTGATTAAACTGTTTCTGTCTCGTCTATCAACTTCTTCAGTGATTAATCGAATCACAAGCTCAACTGAATTTGTCCATCAACAGAGATTATATAATTAACCATGTTGTTAAAGAGTTAACTACTATTCCCCAAGCGCGATTTATTTATTTATTTATTTATTTATTTATTTATTTATTTATTTATTTATTTATTAATTGATTCATTTATTCATTTATTTATTTACTGGTGTTTAAGGTCTCATATTTTTTGCACAATGGATAATGGAGACAGCAACATGGATACAAAATCAAGTGCGGCCGGAATTATTTTAACGTGTTTCGCAGAATAGCAGAAAACATTTGTCTTCACGTTATGTTAAACGTTTGGTTCATTTAATTTGATCCCTATAATTCTGATGACGATAGGAAGATATATAGGGGAAGAGAAAAGCAGCCAAGAAAATTAAAGATGAGAGAATGAAGAAAAAATGTTCGAGATTTCCGCAGCAATCCGTATTGTGACACTGATTCTCAGTCCTTCAGAAATATTGCATCTGCATCAATTACATCTCAATCAAAAAAGCCCGGAAAGTGTTTCGCATATGGATTGAAGGGGGACTGGAGGTCAGCTGTCCCAGTTTACAACATGAGATGAGTAGTTTTAATTTGCATGTTGATACAAGAGGGGGGCCATCCCTATTATTTATACAGTTGTGTTTTCAAGCATGCACGAGAAATGGTTAATTCACCAACAGAATATTGTGGCATACATTTTTTTTTCTTTTTACACAAATTAACCCTTTGAACACTGGTGGTATCTTCCATGCCAGTTAAATGGAAGAAATTGGAAGCATCCATATCCATTATTTTGGGGGGTAATGCAATTAATATTTTCAACGAGCAGCCTTCAGGCTGCACGTTGAAAATATTAATTTTTCTACCACACGCGTTCACTTAGTAGCCATCCTACTTAATGAAGTTATGACGTATCGTGTCCCAGGACCGCTAAAGTGGCCTCTCGTTTTGAAAGAGTTAACGCTGTTTGGGGCCCACATTGCATCGATAAATTTGCTACTGATTATAAAAAGGTCTAATTCAAGGTTTTGTGTCCGGCCACTGAAAACGTCGATGCTTTTACTTACAGCTGGAAAGATGAGAATAACAGGTTAGTTACGCCGTCACGTCTTGTTGTCAAAACAATAAGAAAATAGGAAAAAGATAATGCAATATAGTGTATTGTTGTACCTTCATAGAAATCAGAGCCATATTGGCCAATGTTGTATATTTCATCTGCTGTTTTGGCGAATTTTGATAAGGAGGTTCTTGGTCTTCCTCAACACAATTTGATTAAAATTGAATTAAAGGTAGGAGTCGAAACTGTATTTAAAATGAATGCACTCAAAATTAGATTTTGATACATTCTGATGTTGATCAGGTTCCAAGTAAGTGTTCGCAGTTGAGATGATAAAGGGGTATTTGTTATCACCTATTATTTTTTTCTAGGTTTGAAAATGCAATCATTTTTAAACAGCAGTTTAGAGGCTATTGGTGGAACGGATAGCCAGGAGGTTTCACAAAGCTAGCAAAGAAAATGGAAGCTTATATGATTGATTCGAAAAGTGAATCCATTGTGAAAACGTACTATCAAGCTTTCAAAAGTTGGGAACACTTTATTTGTTCAAAAGGATTCAGTGTTCTGCAAGCGAATAGGACAGAAGCCCTGTGTTAATTATGTGAACGTTTCAGTGTCTGCCATAAAATGGGGTCATGTACTGAATATCCCACCTGATCCTAAGAACAATTCTTATGTATCTAATGTCAAACAAACTGAGAAACGCACTCTGTCCAAACCTGTAAATAGGAAGGATGTTGTTACTTTTGATATGCTGATCGCATCGAGATTTAACTGTGCTTCTGATAGCATTCGCATGTTTCCTCAGATATGATGAATTAGTGTCTTGGCATCGCAATTATATCACTGTCAAATAGGAATTTTACGATTTTGTATATCCGAAAACGTAAATGCGATCAGAGCAATGAGATTCTTATTTGTAAGGGAGCAACGTTGGCATGTCCACTTCATATGTTTAAGAGTTACATAGCTGCAGCTCAAATTAATATTGATGGTACTGTTTTAATTTTATTTAGAGAAGTTGTTAGAACGCGAGACTTGGTTAAAATGATATACAAGAACAAAGCTTTTCAGTTATACTACGTTCAGAGAGGGATTGGCGAGTAAATTGAAACAGGGGGGGGGGGGAGGGGTGGGGATTTAGATCTCGGATTACATTCATTGCGTTCAAGTGGAGTAACTGCAGCGGCTAATACTGACATAAATGAGCGTTGCTAGAAACGTGATGGTAGATGGCGTTCTGACAGCAGTAAAGGAAGATATGTTGTTGATTCATTGCATAAAATAGTGTCTGTGGCTCAGAAACTCGGCTTGTAAACAAATTAACCCCTTTAAATTAATCATGAATTCTAGGTTCTTCAAAGATTTACATTTTTTATATATATTTTTTACATATGGTATTCCCATCATCGTGGCCCGTTCTTTGATTGTTTCTAGCCGCTCGGTCGGCTAGATGGCTAGCATTTAACAGTTATGCATATTTATACTACGATTACATTTTGTACTATATATGAAAAGCCTATGACATAAGTTTTAGCTTTCCACACCAACCTTGCTGAACCCGCCAGCAATGGGATTTCATTAGTTAAATATTATACCTACAGTAGAACTGCACCCAAGTTGAATCTTTGGTGGCGTCGACCTGAATGCAAACTTGCCTAAATTTACCACACGTCGCCTCGCGAAGAGTGAAATGAAACCGGCAATTATTTATTACGTTTTTAAATGGGTATACCTCATAAGATGTCAAGAATTAACAAACATGCATTGTCCCATGTTAATAAAGCACCCATAACTCGAAAAAGTATGTTATTAAAGCGAAAACGGATCCGTTTCTTTTTCCATTTCGTTTCGGCGATCTTGATAATCTGACGGTCATGGTATAAATAAAATATACCCATTGTAGCTTGGTGTACCAAATGTTCACCACTCGTGGTGAGGTTGTGTTAACCGCGCGCCAAAGGCTCGCGGTTAACACCACTTCACCACTCGTGGTGAACATTTGGTACACCAAGCTACAATGGGTATATGCTATATGTACCATACGTAAGACTATTATTTTTCCGCGTTTCGTGGAATAGCGGAAAACATTTATCTTCACGTTATGTTAAACGTTTGGTTCATTGAGTTTTGTCCTGTGGATCAATGAGAAAAATCGGGAATTGTTTAGAGCTGAAACATTTAACTGGTTATCCGGTTAAGCATCGGTTATTGGAACAACCGGTTTTGAAGCTCATAACCGGTTAACCATTCTTATCACATGCAAATATACATGCAGTGCAAATGTTTCTAAAAACATGATGGTAAAGCATTTTATGGCAAATAGATGTTTAACCCCTTTCCCAACAGAGCGGCCAAAATAACCAGAAAGTAACCTCAAATAACCATCCCAAGGCCTATGGTTACTTTTTACTACCTTAGTAAGACCATACATTTGACACAAATATAGATATCATTAGAACCGGCTCGCCGAGCCGGTTCTAATGATATCAATGTTTGTATAGTTTCATTGGAAATTACTTAGAAGTTTTGGTAAAAAATAGCAATTTTATAATTGAAATACCTTACATATCCGATTAACCAGTTAACCGTGGTTATACCATATGATTAACCGGTTATGAAAATATCATAACCGTTTCAGCCTTAGAATTGTTAGCCAATTAGAAAATTAGAAAACAATAAATTTAAAATCATGTTTATTGGAAGAGCCAATAGTTTTTCAGATTCGGTACATGTGATAGTTTGAAGAAGGCAGTAAAATTAGTCATTTTCAATTCTAGCCTTCGGCATTGCTTACACCAGTCCACTTTGAGTTCATGATTTTATCCGAGAATTTGTTTTCAAGTTCTAGATGAAAAGGTTTCTTTTTACTTTGTTTTCAAGTTATATGTCCAGTAACTTCCCTGTGGCGTACTTCACAGGTGCTAATGTACACGGGTTTCTAGAGTTTTTCCTTTGAAATAATAAAGGTATTTTATCTCTAGTTTTTAACGGGCGGCGTTTTATGTCAAGGATGGGCATACAGGCATCTCAGTACTGTATATTACAAGTGTTTATGAGCAAAGTTTCATTTTGAATACTAAACGAATTTTGTGTAATTAACGCCTTTCGGACTGTTTAAGCTGCTCGGTAGGCTAGATGGCTAACAGTTAGTAAGTATTCATATGTGGCATAGTTAAGACATATTTTACTCATGTTGCTCTGTTTAGAGGATTTCCACCCCATGCATTGTGACCTTGTCTCATTTTACCAGTAAACCCCAGCTTGTTTAACACGGGGAAGTTTACGTTACTAATATCACCACAATGGGCCCTTCAGAGACCTCATCGCAATCCGATCGTGACGCAATAAGGTCACCGAGTCGAAATTTGGTCAGTATAATCCTGCGAATTCAAGAAAGACAAATAAAACTAACTGAGATTCTATGTGTTGTGAATTGTTTTTCGACAGGAAAGTTTTACAGTGATTCGTGGAAGAAAGCAAACATATAAATTCGATCAGATCGAAATTATCTGGTCGCATTTGTAATCACACCACTGTGATTCAGCATTAAATACAGATCACTGGCTTGTACTGTAGAACAACTTTAATAATAATAATAATATTAATAATAATAATAATAATAATAATAATAATAATAATAATAATAATAATAATAATAATATTAATAATTGTTGCCCCCACAACATAGTTTATGTTCCTGAATTCATTCAAAAGGGCTCGAAAGAGCTCGTTCCAGTCAGATGTCAAAACTTATGTTTGTGAGGCAAACAATTAAAAAATAATAAATTTTAATGATATTTCTTTCTGTAAAGCGCCAGCCTGATTGATTAACCTTTCGCTGCGACGCTCACTTTATCCATATATGGAGGATTTCGATCTGCTCCTGCATGCGAGGAAGTTTAATAAAAGTCATGACATGTTTGGAACTCTATAATCTGATTAATTGTTGGAAAGGGCTCTCTGGGCCATTTCCAACAATTAATCAGATTGTAGATTCTGCGCAAACCAGAACGTACAGATAGTCATCATAAAATATGTAACAATAGTCGCTTTCGGCAGCGAAAGTGTTAAGGTTAACACAGGGTTCAAATACCGATTGATTCTCTCGTTTTAAGTATGTGCCTCTTCAAATAGATTTCGTTCAATTGAAACAGAAAAAAACGTTCCTTAATGTTAGGTTGAAACTGAAAAAAACGTATTAAATAGTGACTCTCCTCAGAGGATAACAAAATGCTAGAAAAAGCTGAGGGCTGCATAGCATTGGTAAAAAAAAAATATTAAAGAGTGTGTTGGCTTCAAGAAATACCTTATCGAGAAGCTAAACTCCAACGATTGTGGTCGTATGTGCATGTATCTCAAGTTAAGCTGTTTAAAAGTAATGGCCCGAGCAGGATTGCAATGGTTTCAAAGTTTTGCCCCGAATTTATCAATTCCGGTATTAAAATTGGACGATTCCGTTGAGCCAGTGTTAATAGTGCTGTGTGTCGTATAGGTCCAACGCAAGATCATTTAAACAAATCTGCATCGAAACGTGTAGTTGCGTTTGCCAAGATCGATATTCCATTCATATGTCAAAACAATTAAATGGGTTTTTGTTTTACAACCATTCCCACGTGACCTTTATGCAGGAATCCGGGGTATGTTATGACAAACAGGGGTTGTTTGAAATTTCTAATGCACTCCGGTAAGTAAATATTGAACAGCGCCTTTTGCTCAAAGTGAGATGTAAATTGCACAAACCCTTTTAATTTCAACTTTCCCCAAGGGTGTTTTTTTTATCAGAATCGAAAGTCATTAAAGCTTAACAGCAAAATGTTTGAAGTCATTTGTCAGTACTGATGTTCAATTGATGAAACGGTTTAACCGCATTCATGTTACCATTTTCGAGATTATATTCCTTTCCCAACGATTGGACCACAACTTGTTTCATTCCGGATATCTTCAAACAACATGTTTTCGTCTATCGTTGAATTTCTGGACATCGATAACCAAGCAAATAAAAGAGGACATTTTTGGTTCATTTTGACGGAATGAAACATCTTGCACCACACAGGGTCAAAAAACCATTTTAAATACATCCATTGTCGTGGTAAAAGGTACACGACCATCACAAAACAGTAAAAAAAATAGACAGATACGGTCAAATCGCTAACGTACAGTTTTGTGTTGTAATAATATATAACATTGTTTATAACCAAAATCAGATGACGGTAATAAATAATGAAATTACATTTCTTAATCATCTGCATCGTGATATCAAAACATATAAAAATCAATCTGTATTTTTTCCATAATCCAACTAGGAATTTAACCAATTTAATCTTGTTTGACAGAGCTCATGGAGCTCTGTCAAACAATATATAATTGATTAAATCATATTTGCATTGTAGGAAAAACCTGTTGTTTGAAATGTTTGGTATTTTACAGCAGTGTGCGGAGGATGAAAGAACGAAGATATTAAGTTCATGGAATAAAATATTGATCTCATATGAAGTGCGAGATGGCAAAACTGGAAACTATAAACTCACTGATGTTTGTAATTTTATCTAACACGAATGGCATAATAATTAAAATGGCGAACCGTTTGTTGAATAACTGAACCATTCATTTCTTACTTCACAAAAATAAGTTAGGACCCTACGTAAGAAAGAGCTCAATGAATCTGGGACCACATTTTATATTTTATTCATTTAATTTTTGATTGTTTTATTTATTTATTTATTTATTTATTTACACCACACAAACATCTAAGTCTATATCGTCGCGAAAAATTGTGTTTGTGCTAAACAGGTGATTAGCTTTTATAACCAAAAACAATTGTTTAAAATTAGGAAATAATTACATTTAAGATAGATAAGAAGTGATGACAGTAATTAGTAATTATTTACTAAAGGCAATGTAAATCGTCCATTTGTTTGGTTAGATTTGAAAATTAAATCTAGTTTAACAGAATAAACACAATTTGAAATTATTAAAAATGTTGATTTCCGGGAGAAACGACGGATTTTTAGGAGAGGTGTTATTACAAAATAGATATCTAAGAGAAACTACAGGAGCGGGGGTCTCAGTGGTTACGACATTGTACTTCAATCCGAATGGTCCACGGATCGATCACCACCAGGGCCAACTGAGTTGTGTCCTGGGGAAGGACACTTCTTCTCCCCGATTACTCACGTGGGTGAACTGTGGCGCTGTGCACTTCCATGGGGCACTTGTCTTCAGCCAATTCTAACCCTGCTTGTGTGAAACCCTGCTTGTATGAAGTTAATATCTTGGGGAGTCTGACTGTTGCAGGCCGTTGCTCCGTGGTTCTCTCCGGGTACTCCGGCTTCCTCCATCCGTAAGACTGCCCAACACGAGTTGACCCTAGTTGTCGAAAGTGTCGTTATACCCTCCACAACTGAATAGATAAGAGATACTACATTGCAATGTTGTCATCTGACATAAAAATTAAATGATTAAAACCGTTGTTTATCCAATAGAATGTCATTCACTGTTGGCATGTGCTGGCACACTGAGTTTGTACACTGTAAGTGTTGAAAGTCATATCCAGGGGGTGCACTCACGGGAGATATAACGCCAGTATTTTTTCTCAGTGAGTTTTACTCGGGGATGGGCCTCTTCTGGTGTGGGCTCAGGCTAATATTATTGATGGGCCCATCTACGATAAGGTCATCAAAATCATGAAGTACAGTCCATCAACATGCTGCTTGTAACAAGGTACTGCGTCTTGTTTGATATAATTTTCTGTCTCTATGTTTTCTTTTCGTTCTCTGGCTCCGTTGTTCAATCTTTTGTCTCTTCTCTGACATTAGTTTTAATCTTGGTTTTGGCTTTGATTTGTTTTGCTCATTTTTCTGTTCTGATGTATATGCATCTTATTTTATCTCTTAATTTTGTTTAGGTTGTGAATTATGCTTAACATCTTCTTTCGTTTTAATTTTGTTTTCATCAACTTTTGCATTGGATTCTTCTTTTCTCTTCACAATTTGAGAAGATAATGCTTTCTCCCATGCCTCCGACTGATTCGGTTGAGGGTGAATTTTGGGGTTGACAACATCTAGCCTAGACAGTCAACCCACTTGTCTAATTCTGTAAGGAATTTGACGATGTTTTGCCTCGACCCAGTCTAGCTGTTCAATAGTCTATCGTCTACATGTCGATTCATTCGTCGATTCATTCGTCTATAATATTTCAGTTGGTCGTAAAATCTACCGTGCAGATTCATTTTATTTGACTCAACGCAAGAAATGTTTCTCAGTCGGGACGTGATTTGGCCGACGTTTTTGAAGACATTACTAATGGAAATGAAGATCCACCACTGCCGTGGTCTTATGATTACATCGCGCAGTACCACAAATTGTGTTAATTTCTTAATGTTTTAACGGTGAATTAAATACTTTTTGATTGCAATATTTATATCTGGAGCACGAAATAATATATGTATATATCTGTCAGTGAAGTAATATCACACTACAGCAACAGTAGTCTGCGTGTAAATTCCACGAAAACAGGGGGAAACAAACATCTCATAACAGTGTCTAATTCCCCGCAGGTTAGCTCGGTTTAGTATTGTATTGATGTTGTTCAGGTTTTCCCTTTTCGAGGCTTGTGATGGCATGTTACCGATATTCATGGCTGGTAAGGGGGTAGCAGTTGACCATACCTCTGGGAAACTGATATTGTTCTCACATTTATCAGGCTTTCCCAAACCCAGTTTGGGAAAGTCTCTTGTTATTCTTATTTTTCAAAATTTTTCTTCTCTATTTTTTTTTCTTTTTCCTCCTTGACGTTTGTCTGTTGAACTGCTAAAAAAAAGCTGTACGATTTTGACTAAATTCAGCATACTTATGTAATGTCATAAAATCTAGTGAAATGCGGTATCGGCATGTCTGTGAAAACGCGTATTTTCAAAATATTCTGCCAAAACCTTCAAAATTTCACAATTTTTCAAATGTCTCAAAATTGTATACAGTTATTTCGCTCAAATTTTCCACATGTTTAGAGCATAATATGATACACCAGGAACATCACTCAAATCTTTCAACTTTAACCCCCATATATTGTCTCACCACTTTTTCTATGAGAAGATAGGGCATTCATCTAAGAACAATTTTGCTGTTATATGTTTTATTCCAAGTTTTAACCCTCATCCAGTTGTCGGGCCTTGAATTGGAGAACCCTCAACTTGTACATGTTCATTCAAATACCAAGATTCAAGATTAGTCCATGTCTCTTTTCAGACACTCAGTCTGTGATTGGTGTTCATACATTAAGAGCATAATATGATACACTAACATCACCACACAAATATTTTAAAATGAACCCCTATTGGCCACAAATGATAGGAATATAGTTTTTTATCTTCGAGATTGACTAACTTCAAGCGCTAATTTCTCTGATTGCAATGTTGTTGTAACAATTATTTTTGTATGCATAGATGCAACAATGCTAGCAGAAGAAAGTTACTGTTTAGTTTTTAATCTCATCTTTAACCCTCAAGCACAATGAGGGAAAGATTTTCATTCGTAAATGCTAAAATTAGCTAACTTCGGTTACATTTTCCTGACATTTTGGACAGGGTTAATTTTAGATACTTTGTTTTGCTATAGGTAGAGATTCTTAATGAACAAATCCGCTGCTGTAAGTTATGCTTTGGGGCTTAACCCAAAACATGCTTTGACCACGTAAAGAATAGTATTGTTTGACAAAAATTGATTTTCAGTGAATTTTGCAAACATCTGTACTCATTTCCTCTAATAGCAAGGTTGTTGTAGCAATTATTTTGGTATGGATAGATTTAACAATGATTGCCGAAGAAAGTTACTGTTTACTTTTTAATCTCAAGATTTAACCCCCAAGCGCAATGAGAGTGAGAATAAGAATACCGTTATAGAATGCAAAAAATAGCCAACTTTGGATGCTTTTTGTCTATCATTTTGGAAATGGATAATTACAAGCACTTTGCTTTGCTATATGTAGTCTACATTTTCACCTTGGAAAGTTGGGAAAGCCCGTAATTTGTCCAACAAATTACAATTCTCTAGTTTTCTGAATGGGATTTCCAGTCCCCAAACAGTGCAGTCGCTCAGTGATGGAGACGGGCGATCGTGACAGTTTACACATTTAACCATTTACCTATCACGAAAGGCAGACGACACTTGCAAACAAAATACTTCAATAACTAAATATTTCCATTTTTGTGTCAAAAACATAGCTCACTGGAACGAGCTTAGGCGTCATCAGCAATGTTTTCGATACAAAAAAAATGAAAAAAAGAAAATGAATTGATTTTTTTGTTAACCCTTTACCTAACATGAAAAGCAGACGACACTTGCAAAAAAATTCTTGAATAACTAATTTTTTTCATTTTTTGTCTCAAAAACATAGGTTATGACCCCTCGTTGGAACGAGCTCGACGAGCTCGTTCCAACGAGGGGTCATAACCTATGTTTTTGAGACAAAAAATGAAAATATTTTGAAAATTAATTGGCGATTTTTGAGAAAAGCGCTGGCCGGTTTTGGCCGTTACGTTAGGTAAAGGGTTAATAGCGCTGACCGATTTAGCGTTGGGTAAAGAGTTAATAGCATCAGATGTGCATGGACGTTCTTTAGGTTTTTACTGCACTTGTGGCAAGTTGTTTGACAACGGCATTATTCCTTACTGTGACCCCCGCCCCCATCACTTTTTTCCGAGATAGGCCGAATAGCCGTTAGTTCAAGGTGACTGTATCCTGCTCATAGTAGTTGTGGAAGCCTCGAACGATAGTGATATGAATGGGAACATGTATCTGACTGGTGTAGTGACTGGTACTGATTACCAATGTGATACCACTGGTCAGCAATAATGAAGGGAACTCCAGTTCAGGTCAGATGGCGGTAGCCAAAAGTACTCTGGCACAGGCCAGTTGTCGTGGTAGAAAATAGTGTGAGCTGACCGCAAGAAAGCCTAGAGGCCATGGGCCAAACGGATGCTAGGAACTATAACTATCCTCAAATAGATATCCCACACAAGTTATCCTCCAAAGGTATACTCCAGTACTACCTCACAAATATGTAATAATACAGGGCCGTATGACTAATTTATTGAAGGACCTTCCCATAAAGTAAAATAGATTCGCCAGTTCATAGAAGATAGTATTGTACAAGAACGGAATCCATTCAGAAACCCATGCCTTGATGTTTAATCCTTTCAAACCACGTGTCCATGGCAAGAATCGAATCACAGTGCAACGGCTTAATTTAGCAAAATTCCAAAATGCCTTATGAGAAAAAAAAATGGAGTTTGTTACCGTGATTAAAAATATCTAGCGTCTCGGTTGGATAGAACCAAGCCGCGATCCACACACAGCAGCCAATGTTGGCATTTGTTTTAGGGGGTGCGATGGTTTGATGCAGCACGATGTTATTGCCTAGTCTAAAGTGACTGCTTGTGTGTGTACAGTAGCTGTTCTGGAGTGGATGTTGTCAAAGTGTGCGCAAGTGTAGAGTGATTTTGCTATACGATTTTATGAGTCGACCGGGGCAAGCCAAGCCACTGGCAGCACCCGGCTGTCACGCTGGCAGCTGTTTTGTTGGTTTTGTTTTTAATTCGAACTAACTCTCAGGCCTTATTTACTATGTGAAAAGCCTATTCTCGGCGTAACATGAAATGCCGTCCGCCTCTTAAATCCACTCTAAATGTTCACTGTCTGCCTTCCAGATAAGATATCAGTCACATCACACCTTTTAAATTCCATTATTGAGACATGCGCGATGTTTGAATATCATCCTTGTCGTGCGACAAACCAACAATTATTTGCAATGTAATGTTCTTTTACACAGTTTGCTCTCCAAAGTGAGCTGAAACGTAACGGTGATTAGTGAAACTGGGAGAGTTTGAATGCAACTGAACCCTTTGAACCATGGTGGTATCTTCCACGTCAGTTCAGTAGACGGAATTGGAAGGGTCCATATTTATTAACTGGGGTAGACGAATTAATATTTTCAACGTGCAGCCTTTGGGCTGCATGTTGAAAATATTGATTGGTTTACCCCCAATTTTAAATTAGCAGCCGTCCAACTTAATGAAAGTATGGCGTATCATGTTCTTGGGCGTGAAAAGATGCCTCTCTGTTTTCATTGGGTTAAAACATACAACTTCAATCTATTATTCCTCTTTCACAGCCTGCAAACTAGGCAAAGCAAAAGGCCCAGCATTGAAGATTCCTTTTGATAGAAGCCCACCCCAAAACACTGGATAAACTCTTTGTCCCCAGTATCCTTGACAATACCGACTATGGATCATACCTTTATAGTAACTTCTATTGGTTGTGTCCTTTGACGGGCTTGTATGAACAATACGCACGTTTCAAGTGATAAACGCACACAGACAAAAGTGAAGAAAAATGGTTGGGATTAAGATTATATTGAATGCCAGCCAACAGGAAACAAGAGAAACCCAGTGTTAGATACACTATTCTAATGCATTATAATCATTTTAGCTTATCATGCACTGACAATGCACAGTTAAAATACAATTATCGACACTGCAGCGTACCATTCGAAGCCATGAAAACCGCAACACATTTGATTGACAGTAACGTTATTGATTCACTCTGTTGGGCAAAGCGATTCTCAACGAAAGTGTAAGTTAGGTACATGGTTCTGATGCAGAGGCATCACGATCTTTACAAAAGTGGGTAGGGAATTGCCACTGGGTCATGACTGGGTTGCGATCAGTGGCCAATACTATTAATTTTATACAATTGTATTTTCTAGAATAGTATTTTCTAGATATGCTTTTAAATGCGTTAAAATAAACCATTAGCGTTTTCAAAGATCTGGCAATTTGCCAAATCTTTTAAAATGCTAATTATTCATTTTAGTCAATTGTTATTAATCATTAGAAAATACAATTCTGGAAAATACAATTGTAAAGGTTTTATAGTATTGGCCCCAGGTGGTAATTTTCTCTTCGTTTCCTGTTCACCCCAGAATAGAAGCTCATCTGTCGATAAACATCGAAAACATTACTTTGGAGACGCTATGTTAGATTTTTTTTTTCATTTCGAACAGTCTTGATTTAAAAAAAAAAAAATCCATCCACTGGTATAAATATGTAGCGCGATGAGATCACGAAACGATTGTGAATTACGTCGCGTTTGCGATCGCGGTATTGTAACTGTTTTTAACTGGTAGAGTGCTAAATTATATTTAGTTATCAAAATTTGTTTACAAATCTTCGCCTAGTTACAATTTATGGGAATGTGCCCGCAGGCGCCCCCCCCCCCCCTCCCCACCCATCTGCTCCTCCTCCTGCAGGCACTCACCCACAAATTGTAACAAGGAAAATCCATGCAGATTAAATTGAAGAGGTTGAAGCCTCTGAGTTTCAGCACGTATAATTTAGAGTAATGCCTAAATTTTTCTAGTTATGTTAAATGCGTTAAAATAAACCATTAGCGTTTTCAAAGATCTGGCAATTTGCCAAATCTTTTAAAATGCTAATTATTCATTTTAGTCAATTATTATTAATAATTAGAAAATACAATTCTGGAAAATACAATTGTAAAGGTTTTATAGTATTGGCCCCAGGTGGTAATTTTCTCTTCGTTTCCTGTTCACCCAAGAATAGAAGCTCGTCTGTCGATAAAAATCGAAAACATTCCTTTGGAGACGCTGTGTTAGATTTTTTTTCATTTCGAACAGTCTTGATTTAACCCTTTACCTAACATGAAAAGCAGACGACACTTGCAAAAAAAATTCTTGAATAACTAATTTTTTTCATTTTTTGTCTCAAAAACATAGGTTATGACCCCTCGTTGGAACGAGCTCGTCGAGCTCGTTCCAACGAGGGGTCATAACCTATGTTTTTGAGACAAAAAATAAAAAAATAATGAAAATTAATTGGCGATTTTTGAGAATAGCGCTGGCCGGTTTTGGCCGTTACGTTGGGTAAAGGGTTAAAAATAATCCATCCACTGGTATAAATATGTAGCGCGATGAGATCACGAAACGATTGTGAATTACGTCGCGTTTGCGATCGCGATATTGTAACTGTTTTTAACTGGTAGAGTGCTAAATTATTTTTAGTTATCAAAATTTGTTTACAAATCTTCGCCTAGTTACAATTCATGGGAGTGTGCCTTCAGGCACCCCCCCCCCCACCCATCTGCTCCTCCGCCTGCAGGCACTCACCCACAAATTGTAACAAGGAAACTCCATGCAGATTAAATTGAATAGACTGAAGCCTCTGAGTTGCAGCACGTATAATTTAGAGTAATGCCTAAATTTGGGCTTCCACCACTCAACCAGTTTACATGGAAGGCTTTGAAATGCGTTCTGATAAACTAGTGGACGTATTGATCATGGGGCACATGGTATGTACCCTTCAACCTTTTTTTCCACAACTATTTGAATAACAGACAGAGTGAGAGAGGCCGAGAGAGAGAGAGAGAGAGAGAGAGAGAGAGAGAGGGAGAGAGAGAGAGAGAGAGATTTTGAGTTCAGGGTAACATTATTTTGACTATCATTTCAATATTATTGAGCATTATCGGAATGGAGGATTCATAGACTCGTGATGAAAAAATTATCAATGAAAATGGTGGCTTTCAAAGCATCACTTCAAGGTGAATGCGAGTCAATTTATCACTGGAAATGATAAATTTGTTCTGAAAACGTATCATTAAAAGAAAATCGAATGTTTTTGAGTGGATACCGATCATTTCCAGCAATAATTCAAACCTTATTCACCTTGAATTGATGCACGAAACCCGCCGGCTGAATCAGATCGCAGGCGCTACTAGTTCCGAGTAGCGATCAAATCACTTCAGCGTATCAATGCGTATCAGCTGGTTACCTCCATGCATCAATTCAAGGTTGTAACGAGTGGAATTATCGCTAGGAATTATTAGATTCTTATAAAATGCGTATAATAAAAAAAGAAAATCTAGTGTGTTTGAGTGGTTATTTTCGCGAGCGCGAGCGGAAAATATAAACGTTTGTCTCGGTCACTCACGAGATAAATTTCGGTATCCACTCGAAAACATTAGATATCCTCCATATATCAGAGTGTGGGTACCTTGTTTGCTCGTGACCCCTCCTCCCCACAATGCCCCCTTCGTCCCTGAATAAACGTTAGGCTGGTTTACGACAGAATAAACTCCAACAGTGTTATTTCTCAACTATTTATACCCCCGATTTATCATGGATATATACTGATCATCATGTCCGTTCGTCCACATGTGTGTCCCTTCGTCCATCTCGAACTTTTAGCCGCAGTCAGACTCGAACTTTCCGTTGGATACTTTTAATATTTTGAATCATCCATAATCGTGATACCGACTTCTCATATCGTTACGCAATGGCGGTGCACCATATTTGTCAAGAGTTATTGACCTTTTTCACTTAGATTATGTGACAAGTCCAAACATTTATCCCCAACTAGTTTTACACATTCCAGCGAATATTTTGATATTTTGTCTGTTGAATAAATATGATATGAACTTGCTCATATCCTTGCGCCACGTTGCAGCAAATTAGTTTTCAAGTGTCACAGCCCTTTTTCACCAAAAATTGAACATGTCCACTTCGAAATGTTTTGTTTGTTTTTCATATTTTTTTATTCAGATATCCAATGTTTGTAAACAGAAAAGAACAGAATTGTATACATGATTTCTCATACATGTGGCACAATCACAAAGAATATTGATACTGGTACACCTGAGAAGTGCAAGTGGTTTATACGTGTCAAAGTTATACATGTATGTACTTTTCTGATAGCTATGCAAAAACGAGCTGCACTCAAAGCTAAAATTATAATTCTGTACTAAAGAACGGTACCAGAAATGCGTACTAGATATGACTATCAATTAGCTGGGGTGTAATGTACTCTAAATATTGGGGAGGGGGTATATGAGCTGCATTTATGAAAAGACAGACATCAACGAAGTTATGAATGGTTTGAGCTTATGTAAAGTTGCCCCTACGAAGGTGTTTCAGAAGAAACTATTCTTACAAAATCTCGTACGTAAGATGACCCTGACTTTCGAACGTGTTATTCAACCCCAATAGAGTAAATAAATAAAACAAATCTAACAGAACTTTAAAGAAGAAGCTTCCGCTACCCTCCAGACCCCGGATCAATTGCTAGACCGTTTGTCCAAAAGCTGAAAGGCTGCGATGTGTTGTTGGAGTTATTTCCTTCATTCATTAAAATGGTATGTAGTAAGCAGCGTAAATCACTCCACTACGTATAATTTAGGTTGTGCACGTTCCGTTATTTGGCACAGCTCAAACACTTGTCCAGGTTCCATATTTCCTTCAGTTCATTTGACCTTTTTAATAGAATTCTAATACGTGGACATCAGTTCAAGGTTTCTGTGGTATTTAAGCTGTTCGGTGAAGCCTGCATAAGATGGCTGACACTTTCCCACATTGCATAAGTTGGTGTATTTTTTTGTAGAAAACCATGTAGAAATATGTTGCGTTGACTAGCTTGGGCGAATCGTTACTATAACCTAAAATCAGATATTCTTCTGTTAATAGGAATTGTATTTGACATTTTTCTCTCGGTTGTTCCAAAAAGTTCAACAGAATTGTTTTTGCAGAAGAGTATTCAAAAAACAAATGTGTTATCGTTCCTTTGTATTATTGTAAAATGTGCATAGTTCCGTTTCATAAGACACTGAGAATGACTATTACGTGTATTGACGATTTTAAAGTTTACGACGTGCAACCAGGACAGTAGGGACTGTCACAATGGACATCACTGGAATATGACGAAATGAATGTGGAGGTTAATTGTAATAACTGATAGCATATTTTGACAATTTTGCAATCATCAACAACCATCAATCATACATGCAGCCATCAGCTTGCCGTCCGTTTAGAATAATATTGTACCACTAGGTTGCTTGGAAATTTGCCTCTTGCACATGTTCACCTTAAAGTTAATAATTAGTAAAGTTTCTGTTTTTGACGGGCCAATGGTCTTTAACCCTTTGAACACTGATGGTATCTTCCATGCCAGTTATATGGCAGAAATTGGTAGAGTCCATATCCATTATTTGGCGGTACAGCAATTAATATTTTCAACGTGCAGACTTCAGGCGTTGGAAATATTAATTGTTCTACCACACACGTTCACTCAGTAGCCATCCTACTTAATTAATTATGACATATCGTGATCCTGGACCGGAAAAGTGGCTTCTCACGTTGAAAGAGTTAACCTAGAGCATTGCCCTTATAGTGTTATACAATATCATGAATCAGCCTTCTGGAGTCTGAGTTTTATTCCGCACACCGCTTCAGACAGATAACAAACATTCACTAGAAGAGGGTGGGCTTCCATGAATCCAGTGTTGAATGACTAAAGTTTCCAGGCCACTGCAAGATAATAATTTTACAGCAGTCTCATAGGTCTATCAATATGTTCAGTGTTGTCAGCAATGCAAGTCAGAGATATCGTGGCATTAGTGGTAAAATAAGACGATTTTAGGGGATGGTTGCGGGGGATAGACATACATCCATACTCAGAATCGTAACGGCAGTAATACAAGTATTAGCTTACTCGATTAATTAATTGTTCTTGGTATAGATGATAAACATCTTGGCATGTCGACATCAAAAAAGAGAAATGCAACAAAAACAAAAATAGAACTCAATGTGATCTGCATCAGGCCTATAGGTATTTGAAATGGTTATGCTCTTCGAGCGATTATTACGAGATCACTAAAACAGACATACCAGACATCGTGAGCTACAGATGGGACCAAATACCATATAAAGTCCTCCCCCACGTTTTGGCGATTTTCTTTCTTTTTTGTGGTCTGTTGCCAGAGCCACTGCAACCAATACCAACTGATTTAATACTAATCCACAAACTATACCGATTTACTGAAATCCGTCTTAGAACCTACTAACTCAACTCTCATGACCCCTCAGTACGAATACGTCTGGTTTCACAACTAATACTGTATACCCCCGCCGTAGACTGGTCACTTTCCAGGGACGGGCGATATTTCTATGGATTGGATTATATTAGAATCCAAACACTAATTATAGGGATAATCCTCCAAAACAATAATTAAATAATTAAATCATTACATGTAAGTAAAATTCTACCGATGATGATTTTTATTAATCGGTACTATATTAACCCTGCATTATTACAAGTATTTTTTTTAACTGCGGTAAAGCTCTCGTTAAACATGGATTTGTTCATAGGATCATCATGCCGTTATCCCACACCTACATTTTAAAACGCATAATATGTGTTCTTTGTTTTGATTATTAGATAAAACCAAAACATTTTGAGTTTGTAGGTTCGAGTGCGGCGTCCAATACTTTGTCACCCTACGTTCATATTGTAAGAATTCATAATTCAGCATGAGAAAGTAAAACTCTTACCTGCAGCTGATAGAGTAATAATAATTATCCGTTACTGATAGTGTAATAATAATTATCTGTTAGCTGACAGTGGAAAAATAATTATTTCGTTACAAAATCAATTCTATAGAATATAATATTCTATTACAACAGGGGTAATAGGTAAGATTTTTTTTATTGAAAATTAAAAATAAAAATAAACTCCTTGTTAAAATTATTTAATGGTCAACTATTTTGAAATGAAGACGAATGAAGACATTTTTTAACAGAAATATATTAATCGAAAAAGAACGTCCCCACCTTTCTTGCGGTATTAATTACTCCTCCAAGCAAATCACAGTCGGCCTATTTGGGATTCTGTAACAATTGCTAAATGAAATCTTCGAAAGGATAAGGGTATAAATCGACGAATATTCTTATTTATCATATGACTTGTCCTCTTTGTTCACTTTAAAACATTTGATATTTTGTTTTCATATTAATCAGTGGTAAATAAAGCATTCCGTCAATTTCATTGGTCAATTTCAAAACTGGACAATTTGATTGGCTAAACAAAATACATCTGGGTCACATTTGCATAATTTCAGTAGGGAGAATTTACGTTATCTGTCCTATTTAGGGTGGGTTATATTGTATTAATCTTTTACCTACAAGAAAAACGCCATTCATTTTTTTATATTTTCACTTTTTGCTTCCAAAACATAGGTTATGACCCCTCATTAGAACGAGCTCGATGAGCTCGTTCCAATGAGGGGTCATAACCTATGTTTTAGAAGCAAAAAATTAATTTTTTTAGTTATACGAGGATGTTTTTTTCCAAGTGCCGTCTGCAACTCAAGTTAGGTGATGGGTTAAAAAGACATACTAAGTGGCTAATTTGGTCGTGTGTGTGTCATATGATAAACAGGAGAAATTGTGATCGTACCATCAGATGATCACAATTTCACAGCCTCAACATTTGGATGACTTCGATTCCGCGTGTCTTCAACAACAAACATAACATCCCAGGGTGTTATTTTTAATTTGTAGAGAAGAGCGTGCAAGGGAGGCTTCCGTGCACACTTCTCCTCGCAACACTGGAACTGACACCTCGTTATGTTACCTGTGCCACAGAAACGACGTTAATGTCTGAAACCATTGTCAAATAATGCATAGAAGCGGTGGCACTTGGTCTTTCCGCGAGTTTTAAAACATTCCTTCTTTCGATCTATTTCGAATAACCGAGATGGTTTCAAATGGAACCGAATATGTAAATAAAGGGTTCGCCGGGGCCCATTGGTGATCTATCCGCCTCACAAAAATAGTACACACACACACAGTTGTCTTTGGTTTACAATGCAGTGATATGAAAGAAACGCTGTTGTGTTTTGAGATTAAGTCTGGGCACATTGCGTTTCCTTTATTGAACGTGTGTCAAGTTCCTAGTCCCGGTTTTTATCAATTCTGCCTTCTGTTCATACTTGTGTGAGTCTACATTAGCATACATGATTAATTTTGCATTGATCACGAGTCGCATTTTAGTGTCACTCTCGAACGCAACAGTGCAAACTATGTATGCTATGTCAATAGGCTTTGTAAATGAATTTCGTACCATCAGATGAAGTGCCACGTAATCGATAAAAACGTTTACACACAATTTTCAAACACACAAACCTCAGTTAGATGCGTTGACGTTGATCGTTCGAAGAACATATTGAACATAGCAGATCAAACTTGCGGTTTAAATGCAACTAATCGTGTTGCTTTCTAATTTAATGGTAACACCTAATGCGGTTAGTAAAGCGAATCAGACCGGCGTTGTCCTACAGAATAGAAACGTGGGTGAAAACGAGACCGTGGTTAAGCCAGGTTCTGTCCGCGGAGTCTGTGCTGCGTATCGCTCTGCAGTGTGAAAGGATTGGAACCTCTTCAATTTCTAACGTTTCACACACATCACCGCATCGGTTTCCAAGATAAATTTGAATAAGGTGACGAAATCTCAGTGTGCTATCAAATATAATTCGCGAGGCAATGTTACAGGTAGAATGCACCAGCCTGCGGAACGAATTGAGCCTAATGCTGTTTTTTTTATAAATGTGGAAAGTAATAATCGAGCGTACAAGCATAACTGTGTGGAGAAAAAAAAAACATGTATAACACTTTATCTAACGTAACGGCCAAAACCGTCTAGTGCTATTCACAAAAATCACCAATTAATTTTCATTATTTGTTTCATTTTTTATCTCAAAAAACTAGGTTATTACCCCTCGTTAGAACGAGCTCGTCGAGCTCGTTCCAATGAGTGGTAATAACCTATGTTTTTGAGACACAAAATGAAACAAATGTAGTTATTCAATAATTGTTTTGCAAGTGTCATCTACTTTTCATGTTAGCTAAAGGGTTAATTATATCTTCGTTGGTGTTCCGCTTTAAATCACCCACAACGAGCTATTACGCCATCGATCAACTGTTGTAAGTCATTCGATGCTGTTATACATTGGAACCAGTTGTCTGTGTTGAGATTTCCTTGCCTGGAAAGTTTCAGTTGGTCGAAAAGACGAACCTACGGTTCGCTATTCCTACCAACTGAAATATTCTTACAGATCGAATCTAAAAATACCATGAACATTGATTTCATTTTCTGTGAATCAATCAACGCAATAAAACGTTTCTCAATCGATTTGATTTGACTGAATCTTTCATTATATTCAGATTACCATTACACAGACTCGCCACATCCGTAGTTTTATTATTATTAGGCCGAGTAGTTCCACTAATTGTTTTGGTATCTTGGTGCATTTCAAGATGGAATGGATATTTTCTGATTGGAATATCTACACTTGGAGGACTAAAGAATATCTGTAAAACTTTGTGAGTAAAAGGGCATCGCTTTTCATCAATGGTAGTCTGGCGAAAAATTCGTGAAACGTGGAAAACCAAACAGCCCATAACAGTGTCAAATTCCTTTCAGAATTAAATTGGTGTCCCGAGAGTTTGCATCCACACTTTTCTCAAATAAACTAGAAGAGTTAATGGTACATTTTTTTTTGCTTTGAAAGGGTAACAAAAGGCTATTTTTTCTCCTCTTTTCAATAATAAACAGTAAAACAGAAATACGAAACATTTGACCTAGTTCTAACTCTTAGTGTAAAGTGACGGTTCACAAAATAACACCTCAAATTCTGTTATTTGTTTCTTGAAGCATAGCTTATCGCCATTCAGGGACATGATCACGGTAATCTCGTTCTAATGAAGGGTATTACTAGGTCCCCAAGAATCCCAATTTGTCGTTAAAATCGAATCTCCAATCAATTTAGGAAAAAGGCTCGAGATGTAATCTAATTTCAAATCGAATCCCCTTTCCATTTTTTACAATATTACGTCTGTCTTATTGGTGCTGTCTATCCCAATGGTAGTTCAGTATCTATGTGCTTAGTTCAATTATTTTGTACCATCGACTCGCAAGTAAAAGTAGATGGACCTATTATTTTTTATTAAAGGTTGAGTAATTTGTTTCAATGACAACCATGGATATTCCGAGTAGACATTTTGTCGTTGACAAGTGCAAGAACTCGATGTACATACGTGTAAGATACTGACGTGTTGACATCCCAGTTAGGCAGAGGTAACACCATTGCATACGATTTTTTCAAGTCCGTCTATCCTGCACGTATGTCTCTGCGATTTGCATCGTTGCATGGTCCCCCACTATCTGTACGTTTCCATTGCGTTAACTCTTTGATATTTGTGTAGTCTTATGACGTACGAAATCAAAAAGCGCCTTGATACTTTGTAGTCATTTGTTTGTTATTATTTTTCGAGTTTTTTAAAAGTTTTAACCTCAATTCCTATTTTCTCCTGAATAATGCTCAGCGACAACCGTTAAGCCAAATTTAATCGCAGCTTTAAATACTTATACAATCCTGCTGTCAAGACTTCTAAACTGGTTGAGTGCAAGAAACCACTATCAGGCTTTCAAAAAATTAGCATACCAGAACAAAAAAGCCAACACTTCCCTTGCTTGTATTTTATATTCAGTCAAACACAAATAATATTTTGTTTTTATAAATTTGTGTTATTACAAATTATTGGAGAGGGCCTGCAGCGCTCTCCAATAATTTGTAATAAAACAAATTTTGAATAACAAATTCAGGCCACCAAAAATAATCTAGCCCTCTACCAGATAATCACTGGTGTGAAAAGATATTGCTATTTGTACTTTCCGACGTTTGACGTCGCATTTTGAAAAACGTTGAAGAAACTGAAATCCCAGTGACGTTTGAACGTCAGATAATTAAAGTCTCAAAGGGTTAAATCTCTTCGTAAGGAACATGTAAAAATTGAAATATCATGAAAATGGGGCCAAACCATGATTGGGGAGGGGACATTTTGCTATGATTTTGTAAAATTATCTTAATTTTCAATAAAAAATGTTACTAAAAAATAAAAATGTCAGTGACGCAGACGTCGAACCACTTGGAAATTAATCATCTACGTAATATAAATTCACTACCGTACTTGGGAAAATATAAGACACGTGTAACAAAGGTGCACGCCTCCCTTCTACACAACTCTCCCAGAAATAATCAGAAAAATTATGCAGACATGCATAATTATGGTTCTTCACGCTATGATTTGACCTTCACCTTCAAAATATTGAAAAATTCGTAAAGGATTGGATCAAGTCCGTCATAAAATGGAGCACGTTCCATTTTATTCTGACTGACAGGAGCGATGTACACAAACATTTCATCGTACACGTATGTGTGACCACCCCAATGGAAAGCTATAGTTTTCATTTCAATCCGATGACGTATATGACTGTCGTATCAAAAATCGAATGCTTGACGTACGATGGTGTGATCACGGCCTTACTCGAAGCTATCGCGTTTAGTGTATTGCTTCCAAAACAAGTTTCGACATTTTGTGTTCTTAATATTCTAGTGTTGATAACCTACACGGCAGTTATCTAGCAAATGGACTAGATTCAAACGAGAATTGATCACGTATTGCCCAGGTGTACGAAGCAAGAACAAAAAAAACAACATTTATCGCCTCGGGAGTGCAACAAAATAGCATCTGCGATGCTTTAGCAATGCAGCTGGCACCTTGTTTCATTCAAGGGGCGATATATTGTATAAACTATATGAAAGGCCATCCCTGCTATCGCTTCAAATGACATCTTTAGAAATTTCCCAACCAAATTGACGTTATGAAGTTAGGCGGATACGGTTATTCTTGTTCCTCATAAAACTTCAGGATGAGTTATCACCTTCGGAAACGCGACAATACAGAATTGTATAAAATCAAAAACTCTCTGTGATTCTATTTTTTCGGGTAATCGAAATGTTTCGGAACTGAATCGATAAAGTGAATACATTCGAATCCGATTCGAATCTTGTACGTCCGCAGGACCTTAGGAATTAGGCTAGGTTTTTAATTTAAAAAAAACTATGATTATGTTATCTACTTTTGTTTTGTGCTAACAACAGAACTTCTGTTCATTGATACTTTTGATGTCGGTAGAATTTATATACATATCTCTATATTTCCTATATTTAACAAGAACATGATGATATATAAAATAATAAAAATATTACCTTTGAATTGAGAATGACACCTCCGGCTAGGGTAATTACGAGCCTAATATTAGTTGTCACAATATAAGTTAACAGCGTCACGAGTTCATGGCCTTGAAGTGGCCCCATGACCATTCCATAGAGAAGAAAGCAGGTAATTGCAACAGAATTTGGAATAGTAGCTGCAACAAAATGACTTGAACTCTGGTCCACAATGTCTACCAGTTGCACTAGATTTTCGAACTGCTTTCTAAGCATGTTAATTTGTAACTCCATAGCTCGGTTTGACATTGAATATGTCTGCGCCATGTTGATGAAGCGTTCAGAAACTGATTTTATTTCCGTCCACAGAATATAACACACGGTAAGAAGAAAGATACACAAAAGCAGCTGTTGACAACCCATTACTGTGTAACTGATACCCATAATTACACTAAATGTTATATACTGATCTATAGTAGAGTCAAAACCGTACACGAGATAACCGTTCTGAAAAACCACTGACGTGCGTTCATTACTTTTATCCGTATACGTTGAAACCATAATGCTCACAGAAAATAATAACATTCCGGATACTACTAATACAACAAACACCCGCACACGCCTCGCAACTGATCTACCATTGACTGTGACGGGATACAAATGTTCATACTCTTTCCATTTTGTGATCAATGTATCAAATTTTCTCGATAGCGTAAAGAGCATCAGTGTGGCAATATAGCAGCTGGTCAGCTGATTTGTTACCCCAGCCCATGTACCCATCATTACAGATGATATCCCCGACGTCCTTTGCATATCAACTGCAGAGTACACATATCTGGCAAATTCTTCCCACAATACCAGACAGCTGATTACAGATAATGAGAGATGAATGTTATTGAAAACCGTTTGCTTTCTAGATAGATCAGAATAACACTTATGAAATGAAGTGTATAGAAAACTCCATTTTAGTGATTGCTTCAAAATTTCAAATGCACCTTCAGCACCCAAGCGACGGCTGGACCGTGTGCATTTTTCACCATGCACTTGCTGTGGGCAATGTGTTGCCTCCGTTATCTTATTATCCATAATACAATATAATTTTGTTTCACGTTTTATTCTTTGCGTTACGCCAAGTTTCTGAAACCGTAACACTTGTGAATGTAATGTACTGATCTTTATACAATGGTATTACTGAAACGTCAGAGAGAAAGGTCCCCACTCAGCCATCACTTCCCTATCTCTCTAAGATGGCATCAAGTTAAACAGCATGCAACTCCCCCATCGAAGACGTTTGGTGGCAGGAAAGCTGTTACGCTGTGACTGTAGTCACAACGTAACAGCTTTTCCTTCGCCAAACGTCATGGTGTTTACCTTTCACGAAAACTAGTTACGAAGTATCAACTTTCCACCCCCGGCACATATTTTTTCGATAACAATTAATTACTGATAACGAGACGTGCGTAACATTTATGAACTGAAGTGTAAATTAAAGTCCATTTTAGTGCTTGCCTCTAACTTTCCATTGCATTTTCAGCATCCGGGTGACGGGATGTCCGTGCATCACTTTCATATTTCCCTTGGTCAAGGAATTTGTTGTTTCTGATATGTTATTATCCATCATAAAATATAGTGTTTAGTTTAAACATATTTTATTTGCCACTATATACAGCAAAAAGGATCGGAGAACAAGTTATCACAACTTACAATAACTCCTCTCCTTAAACAAGAATAATTAAACATTTGCGGCAGTTAAAGTGTTAACGTTTTCTTTTGTGGGTTACTTCAGTTTCCGTGTGTATTATCTAAAATCACTTGGGTCAAGAATTGACTAAAATAAACTGGGTTGAGCATATATGAACCAATTTGGGTTCATAATCACTTAATCCAGTTGGCTTGAGTTGATATTTAACCCTTTACCTAACGTAACGGAAAAAAACGGCCAGCGCTATTCTCAAAAATCGCCAATTAATTTTCATTATTTTTTTCATTTTTTGTCTCAAAAACATAGGTTATGACCCCTCGTTGGAACGAGCTCGTTCCAACGAGGGGTCATAACCTATGTTTTTGAGACAAAAAATGAAAAAAATTAGTTATTCAAGAATTTTTTTTGCAAGTGTCGTCTGCTTTTCAGGTTATGTAAAGGGTTAACCCAACTGATTTTAGAGCGTATGATTCTATAATATTTCACTAATTTGAGTTAACCCCTTACCTAACACGACTAGATACGGCAGTTGCACCCAAGATTTCTTAAACAACAATTATTTTTCCTCATATGTGTTGCTTAGGGCCAATTATTAGAACAGGGTAGATAATATACTTTCCTGCCAATTATGTTCAGGATACACTCTTTGAAGTAGAAGTTGAAATACCGCTTAGGACGCTTAGGTATCCGAGAAAGTGTTCCTGAACTAACCAGATCACAAGTACTTTGCTTTATCCTACCTCTGAGAAATTTGTTGATATATTCCCGAATTGTATTGGCTAAGCCTGCCGAGTGGTTAAAACACTTATTCCACGAGTGGTTTAAATCTTATTACCGGCCCAAGAACCTATTTTGTTTTGTCTATACCATGCCCTTAATAAATAATCGACTTTGTCACTTAAAATGGAGAAAAAACGACACTTTCTGTCGCAAACACATGGGTTTGTTTTCTTTGCATCTGCGGCGGTGGGCAGTACTATCGGCCGCACGTGGATGCTCGATTGACAGCTAGACACATCGTCAAAGTTGATTGAATGTACTGTGCTTTTTCAGTCAAATTATTATTAACATTCTTAAATTTTATTTTAAATATTTTTTGTAAGTATTTTAAACTTAATAAGCCACTGCACGAAGTAGATAGTACGCCAATGTTGATGTTTGATGAAACATCGCGAACTGTGAATATATATAAGGCGGCAAATTGCATCGTGCCAAAGGTCAGGTTGGATGAACTTCCGTCTATAGGTGTAATTTTGTTTTATCAAGAGTAGAAGCTTTACACCGGTAGTGGGGTTAAAAGCTAAAAATTATCATACAGGTTTCCACAGTTAGTAACATAGGTAAACATGGTATAAAATATACTTAACAACCCTTCACTCTGATGCCAAATATCAAAATTTCAAACAGCAAATACCATGAGTAATGCAATTAAGAATTTAACCAATAAACTCTGCCAAACAAGACTGAATTTGTTAAATCCCTGCTTGAGCCTCTGGGAAAATTGTCAGTTTGAAATTAGGGTTTCCCTAGGTTCCCGGTCCCTACAGACGGTCACGATACCCGGGTAATTCTTAGCACAGAATTCGGGATCACGCATGGCAGTGTTTGTGGTGAACTGAAGTTTTCAAAATTGAACAACTGACCCAACGTAACTTGTAAAATTTCGTCAGCTCTTCCACGCCTGCACTTTTTACAATCCTGCTTCCTGAAAAACATCTTTCAACAAATCATTACAACTTTCAGTCAAATCCGGATGACTCTTCCCTTCAACAGTAAGACCTTCACTCGCTTCGAAGTTCAAACTCATCTTCATTTTCAGAATAACTAGTATCACTGACTATTCACTACCTCCTTCAACAATAACTGCTTTTTTCACGATCAGCACCTATATCCTCTAATTCACGCAGAGGAGACTGGTGACGGCAGTTAAGAGGGAGTTGAAACCAGGAGGGTGCGGTGATAAAACGGACGATTCTGAAATTGAAGACGAATTGGAAGCTGGTTTGTGTTTTCGCACTTCTCTTGGGAAATAACTTTTCCGTATGGCGATGGCAGATTGACAATAAAATATGTAATTTTCACGAAAATAAATTTGTTTTGTTACTCTCGGAAATTTACTGGTTATTATCTGGAACATTTAACAGTTCCCGGTTCTGTTTGTAATGTCAATCCCGCTCCCATTACTATAAAAACTGGAAATATATTCAACCCTTGTTGACAGTTCAGCATCAGTGTGCAGAGGGTTAACCCTTTACCCACCCCAATCGCCACATCCCCACGCGTAAACAATTAAAAAATTATTTTCAAAATAATAAATCTTGATATCGTCTGCGTATGGTAAAGGGTTTTCAAAAGCCAATAAGGAGGATAGGCGATGATATAGACTTGTTCCACACGCATATGATGGGAAAGTCCTTCATATGTAGAAAAAAATATTGATTCACGGAATGAGGTTTACTTGCTACAGTGAACAGAGAATCCTTTTTACATTTAGGGGGGTTTACAGTAACATTTTCAATCCTACATTCTGTTGAGCCGTTAACTTGAATTGTTCATTACCCAACCCACCGACATTCTGTAGATAAAAGTCTCTTGTTTCGTTAGTCATTCGGGAATCTGACTATGGAAAACCACTTGTTAACGAAAGGGCTCGTTAACAAATGGTTTTTCCATTATTAAATTCCCGAATGTCTAACGAAACAAGAGAAGTTTATTTCCATTGCAATTCCTTTCCTCGTCGGAAGTGAAAACAATCTCCCAATTCGTTTCCTTTGAAGAAAAAGAATAAACAATGTCATTTTTGATCTCGGTCTATTTGCAATGATCGAATTTACAGAAAACAATTTGGGATGTGTTCGATCTGTGATAGGAGTGGTTTAACGCCGTTGCTCACGCGTAGCGTGGATACAGACATGTTCTAATCGGCCCGCGTCCGGCACATATAGCACGGTAAGAATGAATTTACCTGCGATTAGAGCACGGAATCAACCTGCTCTCAGGCAATCAAATTACAGGTTCAGAAAAACCAACGAGGTTAAATTTAACTGATGAATTACAATTCCTGTTAGCTGTCTCGTCTGCTCGTTAGATATCACATTTTATTTCCGCAATAGGTTTTATACACCACGTTGAAAGAGGTAGTTTATTTCGCATCGCTTATGGTTCCTGATTGGGAATGAACGTTAACAGATTCAGAAAAGAAAACATGTATGGAAGCTGCGCTACCTGGACCGTCTGCTCATGCACGACGCACACCTCGATAGCGTAAGAAAGAACAGGTCAGCCCGTAAAACCAACCACACCGTTATCCATGGAATAGGGACAGCATGAGAATAAATAAGCCCGCCTTCCCATAAAACTAATATTATCGCCTTCTGATTGGACGAGAGCTCGCGCGTTTGTTTTCTATGTTTACGTGTGCAGTAGCAGATGTTACTGTTTGGCGTCACCAAACGAATATTTGAAATGAGGTTGTCCGGTTCACAATTATTTAATCAGAGGAGATATTTGCAAACAACACGGCAGACGACGTTCCGACTGAAGTGCTGTTTGAATTGCAAATCACTTTACGAATAAGATGGAGTAGCCGCGACCTTTATCTGATTTTTTGTTTATTTGTCCAGTGAGTTCGAAATGTAACACGCGAGAGATTTATTTACTAAACTCGTCATCATGAAAAGTTGCCTTGCTTATTTTAGGATGTTCGTTTTAGGCAGCTGGTATGGTCGTATTGGAACATATACGTTATACGGTGCACGTTATACGGTAACATGGTCTAGCTTATAATGTATGCAGGGACCGATCAGGACTATTTAAAATACGCTCTAGCCTCGGAGCCTATTTTTTCAATTCATGCGCCAGATTTCAATTTACGGAGTCACACTGGCGTTTGTAACACACACTGCAAGTATGTAATAGCTCTCATCATTTTCATTTAGTACACTGTAGCAAACATTAATCTTCACTGTGGTTTCTGATCAAGTCTTGGCTGCCTATTTAGGCAGCCAAGACTTGATCCGAAACCACAGTGAAGATTAATGCTTGGTAATTAAGACTTGAAGTATTAACTTAAGCACTCTACAACAATGATAAATGATAATCATATATATAATACATGTAAGAGTGTCTCTCTCGATTATCCATCGAAAGAATATCAAAATATGATTTGAGAAGTTACGCGCCAACTGAGAAGCCTATTTCTGAGATTTAAGAGCCAGGTCCTGATGTTTCAGAACCAAATACGCACTGGCGCGTGCCCAGGTCGGTCCCTGGTATGCTTCTAGTTAACCTCGAGCTGTCTTCTACGTACTTTATGTGTATGTCGCTTGTAGACCCCATGGATCGGCTGCTTATCTAGAATTATATCTTACCATCTACAAGTATCTGGGAATTTCATTGGTTCAAAGACCTCACATGCAAACCGCATATAAAACCATATACTTCCTGTCAACATCAGTATACGCTGACGGATATGGGTAATCTCCCCTCCTTTATTCATTGATTATTCAAAATGGCGGCAGCCGATAAACGCTTCAAGTTGAAAGATTGAGTCTTGGAAGCCCATATTTGGTCTGAAGTGCAGGTTAGGCAACTTAAAAGGCTTCATATTCTGTGGATGTGTGTCATGTTACCTTCGAAATTAAACTATTTGGTATGTATGAATTTGCCTTGTTACAATTTATGGGAGAGTGCCAACAGGCACTCTCCCATAAATTGTAACAAGGCAAAGACGCGTGAACACATTGTGAGAATTCTCTCATTTAATTTTGATCGCTGTTGTTATTAGTTCTGCAGTTGGTAGGATATATTCGTTACACAGTTTGTTGGTGGCCTAATATGGTATATATTGTGTCAGTTAATTCCATATTTATATATATACAGTACGTGGAGAGTGTATTATCACTAAATCACCCGCAGAGTGGAGATTCCACCCAAGCAATAATTGCAAATTTGTTGCAAAGCATAACCAGCACCAGCAAAGTTTCAGTCAATGGACCTTCGGGTTAAACCCGGAGGTCCATTGGCTGAAACATTGCTTGTGTTTTTGTCGATATGTACAACATTTGTATGAATTTGAGAGGTCCTAGGCACTCTCCCATAAATTGTAACAAGGCCTAAGACACGTGAACACATTGGGAGAATTCTGTCATTTAATTTTGATAGCTGTTGTTATTAGTTCTGTGCATCGATGCAGCAGTCGGTAAGACATATTCGATACACAGTTTGTTGGTGGCTTCGCTCTCGTCCAATATGAAATTACCTGACAACATTATACCATATTAGGCCACCAACAAACTGTGTAACTAATAATTTCGTTATTGTTTGAACCTGTATCACATGTAAGAGCAATTAAACATACTACTACTATTACTGCCTTTCGAGCTAATAAGAAAATATAATTGGCTTACACTACCTACACCCACCCCCAATGGACGGCAGAAAATGATTTCAGTGGCCCAGTTTCTTAAAAACGAACAATTCAACACGTTGCCATCAGCGGGGTATCTGAGTCGGGGTGAGTGGAAATTATACGTTCTTTCTGATGAGGGGCAATACTAAGCTATTTTTCGAGGCACAAATTTAAAACAAAAATGCGATTTGAGTGCCGTTTTTGTAGATACGACTTTCGGATACCTCCGTTAAGTAAAAGGTTAACATAACGCCTTATATCAACAAATGACTGTTACTGAATGTAGACATTTTCCAAATCTATTGTTCATTAATAACGTCTATGGAGTAATTTATTTTATATGATTTTCGTGTAACTTTGTTTTGTGCCATTCAACGCACATTATAAGTGTCAGAGACATCATTGTTCTCCCGTTTCCTACCTGCCGACACACGTGTGTCATGTAAATAACATATCGTAATTTTCTTCATCGCTTTAATGCACTTATGTCGTTTTCATGTCAAAATTAAGTCTTGGTTTCCCAAATATATACTTTGCTCGTATACTAATCTTTTAGTCAGAATGTGCAATTAGATTTTATCATATGACTCGAGCGTTTTGTTCACTTTAAAACATTTGATATGTTGTGTTCATATTATTAAGTGATAAATAAAGCCTTCCGTCAATTTCATCGGTCATTTTCAAAACTATACAATTTGATTGGCTGAACAAAATACAACTGGGCCACATTTTCATAATTTGCATAATTAGAGTTGTGAGCTTTCATTGGTCAATTTCAAAACTGGACAATTTGATTGGCTAAACAAAATACAACTGGGTCATATTTACATAATTCCAGTAGGGAGAATTTACGTTATCTGTCCTATATAAGGTGGGTTATATTGTATTAATCTTTTACCTACAAGAAAAACGCCATTCATTTTTTTTATATTTTCACTTTTTGCTTCCAAAACATAGGTTATGACCCATCATTGGCTCGCCCAAACGGCAAATTCTTAGACTCGTTTCATAAATATTATATGAGGTAAACACTTATTCCATATCCTCTATTTATCAACGACCACCCTGCTTTCAGATCTGGTGTATTATGTCATTCTCCGAAAACGCGTTTTTGCTTGACAGGGACCAACGTTATCCACGTTGGGTTTTGGACGAGATAGATACATATATATCTCGGTTGGATGATATTTGCGCTTGACTCTCGGCAAACCTCATGTCGGTTTCAAAACTTTTGACCCACGTTTGATATTTCCCACCCCACCTTCACGATCCAGAATATTAATATTCCTTTTTAGGCCGTGCTAACATTTTCCAACAGAACGTTAGGGCGAACAGCATAATAATATGACATTGTAGCGCGTAGTGTAACTTTGAGTTGCTATTGTCTTCCATGAAAGTTATGGTGATGCACTCCCCTCACTGGTATCCGAAAAGGGAGTTCCAATTTCGACTGGACAATTTTGTGAACAATGGACTCCTAAAGGGTTTATTTTTTCGACTCGACCTGCTAACAAGCAGTTATCTACGATGAGAAAAACAGTTTATATGCGAAAATATCTATCGATCGCCTCTCCAGTTCACTCTTCGCTACTTTATGTCCCAGAGATTGGACATCAGTTATATTACGCGTGTTAAAACCAGACATGCAGGATATCCGAAAAACAGGCCTGATCATACGACAAAACCTCGACTTTTCACAACATCTGAATATATTGGACATACACGAGATATTATTGAAGGCGAATGATGTCTACGGAAATATTCCAATTCGCCGCTTTGTCCTCTACCTTGACACTTCACGAAGCGTTGTTTTCATAAACTTGGAGATTAAGAATTCATTTGACCTCTGACGTGTCATGCACACAAGTAACTTTTATTCTTCGTTGAATGTCAGGAAACTAGGAAATTAAACACCCTGAAAGGAATTCGCCAGTTGATAAAAAGTATTTTCCGCGAAAATAATTCCGAACAAATTACACGTACTCCCAGTATCCAAGCCACTTCAACTGTTGCCACCTCTGCTGAAACTACTGTTAGGTATTTGTCCTCACACAGGTTTCCATTGGGAAACACTTCAGTAGAAAACATTTTTCTGCAATCATCTGAGAACAAATAGAAGGGACCGGTGGAGAATACAGAATATTATAAAACACAATCGATCATATAACCATTATAGCTACCGACTCGATAATAATGCAGTATCCGAATAAAATCAATGAACGAGTGTCTATCGTACCTTTCAAAGCCATCGAAACCCTCTGTTGCAATTCAATTAACTCGTTTGGCGCGACAGGCGACTAAAGTCGACAGACGGCAGACCGCGGAAAGGTACTGCAGTAGTCATTTTAGCTAACTGTGTGTGTCCAATTCAAAGTGATTTTAACCTTTACCCAACGCGGACGATATCAAAATTTATTATTTCAAATATCATTTTTTTCAAATTTTAAAAAAAAATAAAACAAAACCATATCATATGACCCCTCGTTGGAACGAGCTCGACGAGCTCGTTCCAACGAGGGTCACATGATATGGTTTTGTTGAATTTTTTTGAAAAAATGTTTTTTTTCAACTGCTGAAGTTGAATATTACGTTGGGTAAAGGGTTGAACAAAGGGTTGAACAAACATACGTATTCCTATGTTTCATGCACTATTTATGTCCTATCCATGAACAACGATATCATCCCTTGAAAGTATAAAGGTGCCATTTAAATATATATAGGAAATCATTTGAAAAACTGTCAATGAGATCATAAGAACACTTTTAAAATAACAACCTATACTCTTTGTAAAATGCCTGGTGAATATTAGGCGCTAAGAATTCTGTTTCTCAGATTATTCCGCGCCAGAAGAGGTAATGAGAAACATTGCTTATTGATTTACTGTAAGAACAAAATTGAATGGTAATGACGTTGGAGCTCTGAGACGTATTGCATGTTGAGTCCAGTCATTATGAGGTGGGCCGAGCCTTTCGACCGGCCCACAACTGGGTTACTATCTACAGTGCAGTCGCTGTGGACTAGTCGCAATCTACGCGTGGGCAGTCATGTCCACACATGCGTTTATCTGGTAATAAAAGTCATCGTCAGGAAAATTTTAATTAATGAACCTCCGGGTGCTTCATTAAATATTTTTTGATGATTATTCCTTTAATTAGTGTTTAAAATATATTATTGCGTCCGTGGAAATATTGCCAACCCGTGGAAAGTGACCAGACCACAGCGGCCGTACTGTAGTCGACATTGTCTGCCCGTGCTTTTTCCCACAGCACTGTTGTATCTCACTTGTCGAAAAAGGAAAATTCAAAACTATTGCAATCCACATGCCATCTTCCCATGTTCGTTCTTGTAACAGTTTTTGATTTCGCAGTATTTCAGCTGCGAAAACGGACTTCGGAAAAGCAATGTCAAAGTTTGGGGTATTTGTGTGGCGTCCAGTTTCTGAACTGATAGAGAATAAGATTGTTTTCGCCATCACAATATTATTGTGTGTATTTTAACTCTTTACCCAACGCAGACGATTTCAAAATGTATTATTTTAAATATCATTTTTTAAATTTTTTCAAAAACTTTCAACAAAACCATATCACGTGACCCCTCTTTGGAACGAGCTCGAAGCTCGTTCCATAGATGGGTCACATGATATGGTTTTGTTGAAATTTTCCGAAAAATAATATTTTTTCAGCTGCTGAATTTGCATATTACGCGGGCGGATGCGGGCGATTCATTTGGTGAAGGGTTATGTACAGTACGGCTGTCGTGGACTGATCACTATACACGGATGGACAATAATTTCACGGACTCAATCAAATTAGATTCCAAACTCCAGTTACAGGAATAATCATCAAAAATTGAATTAATGAAGCATCGTGAACAATTCGGTGCATCATTTATTAAAATGTTGCTGATGGTGATTTGTATTGCCTGGTAAATGCATGCTCGCGAGTGGATTACGGCCTGTCCACTGCGAATGGACAGTAACAACGGCCTGAAGGCAGTCTTATAGACTTAAGGCAGATCTATATACCCAGACATACTCACTGGCATCAACTGTAACGGGCGCACTTTTTTATAATCAAATGTGCTTCGACACAAAATGTTACTGTGGACGCACGCATATTAAATTCGTTTAGAGTATTAAATTCGTTCAGACAATAACATCGTTGTAGGTTCATTTACACCATCGCAACTGACCAACTTGGAAGGTAGCCTGAGAATTTTTTCAGTTTCGATGTGTGATTTCTTATTGGGGTCTTACGGCACTTTCCACGGTAAGAGTTGCATCGTGTCGGACAGTAGTGCCCCGAGAAAACCGCCGAGCATTGGCGAGAAATTGTCTTACTCCCCACAAATTTATCTCCAGCCAAGGTAAATGGCAAGTTGTGAAATAGAACAGACACAAAAACGTTTCTAACTGTACGTTAGCATGTAATTAAAGCCCTCATATATATAATGATTGATACTGAAAAATTACCAGATATATAGATCTTCCATGCTCAAAATATTCTTGATCTATCTGTACACCTTTTACACCTTAATAATTGTTTGTAAAGTTCGCGTCACAGATATAAATTTTCGCTTTCGTTTTGTGAAAGATCTGGCGTCTGCAGACATGCAAAAACCTGTTCATATTTTTGTTTTAAATTTTTTAACAAACAATTCGAATGTTCTTGAGAGCTATATTAGTATTAGTGTAGCATTGTGATAAGTAATCATATGGTTTATCAGTCCAGAATAAGATACCAAAAGTACAGTCGACATACCAAGGTTTGTTTGTAGTTGAGCGACTGAATACACCCAACGGATATGTAGTTCCCATATGATGCGGCTACCGAGTACACATTAGAACATGTGGATGGCCGAAACCTTCCGACTTTGACAAGGAACCCAAACGGAGTATACAGACATGTCCATATGAGCAATGATCTTAACAGATTAAATATTATTTCGATTCCTTTGACAGATTGGTCCAACTGTTGTCTTTTCTTATCCTTTTATGGAGGCGTGCTAGTTTCTACGAGGTGGATATCCACAGTAATGATAATGATGGTGTCTGTACTCCACAGACTACACGTAATACATGTAGGTTATTACCAACATGGGAGTTTCCGAGATGGTTATTGAATTCGAAACCTCGATCTCTGGGTATACATCGACGAGTCCGTTAGGGCGAGTCGATCTATGGCCCAGAGGCGTTGTCGTGACAACATTCCTCCCATTCTATGATTGCTCGCGTATATTTTGACAATCCTTCAGCGTTTATAATTATTTTTTTTATAAATGAAGATCATGACATCATGATATTTCGTGCTTGCGCTATGTTTGACGTAATCCTTGTTCATTGTTCTACTTGCACTGCAACCGCTGAAGTTCATAGTAGTGTTTCAGCTGAGTGCGTTTTTTTTATTTTTCATTTTCATTTCATGGTAGGATTATATAAAAATATCGTCGTGACAAAAAAATGATCTAGTCTAATTTTTTTCATTGAGTTGGTGATTTATTTACTGTGGTAAAAACGGTGGCCTCGACATGTTTAATCAGTTTGCGTTCAGTACAGGTTAAACCAAAAAAAAACCTTTCTCTTGATGAATCGAATGATTGAACGTGTGGTTACTACCCTCAATACAGATCTGTATTTTGTATATTCGTTTTGATATGTGTTGTGGGTATACGTTTTTGTTGTCAGATAATTGTTTGTATACCTAAGAAACAGAAAATATTTCAGTTCAATAAACATTTTAGTATTGTTATTAAACAACCATTATCTCATAAATTCAGAAGCATGTGCTCTAAAGTGCCGTATAGTTAACCCTGTACCCAACGAATCGGCCACATCCGCCTGCGTAATATGCAAATTCACAAGCAGAAAAAATACTATTTTCAAATTTTTTTAACAAAACCGTATCACGTGACCCTTCTTTGGAACAAGCACGTCCAATGAGGGGTCACATGATATGGTTGTATAGATATTTGTTGAACAATTAAAAAAAATGTTATTTAAAATAAAGTTTGGTATCGTCTGCGTTGAGTAAAGGGTTAAATAACCAGAACCAAATGAAAATACTGAAAATAATGCGCTGCTGGACCGGAAGACAATGCAATTTGTTCAGGGGTGTGGTTGTTTTATCATAGTGTCTGGAGTTTGTTTTGATGCGGCCTTCACACTCTACCCCTAGGTACCACTTCCACTAATTTCTGAAACCAATAAAGCCTTGAAACAGAAATACACTAATAACAGAATTAAGGCTTTGATAACCACTGCAGAAAATCGTCCGTTATTCGTAATACTTTCTTTTAACATTCATCTGTAGCTAGCGCCGACAGATAGGGAGCGTGGTGGTTCAGTGATTAGATCAGTGGACTTTAAACCGACAGGTCGACGATTCGATTATGACCAGCGGAAATTACACTGTGTTCTTGGCTTGACACTTAACCCTTTACCTAACATGAAAAGCAGACGACACTTGCAAAAAAAAATTCTTGAATAACTAATTTTTTTCATTTTTTGTCTCAAAAACATAGGTTATGACCCATCGTTGGAACGAGCTCGACGAGCTCGTTCCAACGAGGGGTCATAACCTATGTTTTTGAGAAAAAAATGAAAATATTTTGAAAATTAATTGGCGATTTTTGAGAATAGCGCTGGCCGGTTTTTGCCATTACGTTGGGTAAAGGGTTAATATCGATTGACCATGGAGGGAAGGGGTTACGGTGGCGCTGTGTGCAAGTGCGAACGTCTATGGGGCGCTTGTCTCCAACCGCTTTTAATTCTGCTTTGCAGGGTTTGTAAGTTAGAGTCTCACAGGTACTCGCCTATGTGCGATATTTCTCTCTGGATACTCTGGCCTTCTTTTACCTGTAAAACTGTCGACAGAATATGCCCTTCGCTGTTTAAAATGAGGTTTAAATCCAATAAACAAACAATCAAACAGATCCGACGGATGTATAAATGTAAAAGCCTGAAGTCCCAACACGTATTTTGCCGGATTTTCGTTCAAATTGCTCGATTTTTGCCCCCAATTTTTTTTTCATTTTCATGAAATTGTGTTGTCATTGTCGTCTGCTAGTCAGGTTATGTGAACTGGTAACCATTTACTTATCACAGTATTAAAAAAAGATAAATTAAACCTCACATTTATCGAAAACAAACTTCACAATTTTTCAATACAACCATACAATGGTATCCATATTTGTATGGTATTATTGAGAAATGTCAGATATATTTTAGGTTGTGGCTTATTCTGATTAATATTCTGGCCATTGTTGTTCGCTATGTTAGGTAAAGAGTTAAAGAAATAGATTACTTCAAAATAACAATTCAATTCTACTCTCAAATCCAAGACACAATGTTACGATGTGATGTAGACTACTGACGTCACGTATTTATTAAACATGCTTTGGAATATATGCTTTTAGATCGTGATTATATTATAAAGGAGAGAACGCGTTTAATATATGCGAGTATTAGTTGTTTTAAGGTCAGTATCTGACATGACTAACTGACGACTCCCGCAAAAAATATAAATTCTCGAATACTGTTAAAACTAGAAGTCCTGTCATGAACTGTGCGCTTATTCAGGCGTAGTTGCGCGTAGGAATTGTGCGCAATTGGCATATCGAATGGCATCCAAAGCACGGCAGGTTCTCCTGGTTACTCATAGCAAACACATGCAGTGTTTCTGCCAATGGACCTCCGGGTTACCCGAAGGTCCATTGGCTGAAACATTGCTTGCGCACAAACCATATGTACATACATGTAATTTGATAGCCTCACTATGGTCACAATGCGTAGATTAATACGCAGATCGACGCGTTATTTGTGCGCATTTCATGACAGAACGAAATATTTTTATCTTACACCTTCAAAACATAGTTAAGGATCATCATTTACACAACCATAACGATCTCATTACAATAAGGGATCATAACCTAATGTTGTTGAGACAAAAATCGAAGAAATATTTTATCCTTAACGGCTGTTTTGTGAAATAGTACCTACCGTAATGTCAGGTAAAGTGTTAAGCTAAAATTCGGCGAACACCTTCTTTAAAATTGAATTTGAGACCATACAATTTCCGACATAAACCCCCAGGTAGCGCAGAGTGATACTTTGCATCTCTCGTTTCTGTTAAAACTGTCCTTTGTGCATCGCAGAGGATATCCGAAAAATGCATGAAAACCGTATTGTGTGAACCCTCATTGGAACGAGATGGACGATCTCGTTCCAATGGGAGGTGACATGATGTGATTTTGTTGATTTAAAAAACCTCAACTGCTTAGAGAGTAAATTACGCTGGGGGATGCGGACAATTCGCTAAGTAAAGGGTGTGGACTCAACCATCAAAGATAACCTATGAATGCGTCTACTCTGTGAGAGAAATTCACACGAGTCAACGTCACAGGTAGGGGTTATCAAAACTACTGCAGGTGTGGTTCTAGCCCAGTCCACTTCCATTGGTTTTGCACCAAAGATTTCAATGTATTTTACCCGCAGTGTACACGTCACCTTCCTTGCGAAAAAATACCCTCAGGTATACAATTTATACAGTCTGTTCATACAGCGTTTCAAATCGATGTCACACTGTATACATACTATTATATTTCAAATGTTCCATTCTACAGACAATATTATTTCTATTCTGTAATCGTTGATTCAACCCATTACATATTCCACGTGTCAGCAAAATCTTTTAATTAGTCTATGAATACATGTTTACACAAAACTCGCGTTCACAGTGTTTTTGACAGTTGTCAGATATTGCAGGTGACTGATATTTCACTCGTATCATAGCGTTATCAGTGAGTGAAAGAAAACCACCCGTTATAAGAACGGCAGGAGAACCTTAACTTCCGACTCTGCATGAACTGTCCATTTTCTCGTTTAGTACTACTAATATACCTATGACTCAACAATTGCTCTAAACTGCTACCTTTGTCATTTCCCATTCAGCACTTCACAAAAAAAAAAACTCTTAAACGCTATTCGCGAAAGTTGTGTGACGCGATAATGAGCATTTTTCCCCCGCAGTGTGCAATTTATTTGCAATAAATTAGCCCATGTCTATTCACATACAGGTTTTCACCTGCCGATAGGCAACCGGAATATGTTTTTCTAAAGGTAGTTAAAAACCTTCTACAGTTCTGGATTGATGGAACGATCATTGGTCACACACAGCAAAGTGTTTTAAAAGCCCTCTATGGAGGCAGAAGTAACTTTAAATAAACAATGCTACACCAAAACTATTTTTCCGAAGGTTTTCAGACTTTTGATGCCTCGTTATCATCGATCGCTTTTTAAAGAATATATTTTTGATGACTATTAAAAATGAATATATTGATGATGTGCACAATATAATTGAATATTTACAAGATATTTTAGTTAATATTAAAAAAATAAGTGCCAGGATTGGAAAGTTGTACCGTGTAACTAGGTTTCGTGTTACGTAAACACAGTGACGTTTGACGAAGTGAGAGCTGT
Organism: Pictodentalium vernedei; assembly: GCA_031216915.1. Lineage (NCBI taxonomy): Eukaryota > Metazoa > Mollusca > Scaphopoda > Dentaliida > Dentaliidae > Pictodentalium > Pictodentalium vernedei. The sequence continues at coordinate 408,149,195 of CM062290.1, forward strand.
TACGGTGTGACTACAGCGTAACAGCTTTCACACCACCACACGTCATCGATGGAGGAATTACCACGTTGTGACAACAATGATAACGTAACAGCTAACACTTTTTCAAACTTCTTCGATTGGGATGAGTTATTGCGTTGATTGACTTGACGCCATCTTGAGGCAGGCGGGGAAATAGATTGGGCTGCGACGTTTTTCGCTGTCGTTCCAGCAAATGATGTGAATAAGAATCAGTTGTCTATTCACGCAATATAGGTTTTTACGTACCCGAATCCAACCGGAATGCGGTGGTCCAGAGGTATGAATTACGAGAAAAGAAAAGACGATGTATAACGATTTTATCTATTGAAGATATTGAACTTTCTGAGTTAACGACTATGGTTATGTCTGAAATTTTGTTACAACGAGTACGCTTTATATAAATCTTCATAACTGTTCGAGTACAAAAATAAAATTAGTAAAGAACGCGGTCCAGTCGCTTACACGAATAGTTTTCAAACACACTCTCTTCATCGCTTTAGGCTAAATAATGTTTCAGAGCCCTCGCAGCGCTCTCCTTAACTTTTAGAGAATCCACTGGTTATATTTTCGGTTTCTTTTTCAATGTTTTCGGTTGTAAGAGGTGTTTTTTGCACAGAAATTGAATAGTAATTCCCAAATTAGATTTAAGAATGTTGAGAACTCAATAGACTGTGATACCTCAGATTCCAATTCGCTGTAAATGGAACCTAAATGTTCCCAGGGGGGGGGGGGGGTTGGCCATCCCCTACTAGGCGGGTCCTCAGGGGGCCGATAGAGGACGGTCTGTTCATTTGGGTAGGTTTGCTGGTTTTTAATCAGCAGATTTGCTCAATTTAGTTGGTTTGCTGCGGAATATTAAAATACGCAGCCCCGGACCAAAATGGTTCAATCCTGCTAATAACATCCTGCAGGCACCTTGTCCCCCCCCCCCCCTCCCCCGTGCGGTGCATCCCCCGAAGGCCCCGGAGGAAGGAATCGTGGTAGTTGAGGACGCAATGGCTCCGGTTAGGGCAATTTCCGAGATGGAGATCAGGTCGCAAACACTTATTTGTCTCTGATCTCCCTTTTGGAGATCATGTCCAAAACACTTCTTTGGTCCCAACTGCGGGAAGAATGGATGGATGGTCCGTTCTGGCCGATCGCGAGCCCCCAGAAAGGGTGTTATGTCGGGGGTCATTCGGAGGTTATTCAATCAATCATTTCTTTTAATCACATACCACCATTGCCATTGTGTACTGTATTTTATTAAATGTATCATATTTTTAACAAATACTTGTTTTTGCTGCACTGTCTGTTTTAGTTACAAGTGGGAATTTTAATTATAGTGTGCTATACAATGATTGGTTGAGTGACCACCATCTGAAGACATGGCACTCCGACACACGGGCCAATGCTTCGGCATCAACGCTGGACGAGTATACTGTTCCATGCAACATGTGGGAATACTGGCAGCCTGGTGGGTTCATTGCACAGCAGTAACTCTACCCATTGTTGGACTCCGTGGTGGGTGGGAGCCGGGGCAATCAAACTTTAAACAATAACAACATGGAACCAGAAAAACACCAAAGAACTTAAACGTGGCCGAGATTTATTTTCAGACGGTTCTGATTCTGACTCAGATCAAATAGTTTCAACAATCTTGAACAAATGGCCAACATTTGTCATAATACATGCATATGCAGTGACTCGAGTAAAAAGGCAAATGATACCAACCCTTTTGCCTTAGAAAAAGCTATAAATGGGATTGCTAGCACTGTAAACAATGTTAAAAGCTGAGAACTGGATCAGTGCTCGTCGAATTTAAAAAGGCGACTCAAGCAAATAATCCACTTAGTACAAACTAGCAGGTATGGAGGTGAAAGTTTTTCCACATAAAACGTTTTATAACAGCAGGGGGTTTAATCAGAACAAGACAATTAGCAGGAATTAACACAACCGATGTTCATAAAGAACTCGAACCACAAGTCGTAACAGCAGTGAAAAAATATTGAAATTAAAAAAAAGATCAGTCATCAAAATAAATACTTCTATTTTATCATTTGATTCAGCCCAACCACCAAAACCAATCAAAGTTGGTTATACGATCATCAAAGTTGATTTATATATACCAAATCCACAAAAGATGCTTCAAGTGCCAGAAATATAGCCATGGACAAAACAACTGCTGGAGACGAACGATATGCTATAAATGTGACGGCCAACAACACCAATATGAGACATGTACCAATTTCATTAAATTTATTTATTTATTGGTGTTTACGGTCACATTCTTTGGCTATTCGTGACCGTAATAGTTACACGGGTGGAGGAAGCCGGAGTACCCGAAGAGAACCACCGAGCATCGACGAGCAACTGTCAGCTCTTCAACATTCTAACTCTTTTCAACCTCCGCTCAAGCAGGGTTACAGCGGCAGTACGCCTCAGTACACGGCGTAATCGTGTCCCCATGTAGGCAACCGGGATAAAGTGCCTTGCCCCAGGATACAACGCGGGTCATCACAGACGGGGATCGAACTTGGGACCTCTAGCATTGAAGTCCAACAGTCAACCACTGAGCCACCGCGCTCCCGGTACCAATTCCATTAAATGTGTACACTGTTAGGAAAATCACATGTCATCATCCAAAGATTGCCCTGTCTGGAAAAATATGTATACCGAGAATAAAATGCGAAAAGCAAGTAAGTCTTAATGAGGCCAGAGATATCGTAATAATAATGTATGGTATGAATACGTCATCATCTTCATATGCTGCAAAACTATCACAAAAAGTACCAACTCGATCAGTAGTGTGCCAGACACAATATACATGGCTCAAGGGAACAATTGCATCTTTAGTAACAGCATTTACGATACAACGAACAAAATTTAAGATTACCCAAACAAATTCAGCAGCCCAAACAATTGAGAAAATACCAAATACTGGACAAAGACAAAAAAAAACAACATAAGTATCCAAATTAGGACCCCAAAAAGAACAAAACCCCAAATCAGAAAAGACGAATCAGCTAAACTAACCGAAACCAAATCGACAATACAGACCCCAACAACATCTGAGTCAGAATCAAAGACGGCAACAAAAACATGGTAACAAGAATGCAGAAAAAGAAAAATAGAAACAAGAATCAGATATAATACCTAAACGGCTTCAGAATGTTGTTACAATCAACATGTTTGAAGGCATTGAGGATATGTCATTCGATGAGAGCATCGACAACACGTTCTCCACCAAACTACGTTCCTCTCAGGGAAGACCCCCACGAAAAACGTCACCGAGACGAAACACTGGTGCAATTTTGTCCATACGTCCACCATCAAAATGGCCAAACAAACATGGATAATATACCCAAACAAAACAACATACAGTGGAATTATTGAGGTTTTAGACCGAATTTTAATGAACTGGGCCTTTTAAGTCAAAAAATAGAGACCTACTGTTTTTGCTTGCAGGAAACTATTTTAAAGAAACCGGAAACTCAAGATCATTCAGCGTTTAAGCATTATACTTCGTATAATGCTTGGGCAGATGGTAGTGATTTTCATATTCGTGGAACGTATATCTTAGTTAGAAATGACCTTATTCACAGTCCTGTGTCAATACACACAAATGTGCTGGTTGTGGCGGTACGCCTAACTTTAGACAAAACAGTTACACTTTGTTCGATTTACGCTTCACCAAGTAAAACACTGCAACCGAACGATATTGAGCTACTGGTCCACCATCTCCCAACTACATACATTTTGTTGGGTGATTTTAACGCAACTAGCCCACTTTTGAGTAATTCATGCAGTGAAGAAGATGGCAAGTGTAAAACTGCGGAAGATTTTATTACAAACTATGATTCGTGTCTGATAAATGATGAGGCTGACACTTATCTGAATGTTTTGAAAATGTTGAGGCCAATGTGTTGGATATTTCGTCCATCGGTGTTATTAGTGTGTTGTTATCGTTGAGGTGTTGTGTATTTGATTGTGTTTATTTTCCTTTAAATTTTAATGAGGTTCTAAATTTCGTTGATGGGTGTGAGTGTTAGTTATGTTTTGAAAAGTCGTCTTGTTTTTTGTCCGATTTATACGAAGGTTGTCCAAATTATTTGTAGCTGATGCCTTATTACATTCCCGTTCTGTTTTCTTGCGATCATTTATAGCCTAATTGAAATCATCTTCAAACGATCGTTTTGTGATACATTTTGGATTCGCCAAGGTCTTTGGAATGGCTGTGTTTGCAACGTCAAGCAACTCTTTAGTAAACCGGTCTACTTGAACAGCACTTGATCTACAAATTTCTCCTGTGCGAGGCATTGGCAACAAAGGGGTGAAAAAGTAGCCCAGCGTGCCCTATTAAAGTTCCACTTTCTCATTCTCCACTGGAACCACACTTTCTAGTAAAATTAGTGGAAAGTCATCTTCGGCCCTCCAAGGGGAATTCAGGAAAAGAAAAGGGCATGTTCCTGTGGGATCAATGGAAGTGTGTGAGACCAAACGCGAGATATAATATTTCCTTGTTGCATGAATTTTCCCAAACATGACTCTACGCATTAAAATCGCCGAACAAAATTTATAGCTCAGGAAGTTGGTGTACGACCTGTTCAACCTCATTCATCTGGAGAGAATTATTTTCCGACGGACTGTAATCTAGTCTAGTGATTGTCCAAATGTTGCGATTTTAATAATGATCTCACGAATATTTACACCTAAGTTCAGACAACTGATCTTTATAAAGCTGGGTTGCTGAAAGGTCAGCAAAAAAGGTCGAAGCTCAATTTCTCTCCCTTTCTCTCTTTCACCCTACAGTCAACCAATGCAATTCTTCTAAATCCATGGCGTTTGATGACGTGAAAGCGTGTTATGTTTTAGTTATAGTCACACGGTATCGCTGCTCACTTCATCAAACGTATGGTGTATACATGTTAACTCTTTACCCAACATAACGGCCAAACCCGGCCAGCGCTATTCTCAAAAATCGCCAATTAATTTTAATTATGTTTTAATTTTTTTCTCAAAAACATAGGTTATGACCCCTCATTGGAACGAGCTCGACGAGCTCGTTCCAAAGAGGGGTCATAACCCATGTTTTTGAGACAAAAAAATGAAAAAAAATAGTTATTCAAGAATTTTGTTTGCAAGTGTCGTCTGCTTTTCATGTTAGATAAAGGGTTAAAGTAACAGCTATTAGTAAGCATAGTAGCTCAGTGATTACTGCATTGGACTTCAACCAAAACGATCCTCGGCTCGATCCCCACCAGGGTAACTGCGTTGTGTCCTTCGGCAAGACACTTAATCCCGGTTGCACACGGGGGGCAGTGCGGCTCGCTCTAATTGCTAATGGGTACTGCACGTCCATGGTGACCGTGTCGTCAACCTGTGATTACCCTGCTTGATCGGAATTCGTACGTTGGGGAATTCGACAGTTTCTCCTGTACACCGGCTTCCTCCACCTGTAAAGGTGCCCGACACGAGGTGACTACTGGTTGTCGAGAGTGTCTTTAAACCCCAATAAAAATACAGATCAGCCATACCAGACGCAAAGCGGTACATTTGAGACAGGTGTTGCCAAATAATATTATTAAAACAGACTAAAATCTCTGTTGTGTCAAATAACTGAGCGACCTGTTGCAGGTAAGATTACAGTTTGGGTCCACTGTGACTGCTCACTGTAGGATGTGTAAGTCTTTGGAAAGCTTAGATGGCATTCTCTCTCTCTCTTTCTCTCTCCCTCGTTCTGTGATATAGTGAGGTGTTGGACTAACACACACAATAAGATGTATTCAAACACATAGATCTAAGGACTGGCATGACTGCATATGAATGCAGATAAAATAATGATATTCGATACGAATACAAGTCCAGTTGCCCTTAGTCACGTGTACAGTTTCACCATAAGATATATCCATTCTGGATAACTGCAGAAAATCCCTCACCCCTGATTATACCTTTAGTTTTATCTTTATTAAATTCAAAACAGCAAGTCAGTAATGGAGCTATATTAGTTATTATCTTTTACTCCGCTTCCTGAGGTTCTAAAAATAATTAGGTACCATTTGTGCGCTTTACACACTTTCTTATCCCTTTACCTAACATTAAAAGCAGACGACACTTGCACAAAACAAAAATCTTAAATAGCTCAGTTTTTTCATTTTTTGTCTCAAAAACATAGGTTATGACTCCTCGTTCCAACGAGGGGTCATAACCTATGGTTTGGAGAAAAAAAAATAATGAACATTAATTGCCGATTTCGGAGAATAGCGCTGCCCAGTTTTTGCCGTTATGTTGGGTAAAGGGTTAAAACAGACGTGAAATATTCTAGGACTTTCAAACTGACGGAGCACACCTCAGCGTTCGAAGACATTTGTTGCCGAATTTATTTTTCCTTATTTCTAATTTCAAAAATGATAACGCTCCTCTTGCACATGGTACATGACACCTGGTTGTATACTTTGTATAGGAATTCTGATACATGTACGTAATTCGATTCTTCATCGGTTTGTTCGATACAATTTAATAATTATTGCACGGTATGTCGTTGACTGTGCCAAAATAATGGTCCTCGGGGAGGAACAGTTCATGCGTTTGGGGCAAATGGGCTATTCTTCCTCGAGGACCACTATTTTGGAATAACCCACTCCAATCTGTTCAACATTTATAATGTGCTATTCTGATTTAAACATTTTGAGAATCTGTTGTATTGGTTGTTTATAGACGATGCGTGGACTTAACCCTTTTGAGACTTTAATTATTCTGACGTTCAAACGTCATTGGGAATTTAGTTTCATCAACGTTTTTTTTTTTTAAATGCGACGTCAAACGTCGGAAAGTACAAATAACAGGATATTTTTAACATTAGTGATTATCTGATTGAGAGCTAGGTTATTTTCGGTGGCCTGAATTTATTATTCAAAACTTGTTTTATTACAAATTACTGGAGAGTGCCTACAGGCACTCTCCAATAATTTGTAATAAAACAAATTTATATAAACAAAATATGATTAGTTTTTAACCGAATATGAAATATAAGCAAGGAAAGTGTTGGCTTTTGCTCTGGTATCCTCATTTGTTGAAAGCCCCGATAGTGGCTTCTAGCACTCAATCAGGTAAGAAGTCTATTAGTATTTTAAGCTGCGATAGTATTTGACTCAGACTCAGCGGTTATCACTGAGCACTATTCGGGAGAAAATGGGAATTGAGGTTAAAACTTTAAACAAATCGAAAAATAATAACAAAACAAGTGACACAAAGTATCAACGCGCTGTTTGATTTCGTACGTCATAAGGCGTACACAAGTATCAACGCGCTGTTTGAGTTCGTACGTCATAAGGCGTACAAAAGTATCAACGCGCTGTTTGATTTCGTACGTCATAAGGCGTACTGAAGTATCAACGCGCTATTTGATTTCGTGCGTTATAAGGCGTACAAATGTATCAAGGCGCTGTTTGATTTCGTACGTCATAAGGTGTACAAAAGTATCAACGCGCTGTTTGATTTCGTACGTCATATGACGGGCAGACATATGGGGTTTAGGTGGCTATTTGTTGGTAGAAATGGGGGTTAGGTGACTACTGCAATTTATGTGACTAGTCACATAGTTAAATGTCATTATTCTAGGGTGGGGTTTAGAGTTGGGGTGGGGTGGGGTTAGGGTCAGTAAAGGGTAGGGTTAGGGTTTGCTACCACCTCAAAAATTTTTCATCCAAAAAGTTGTTTTAATACAATGGACATGCATTTTAGTTAAAATTGACTAGGAATATATTGATTTTTCATAAGTCTAGGGTGGGGTTAAGAATTGGGGGTGGGGTGGGTAGGGTTAGGGTCAGTAAAGGGTAGGGTCAGGGTTTGCTACCACCCCAAAAATTTTTCCCCAAATCACTTGTTTTAATATAATGGACATGCATTTTTTTGTAGTCCCATAAAAATAGCCACATAACTACCAATTGTTAGAACCATCCGTACAAAAGTATCAACGCGCTGTTTGATTTCGTACGTCATATGACGTACAAAAGTATCAGAGGGTTAAACCTTTGAACAGTGATGGTATATTCCATGCCAGTTTAGAACCAAGGTAAGTCTCACGATCTCAGTTGTTATGACCGTTGTGCCATATTTCCTGACCATAGCTTGAATATCAGTACCCAAAAAGCTGGGTCTGAGGAAGAGAAAGATAAGAATCGGATAACGATTGCTATAAGTCATTTCAACTTTGTTGAATGATTTAACCCTTTGAGTCCCGATGGTATCGTTTATGTCAGTTCTGTTGCAATAATAGGAACGAGTCCATATTCATTATTGGGGAGACCAATCAATATTTTCAACATGCAGCCTCGGGCATGCACGTTGAATATCTTGATTAGTCTTCCACTCAAATTCATTGAGCCACTTTCTCCATCATGAATTCAGGCCGTATCACGAACATGAACCGGAAAAGCAGCCTTCCGGGTTTAAAGGGAGAAAGCAAACTGTTCATGACTCTTTATTTGTGTTACATTCGCGTGGGAGTGAAGCAATGTGAAGTTAAATAAAAGTGGAAGTTTTTGTGTTTGTCTGTTTGTTGGGGATTAAGTTAACAGCCCCTTCAACATCCAGGGTCAAATCTTGTCGGGCAATTTTACTTGTAGAGGAAGCTAGAACACCCATAGAGAACCACTGAGTAGCGGTCATCAACAATCAGAAGTTCCATCGTATTTTCTCCTCTTAAACAGAGCTAGGAGAGGTTCAAGGTAAGTGCACCAACGACGTGCAGTACGCCTTAGTGCACAGCATCACTGTGCCCCCATGTAGCAAACTGTGTCCTGCTAAAGCATACAATGTAGTTACAACTGGTCAGGGTCGAACCGAGAACCATTTTGTTTGAAGTCATAGGTGCTTTGTTAACAGTTTTCAGGTGGTAAAGACTGCACATGTATATAAGGTCATTTCAGTTATGCTTGTATCCACACGGTTTATTTTGTGAGCAAATATCGGGCTTCGAACAGCGAACATCGTTTACTGTCATCGTGGCCACGTACCGGTGCTAGTTACAGTTGATTTTGCGCGGTGCTATCAAAAGCTTTTTTTAAAAAATAAACGTCCAGTCATTCTTTGTTTCTCGTGAAACTTTATTAATCCTTTGATTTACATGGACTTTCGACATAATAAATACATTACATGTCCTGTAGCTGGCTGACACATAGAGATTATTACCATTATGTGGATGTACAAAATATGTATCCGAGTCGAGCTCCGGGTTCTAAGGGCAGATCACGACGAGTTGAAGACGAGTCGTGATCTACCCTTAGAACCCGGGGCATGACTCTGATACATATTTTGTACATCAACATAATGGTAATACTCATTTTATATTACAATATATTGGGGATAAGTCAATAATGTAGACGACTATATATTCGTACGGATGAACAAAAAAAATGGAACTCACGCGAAAGGAACGTCCTTGTATCCCACCCCCTGTATAAGAGGGTCGGCTACACGACAGTTGCGGAGTTAATACAGACAAAATGCATGTTGATTGCAAGATAAAATAATCTAACCACTGATCCACCTCGCTCCCTAATACTGAGTGACCGTACTTTGCAGAGTATAAAAAACACGGCTAAAGAGGTTTTTACAGGTGAGATCTATAAAATGTATACTGCAAGGAACTGGCATTTCCACTTAGGTTTGTCTTTCTCACATTCCCATTGAAACAATCACCGTTACGGGCGTCGTGGCGTGTTGGTTCTAAGGAACAAGGCAGTGACGTGAATGATGACTTCAAGCAAGTTTATTGTTATGCTCCACTGATATCGTTGCTTGTCATCGATTTTTGGGAAGCGCCCTTACAGAACATTCCAGCAAGTTATTCCCCGTACTCGTTTCATCTGTTGAATAACATTACGAATGAAATATATCCTTGCAGTTATCAAACGTCCGTCTGACATCGGTACTGCAAAATAAAATATTGTGCAACAGGATGGGTGTCTAACGTCTTTTGTCGAGATTGTTGATTTACTTCTCGGGATGTTTCATTAAATAACATATTAATCATATATTGATCAATAACAAAGAGAATTAATGGTGCAATACTTATTGCGAATAAACGGACGCGTTTTAGTCTCATTCCGCTTAGCGCATTGTGTGTGATTAACAACTCGATGCATTAAAACATTTCCGAATTAAATTAATCGTTGCCTGTGTTTGCAGAACAGTTTGCTGCCGGGGGACGTGGCAGGAAATTGCTGCGTGGCAACATCATGACAAAAAGACTTGATGTGTGAGCCACATCGATCTTTATCTGGAGAACGAGGTCGGCCTATTGAGAAGTTCATTAAAGAGAAAAATGGTTCCTTTCAGAATAAGCACAATTGGGTTGGTGCATCTCCCTCCCCATCCACTCGTGTGTGCCGATTAACCTTTCTCAAGTGGGGTGTTGAATTAAAGACAACAGACAGTTATGTGTTAGGATGTTGGCGGGCCTGTTTCAAAACAGCGAAAACTTCTTGTATTTTTAAGGTGTCGTGAACCTAGTGTTAGTCTACACTATCGTGGTCTTTTTTTGCGATAAGATCACAGTTTTATCGTGGCACACGTACAGTTAAAACTAGAAGTCCTGTCATGAAATGAGCACAAATAGCACGTTGATATGCGCGTTCATGTACGCGTTATGGCCCAAGTAAAGCTATCAAATTATGTACATATGGCCTGTGCACAAGCAATGTTTCAGCCAATGGACCTCCGGGTAACCCGGAGGTCCATTGGTAGAAATATTGCATGTGATTGCTATGGGTAACCAGGAGAACCGGCCGTGCTTTGGATTCCATTCGATATGGCAATTGCGCGCAATTCCAACGCGCAATTAAGCCTAGATAAGTGCACTTGTCGTGACAGGACTTCTAGTTTTAACCGTACGTATTTGGATTTCCTAAATACATATAGGTTATTACCAATACATGAGTTTCCGAGACGGTTTATTGACATCGAGACCTCGTCTCTGGGCATATATCGACGAGTCCATTAGGACAAGTCAATACATGGCCCAGAGGAAAGGTCGGATTTTAATACACCACTTGGTGGTAATAACCAATTTATCTTATAATATTCCCCCCTTTCTTCACTTGTTGGCATATATTTTGATAATAGTTCTGCATCTGAATGAAAATCGTGACGTCATGGTATTGCGTTCTTGTGCTAGGCATGACGTCATCCCCATTCATTATAATACTTGTACTACAACCTCCGAACTTTATTGTTGTGTTTCAGCTGTATGTTTCTGCGCCTTATTTTTCAAGGTTTAACGCATGGTAGGCTGTATGAAAAATATAATTTGTCAAAACATGATCTAGTCTAATTTATTTCATTTAGTTGGTTGCTTACCACTTAATTACTGTTACCAAATAGGTAAAGAAAAAACGATCTCTTTCTGACTCGAATGATCGCACATCTGGTTGCTACCCTCAAAACAGATCTGTAATTTATCTAGACGTTTTCACTTTCCGGCATAAGAACATGATACGCCATAATTGTATTACGTATAATGGCTGATAAGTGAATATGTGGGGTAGACCAATCAATATTTTCAACTTGTATCCCGAAGGATTCAAAGGGTCAACTAACTTCATGCAGCATTAAACTCATATTCATTTTATTGGGCATGTACGAGAGATCTGTCTCATCCAAGTCTCTAACAAGGGGTGCACGTTGCTCCGACGTAGCCGGTCTTAAGCGCGTGTTTGGAAAAAGGTCGGGTGGTCGTTAGAGTGGTCAGTCATTTATAACTTTCATATCCATGTTCCTCATTGTATTCGTTCAAACTATTTTAAAATAATATGCTGGATTCCTTTGATGTCTGCTCTACTCACTGTCTGTTGGATACAATTTTGTCTTGTACAATGGTGTACCAAGTCTGATGGGTCAGTTTATGCTCTATGATGGCGTGGTTGCAGCAGGTCATCACTCAGTGATTTTCGTCTGCATAACAGCTGACCAGATAGATTGTTTACGTACTTCAGGTACTGATTGCTGGGTAATCGCAACATAAAGCCCTGGGTTATGCTCAGGGTAAGGATTTGAGGCATGAACAGAAGAATAAAAAAACACAATGCATTCTGACATTCAAACATACTATATAAATCGATCGTATGAACCTACACCCCTTACACTGACTCTGCTAGTGACTTAGATGACACAGATCATACAAGAAATAGTTGTCTTTAAATTTTTCTTTACATCTCATATTTTCGAAATGTTTTCCTGTCATCGGGATGCTTTGCGCGGCATTCATGCAGCTTTTGGTATTATTATTTACTACTGTCCTCGCTATTTAACCCTTTACCTAACGTGAAAAGCAGACGACACTTGCAAAAATAATTCTTGAATAACTATTTTTTTTCATTTTTTGTCTCAAAAACATAGGTTATGACCCCTCGTTGGAACGAGCTCGACGAGCTCGTTCCAACGAGGGGTCATGACCTATGTTTTTGAGACAAAAAATGAAAAAAATAATGAAAATTAATTGGCGATTTTTGAGAATAGCGCTGGCCGGTTTTGGCCGTTACGTTAGGTAAAGGGTTAAGTCAATGTGGCGATCATGTACGTTTGTAATCCTTTTTCTCGTGTTTATTACTTTATGAATGAATAGTTTTGTTTTACTTTATTACTTTTTATCGCCACGATATAGCCTTGGTTGCTGATGCGGCGCTAAGCACCAATAAATAAATCAATAACATACAAGAAAATAAAAATCCGACTCAATTCAACTTTGATCCCGTGGAAAAGCCACACGTGGAATAGAAGGCAATGCACATAATTGAATGTGTCAGAGGTATTCAATATTTCAACCACTCCAAACTACAAAAAAATGGTTGACATTGTGGTACATGCAAGTTCTCATAGAACTCTTATTAACAGCAGAGGTGCTGTAAAATAAGAAAACTCGTCGATGCCGATGTCGAAGAAAACGAAATAGGCAATGACCTAAAACCTTCAAGGAACGGCAGGTGTCAAGAGAATACAAAAAAGGAAAAATGTAACAGACATCAAAACAAAATTACTTACATTTTCATTTCTAATACGCCACAGCCACCACAAAGAACAAAACAGTCGTTCCAAATCCACCTCGATGCTTCAAATGCCAACATATGGACGTAGTAAAGACTCTTGAAGAGCCAGATTATATGTTTCAGATGCAGCCTAAAATTCCGTTAGCCATGCGCTAGTGATCCCGACAGATGCATAAACTGCCGGGGAAACGAAATGTAAAACCGAAAAAAACCCATTTCAAAACGTAAAATGTGAGAGGCAGAAGAGTTTCAAAGAGGACAATTCCTGACATGTTTACATGATAACCATCATATGGAACAACTTTACAAACAACATCAGTAGAATTACAGACACAATTCAAATAGCCCCAAAGAACAATTCCAAGTTTATTAAAACGTTTCATAGTTGGAAAAAACAGTGAAACTAAAAGAAATCCACACACACAGAAACAACTTCTACAAAAAGCAGCACAAGAGAAGGGAACAACACAAGTAGTAGGAGATGAGGTAAACGTGGCACACTGGCAGGACTCCGGGCAGGACCCCGGAAGTGACGTCATGTCACGTGACCTGGTGACGTCATCTTTGGTTGTCCTGGTAACCCGCGTGAGCGGTCATCTTGTGACGTCATATCTATAGTAATATGTGGTGTGAGTGCGCATGCGCAGCGCGTGTTGTTAGGGTGATACGTGTTTCCGTCATCCACTTTGTATACTGGAGGCCGTCATCTTGGTTCCTATGGTAGCACGTGGGGCTATGTGATCTAAAGTATTCTAACACGACAGGGGTATGTTCGGAGGATGTGTTCCTTTGTAGAAGAGTAATTTCCCGATTCGTAGAATTACCACAAACAACCCGACAACTTGTATTATTTCGAATTCTTTCAGAATGCTCTGCTTCTATCTATATATACAATAGTTTTCGTCTAGCGGGGCATGTTCCTTTGTTCCGGAGTATACTCCAGTAGCGTCGAAGAGCCTATCAGTTGGAACAGCTTTGCTTATTGTTACTATATTCAGTTCTCCTGGTCTGTTCTTGTTAGTTCTGATCCTATTCCAAGTAATCTTGTAGTTTCCTGTATCTAGATCCTTTATATAGATTATAACTAACCAATCAGATTGCTTGATTTCCCATAATCTGTATGCAGAGTTATCTCCCTTGTGTATATCAAAAGAACATTCCCAAAGCCAATAAGCCAAGAGAGTAATTGCTCCATGAGCAATTTCTCGAAAGACTCGAAGCTCATCGAGCAAATGAGCCCTAGAGCAATTGCTCGGTCGAGTGACTCCACATACTGCTCGAACGACTCGAATCCCATCGAGCAAATGAGCCATAGAGCAATTGCTCGTTCGAGTGACTCCTCGAACGACTCATTTCAGTATTTGAGGATATCTATGGCCCGGTATTGTATTATTTGAGGATACCTATCGAGGCTACCTTTTTATAGGATACTTATCTGAGGATACTATTACCTGTATCACAAGGCATACCCATCCCAAATACCTCTTATAAGCTAAAGAGCCGAGAGAGTAATTGCTCCATGAGCAATTGCTCGAACGACTCTAAGCTCATCGAGCAAATGAGCCTTAGAGCAATTGCTCGGTCGAGTGACTCCACATACTGCTCGAACGACTCTTCGACTCCTCGAACGACTCTTCGACTCATTTCAGAAGAAAAGGATTCTAGGGCCTAAAAGGGATTCGTAAGTAGGGCTTCTTTTCTCAAATAAGCCAAAGAGCCAATTCTCGAACGACTCGAAGCCCATCGAGCAAATGAGCTTTCGAGTAATTGCTCAATCGAGTGACTCGACTTACTGCTCTTAGCCTCATCTGGGTATTTTAGGATACCTGACATTGAACTTTACATCCGGGTACTTCATGCTACATCCGGGTACTTCTGTTGGGGTAGTAGATAAAAACAAACAACAATATATATATAACATTTCATTTTTTATTCAAGTATACAATTTAATTTTTCAAGGTATTTGTCTTTGTAGTTCTTCCCGCATGGACTAACGATTTCATTTTCTTTCGTTATCCGATTTTTATCTTGCTCTTAGCCTCATCTGGGTATTTTAGGATACCTGTTGTATTGGGCTATTGGGGGATACTTGTTATAGAAACTTTACATCCGGGTACTTCTGTTGGGGTAGTAGATAAAAAAAAACAACAACAATATATATATCATTTCATTTTTATTAGGTATACAATTCAACTTCACAAGGTATTTGTCTTTGCAGTTCTCGCCTGGGCTAACCATTTCATCTTCTTGTGTGTTGGAGCTTCTTCCCATTGCATGGCCAGGTTCTTGATAAATCTCTCATTTGATAACTTGGTTTTGTTGGCTGCTTTAATTTCCTGGCTGTCATATTTGGGTTTCTCTTTCTCTAACTGTTTCATAGTAGTAACTTCAGTCTTCTGAACATCAGTCTTTGTAGAAACCTCATTTGTGGTTTGAGTGGAAGCATCTTTCTTGGTTTGGTTCCTCTTTGAATCTTCAGTGGAAACTTCATTGTAGTGGTAACTTCTTTCGCAGTAGAAACTTCGTTCTTAGTGGTAACCTCATTCTTTATGGGAGCTGGCATCTTTTTCTTGTCTTTAGTAGAAACTTCTTTCTTAGTGGTAACATCTTTCTCAGTAGTAACTTCATTATTGTTTGTATTGGAAGTCAGTTCTGTCTTTATTTTTTTGTTTACTGATCGGTTAGTATCCACACATCTTTGTTTCTTTCCACCAGCATCCATGTCTAGAATTTTTCTCTTGGCTGCCTTTACCACACGATTCACTTGAAACAGTCTAGGGAAATCAGCTTTAATCCAGCATCATTCTTGAAGATTTGTATATGAAAGTCATCTTCGAATCTGAACACCGTTGTTGACACAGACATCTTCACTTTTCGACGTCCAAGACGGAAATGAATTTATTTTCATACCAACTCTCCTTTTATACCCTTTTTCTAATCGTCTCTTTCTTCTTCTTCATCATCGCCATCATCTACTCTGAATGAGTAGTTTGTCATAAGGTCGTGAACCAAAATCGTCGCTTTTCCAAAGCATATTTCTGGGATTCTTCAAAGTCATAATCCTCTCTTCACATAGACGTTTGGCTGTTTCTTGAATTTCTTGTGAATTGAGTCGTTGCAGAAATTTCTAATGTGCTCAAGGGTATTAATATATTTCTCACTGATGGCTTCTCTGACATTCTTTTGAAGTGCTCTGCATGTATATGCTGTTTCAACTGCATCATCTCTATCCATTCCATCCTCGATATATTTTCTCATGAGGTTGTCAAAATCATCCTGGCATTTGCCATAGGCACTTTGGACGATAGTTTTCATCACAGAAACGTCTTCTTCTTCCTCTTCGTCTTCTTCTTCTTCATATTCCATATCCTCTGATAGTTCCGACGACTCATCGGTGTCCGAATCTATTGACCAATGTTTTGGTGCACAACAGGATTGCATTGTGTCCACTCTCTTCGAAGGTTAGATTACAAATAATAAATTTATTATGAGCACGACCCTTTTATAGGATATCGGACAGAGCATTGATGACGGGTTTGATTAATTTTCCTAAAAATCCTCCTTTCTGTATGAGCCGTCCTCTTTTTCCATAAGATAGTTCTGTCTTGGGTGAGGCAATTCTCCTAATCTGGTGTTTGTATGGAATCAACTTAGCTCTCTCTGATTTGGTTATAGGTACTGCCCCTTTCAAGATATTTGAGGCACAATCACATATACATTCTATCAAATCATCACTGGCAGTCTTGAGTATAGTCTTGGCTTCATATCGATCTGCATCAGATAGGATTCACAGTGTATCTAAATTTCTTTCTAGTCTTGCAGTGTTGCTCGATTTTTCCGTTTGTCGGTTTGGGCAAACTTCTCCTTTGTGCCTCTTCATGTTAAACTTTCGAGAAAATGTTTTTGCACAGTACTCGCAGTTATGAATCGCCATGTCTTCACTCTTCCGTAGTCGTAGAACAAATGAGTTTATTTTCACATCAACACTCCTTTTATACTTTTTTCAGAGCTAGGACTGGGTTGATAAGCGCCGAGAGAAAGCAACTCTTTCGTAATATACTTCTTTTTATATCGGTAGAAATTCCACCATCTGTTAGCAGCTTCAATACATGTTCGTATTTTCGAAGGTCATCAAATTCAGCTGAATTCAGTGGTATCTTATGATCGAGGATGTTGGTAGCACATTTACATAAACAGGTAATCAAATCTTCATCAGCAGCACGTAGAACGGCATCGATTTCCACTTTGTCAGCATACCGTAAAAATTCTAAAAATACTTTATTCTGGTCAGTCATTAAATCTCCAGTATCTCTCTCCTCTTCTTTTCTTCTTCGACAGTAATGTTCTTCATGCCTCTTCCTATTGTATGGTTGGGCGAACAACTTAGTACAATATCTGCAGTGGAGCCGATGATAGGTCTCCTCGTGTCTTCTAGCATGATCCGATCTCGAAAATAACTTGGAACAGTATCTGCATCGAACTGGTAACATGTCTTCACTCGACGACGGTCAGGACACAAATGAATTTATTTTCGTACCAACACCCTTTTTATACCTTTCCCAACAGAAGTACCCGGATGTAGCATGAAGTACCCGGATGTAAAGTCCAATGTCAGGTATCCTAAACTACCCATATGAGGCTAAGAGAAGTATGTCGAGTCACTCGATCGAGCAATTACTCGAAAGCTCATTTGCTCGATGGGCTTCGAGTCGTTCGAGCAAGTGCTTATGGAGCAATTACTCTCTTGGCTCTTTGGCTTATTTGAGAAAAGAAGCCCTACTTACGGAATCCCTTTTAGGCCCTAGAATCATTTTTTTCTGAAATGAGTCGAAGAGTCGTTCGAGGAGTCACTCGAATGAGCAATTGCTCTTTGGCTCATTTGCTCGATGGAATTCGAGTCGTTCGAGCAGTATGTGGAGTCACTCGACCGAGCAGTTGCTCTAAGGCTCATTTGCTCTATGAGCTTCGAGTCGTTCGAGCAATTACTCATGGAGCAATTATTCTCTCGGCTCTTTAGCTTTTTAGGGGTATTTGGGTAGGTATGCCTTGTGATACACGTAATAGTATCCTCAGATAAGTATCCTATAAAAGTTATCCTCGATAGGTATCCTCAAATAATACAATACCGGGCCATAGATATCCTCAAATACTGAAATGAGTCGAAGAGTCGTTCGAAGAGTCACTCGAACGAGCAATTGCTCTATGGCTCATTTCCTCGATGGGATTCGAGTCGTTCGAGCAGTATGTGGAGTCACTCGACCGCGCAATTACTCTAAGGCTCATTTGCTCGATGAGCTTCGAGTCGTTCGAGCAATTGCTCATGGAGCAATTACTCTCTTCGCTTATTGGCTTTGGGAATGTTTTTTTAATATACACAAGGGACATAACTCTGCATACAGATTATGGGAAATCAAGCAATCTGATTGGTTAGTTATAATCTATATAAAGGATCTAGATACAGGAAACTACAAGAGTACTAACAAGAACAGACCAGGAGAACTGAATATAGTAACAATAAGCAAAGCTGTTCCAACTAATAGGCCATTCTACGCTACTGGAGTATACTCCGTAACAAAGGAACATGCCCCGCTAGACGAAAACTATTGTATATATAGATAGAAGCAGAGAATTCTGAAAGAATTCGAAATAATACAAGTTGTCGGGTTGTTTGTGGTAATTCTACAAATCGGGAAATTACTCTTCTACAAAGGAGCAAATCCTCCGAACATACCCCTGTCTTGTTAGAAGACTTTAGGTCACATAGCAACCATGTGCTATCATAGAAACCAAGATGGCGGCCTCCAGTATACAAAATGGACGACGGAAACACGTATCACCCTAACAACACGCGCTGCGCATGCGCACTCACACCACTTATCACTGTGGAGATGACGTCACAAGATGGCCGCTCACGCGGGTTACCATGACAACCAAACATGACGTCACCAGGTCACGTGACATGACGTCACTTCCGGGGTCCTGCCTGGGGTCCTGCCAATGTGCCCCGTTTACCTCATCTCCTACTACTAACACAGCAGAAAAAGAGCAAACACATCCTAAAACTAATAATTCAGTCGATCATATCAACCAATACAAGCCAAAAGCAGTATAAAAATAAAAGCCAGAACATCAAAATCAGAGTCAGAGTCAGATTAGAAAACTAGACAAAGAAAAGACAAAAAAGAAAAAAAAACAAAAGCTAATTTCAGAGAGCACACCTAAATGTCTTCAAAATATTTTCTCGACCAGCAAATATGAAAGAATGGAAGACATGTCAGTCGATGAGAACATCTGTGACAATGTTCTCCAACCAACCGAATTCGCTTCAGCGACGGTTAACCAGTAGAAAAACTCCGAGGAAAAATACAATGGCAATTTCGTCCATACGGTCACCTCCGAAAACACCACCAAGATATGGATAACAACACTAATAATATAAAGCAATGAAACTGTCAAGGTTTTAGAACGAATGGACAGAGAATTCTAAGTTAAAAATACAAACCTGCTTCTTTTCGCTTGCAGCATTACACTTCGCATAAGTGCCGATCAGAAGATAATGATCTTCATGTTCTCTTCATGGGCCGTACAGTTAAAACTAGAAGTCCTGTCATGAAATGCGCACAAATAGCACGTTGATCTGCGCTTTAATGTACGCGTTATGGTTATAGTAAAGCTATCAAATTATGTACATATGGCCTGTGCACAAGCAATGTTTCGGTCAATGGACCTCCGGGTAACCCGGAGGTCCATTGGCAGAAACATTGCATGTGTTTGCTATGAGTAACCGGGAGAACCTGCCGTGCTTTGAATGCCATTCGATATGGCAATTGCGCGCAATTCCAATGCGCAATTAAGCCTAGATAAGCGCACTATTCGTGACAGAACTTCTAGTTTTAACTGTATGTCTTGGTAAGAAATGGCAATATTCATTTCCAACCATTACAGACAAACATACATGTAAAGGTACGCATAACTTTAGATAAAATAAATATATTAGAATCAATGTGTTTCACCGAATAAAATCCTTTCAGGTAAATGGTATTGAACAACTTGTTCCAGATACTAACTCCATGCGTTCTGTTTTGTGGTGATTCTCGCATTAAAGATACGGAAGGCAAATAATAGATGACCTTATTTTAAACCAAGGCTTGTGTTTGTTCAATGATGGGACAGAAACTTTACTTGAACCCACAAATGAGTTATACACGTCAGTCGATCTTTCAGTGGCTTGTCCTATCTTCATTGATTTTTTTGTTGAAAAGCTGAAGATGACTTGAGCTGGGGCGATAACTTCCAGTTGAGGTTGAAAAGTGTAGTTTCGGCGGATGATGAGAGGGTGCCTCAGTGGAATTTTAAGAAGGTAAACTGGGACACTTTCTCAACGCCTGAGTATGCACCTGTCACACTGGTAACAGTTGAAGAAAGTAGTGACTAAATAGATAGAGAGTAATCGCTTGACTGGACTGGTTACGTGAAATAATTCATGAGAGGTGAGAGACGTTGTACAAACAAGAGTGCCCGAATGCGCACGAGTGTTTTACAATATAGTCCCTCGCCTCGAATGAATTATTTCACGTAACCTGTCCAGTCAAGTGATTACTCTCTTTAATACTTTTCATTATTAACGATAATTATATTATTTAACCCTTTACCTAACGTAACGGCCAAAACCGACCAGCGCTATTCTCAAAAATCGTCAATTAATTTTCATTATTTTTTTCTTTTTTTGTCTCTAAAACATTGGTTATGACCCCACATTGGAAGGAACTCGTCGAGCTCTTTCCAATGAGGGGTCATAACCTGTGTTTTTGAGACCAAATATGAAAATGATAGTTATTCAAGAATTTCTTTTTGCAAGTGTCGTCTGTTTTTCATGTTAGGTAAAGGGTTAAAAAAGAATTAAAAAAAACAATGCAGTCCCCATTACTCCTACGGCAAAGCGTCTTCGTTTGCGAGCACGGATACATGACACAATTGTTAATTGCATAATTCACTTGTGAATTAAAATCCGGAAATCCCAGTAAATCACACTTTGGAAAGTAATAAAACATTGTACTAATGAACTGTTTGATAATGCGAACATTACCATTGTAAACACCTAAGCAAATTCCAAACTCTTCATCAAACCATGGATTGACAATGATCACAAATAAGCTATAAACAATCTCAAGAAAATAGAAGGGAATTTAATGTCGCCAACAACAAATAATGTGGACAAACTACGTATAAATTAAGCAAAAAGAAGACGACTTATAGAACACAAACGACGAAAAGTTCCTTGGAAAATGACAGAAAGAAACTTAGCCAACATTCTCTCAAAACACCCGCTTGAAAATGCTAAAAATTACAAGGCAGTGAAACAATAACACAAAATCGAATCAACAGGAAATGTCAAACAAATTGGACTCAACATGTTTGAGACATTCGTCGTCTGAAAATTGTAATCCAGAGTTTGATAAAGAAAACCACAGTTACTGGAAGTTGTGGACCCAACCACTTTTTATCAATAACAATAAATGCACCACTTACATTTCTGACCCCGTGTTACAGTTGCAGTATAAATAAATGCACAACTTCAATTCTGACCCCGTGTTACACTTGCAGTATAAATAAATCCACCACTTCAATACTGATTTACCTTGTCGAGTGAATCTGTTATTCTCTTTTTTTCCCAGCCTTTGGGGTAGAAGAAACTCATATAAAACCTACCCAAGGTGGTTTGGGCCCAGCAACACCTCAGTCTTGGAACCCTCAAGCAGTCATTGTAATCACATTAACATACCACTCGGTGCGCCGCCCAATGCCTCAGATACCAAGATTTTGCATCTTTTCGGAACCAAAAATAATTTTTTATTTTTCTCCGAGGGCCAATCATTTGTCATACTCGTGGATTCGACGCCATTGGGGTTGTGTCGTTGTGACACTGTTTTAGGGGCGTCCTTAAACGTCTCAAATTTAGGAGAGGAGATATATAGAAGGCAAGAAGTGGTCCTGCAATATGATCGTGGTTTCAAATCTGACGACAAATGGAGTTTTTGCTTTGCATTTTCATTTTTTTCGGGGGGGGGGGGGGTCAGGTGGGGGTAAGCATATCTCACAATTGTAACCAATGCACAGAAAGTGGCTGAAGGGAGGATTTCCAACAGGGGACTGGTGGAGTCGAGTTCACAGTCAGTTCAAAGGTAGCAAAATACTGATGTAGGCCTATTACAGAGGCGACCCACGCATGAGTGTCATGCACCTCTACATGTAAGCTACATTCTATACGAGCATAGCGGCAATTTGTAGGTGCATCCGCGCCCACGGTTCCTTGGTAGAAACCGCGGTAGAAACGCGGTTGAACACATTTTAGACTACTTGCGCACGAGAGTAAAATTCACCCCCACCTAGGTATTGATTTTTACGCCACTGACAGTGTCTCTATTGATTCCATTCCAGAAAATATACCTTAAAGTATACGATGGATTCGGAACCACATAATCCAGGAGTAAGGGGGGGGGGGAGGTGGCGTCTACTCCGCCACACACATTTTTATCTACTACCCCGCCCCAATATACAGATAGAGATAGGAGGCCTAATCCATAAGCCCGGATACCGGTGCACAATTTAGCGATATCCCGATGGTCATGTAGCTATCACGGTGGCATACCCACGTCTTTTAGCATGGCCTCAGCTGTTAGCTATAGCAGCTTAGTTTAAATAAACTCAATTATGGGAAGATATCTTCAGATTCTTTAGTTTATATTAACTTGGCTGCTCGTAGTTGCTGATTTTTTGCGCTAGATTCACGGATAAGCCAATTGCGACTTTTACCCATCTAAAATAAAAATTATGCACACCGGGCCAAACCATGGTCTGCCCTAGCACCCCCCCCCCCCCCCCCCCCCCACCCGGGATTATACTATGATTGTCCTGCAGCGGAGGAATCTTGGGCGCCATCTCCGGACTGTGAGGCATTTCCATTTTCCGAAAACAATTAACTTGAGAGAACGAAATAACCTAAACATCACAATACTTAAGGGGTATGAATGGGTAGACTTTATATATGCATTTATTTAAATATTTCCTTTGAACTCACCATAACATAAGTTGCAAATTCTCTGCACATGCAGATACTGCTGTAGACATGTTCAGCAGCTTCCAAGTACTTCTTTTTTTCTAACTTCAACAACATAAAATGAAAGTTTCAATGACACTGTAGCTCAACTTGTCAAGACATGTACATGTATAGTATGTGACACAGCAATGACAAACATCTAGGTAATGACCTGATAACAAAAGTACATATAAGGTTTTGTAACGGCCTGTACATAAATACTGACCGTAGCCTGTAACAAATGTATAGGTAAAGTATTGTAAAGGTGGGTGACAGTCAGATGCTAAACTAGAAAATAAATCTTTGAGTCCCAGAGTGGGTCTGACTGAACTCCAAAATATTTGTCCTCATAGCACAGTGATAACAAAGGCACCCCAAAACACACTCGTTCCTTTCCCAAGGTGAAAACAAAGGTACCCAAGAAGTTTTGTGAAGATCATAAATACGAGCTGTATAGAAGTTGTGACAAAAAACTGATTGGACCTAATTTCGGTACAAAATGGCCACTGGCAGCCATCTTGAATTTTGGAACGCACTCAGAAACACTCGTTCTCATCCCAAGGTGATAACAAAGGTACCCAAGAAGTTTCGTGAAGATCAGTTGATAAATACAGCCTCTAGCCTGAGCCGTATTGACATGTGCACTTACAGTGTATAAGTTGCACTGAATAAATCAAAGTTCATCTAATTTGCATAATTTCTGCACGAGATAAAAACCCGTAGTATATGTGATGTATTCCATGTTACTAAACATTCATACAAACATTTATTCAAATCAGAACTTTCATACAGAAGTTCTGTACAAAAGACTGATTGGACTAATTTTGGTACAAAATGGCTGCTGGTGGCCATCTTGAATTTCGGCCCACACCCCAAAACACTCGTTCTCATTCCACGGTGATAACAAAGGTACTCAAGAAGTTTCGTAAAGATCAGTTCATAAATACGGCCTCTAGCCTGAACCGTATAGAAGTTGTGTACAAAAAACTGATTAGCCCAAATTTCGGTGCAAAATGGCCACTGGCAGCCATCTTGAATTTCGGACCGCACCCAGAAACACTCGTTCTCGTCCCAAGGTGATGACAAAGGTACCCAAGACGTTTCGTGAAGATCGGTTGATAAATACATCCTCTAGCCCGAGCCGTATTGACATGTGTACTTACTGTGTGTAAGTAGCACTGGAAAAATCAAAGTTCATCTAATTTGCATAATTTCTGCACGAAAAAAAAAACCCGTATTATATGTGATGTATCCCATGGTACTAAACATTCACACAAAAAATTATTCAAATCAGAGCTTTCATGTGGAAGTTCTACGCAAAAATTTGATTGCCTCTAATTTTGAACAAAATGGCTGCCATCGGCCATCTTGAATTTTGGACCACGCCCTAAAACACTCGTTCTCGTCCCACGGTGATACCAAAGGTACTCAAGAAGTTTCGTAAACATCGGTTCATAAATGCGGCCTCTAGCCCGAGCCATATTGGCATTTGCACTGACAGTGCTGAAAGTAACACTAAATACATCAAAGTTAGTCTAATTTGCATAATTTACGTACCAGAAAAAAACCCGATTATATATGATGTATCCCATGGTACTAAACATTCATACAAAAAAATATTCAAATCAGCGCTTTCATATGGAAGTTCTGTGCAAAAAACAGATTTCTGCATCGTCGGTACAAAATGGTGGCTGGCTGCCATCTTGAATTTCGGACCGAACCCCAAAACACTCGTTCTCGTCCCACGGTCATAACAAAGGTACCCAAGAAGTTTTGTAAAGATCGGTTCATAAACACGGCCCCTAGCCCGAGCCGTATTGAATTGTTGACGGACAGACGGACAAACAGATAGACAGACGGACGACGGACGACTGGCCATGGCATAAGCTCAAATTTGGCTTCGCCAAAGTTGAGCTAAAAAACGATTGTGGATTCAACATTCACCAACAAAACTGGAAAGCAGACGACAAAAACTGGATCCGTTTCAATATTCCGCAATCATTTTTAGACAGTATTTTGAGACATCAGAAACGTTACGTCATCATTGTTGTTCTAATGGCGTCGAGTCGCGAACAAAAAATTGTCGAACGGATTGTTTTTTTTATTAAATAAAGAAGCGATAGAATGATGATGTGATTATCAGTTTATTATAAACATGAAGTTAAACACCTTGTAGATTGTCGCACAAGTAAACTGTGTCGATGAAACCTTGTTTAATGGACGTATTCACTGATGAAGTGGGAATGGGGTATCGGTCAGACCAAAATAGGCTTTCATTACTTGTCATTTATTTATACTGTTGGTGTAACACGGGGTCTGAACTGAAGTGGTGGATTTATTTATACTGTAAAAGTGTAAGTGTAACACGGGGTCAGAATTGAAGTTGGGCATTTATTTATACTGTAACTGTAACACTGGGTCAAAACTGTAAGTGGTGCATTTATTGTTATTGACAAAACGTGGTTGGGTCCACAACTTCCAGTAACTGTGAGTAAACAAACAACTTAAAAGCAAAAGCTCAATAATTTACATCTGCAATTTAGAGGATTGCAATAAACCTTTCTGCGTGGAAGACCTAAATAACTCTCGCCATGCAAAATATATTGCCATCGGACCTCAGGAAATACAGCACCAAATATTAATTCCATAATCATCGATTTATTTATTGTGACAGTTTTTAATGAAATATTGGTGTCTGGATAGTGTTCGCCATCGTTGTGAAAAGCATCCCCTCACAAAGCTTGACTAAGACTATTGTAATCCAAGTAATTAGATACCAATTACAATGACAAGTTGTCTGTGCAAAACTATGGAAAGGATGATCCATAATCGACTTGTCTGATTCAAGGAAACAAACAACCTACAGTACAGTCGCCGTTGACTGGTCATAATCCACGTTAGGGCAGTGATGTCCACGCATGCGTTTACCACGTAACAATAATCATCATCAGCAAAATTTTAATTAATGAAGCACCGGGTTATGTCCGGTGCTTCAATAATTAGGTGTTTGATGGTTATTTCTATAATTAATGTTTAGAATCCAATAACTATTGCGTCCATGAAAATATTACCCATACGTGGAAAGTAACCAAATCATGGCGGCCGTATTGTACTTGCGAATGTTTTATGTTGTTTCAGGTATGTGATACAACGTGGAAGTATGGTATTTTAAAAGACCATTTCAACGTGCTGTTGTGGGGGCGTACGCCACTTTTATACATTTTTCTTCAAGGGACCATCAGTTTCCAGTTCGTGTTGGATCTAGTTGGTAGCACTGTTTGGGGTGCTGACCAAACAATTATTCTGTCTGTATAGGTCACTTGAAAGATCAAACTGAGATTATAGGTGTATGGTTTGCAGTTTTGCCAGACAATCCTTCTCCGGAGTGCTTGATGCAATAGTGGTATCATAATTAGCTCTGGTCATTTAGAACATCACCATCAGATCCGATGCTCGTTGAAGCAAGACACCCTTCTCTTAACATGCGCAGAAATAATCTGTCGCCACTGTATATTTCTAAACTGCTTTCTGCTAAACACAACAGACCCCGCTTATTATTGTGTCTCGGGTCATCAGAACTGTGATTTCTTTAAGAAAAACCAAAAACACATTCCTCTATTGGAAAGTAGATTTAAAACTCATATGGAGTCCGCACACTTGAATCAGATTCGAAGATAACTGCGAACCACATATTCCTTCTTGGCATCTAAGAACGCCCATCGTTTTTTTTTCTTTTGTGCCTTTCTTCTTCTAAAAAGTCCGAGACAAATTATTTGCAGTTAAAAGCAAATATTCTGAAATGAAGTCCAAGTGTAGTGCATGAACAAAGATCTATACAGATGGATCTAACGATGGTGACAAAGTATCATCAGCCATTGTTACTGGTGATCAGATCACCTCAATAGAATACAACTTTGCCTGTGCCTGTTATGCTTTGCAACAAATTTACAATTATTTCTTGGGCGGAATCTCCACTCTGCGGGTGATTTAGTGATAATACACTTTCCCGGTACTGTAATTAGCTCGGGTGCATTTAGAACATCACTGACAGATCCGATGCTCGGTGAAGCAAGGCATCCTTCTCTTAACATGAGCAGAATTAATCTTTCGCCACGGTATATTTCTAAAGTATTTTCTAACCCCGCTTATAATTGTATCTTTGATCATCATAAGATTGATTTCTTCAACAGAAACCAAAAACACATTCCTCCATTGAAAATTAGTTTAAACCTCATATGGAGTCCGCACACTTGAATCAAATTCGAAGGTAACCGCGCAGTACGTATTCCTCATTGGCGTCTCAGAAAGCCTATCGATCTTTTCTCCTGTGCACCTTTCTTCTTCCAAAACGTCTGAGACAAAGTATTTGCATTTCAAACACCAATTTACGGAAATTAAGTCCAAGTGCAGTACATATCGAGGGGTCTATACAGAGGGATCTAAAGATGGTGACAACGTATCATCAGCGTTGTATTTGGTGATCAGATCACCTCAATCCGTATACCAAATACAAGTTCTATTTTCACAGCTGAAGTTAAAACTGTACACCTTGCGCATGAACACGTTGAGAATGTACAGGAAAAGAAGTCGATTGTATTTTCTGACTCTCTTTCCTCTTCACTTGCTTTACTCAACCCCAGGTTGAAGAACCCTCTCATTTTGGAACTTCGTCAGAAGTTGACTACTCTCATGTCTGACCAATGTGATATGGTGTTTTGCTGGCTACCTAGACATGTAGGCATCCCCGTAACACCAGAGTAGGCACTGCATCAAAACAGGGTTCGAATAAGCCTTTCACTGATTTCATCCACATATTAATAAGTACATCAATTATGTATGGCAGGCGGAATGACATTGAGCGACAAATAAAAAGCCCCATCGCTTCCGACCAAATATTTTTGAACACTACTTGTCCAGTAACCTTTGTAAAAAAGATCATGTAGTTTTGATACGATGTCATATTGGTTACACAAGACTTATACATTCCTTTTTGTTAGGGGGTAATGTGCGACCAGAATGTGTTCCCTGCCAGCAGTTGTTGTCAGAGGAGCACATTATTTTACATTGCACTGATTTTAATCATGCCATAGGGCAGTATTTCAATGTAAGATCTCTAAGAGTCTTTTAAAACTGGTTTTATTCTTTTAAATCGTGCTCTTCAAGTGTCAAACACAGCAGGTTGATTGTTAAGATATTCGCATGTCTTGTTTCATCACTCATTACTGGGTTTTTGTATAACACATACTCTTTTGCAATTTATTTTTTTTTACATTAATGGACGGAGAAACGTGATCATGATGTCACATGTTCTTTGAGAGTTGTGCACATTCTCTTGTAGTGTGCTGATTTTATTGTTAGACGGCGACATTTTAACCCTTTACCCAATGTATCGCCCGCATCCGCCGGCGTAATATGCAAATTCAGCAGCTGAAAAAATATTATTTTTCGACAAATTTCAACAAAACCATATCATGTGACCCCTCTTTGGAACGAGCTCGTCGAGCTCGTTCCAAAGATGGGTAACAAGATATGGTTTTGGACGAGCTCGTTCCAAAGAGGGGTCACATGATATGGTTTTGTTGAACTTTATTTTAAAAATTAGAAAATTATATTTAAAATAATAAATTTTGAAATCGTCTGCGTTGGGTAAAAGGTTAATGCACGGTCCCTGGGTAAAATGTCTTCACACGAAAAATTCTCGTCATATTCTCTCTCACCTCAATCAGACTTTTTAATAAGTTTTAAATTGTTTTTTTTTTATTTTAATCTACATTCCTTCTTCAATTTTTCTTTTTATCACCAAGCTGATTTACATCATATCCAGCAGACGGTTTGTATCGTGTCCTCATTACTGCTATCACATCATTGTTTTCTCTCATTACTGTGTGCTCATTTCCTGTTTTAATGTCAATCTAACAGAAAAAGTCTAGCGAAAAGGGTAGTTGTTAAAATCGTTGTATTCATATTGAATGCATTAAGGTGCATTCTTGGTGCATGTGTGTTTTATACCTTAAAATATGGCATGCGAGACTCCAAAAATATTTTATGATTTAAATATTTAGTACACTCACTTTTAAAGAGTACCTTTACTAGGCATTTATTCTCAATGTCGTGAATTCCGACCTCTACAAAACCAATGTCCACAGTTCTCTATTCTTGGTGTGTGCGTGAGCTAAGACCCGGGATTTTGATACATTGAGTCACAAAAGGAATAAGAGGGAAAGTTTGTTAAATAAGTCAATGAAGATGATATAAACAAAAACAATAATTTTAATACATGCTAAGATGTAATCCAATATACTAAAAGAATAGACATTTGTTTGTAGACCAGCTTTCGCGTTTCTGACGCCAGAAATTGCAGCTCTAAACCTCAGTATTCGTTTTCAAGCAACGTTCTCGACCTGTTTGGGGTTTCATAGATATAAGTTTTTCGAGAAATTAGCAAAACAACTTGAGAATTCCTACATAAAGTATTTTTGGATAAGTAGTGACGTCATATGTGCGTCATATGGCATCCCCTGTCAGGCGCTTCGCAGACCAGGCAAGAATCCAGATAATGATTCAAGCATGTATTTAACATACAGATATCCCGTATTGACCAAAAAAGCCAAGCCAATAGAAAAGAGAAAAATACACACTTTTCGCGCAATTTGCTCAGAGTTATTAAGAATTTTCACTTCATTCTTACGACCTCTCGGAATGGAGTGTTGTAGTAACCAGTTCGCATGTCAGAACTGAAATGGTAAACTACACTCTACACTGAACACATTTTTTTTTTATCTTTAAAACTTCACACTGAACACATTTGGGTCACTGGTAGCTGGAGTTTACTACTACTGGAGACAGACCAAAACGCATGGTGACTCAGGCTAATTCAAATCGCAGTTACTCCACAATGGTGTCGAAAAAACAACGAAAATACAAAGCGACCTTTTTCAACAGTCTTCGGTACTCTTCATTTGGAACGAGGACGACAGTTAACACAATTTCATTCAAATCGCAATTCGTCCACAAAGTTGTAAATCGAGGGAACCACGCGTTATATATCGGTTCGTCCAAAACACCGAGATTCCTCTAAATACAGTTAAAACTAGAAGTCCTGTCATGAAATGCGCACAAATAGCACGTTCATATGCGCGTTAATGTACGCGTTATAGCCCAAGTAAAGCTATCAAATTCTGTACATATGGCCTGTGCACAAGCATTGTTTCAGCCAATGGACCTCCGGGTAACCCGGAGTTTTAGTTTTAACTGTATTTATTTATTTATTTATTGGGGTTTAACGATACTTTCGACAACCAGGGTCATCTCCTGGCGGACATGTTTACGGATGGCGGAAGCCGGGGAGAACCACAAAGAAAATGAACCAACTGTCTGACTTCCTAACCAACTAACTCCGCGCAAGCAGGGTTAGCACTGGTTGAACACAAGTGTACCATTGATATGCAGTACGCATTAGAACACAATCCCCACCGTGCCACCGTCCCTCTTTAATACACCAAAACATCGCCCCCCCCCCCCTCCCCTCTTTTAAAGCTCAAAATCCCAATGAAATACATTTAAATGGTGTGGCGTCGTTGTGACTGGAAGAGCATAGAACACTAAAAAAAATCAATGAACTTTGTGTAAAATGCCCGGTTCCCTCTCATTCAAAGTTATGTGTCGGGTCGTCCTAAATATATTTATTTATTTATTTGGGATTCAATGGAGGGTGGTTTCGACTGCCAGAGTCACTGCCTTTTGGACAGTTTTACGCTGGAGGAAGCCGGAGTACGCGGAGAGCGTTATAGATGCCTAGTCCCTCGCCCTTTTAAAGCATCGTGTTATGTGTCGAAACACCGAAATCCCCATAATATTTATTCCTTTATTTAGTTTGGTTTAAGGATACTTTCGACAGTCAGGGTCACCTCCTGTCGGACAATTTTACTTGTGCATGAAGCCGGAGTACCAGTAGGGAACCACTAGCAACGGCAGGCATCTGTCTGACTCTCCAACGCAATAACATCACACCAGCAGGGTTAGTATTGGTTGAAGACAAGTGTACCATTGACGCACAGTGCGTCGAAGTACACAGCGACACGGCTCCCCCCCCCCCCACGCCCTTTAAAATACCGAAAAAGTGAGCCCTCCCCATTTAAAGCCCAAGATCTCTACAAAATACGAATTAAATAGTTTAGGATCGTTTCAGCCCACCACTGGGTGAAAATAGAACAATAAAAAACTTCAATGCACTTTGTACAAAATGCCCTTTCCCCTCTCCTTGGAAGTATATAAAAAAATCTTAGTCGATTTTATACCACTGCCTAATTTCTGACAAAACTTTGAAAGGGGTGTACCCCTCTTTTTTGATGTTTGCATGCAGCTGGATAAATAAATTATGCATTACAAATGTCTCCGTCAAAACTTTTGGCGGGAAATGGGTTTATCCTTCTATATCGAGACCACTGGATTAATACATTGTGCATTACATGTGTTTCGACAAGGGAGATTTTTATTGAGTTTTTACTTTCAATAAAAAATATCGGAATATCAATTACGTAATTTCTCCATTTATGTTTCTTTTTATTTCCGCGTTTTTTTTTCGAGTATTTTTGTTAACGTATGGTAGGCAACAGGTCTCAATTATGTTATTCAGACTCTCTTTTGCCCAGATACCCCGAGAAAACCACCGCAAAAACACAGTAATGTTGTGGATGACAGGATTTCTATTGTCCGAGACATCACAGGAATTGTTCTCGGACAAAACTCGTCCATACTTGACATTATGCAACTGATACAGTTATGATCACATTGCAAGTGCTTGTAACAATCCATCATGCTTTATTCTGGTAAGCTAAGATGTTACAATATTGTTTAATATTTCTCCTCCAAAGCAACTGCAAGTCTGGGACATTTAAATGGCACTTATGAGTACACCTTTAACCATGTTTTTTGCCAAATCGGGTTTATTCAGAAAACACCTCGTGTGTTTCCAGGGTTGAGTCCTGTTCATGGTAATGATACTTTGACTGAGCCAATAACGCCATAGAAGACATTAATTATTGAAATTAGCCATCACAGTTTCTGAACAATAACTGTTCATCGCATTAGCATATATGATGACGGGGAGCGGGGTGGCTCAGTGGGAGACTGTTGGACTTCTATACTAGAAGTCCCGTGTTCGATCCCCGTCCGGGACGACCCACGTTGTCTCCTTGGCAAGGCACTTTATCTCGGTTGCCTGCATGGGGGCACGTTGATGCCGTGTTCTAAGGCGTACTGGCTTGAATGGAGCTTGAACAAGTTAGAATGTTGAGGAGCTGACAGTTGCTCGTCGATATACGGTGGTGGTTCTCTCCAAGTACTCCTGCTTCCTCCACCCGTAAAATTGTCACGGTCACGATTAGCCATCGTGCATAAGTATGTGACCTTAAACACCAATGAATAAATAAATAAATAAATAAATAAATAAATAAATAAATATATAACAGCACATAGGATGCTGTTTACATGAGCTTCATTAACATATTTCCAAAACTTTCACTTTTCATTTCTTTGTTGCACAATATATCACATTTTCATACCCCAGTCCACATATACCAATATACCAGACAAAGGCAGAGCTTTTGTTATTGGTTTTGTCGAAGGCGAACCACGCCAAAATGAGAGTAAGTGCCTAGGAAAAATAAACTATAAAAGTGATTTTATTGAATATTTAAATTGTTAAAAACAACTCGCAGTCCTCAGCACATGTTACTTACGGCATAGAAAGCAGAAAGCAGATGACCTAATAATACATCCCTAACTAGAACTAATAACTTATTCTCCCATTGTGATATTTCGTAAGTTTCGACGCATTGTTTCTATTCCTCTTACTCTTAATGATTTTTTGTATATATTCTCACGGATAATTACCCCTTTAATCCTTCACCCATCGTAACGGCCAAAACATTCCAGCGCTATTCTCAATAATCGCCAATTAATTTTTCATTTTTGTCTCAAAAACATTGGTAATGACCCCTCGTTGGAAAGAGGGATCATAACCTATGTTTTGGAGACAAAAAATGTAAAAAAAAATAGTTATTGAATAATTCTTTTCGAAAGTGTCATCTTCTATTCGTGTTAGGTAAAGGGTTAGTAACAATAAATACGGATTTATGGCCACGATATAGCCTTAGAAGCTGATATGGCGCTAGTAACAATAAATAAATTACTTATTTATTGGTGCTTAAGGTTGCCGCGACGGGACAGCATCGAGGAGATAAAATCACGTTTTGTCAATCGTTTATTTCCAGGTAGCCACTTTTAGAAGTTTTTCACCCAAGCATTAATTAGTGACTGTGTCTTCTTGGCTATCTAAAAGGCAGGTTGCGGGAGAAAGAATGGCCCCATTGCTGAAGTACAGGATTGCAAACTATGCTCCGGTTTCAAGTGCAATTTATCATGCGAGTTCAGTGAGACAGACCTTTGGTTCGGTCCAGACAACGTGTATGGATGTCTCGAACTCCCAGTTAAATTCTTAATCAAGTCTGATGCCGCTATGGCGTGGAACCTACTATCCTTCAAAAGTCCATCGTCTTTTTATCGATTCCGACAAACAAAACTATTCTATCCGATTTATTCTTGGAAGTACCAAAATATTCATTTCGTTTTAATCAACGCAACGAATGTTTCTCAATTCAGTCTTGATTTGGCCATTGAATATCATTAGACATGTTAATTTACTAAATATAGCATTTGAGACTAGAAGTCCTGTCACAATTAGGGCGGAAAATGTTTGTTAGTTAATGCACTCATTACTGCAAAAAAATTAAGTAGTCAAACTGAAATAAACCAGAATGTTTGCGCTATACAATGCAACATATAATATGGCATTAGCGAGGCCATGAGTGAAGTCACTAACTGAATCGATAAAACAGAAACATATATTGACTCTACAGTATTTGGAAGGCGGATTACTACTAAATCGCTGCGAGATGAATTTTTCACATAGGAATTATTTACAATTTCTGAGGACAAAACACAAAGCACTTGCAAACTTTCATCACATGGCCCACCGTGGGGGGTAACCCGGGGTCCAAGTGATGGAAGTTTGAAAGTGTTTCTTCTGCTATTTTGAAAAATAAAAAATACTTTTCGAGAATATATGATGCAGCGACTCAATAGTAATCCACTTTCTTCATTCTGTATGTGCAGTTGAATTTTAATAACAATTTACATCATTACATGTGACTGTATCCCAGTAGAGGCTAGGACTGAAGTTAATGATCTCTGTTTAGTAGTATAGAAAAGAAAAGAGTCAGGCACGCTGTTTTTCTACAGGAATTGGTTACACAGTTTGGTATTCACAAAAGTGCACTTACTATTGTATATATATATATTACCTGAAAATAGTGCATACTACAGTGACAGGACTTCTATTTTAAACTGTATGAATGAAGACTAACTACAGCTCAAGTTTATGAATACCCAGCATAGCTTCGCTAATTGTGTTAATACAGTAATATTCTAAAGGTGAATTGAATACATATACAAGTTTCTGAAAGTTGGAGGTGAATGATTTCATTATTTATTAGAAATAAAACTAGAGAGGGGATTTCCAAAAGCTATATTTAGAAAGTTGATATTCACTGGAAAACCGGTGTACATGGATTTTTGTGTACCAGGCACGTGTATAAGATCCAGCCAATAGAAATGTAGTTATTTATAAAGCATACAATAATGTAATTTATGATTTTGATTGTCCTTGTCTGGTAGTCAAAGATCATAAAAAAGTAATATGTGACATTTCGCTCATTATAGTTACAGATTTACTGAAGAGTAATGTAACTTTTTCTTTCATAAAGTTTATATTTACGAAACAAATGTTTTAGTGAACTCCGCTACAAAGATAAGAACACAATAGCGGTAAATCAACACCATAACAAAACACGTTTCCAATTGATAAATTTGGAATATGTCTGGCTATCTTGGGTAGATTGTCATCATTTAGAATCAGCGGTGTTATTTTAAAATAAATTAAGCCACAGCAAAATAGAAGACAGGTAGTAATACAGACGTGAGTACAGGTAGTAATACAGGCGTGTGTACAGGTAGTAATACAGGCGTGTGTACAGGTGTAATACAGGCGTGAGTACAGGTAGTAATAAAGGCGTGAGTACAGATAGTAATACAGGCATGAGTACAGGTAGTAATACAGGCGTGAGTACAGGTAGTAATACAGACGTGAGTACAGGTAGTAAAACAGGCGTGAGTAAAGGTAGTAATACCGGCGTAAGTACAGGTAGTAATACAGGCGTGAGTACAGATAGTAATACAGGCGTGAGTACAGGTAGTAATACAGGCGTGAGTACGGGTAGTAATACAGGCGTGAGTACGGGTAGTAATACAGGCGTGAGTACGGGTAGTAATACAGGCGTGAGTACAGGTAGTAATACAGGCGTGAGTACAGGTAGTAATACAGGCGTGAGTAGAGGTAGTAATACAGGCGTGAGTACAGGTAGTAACACAGGCGTGAGTACAGGTAGTAACACAGGCGTGAGTAAAGGTAGTAATACCGGCGTAAGTACAGGTAGTAATACAGGCGTGAGTACAGATAGTAATACAGGCGTGAGTACAGGTAGTAATACAGGCGTGAGTACGGGTAGTAATACAGGCGTGAGTACGGGTAGTAATACAGGCGTGAGTAAGGGTAGTAATACAGGCGTGAGTACAGGTAGTAATACAGGCGTGAGTACAGGTAGTAATACAGGCGTGAGTAGAGGTAGTAATACAGGCGTGAGTACAGGTAGTAACACAGGCGTGAGTACAGGTAGTAACACAGGCGTGAGTACAGGTAGTAAAACAGGCGTGAGTAAAGGTAGTAATACCGGCGTGAGTACAGGTAGTAATACAGGCGTGAGTACAGATAGTAATACAGGCGTGAGTACAGGTAGTAATACAGGCGTGAGTACGGGTAGTAATAAAGGCGTGAGTACGGTTAGTAATACAGACGTGAGTACGGGTAGTTATACAGGCCTGAGTACGCGTAGTTATACAGACGTGAGTACGGGTAGTAATATAGGCGTGAGTACAGGTAGCAATACAGGCGTGAGTACAGGTAGTAATACAGGCGTGAGTACAGGTAGTAATACAGGCGTGAGTACAGGTAGTAATACAGACGTGAGTACAGGTAGTAAAACAGGCGTGAGTAAAGGTAGTAATACCGGCGTAAGTACAGGTAGTAATACAGGCGTGAGTACAGATAGTAATACAGGCGTGAGTACAGGTAGTAATACAGGCGTGAGTACGGGTAGTAATACAGGCGTGAGTACAGATAGTAATACAGGCGTGAGTACAGGTAGTAATACAGGCGTGAGTACAGGTAGTAATACAGGCGTGAGTACAGGTAGTAATACAGGCGTGAGTACAGGTAGTAATACAGACGTGAGTACAGGTAGTAATACAGGCGTGAGTACAGGTAGTAATACAGGCGTGAGTACAGGTAGTAATACAGCCGTGAGTACAGGTAGTAATACAGGCGTGAGTACATGTAGTAATACAGGCGTGAGTACAGGTAGTAATACAGGCGTGAGTACGGGTAGTAATACAGGCGTGAGTACAGGTAGTAATACAGGCGTGAGTACAGGTAGCAATACAGGCGTGAGTACAGGTAGCAATACAGGCGTGAGTACAGGTAGTAATACAGGCGTGAGTACGGGTAGTAATACAGGCGTGAGTACAGGGAGTAATACAGGCGTGAGTACAGGTAGTAATACAGACGTGAGTACGGGTAGTTATACAGGCGTGAGTACGGGTAGTAATACAGGCGTGAGTACAGGTAGTAATACAGGCGTGAATACAGGTAGTAAAACAGACGTAAGAACAGGTAGTAATACAGACGTGAGTAAAGGTAGTAATACCGGCGTGAGTACAGGTAGTAATACAGGCGTGAGTACATATAGTAATACAGGCGTGAGTACAGGTAGTAATACAGGCGTGAGTACGGGTAGTTATACAGGCGTGAGTACGGGTAGTAATACAGACGTGAGTACGGGTAGTTATACAGGCGTGAGTACGGGTAGTAATACAGGCGTGAGTACAGGTAGTAATACAGGCGTGAGTACAGGTAGCAATACAGGCGTGAGTACAGGTAGTAATACAGGCGTGAGTACAGGTAGCAATACAGGCGTGAGTACAGGTTGTAATACAGGCGTGAGTACAGGTAGTAATACAGGCGTGAGTACGGGTAGTAATACAGACGTGAGTACGGGTAGTTATACAGGCGTGAGTACGGGTAGTAATACAGGCGTGAGTACAGATAGTACAGGCACGAGTACAGGTAGTAATACAGGCGTGAGTACAGGTAGTAATACAGACGTGAGTACAGGTAGTAAAACAGGCGTGAGTAAAGGTAGTAATACCGGCGTGAGTACAGGTAGTAATACAGGCGTGAGTACATATAGTAATACAGGCGTGAGTACAGGTAGTAATACAGGCGTGAGTACGGGTAGTCATACAGGCGTGAGTACGGGAAGTAATACAGACGTGAGTACGGGTAGTTATACAGGCGTGAGTACGGGTAGTAATACAGGCGTGAGTACAGGTAGTAATACAGGCGTGAGTACAGGTAGCAATACAGGCGTGAGTACAGGTAGTAATACAGGCGTGAGTACAGGTAGCAATACAGGCGTGAGTACAGGTTGTAATACAGGCGTGAGTACAGGTAGTAATACAGGCGTGAGTGCAGGTAGTAATACAGGCGTGAGTACAGGTAGTAATACAGGCGTGAGTACGGGTAGTAACACAGGCGTGAGTACGGGTAGCAATACAGGCGTGAGTACAGGTAGCAATACAGGCGTGAGTACAGGTAGTAATACAGGCGTGAGTACAGGTAGTAATACAGACGTGAGTACAGGTAGTAAAACAGGCGTGAGTACAGGTAGTAATACAGGCGTGAGTACAGGTAGTAATACAGGCGTGGGTACAGGTAGTAAAACAGGCGTGAGTAAAGGTAGTAATACCGGCGTGAGTACAGATAGTAATACAGGCGTGAGTACAGGTAGTAATGCAGGCGTGAGTACGGGTAGTAATACAGGCGTGAGTACGGGTAGTAATACAGACGTGAGTATGGGTAGTAATACAGGCGTGAGTACGTGTAGTAATACAGGCGTGAGTACAGGTAGTAATACAGGCGTGAGTACGGGTAGTAATACAGGCGTGAGTACAGGTAGTAATACAGGCGTGAGAACAGGTAGTAATATAGGCGTGAGTACAGGTAGTAATACAGACGTGAGTACGGGTAGTAATACAGGCGTTAGTACGGGTAGTAATACAGGCGTTAGTACGGGTAGTAATACAGGCGTGAGTACAGGTAGTAATACAGACGTGAGTACAGGTAGTAAAACAGGCGTGAGTACAGGTAGTAATACAGGCGTGAGTACAGGTAGTAATACAGGCGTGAGTACAGGTAGTAAAACAGGCGTGAGTAAAGGTAGTAATACCGGCGTGAGTACAGGTAGTAATACAGGCGTGAGTACAGGTAGCAATACAGGCGTGAGTACAGGTAGCAATACAGGCGTGAGTACAGGTAGTAATACAGGCGTGAGTACGGGTAGTAATACAGGCGTGAGTACAGGGAGTAATACAGGCGTGAGTACTGGTAGTAATACAGGCGTGAGTACAGGTAGTAATACAGGCGTGAGTACAGGTAGTAATACAGGCGTGAGTACAGGTAGTAATACAGGCGTGAGTACAGGTAGTAATACAGGCGTGAGTACAGGTAGTAATACAGGCGTGAGTACGGGTAGTAATACAGGCGTGAGTACAGGTAGTAATACAGGCGTGAGTACAGGTAGCAATACAGGCGTGAGTACAGGTAGCAATACAGGCGTGAGTACGTAATACAGGCGTGAGTACGGGTAGTAATACAGGCGTGAGTACAGGGAGTAATACAGGCGTGAGTACAGGTAGTAATACAGGCGTGAGTACAGGTAGTAATACAGGCGTGAGTACACGTAGTAATACAGGCGTGAGTACAGGGAGTAATACAGGCGTGAGTACAGGTAGTAATACAGGCGTGAGTACAGGTAGTAATACAGGCGTGAGTACATGTAGTAATAGAGGCGTGAGTACAGGTAGTAATATAGGCGTGAGTACAGGTAGTAATACAGGCCCTAGGGGGCTTTGGTCGTCCCCTACTAGGCGGGTCCTCAGGTGGCGGATAGAGGACGGCCTGCTCAATTGGGCAGGTTTGCTAATTTCTAATTGGCAGGTTTGCTCAATTGAGTTGGTTCGCTGCGAAATACATAAATACGCAGCCCCGGACTAAAATGACCAATCCTGCTAATACCATCTGGCAGGCACCTTGTTCTCCCGTGAGGTGCGTTCCAAAGGCCCCTGAAGAAGGAATCCTGGCAGTTGAGGACTCGTGGCCCCGGTTAGGGCAGTCTCCGGGATGGAGCCCTGGTCTCCATTTCGGAGATTCTGTTGTTCAACACACTGCTTTGGCCCCAATTTCGGGAGTAGACGGATGGTCGGTTGGCCCGGTCTGACCAATCGGGAGCCCCCAACCCCAAAAATGTCGGGTGTCACGTCGGGGGGCATTGGGTGATCATTCAATCAGTTATTTTTTGTTGTTGTTTAACTTCCATTTTTACATTGCTACGGAATACTGATTCTTAAGTTTCTACTTTTTAACGTCTATTGTTTTGTTTCACTATCTGCGTCAGTCACCTGTCCGTGGTAATAGGCTTTGTAATGTGTTTTACAGAATAATTGGTTGAATGGCTGCCACGACCTGGCACTTCCCTTATCTTCGACGGGTCAATCCTCCAGCGGTATGCTTGTGCATCAACGCTGGGGGAGTATACTCTTTATGTACTCTCGGTTTTGTTTCCACCTCATGTCAGGTTGGCACATACCCCCTAGGTTGGGCTCGGAGTAAGGGTGGGAGGCATAAAGTGAAGAATTGTAACACTAAACAACCATGGCAAAAACACCAAACAAAATTAAAAGACGGCACGAATTTACGAACATAGAAAGCAATTCTGATTCTGACTCTGAAAATGTGAATACCTCAAAAACAACATCTTGGCCGAAATTTATTGATATTTTCTCAAAAAATGAAAACACCCCTGTTACCAAACTGAATCCATTCATCCTACAAAAGTCTATTCAAAGCATAGCTGGTACGGTCAAAGATGTCAAAAAAATAAGAAGTGGTGGTTTACTTGTAGAATGTGCCCGTGAAATCCAGTCGGTGGCATTACTAAAAATACAAAAACTACATGATATAGAGGTGCATGCTAGTCCTCACAAGACCCTCAATAACAGCAGAGGTGTCGTAAGAACACGTGATCTAGCTGATATGGAAGAAATTGATATTGTAGAGGAAATGAAATCTCAGGGAGTTATAGGGGTAAAGAGGATTGAGATTAGAAAAGATGGACGACAAATTAAAACAAGCACTTATATTTTTACTTTTAATACCCCACAACCACCAAAAGCAGTTAAAATTGGCTACTTGAACGTCCGAGTGGATTTGTTCATCCCAAATCCACTTAGATGTTTCAAGTGTCAAAAGTTTGGACACAGTAAAGATGCTTGTCGAGGCCAAGCTATATGTCACCGATGCGGCCAACAACATGACGAACCATGCAGTAGCGAAACAGTCAAATGCATCAACTGCCAGGGCAATCATATGTCATCATCTAAAGATTGCCCTGCGTGGAAAAAAGAGAAACTTATTCAAAAAATGAAGTGTGAAAATCAG
This sequence comes from Pictodentalium vernedei, assembly GCA_031216915.1. Taxonomy (NCBI): domain Eukaryota; kingdom Metazoa; phylum Mollusca; class Scaphopoda; order Dentaliida; family Dentaliidae; genus Pictodentalium; species Pictodentalium vernedei. The sequence goes on from CM062290.1 coordinate 408,190,065, forward strand.
CTAAGCTTCAAGGCGGCCAGAGACATGGTGTCCTCCATGCCTGGTATGAACACCTCCACGCCATCATATGCTATTACAATAAAGAAAACAATAGCTACAAAAACTGTGGAATGCCAAACACCATGGACATGGCTCACGGGTAACATTCCATCATTACTACAGGCCTTCACAATACAGCACTCCGAACAACTCGAACCAAAGTCAACACAAACAACATCAACTGTTCCAGCAATAATCGAGACATCAAAATTGCAACAAAAACAAGAACAAACAAAGCATAAGATCATATCAGTACACGCAAAAGAAGACACAGGTAATTCCGACACAAACAGAAACCGACAAGCATCAAAACCAAAATCGCAACAAACACCGACACAACGAAATCTGAGTCAGAGTCAGAAAAAGGAACTTGAAAAAAAAAAGAAAGAAAAAAGAAAAGGAAAGACTAAAGCAACTCTCAGACAAAACACCCAAAGCCATGCAAGACCCTGTCACGCGCAACAGGTTTGACGGCTTTGAGGAGATGGCAGTCGATGAGTGCATCGACGAGACGTTCTGGCAACTTAACCAGACTTCTTTTTCGAATCGGTCTCCGAAGAAAACGTCACCAAAGAAAACTACTGGGGCCATCTCGCCCACACGTCCACCATCGAACTCTCTATCTAAACATGGATAATAGAAATTCAAATACCATCATACAATGGAATTGTCGAGGTTTTAGAGCGAATTTTAATGAACTCTGCCTTTTAAGCCAAAAATATAAACCTACTGCTTTTTGTTTGCAGGAAACTCTCCTAAAGAAACCTGACACAAATGTTAATCCTGTTTTCAAGGGTTATACATTATATAACACTTGGGCAGATGAAAATGACCTTCATATCCGTGGAACGTCTGTCTTGGTCAGAAACGACATTATTCATAGTTCTGTACCATTACAATCAAATTTACAGGCTGTAGCGGTACGCCTGACCTTAGACTAGACAATCACGTTATGTTCAATTTACGCGTCACCAAGTAAGCCACTTCAGCTGAGTGATCTTGAACATCTCATTCATCAGCTCCCAACTCCTTACATTTTGTTGGGTGATTTTAACGCTCACAGTCCCTTTTGGGGTGATTCCTGCAGCAAAGAAGACCTGAAAGGCAAAACAATAGAATAACTCATTACAAAGTATGACTTGTGTTTGTTTAATGATGGGTCAGATACTTATCTGCACCCCGCATCTGGTTCATACACATCAATTGATCTTACAATTGCATGCCCTTCTATCTACCTTGACTTTTCTTGGAAGGTAGAAGATGACTTGTGCGGGAGTGATCACTTTCCAACTGTGTTGGAGAGTGTAGTTCCGGCGGATGATGAGAGAGTGCCCCAGTGGAACTTTAAAAAGGCTGACTGGGACACTTTCTCATCGCTTTGTTCTGAACGCCTCACACGGGAAAAATTTCAGGACAGTACTGACCAGATTGAACACTTCACCACAGAGTTGATTGACATTGCAAGTCAAGTCATTCCTGAAACCTCGGCAAATCCAAAACGTTTCCAGAAACCATGGTTCGACACGGATTGCAAACAGGCTATTCATCAACGCAAAAAGGCTGAACGGGATTTTAATAAGTCACCAACGACGAATAATTTAGATAAATTACGTATTGGTCGAGCACAAGCCCGACAACTCATCAAACAAACGAAGAAAATGTCCTGGCAAAATTATGTTTCAAAATTGAATCAAAATACCCCCATCAAAAAGGTCTGGAAAATGATCAAGAAAATTAAAGGTAAAGAATCAAAATCTACAGTACAGCACCTCGAATATAATAATAATAATAAAATAACATCAAAAAAAGATATTTCGAACACCCTAGCTTCTACCTTTTCCAAAAATTCCTCTTCTGAAAATTGCACTCCGCAATTTATCCCTGTTAAAAAGCAACAGGAGAAACAAAAACTAAAATTCCAATCTGATAATGATGAAAATTATATATAATGAACCATTTTCTATTGATGAGCTACTAGCGTCATTGCGCAAAGCAAAAGATACAGCAACTGGTCCTGATGAAATACATTATCAGATTTTAAAACATTTGCCAAATTCATCGCTCAAGCTTTTACTTTCTATTTTAATGATATATGGGTGACTGGCCAGTTTCCATCTTCCTGGCGCAAAGCAACAATCATTCCTATTCCCAAGCCTGATAAGGACCACAGCAATCCAAGCAACGATAGACCAATAGCACTCACTAGTTACCTTTATAAAACCATGGAAAGAATGATCAACGATCGGCTTGTTTGGTTTCTGGAATCGAACAATCTGCTGGCAGATGTTCAATGTGGCTTCAGAGACCAGAGAAGCACGGTTGATCATCTAGTCCGCCTTGAAACGTTTATTAGAAATGCCTTTGCCAGAAAAGAACACGTGGTCGCCGTGTTCTTTGATCTGGAGAAGGCATATGACACTACGTGGACGTATGGGATTTTCAAAGACCTCTTCAACATGGGGTTGAGAGGCAGAATGCCACTTTTTATTGACAATTTTTTAAAGGACCGCAATTTCCAGGTTCGTCTTGGGTCAACATTATCTGACCCTCACGACCAGGAATTGGGAGTACCCCAGGGTAGTATTCTATCTGTTACTCTTTTTTCAATAAAAATCAACAGTATTGTTACAGCTATTGAAACAAATGTTGATTCTTCTTTGTATGTAGATGATTTCCTCATCTGCTACAGTGGCAAGAAAATGCCTGCTATTGAGCGCAAACTTCAGCTATCCTTAAACAAGGTTCAGCGCTGGGCTACTGAAAATGGTTTCAAGTTTTCAAAAAGTAAAACAAATTGTGTTCATTTCTGTAAACTCCGGAAACACCACCTGGATCCGGAGTTATTTTTAGATGGAACTCCACATAAAGTTGTAAAGGAAGTGAAATTTCTTGGCTTGTTGTTTGATGAGAAACTAAGTTTTAGGTCTCACATCAAACAACTAAACATTAAATGCAAGAAAGCACTTAATCTGCTAAAAGTTGTTGGCAGCACTGATTGGGGTGCCGACCAAAAAACTCTGCTCCATCTGTATAGAGCTCTTGTACGGTCAAAGTTGGATTATGGTTGTGTGGTTTACGGATCGGCTAGGAAATCCTATCTAAAACCTCTTGATGCCATCCATCATAGTGGTATCAGAATTAGCCTTGGTGCGTTTCGTACGTCATCTATAGATTCTCTTCTTATCGAAGCAGGTGAGCCTTCTCTTGAGAAGCGTCGAATTAAACTCTCTTTGCAATATGTCTCAAAATTATCTGCAAATCCTTCCAATCCTGCTTACTGCTATGTTTTTAAACCTCTGAATAAAGTTTTTTTTTGATAAAAATCCAAAACAGATTCCTCCACTGGGACTCAGAATCAAAACCCACATGGAGGCTACTGGTGTTGCTCCAGATTCTGTGGCAGAAAATCGTAAACCTAATATACCCCCTTGGCGTCTGTCAAAACCCAAGGTTATTTTAGATCTGGCCTCTTCTAAAAAGGCAAACACAAATGCTTTGCAATTTAAGCAATCGTATGCCGAGATTAAGTCTCACTATAGAGCATACACTATGTTCTATACGGATGGATCCAAGGATAATGATAGAGTATCATCTGCTGTTGTTAGTGGTGATCAGACCACCTCAACCAGGATACCTGATACGAGTTCCATTTTTACAGCTGAGGTAAAAGCTATTGACCTTGCGCTCGATGAGATTGAGGCTGAAGAGGAATGGAAGTCCATTATCTTCTCCGATTCTCTTTCTTGTTTACAGGCTCTTCTTAGCCCCAGGTTGAAGAACCCTCTGATCTTGTCACTTCGTGAACGACTTACTGTAATGAAGTCTGACCAATATGATATTGTGTTTTGCTGGTTGCCTGGACACGTTGGTATTGCTGGTAACACCAGGGCAGACAGTGCAGCGAAACAGGCCCTGTGTAAGCCAATCACTGATTTTCCAATTCCTTACAGTGATTACAGGCCACTTATTTCTAAATACATCCGGTCTTTGTGGCAGTCGGAATGGGATGGAGCTACCAATAACAAACTCCACCGATTCCGACCAACTGTGTCTGATTATTATCCTCTTTCTCATCTTTGTCGAAAAGATCACGTTATCCTTACACGATGTCATATTGGTCATACCAGACTCACTCATAGTTTCTTATTAGAGGGCACTGTGCGACCTGAATGTGTTCCTTGTCAGCAGGGGCTGACAGTGGAACACATTCATTTAGATTGTGCAGATTTCGATCACGTTAGGCGGCGGTTTTTCACTGTGGAGTCTCTTAGAGACCTGTTTTACACTACCAGTCCGCGCAAGCTTTTGTCTTTTCTAAAAGAAATCAACCTTTTTAGCAAGTTTTAGAGCTTTGTCGTTTAATCTTCCCATCATGATTTGGTATCAATAGGTTGATTTGTATTATATTTGTTGTTCTTCTTTCATTATGAATATTCATTTTCACATTTTCATAGTATTATCGTTCATCTATCACAATTTTTTTTTTCTTTTTAAAAGCAGTCCTGACCATTACTTTTTAACTCATTTTCATGACTTTCTCGCCACGATATGGCCTTTGTTGCCGATGTGGCGTTAAGCACCAATAAATAAATAAATAAATAAATAAATAGTAATACAGGCGTGAGTACAGGTAGTAATACAGGCATGAGTACAGGTAGTAATACAGGCGTGAGTACAGGTAGTAATACAGACGTGAGTACAGGTAGTAATACAGGCGTGAGTACAGGTAGTAATACAGCATGAGTACAGATAGTAATACAGGCGTGAGTACAGATAGTAATACAGGCGTGAGTACGGGTAGTAATACAGGCGTGAGTACAGGTAGTAATACAGGCGTGAGTACAGGTAGTAATACAGGCGTGAGTACAGGTAGTAATACAGGCGTGAGTACAGGTAGTAATACAGGCGTGAGTACAGGTAGTAATACAGCATGAGTACAGATAGTAATACAGGCGTGAGTACGGGTAGTAATACAGGCGTGAGTACACGTAGTAATACAGACGTGAGTACAGGTAGTAATACAGGCTTGAGTACGGGTAGTAATACAGGCGTGAGTACAGGTAGTAATACAGACGTGAGTAGAAATGTCCACGTGTGCGTTAACCAGGTAACAGAAATTATATCATCAGCAAAATTTTAATTAATGAAGCACCGGGATGTACCCGGTGCTTCATTAATTAATTGTTTGATGATTTATTCCTATACTTAGTGATTGAAATCTTAATAATTTTATTGCATCCGTGGAAATATTGCCCACCCGTGGAAAGTGACCAGTCAACGATGGTCGTGCTCTACCTCTATATACGAAAAATAATGTCGATCTATTTTTTGGTATGTTTTGCTGGTCAGTTGTATGGCCTTCCACATATTCTATCCAGTATTAATTTATTATGGTTTCATTGGCTGCTTATTTTCAATAGATTTCTTTGAATTGATTTAGTCAGTACATTTGAATTTGAAAATAAAACGTTATTAACCCTTTATGTAGCAGGAAAAGCAAACGATACTTGCAAACAAAAAACTCTTGGATAATTTATAAACAAAAACATAGATTATGACCCTTCGTTGGAACAAGCTCATCGAGCTCGTTCCAACGAGGGATCATAACCTATGTTTTTGAGACAAAAAATGAACAAAATTATGAAAATTAATTGGCGATTTTTGAGAATAGCTCTGGACGGTTTTGGCCGTTACGTTGGTTAAAGGGTTAAAATGTGTGAAATTTATTTCCGTAATATGTCGAATCCCATTACGAGTAGATGGGCATTGGTCGATGATAGAAGTCTTAGAGGTGACGGACTTTACGGGGAAGGGTAGATTGGGGTGAATACCCAATTACCAGAGCCACTATGAACCCAATGGAGGCACACTGAAGAGGCACAAGAAATCACCCAAACGCAACAACTAACTCTTACAGACATGAAAATGAGCCAAACGAACCAAATCCCAAACCACAACAGAGACAAATATCGCAGCTAAAAAATGTGAGACAGAATCACATAAGGAAATTATAAAAAAAGGAGAAAAAAGAAAAGGAAAAACAAAAAACAGTTATCAGTCAGAAAACCCAAAGCACTTCAAAATCCCCATACAAGTAACAGTTTGGATGCTATGAGTATATCCCAGTCGATGGAAGCATCGACCAAACGTTCTGGTATCATCGTATGAAGTTATTTCAGATTAGGTCTCTAATAAATATAGCACCCAAAAAACTTTCATAGGCTATTTCATCCATAAACGCACCATCTAAATCTCCACTAAAATTAGATAAAAAAGACAAAACCCAACGTAATACTCAGGAATTGTCGAGGTTGTGGGGCGAATTTTAATGAACTGTGCCTTCTAAGCCTTCTAAACCACAAATAAAAAGCTGCTGTTTTTTGCTTGCAGGAAATACTCCTAGAAAAGGCTGACACTCAATAATAATCTTCGTTTTAGCATTATATTCCATGTACCGCCTGGGCAGATGAAGATGATCTCCATGTTCCTGGAAGGTATGTCTTTCTTAGGAAAGAAATTATACACATAACTCACCCTTACAAGCACATTTACAGGCTGCAGCTGTAAGCGTAGCTGTAAACAAGATTGTTACATTATGTTCCATTTGCGATTCACCAAACAAAACACCCTGGGCTGAATGATCTTGAGCAACACTGATGCACCAACTCCCAACACCATTCATTTTGTTGGGTGATTACAACACACATAGCCCAACTTGGGTGATTCCGTGGACAAAGAAGATTTCAAAGGTAAAACATTAGAAGATCGTATTACAAAATACGACTTGTGCTTGTTCAATAATGACTCAGACACTTACCTGCAGCCCACATCTGGTTCGTCTACCTTACCTGTTCGAACTACTGCGTGTCCTCCAGTCTTCCTCGACATGTCTTTGAAGCTCAGGATGACGTGTGCGGGAGTGACCATTTTACGATTGTGGCAAAAAGTCTGTTGTTTTGCGGATGATGAGAGGATGTCTCAGTTGAATTTTAAAAAGACCATTTGGAACACTTTCTCATAGCTTTGTTCCGAACGTCTCACGTGGAAAACATACTGTAGAAAGTGGTGACCAAGTATGACATTTCACTGGGGAATCACTTGATTATAAGTTATTGTGATGAGTTGACGGTAACATGGTCTGAGGTATGCGGCTCAGAACATACGCTCCGAGCCGCAAACCTCAGACCATGTTGCCGTCAACTAATCTCAATAATGTATATGTTCCGATAAGACACTACCCGTAGCCTAAAAACTACACCGTAGATACACGAGAGGCTTATTTACTGAACCTATGGTCGTTAAAAGTTGCTATGTTCAAGGCAACTTTTAACTATCACAGGTTTAGAAAATAAACCACTCGTGTATCCTTGACGACACTTCATAATCAATAAATCACATAAACACATTCCATCTTAGTTCAAATCGTAAATCGGCCTGTAATTTAAATAACACCGAAAATCGGTTGTAATTTGAACAACCCTTCATCCAGAACATCGTCTGCTGCACACGTGAAACATCCAGAAACATGAAGCGGCTTGCTAGTCACTCCGTTGATAAAACAATTACGAAATGGGTGACGCCATTTCAAATAGTTCGCGTTGTGACGTCAGACGGTAGCATTTGTCACTTGAGCCATAAACATTAATATACTAAGCGAGCTCTTGTCCAATCAGAGGAGGAGGATTTTAATTTAGTATTATTGGAACATATCACAAACACAGCAAATCCAAAACGTTCACCGAACGGTGGTTCTATAATGATTCAAAACAGGTTATGAGAATCGCGTGAAAACTGAACAGGAATTTGAGAAGATACCAACTACAAATTATTTTGTACCTCAGCCCGCATCTGGTTCGTATACCTTACCTGTTCAAACTATTGCGTGTACTCCAGTCTTCCTCGACATGTCTTGGAAGCTCATGATGACGTGTGCAGGAGTGACCATTTTATTTATGTTTGAATTGCGTGACAGTACAGTGTTTTGGAACAAGTTTGTGTTTAGATAAAATTATTACCTTCCAAAGTGTGATTTACTGGGATTTCCGGATTTGATTACAAACGATAACTTCACAAGTGAATTATGCAATCAACAATTGGGTCATGCATCCGTGTGCGCATACGAAGACGCTGCTTTGCCGTGGGTGTAATGGGGACTTCATTGTTTTTTTTAACCCTTTACCTAACATGAAAAGCAGACGGCACTTGCAAAAAAAAATAATCTTGAATAACTATTGTTTTATTTTTTGTCTCAAAAACATAGGTTATGACCCCTCATTGGGACGAGCTCGACGAGCTCGTTCCAATGAGGGATCATAGCCTATGTTTTAGATACAAAAAATGAAGAAAAAACAATAATGAAAATTAATTGGCGAGTTTTGAGAATAGCGCTGGCCGGTTTTGGCCGTTACGTTGGGTAAAGGGTTAAATAATATAATTATCGTTAATAATGAAAAGTAAGAAACAGTGTAATCGCTTGACTGGACTGGTTACGTGAAATAATTCATTCGAGGCGAGGGTCTTCTATTGTTAAACAGCGCCCCTCACCTCCCTTGAATTATTTCACGTAACAAGTCCAGTCAAGCGATTACTCTCTATTTATTAAATGAAAAAAAATATTTCTTGTCGTTTGCATTAACGCTCGGTAACGTAAATTTAAACAAAACATTCTGCAAAATGAACAGAAAAGACTGAAAACATTTTTGTAAACAAGTTGCCTATAATTTAATTGATATCAATAAAGATACAAAAGATAAAATAAAAATAAAAATAAATTTCTTTGACAATTGAAATTAGCGGTTCCATTTAGAAACTTCAGCTGTCGGAAATTTTCTTTCAAAGAATCATCTGGCTGGTCCCGTCCAGACAGTGAAGTACACCCCGAAAGTATTGAAGCTCATATACGAATTCATGAAAAAGTGTTCAGTACAAACATGCTCTCTTATAAAAAAAAAATCGATTGAACAGCCGGTGGTTGGAGAACTCACACGAAACTTCGAAAACGTAAGAAATTAGTTATAAAACTCAACAACAATAGTGAGTCTGTTGTCGTTCTATCTCAGGATAAGTATATAAAGAAAGCCACACGAGAACACAGCAATATCGAACAATATAAAAAAAATGATTTACTTTTCTGACAGAGTAATATTGAAAAAATTGTCAAGATCTAAAAATTTCTTCTCGGAGAAGGTCATAGAAACAAAAAACAATTCAGACATTTAACAGGTAAGTTCGTGCTCAAACAACACAATTTTACATCACCCAAAGATCCACACGAACCGCTCTTTGTGGACGTGTGACCTAACCCCATTCGGGAGGCCTACTGTCTGGGAGTGTAACTCGGAATCTCATGCCATATCGGAATTCAATAATTATTATATGAAACCTATAGCTAATAGACATCAGAGCTACCACAAAAAATACACAGGATTCCCTGTCAAACATTTCTAAATTGGAATATCGAATAATGCAGTCTTGGCTACTTTGGATTTTGGCAGCATGTATACCAACACTGATAAGGTAAAACATGCATTCTAAACATATTAGCAGTAAAGGGAGGAACTATTGGAATAAATGGGAATTTACTACAGGATTTATTTTCCTGTAGTACTTTCCCTATACCCATTAGAATGAGGCACTTAGGGCCCCTATGGAAATTTACTACCGAAAAAGATAATCCTACAGTAAATTCGCATTGGGTCCACCAAGTGCCTACCCACCCAGGACACTTTGGGTAGGATTTCTTTTCAATAGTAATTTCCCATATGGCACCTGAGTGCCATCCGTTTAAGTGGACTAACGCTTTCCATCTCTCATGTCTTGCCTGCACGGTCGTCTGGGGAAATTCAGTGTTAAAATTAATGTGGGGGAATACATTTTATGCCAGACTGTTTTAGGATATCGCTGATTAATACAACAAACATTCAATACCAACAATTACTCACAGTGAAGGTGATGGAACTGTGTTTCCCAATTTTACACCAGAGTGCCACAAGAGTCGTCCACGGGGAACTTCAGTGTTAAGTATAGGGGAATACATTTTATGCCAGACTGTTTTTTAGGATATCGCTGATTGATACAACACACATTCAATACCAACCATCGTTCACAGTAAGAGTGATGGAACTTTGTCTCTCTTTCTGAGACTTTTGATTTTCAGAAAAAATCTTGTAATGTGCTAGAGAATTTATTTCGAGAATGTGTGGGCCCTGAGAAGGGCCACCGCGGAGGCACTTGTGGAGACGCTCGTTTTGTGATACCAACAAGTTAAAACGAAGCGTAGAGGTAACAAGAATAAGCATAAAACAGATTACCTTGTATCCTGAATGTATGTCAGGGTAAACTTTAATAACCTATACTTCGGATTTAGAAATCCTCAAATAATTCACTCAAATCAGGGAATAGATTTTTGAATATAACCTTCCATTTCTATATTTTCTTTCAGGTTGTCAATTAACATCAGGATACAGATCAACCTTTTTTACCCGGTACTTCTCCAGTTCATAGCCACCAGCTTCTAAGAGCTGTCTTATCCATGCACATCGTTCCGATTTGTCAATAATTCGCTGACACAACTAACGAGTATATTTCAGAGGACCGGTACGACGTCGATGTCCAAAACAACTCCCTCCCCCCATCATACTAGTCTAGACTTGAAAACATATCGAATGAAACACTATCTGACAGTCTGGTTTGAAACGATGCATAACGTAAACGTGGGAGACAACAGGAAGACAGCCAGTCTATATATAGTCGATATACTGCTAACATGCTACATGTATGTTGAACATGAAGGTAGTACTGAAGCCGAACATCTTTCTTTCGTGCCAAAATTATTTTGATTAACATTACTGGTACTATTATTTGCATTTGTATTTGTATACTGCTAAATAAATATCAATCAATCACAATCTTCCGATACTTGTCGTTGCCGCATCTTCTCTTCCTCTATCCTTTCAGGTTATTCTTCCAATTGCTTATTCCTTTCGTTATCAGATATTTCGCCGGTTCTTCACTTTATATACTACTCGTGATCTAGAGAGAAATTTACATTCATTTTTCATGGAAGTAGAAATTATGGACATACGAAATGTTCACTGTTTTTTTTATACCGAAGACAAACTGTCATTCGGGTCAAAATCTCTCCAAAGAACGCTCACGAGCTCTTTGATTATAAGACAGGGTTGGGGTATTCGTTTTCGTATTCGTATTCGGTATTCAGCCATATTCAATATTTTTTTTCATGCATTCGAATGTATTCAGTATTCATACAATTTTAAAGTATTCGTATTCGTATTCGTATTCTAATACAGTCAAATTTGAGGTGTATTCATGAATACTTTTTGAATACTTTTCTTGTTTTTAATATACATGTATACAGTATTTGTAAAAAAAATATTGTGATTATCTCTATTAGAAAGTAGTAAAGAATAAAACTAATACTTTTGAAGTGCCTACTACACATGAAGGTAAGTTCAATTATTTATCTGCCTTTTCATAGCAAACTCTTCATTGTTCAAATATTGTTTCACTGTAAAGTGAACATTGTAATTGTACAGATTATTCTTAGGACAAAGGATACCAGTCTGGCCAAAGTATTGATTTTTAATCCCTAAACAACTCCATTATCCAATTAATACTAAACTAATATTTTTTCTACAGTAATCGAAGAAATACGGTGCAGACTGATAGATCTTTAAAATTATTGTGCTTGAATTACAACATTTTTTCCAATAGTGCAGTAATTGCTTAATTGATTTTTGTGAATAACACTGGCCAGTTTTTTTTTTATTCTCACCAGCAATGTATGTTTAAATATTAATAAAAGACATGAAGCAAAGAAGCCACAATTAGCCACAATTAACATAATACCAATATTATTTGAAAAATAATGAAGAAAAAAGTTAAGTGTAAAATTTTTGTTGCTAATAATAATTGTCTTTTTGTTGAATAAGTTGAAAAACATGTTTACTGTGTATGCACTAAACAACAAAACATTGGATGAGTACTGTGTACATTTTGCTAGTTGTTTTGTAAATAAATTGATATTTGATATTTTTTTTTTGTTTCTTTTGTTTGTCATTAACTGGTAGAGTGCTGAATTATTTTTGGTCATCAAAATTTGTTCACATATCTTTGCCTTGCTACAATTTATGGGAGAGTGCCAAAAAGCACTCTCCCATAAATTGTAACAAGGCAAATCCTAACAGACTAAATAATTAAACTTCAAAGGTGATATGTAGAACATCCACAGAATATGAAGCCTTTAAGATGTGGTACCGACACTTCAGAATAAAGCCCAAATATGGGCTTCCAGCACTCTACCAGTTAATACCAACTTATGTCTGTTGATTGGATTCTAAAGGATTAAGAGATCAACCCTCTGAAAAACTAATTTTTCACCTATAATTCCTTATACCCATAATCCCAATAAGAATGATCAAATTATCATCCATTTACAAGAAATAATTTTGAAAAGTATTCAAGTATTCATATTTGTATTCATGAATATATTGTAAAGTATTCGTATTCGTATTCAAATACTTTTGAAATTTGTGTATTCGTATTCGTATTCATAAAATTTCAAAGTATTCGTATTCGTATTCAATACATCTACAATGTATTCGCCCAACCCTGTTAAAAGACGGGAGAAAATCAATTATTTACAACGTTTACTGTTACGTCGTTGGAGTAAGTAAAAGATTACCAGTTCAAGCTGGGTTATTTCGCCGAATTTTTGTTTTTCAAAGTGAAGGAGTTAATAGAAAAGGACGCGGAGAGAGAAGCGACGAAATATTTAAATTGGAGGAGACAAGCAGAGAGCAAATGAGGTTTTCTTTTCAGCCCCCTCTTCATGGTGGAGTACGACCCTGTTGCCAGAAGAATATAGAGAAATGATGAGGAGGTTTCTGGAGATGGGTTTCAAAACAGAGGAAAAAAGATCCGCGATCTTCCAACGGCTGTCAATGAGGCGATCATATTTGGCAGAACAGATAGAGAAAACTGGGAAAAAGTTGTTTTTTCAGATGAAGAGAGGGAAATATCATCGCCTCAACGCCACTTCTTGACAACTTCACCACCAAAATGGCTTCGTCCCGGCCCTTTTCACGGCCCACAATTCTCAAAAGAGATTTTGTAGCACATTACAAGTCTTTTTCATGAAAAGAGAAAAACAGTACTTGTCCCTTTTATTTCCCCTTAAATATATCCATAGGCATGTCTATAGTGTGTCAGAGCAGAGGGGGTGCGTTTTTGCAAGCTTGTTGAAAAAAAACAAACATTATTTCTTTATGGTTCATGAAAATATATTGTTTCCCTCATTGCTTCAGAAAAAAACCTAATGGTACAAGTTATGGTCGAACTTTCTGTAACAGATGTTTTCGGTGGAAACTATTTTTGACCTTATGATTGTCTATCAACTTTTCACATTGTGAAAGAGTTTTCTCAAAATATTAAATTTCATGGAGATGTATACAATATTAACCTAGCACTCACAGTAAAACAGATAAGTGACTCTCGACTCTGTTTTACTATTGGGATGTGTGGGAGGCGGTGATAGAAATGATAATTGAACTAGCCTAATAATTCAACAAAACTGTCACAGAAGTTTTAACAAATAACAAAATTTATTTAAAGTTAATTCAATATATTGTCATGAACTGAACATATGTACATCGAGGTCTGAGTTAAAATATCTTTCAACAACCTATTTACATCGAGATGTTTATAAAAACGGAATGAAAGTATTCAGTCTCTCATTTACTGTGAGAATGAAAATAAGAAATAAGAACGAACTAAAAATTCTTAGGTGTGCTACATAATGGAGTTTCTACCAGACTTATATAATAGGTGGATGACTTTTTACAATCTAACAAAAAACTTAAGAGAACACAAAAAGTATACTGGAAAAGTACCTTTGGAGTTTTGATTTGACACCCAATTTCTTTTTATTCACACGCAGTCATTTTTAATATTGTCTATAGTTTTGCCTAAACCAATGTAGAACGTCTCTGTCCTTTTCTGGGAAATATTTTGGATGACTTTTGATAGTCAGAACTGTCTCTGAATCATATCGTTTTGCAAGTACATTCCACACACAGCACTAAGATCACTTTGTAGTTTCATTGTGTTTATTGTCCAGGAATGTAGGTTTTTCACTATGAAATTGGCGGTACACCATATGCACTAAAGTAGATAGCAAAATGATTGTCTTTAAAAAATATTGCTATCCAATGTTCTACTGTTTCTTTCGATGAATCTGTGTTCACAATATATGCTTGTCTAAGTTTAGGTTTTCGTTTTGGTAACATGTCTTTTGAACACACGTTTCCATTTAAGGATGATAACATTTGGGAGTTGTCAAGTATATATTGTAATTGTATGGTTTCCATCCTTTTAGCCCTGGAAAGGGCCTACACGGAGCCGTTATTCAAGAGATGCCGAATAATATGACCACTTGTCTTTCACTAGATCTGCCAATATATGTTTGTCTTTGTGGCAGTCTATTTCAAAGTTCACAGTTGCACAATATTCTAATAAGTCTAATAAGTTTATTCTTCTTGCTTTCTTGTGTATATTATATAATATAGTCACTGGACACAGTTTCTCTAAACATTATGCAATATACATATCTATCAATGTTATTGTGTATGATTGACATTCTTCCCAGATATCTTTCATTTTCTCTTTAATAGATTTTGTCAATTCTATAACTACACATTCTTGAAATTATGTTTGAATTTTTTCTTCATACATCTTGCAATGTTCACACTGACTCGTATTTTAATAGTCAATAATCACTTCTCTGAATCTGTTGATGTTTATCTATCAAATTCTGCATAGATGACAACGTTGATCACTCCGCGAAGGGCTTCAACAAACTGAAGTTCATGTCAATGATTACCAGATTTAAAGGGTTGAGCCGATGGCCCATTAATGCACTGATCGGGTGTCAAATGAATACTCCAAAGAGTATATCATTTTGCATAATCCTGCAAAGATAAATGAAATGTTTGATTTTGTCCAAACAGTCCCATAGCTTCGTACAATGGTTAGTGTGAATTTAGATAAAGTCCACCATGAATTGGAAATGTGGTTCAAAGGGTCGTGATTTAATGGGATGTCCATCTACAGTTAATTCCAATTATTCAAACTGAATTGTTAGAAATTAAATGGAGTTGTACCAATATCTCCTTTTATATCTCTATTAGGGCTGTCGCGACTATCATTTTTTGTAATCAATTAATCGTGACCAGTAATCGACGGTTAGTCGATTAATAGTCGCTTCGCATGATTTTTTAGCAAATCATTCTTCTGTTCGTAAAACTCTGAAAATGACAATGGCATCAGTGTGTTCAGACGACGTGGGGTTGTGGGAACAACAAATCGGTCCCGACTGAAGTTACATGTAGTCCAATCTTGGACCCACAGTCCGTAATATAATTTTTGGGGTTGGTACGTCCTGTAGGACGTACCAACCCCAAAAATAATATTACTGACTGCGGGTCCAAGTTTGAACTAGATTGAAGCCGATGAATTAAAATGAATTTACCAAAGAACGTTCCTGCATATGTTTCCTTTCTGCAATAAGTTTCTCGAAATTTTGAACATTGAGATCTATGCATTCCCTCGTCAGTTGTTAAAATTGGATCTTCGTCTGAAGTTCCGGACTTTGAGAAGTGATCTGACGTTCTGACTTTCGTCATAATTTTGTCACTTCCGCGCTTTGGGTTTTCCAATGGGTGCATTCGTGTGTACAAGGCTGGAGAAATTCAGAAGAATCTATTCTTCTCGAGTAACTGTGAGTGTTCTTTCTTACACAGTCAGTGACAGTCGTACAGTCTTCCGGATATGAATGTTAACTATGGTTAGATATTTAAAGTTATTCAACTTCATTGATCATTCACCTCACAAAACAATGCAATTTAGCCCCGACGTGTAGTAGACGTGTACCACCTTGAAAATGAACGACGATCGACTAAAAATAAAAAACGTCGACTACTTCAATAGTTGACGGTTAGTCGACTAATCGAATAATCGCGACAGCCCTAATCTCTATTACATACTAAGCCAAGAATAATTAGTGTTGGTATCTGTTTATGAAACATTATTGAAACATTATTTTTGAATGAAGACCGTTTCCAATTATAAATGTTTTTTTATTTCACCATGCCTTGTGGGAATTTTGTAACTTGAGCCATTTGTTGGTGTATTAAGACCATTTGCAGATGTAGGTATACAGTACGTGGAAAGTGGATTGTAATAAAATCACCCGCGGAGTGGAGTTATCACTCAAGCGATAACTTTCAAATTTTGTACATATCAACAGAAAACACAAGCAGTGTTTCAGCCAATGGACCTCCGGGTTTAACCCGGAGGTCCATTGGCTGAAACTTTGCTTGTACCGGTTAAGCTTTGCAACAAATTTGCAATTATTGCTTTGGTGGAATCTCCACTCTGCGGGTGATTTAGTGATAATACACTCTCCGCGTACTGTATAATCTAATGCTGTTTTTTTGAATATCGCTTTTTGAATTTCAATTTGTCCACGTTCGCTACCAATCAGACAAAATTTAGATGGAGTACAATGCAATTTGATTCTCATCTTTACCCCATTTGGTAAATATTTCTCCTGCACAAATAGATCTAACTGTAATTTACTACTAGCAGTTACCCATGCATGTTCAGTTGGACCTTTTTTAGATGAACTTCTAAGGACTTCGGTAGTTACTCGCTCGGTGATTATCTGCCTTCCCCACCCGTAAAGCTACACGACACGATATGACCCTGGTTGTTGTGACTGTCATAAAACCGCAATAAACAAACAACTTAATTCGATGCGAGCATTCGGCCCGAATTAAATTTTGTGAATCCAAAAGTCACGAATAATACAGGAACACATTTATTGCACAGGTAGAGAGAGAGGGCGAGAGAGAGAGAGAGAGAGAGAGAGAGAGAGAGAGAGAGAGAGAGAAAGAAGGGTGGGGGTAGGCTTCCCTGAGCGACAATATTCTACTAACTTCCCCGTGGCAACAGCAATATCACAAAGGGAATCGAAAGTTGAACCTATCAACGTAGTTTGTGGGCGAGCCTGATGCTGTTTGTTTAAAATTGATTTTCGCCCTCACGTATCAACTTCTTCAGTCATTTTGGAAAAAATCACGAACTAAGCCTTTAAGCTGTCTATTGCAATCATCACTCAAATGACGTAAGACGGTTATTCCCAGCGAATGACGTGTGCTTTCCTCATAACCATATGGTTTGCATTCGATCGATCGGCCGCGCTTTGCTTCCGCACATTGTATTAGATTCGACGCGTCTGAAATCCGTCGACTATTTCAAACACGTAATTCAGACGTATCATCGACGGAGATTCGCCGGCGATGCGAATTACTCGCATCTGATTGAAATATACGTCGCATCACTGACGAATTTAATTCATTTTTGCTCTGGTATTAGATTCGGCGCGTCAAAGATCAATCGACTATTCCAGGCCTAATGAAGGTTCATTTGACAACATTTTTATTTCTATACCAAATCTGATTCTGCTATCGAACTATCAAATTTCTTGGGATATCATTCCCAATGTATTTTAAGTTCTATAATATTTTCCTTACCCACACGTCTTGACTATCTATCAAAAACTGATTCGATCATATATTTCGTATCATCTTTTAAACTTTGAATTTCCTTAGGATAAAATGTACCCTGAATTAATTCTCCACCTAAATTTTTAAGTCTGTAAGTACAGCTAAAACTAGAAGTCCTGTCATGAAATGCGCACAAATAGCACGTTGATATGCGCGTTAATGTACGCGTTATAGCCCAAGTAAAGCTATCAAATTCTGTACATATGGCCTGTGCACAAGCAATGTTTCGGCCAATGGACCTCCGGGTAACCCGGAGGTCCATTGGCAGAAACATTGCATGTGTTTGCTATGAGTAACCAGGAGAACCTGCAGTGCTTTGGATGCCATTCGATATGGCGATTGCGCGCAATTCCAACGCGCAATTAAGCCTAGATAAGCGCACTATTCGTGACAGGACTTCTAGTTTTAACTGTAGGTGGTATTGTTCATTTCACATGTGTAATTTTAAATAATATTTTTGTCCAATTTTGTAAATACCCTTTTTCAAAGGGACGTGTGGTTTTGTTAAAGCGTACCACATCCCGAACTGGAAAATGTATTTATTTTTTTTATTTTGAGTTTTTAGTTCAAATATTAAGAAAAATCTTTATAGATACAGAAGCCGGGGTTCTTTGAATACTCCGATGGAAACTGTGATTAACACACCTGTAACACATCAAAATATTTCAATGTTCGCTTATGTGTGAAATATTTCCACATACGTGTTTTCAGTGTACATTGAAATCGTCCCACAATACCTACTTTAGTTTCATGATTTTCTATCGTGAAAAAAATGAATATTTTCTCTCTTCAAAAAATGTACATACCACCTTATTTTTAAATTCAGTATATTTATAAGATTGTAATTATTATGGTTGACGACCAGAAGTTTTCAAAATAGTCTGAATAATTTGGTTAATGTCTCTCCAGACTTATTTCGGATAGGCAATGAACAAACTAAAGAACGAAATTGATCGTCATGGGATTGTAAACTTTGTAAATCTACTAAATTCATTTGTCATTGGTGATCAATACCACCAACTATAGTTTAGCGTCTTGAAAATTGTCTATGGAAAAATTTATGTAAATAATATGTTCTTTCTCCATTCAACCAATCTTTGACTTCACTGACAGTGGTGGATTTATGTTTCCTAATGGCTGTGTTGTACAATTGTTGGATACCACCATAACCAGCAGCATGTTTTGCACCGTACTACAAATCTGGTAATAAATCATTCATCAGAAATGTTACGTTTAGATAATTTACGTTTTAGTAATGATTTTGGTGTATCATCACTCCACTGTTTTTTCTTACTTATACGTCTTGGAGATATTGATAAAGAAGGATCTTGCCAACTATCTTCAGGAGAACTCTGATATTTACTGCTAGGTTTATGAGTGCATTGTCTATGCATCCATACCCAACGTTCACGATTTCCTACTAAATCTTGTGGTATATTTATTTTTTAATCAAATGATGAATATTTCCTAACCTCTTGGTTTGATACCTTTTTGACGTCTAAGAACATCATTAAGTAAATCAATAATGTTTGAATCTTGTATGGCTTCTCCATCATAACTTAATATACCCCGATCATGTTTGGGTTAATTGATAAAGCAGACCATAATGAACTTGCTTTACATGTCATAGAAACAGGTACACGTTCTATAACACGATCTCGTAAGGACAATGATTTGTTTTCTTCTGAATCGGGTGTGACCAGTGAAGGTTGTAATGCTTTCTTGTGAGACATTTGAAATCTCTGCAACATTTCCCCATACTTAAGTTCTTTCTCATTTTCTGATAACTCTGAATTTTCTAACACTGATGATAATTTATCCTGAAATTGTGCAGTATTGAAACTTGGCAATCTAGGATGTTGAGCTGTTCACTTCTACGTTGAG
The DNA here is from genome assembly GCA_031216915.1 of Pictodentalium vernedei. Classification (NCBI taxonomy): domain Eukaryota; kingdom Metazoa; phylum Mollusca; class Scaphopoda; order Dentaliida; family Dentaliidae; genus Pictodentalium; species Pictodentalium vernedei. The sequence continues at coordinate 408,209,633 of CM062290.1, forward strand.
CTTTCCACTTCTAAAATCGTCTAGCAGTTGATACGGTACAAAAGCCATTTTCTTCATATTTTACTCGCTAATTTATGTCTAGGTTTTGTTGCAAGTCCAACAACTGAAACAATACAATCCAAGTAATGGTAAAAAACACATTTTTTATTTATTATTTCTTTTTTTTAACAGAAACTGATTTACTAGCAAATGTTCTTAGCTGTTCACGCTTTGGATACAATTTTTGTTTCTGACTTGGGGCACGGTGGCTCAGTAGGTAGCGGTGCAGCCTGCAAGCTAAGAGATCCACAGTTCGAATCTCACCTGCGGCAAATGCGTTATCTCCTTGAGCAAGACAAGTCACCCCATTGCCCACGTGGGGGCACCGTGGAATTGTGTACTAGGGCGTACCGCACGCAGATGGGTCACTTGTCATCAACCAATGCTAACCCTACTTGTGCGCGTTAGTATGTTGGGGAGCTGACAGTTGCTTGTCGTTGCTCAGTGGTTCTCCAAGCGTACCCCGGCTTCCTCCACCCGTAAAACTGTCACAGTCATGATTAGCCACTGTGTAGAAATATGTGACCTTAAACACCAATAAATAAATATATGTTTGTGACTTGGTGTCAGATGGACATTGCCTTTTTTAAAGACTATGACAAATTCTGACAAGCAATTGATTAATACTTTAGGTGCATTTCTCATTTCTTTTTGAAATGCTTGAGGAGTTTGTCTCAGTGACAATGCCATACCACCATATATTTTCAATAAAGTAATTGTTTGCTTTCTTATTTTGTCACACCATCCTTCTCCGTCAGTAGTTATGGATAAAATGAAATAAATGAATATAATGCTATTTATATAAGTGGGAAGTGTGCACTTTATTTATTAAACATTTCGCTTAAAGTAAGATTTTATTCAATGAACAGGTATAGGAGGATTTAAAGCTGTGAAATGTGCCATTGTGGGATTTTTTTCTTTTAATGGTACATAATCTGCATTTCGTACAGAATGCATTGGTTCATGATTTACGTTTTTTACACAATATTTCGTTATTGATACAAGACGTGTTAACTTGAGTGGTGATACTTGTTTTTGAAGGTTTTTAACAAGTGATGTTTTTGTGTTTGTACACTTGGTAGTTGGAAGATTATGAGGTCTCACTTTTTGTTATTTTTTTATCTCTCAAAAACATGATGAATTATCGGATGTTTTCTTTAGGTAACTTTCTTTTCTTACGTGTTTTCTTCTGGAATGTTGCGCGAAAGGTTATAGTTGTTTTATAACCATCTCATCGAATTAAATTGCGAATAATAACACCACCAAAAAACTCACCACCACCTGCTTTTAAAATAATGTTTCGTTTTTTTTGTACGATCCAGTCTTGGATTTGCAAGTTGTTCAATATCTTGTTTACTTTTAAGGTTTGTTTTGGCAATTTAATTTTCCTACTAAGTATGATTCTACTTGCTAACGTAAACCGTTTAACATTTTTCTTTAAGTATTTCTTAAGTATTTTCTCTTCCAAATGGATTTGTCTGATGACAAAGTTTTTCCAAAGAATGTATGAAAGATATCATGATGATGTGTACTTGTTAGCAAAACTTAAACAACTGAAACAGATGTCACAAAACTACCCTTTTTATAGTTTTGTATAAATGATGGGTCCACATTCATCTTGGGTTACCCATGTATGAAAAATATCAGTTCTTAATCTCAATGAAGTTGGAGTTCTTGGATGAAAATCAATTAATAAAAAAGAACGAATGAAACTCGTTGCATCTCGAAAAGCTGTAATTAAATGTGATAATTGAACTTGGTTAGCCAATACTTTAATCTGTCCTTTATATCTTGTTTTTTTTAAATAAAATCATTTAATGTGCATTTAAATTTATAGTATGACTAGATTTTGAATGTTGAAATATATTTTGTGTTATGTAGATAACACTTGTATTTCAATGATGTCCTTTATGAGTAAACCATAATTAACGTTTTCTTCACCTTTATCTCCTTACATATCGTGAAAGACTCCAAAATGTGCTATGGTGACATCATTAACAATTTCACATTCATCATCGGGAATACCTTTTATAAATGTTATGTCTTCATGCTCTTTAAGGAAACTATAGGTTTTTGCCATTCTTTATCACACCAAATTATCTTTGATGTACAATTTGAAATAAATCATGTTTCATATCAATACGTTTTTTTTTAACAAATGCTGTTTTCCTTGAACTATTAGGTCCTGGGATGAAAATATTCCAGGGATGTTGAAACAATAAGCATTCACTTGATGTCCTAATTGTTTTGGTGAAAACAGATTTCTATCACTATGTGCAAATGTTTTGTAAATTGTCTTTGTAAAAGCATTCATCATGTATAATACATTACAAAATTAAATATACATTTTTGTTTTTTTTAATTGATTTCGAATAACATCTTCTGTTATTGTTTGGTATCCAGGAGTAATAAGCTGAAAATCATATAATAATGTCTTACGTGTGATCTTGTTTTCTAAAAGACATCTTGTCTGGTCCATGGTTGAAATCCAAATGTTCCATTGACATGATAGGCGTGGCTTATTTATACACTATGCCCATAGGGAGATGTATCATAGTCGTTTACCACATAATGTTTTTTTATACAGATCGAAACTTTTCGTGTAATTAATGAAATAAACCTTATGTATTCCCGGGATGCATAAGGTTTATTTCAATAATTACATACAACATTTCTTAATAGAAGAGTACAAAAGGCCATCGGTTCTCGCTTTTCCTCACACTTGCTTTTAGACTATCAAGATGTAAAGTATGCATTTCATGCTGCCCTAAAGATGTATAAAGTGAGTGATCCAAAATTGGAAAAGGCAAGTGATCCAAGCAGTATTTATTATAAAATGAGAAACAGAGAGATAGCGAGGTCCAAACAAACAGACGTATGTTTTCTTATTGATGAACTTTATGGGATAATTCCTGATACATGGTATGAAACAAAAAGTGTTATCGATCAGTTTTACGAGGTGAAGAAACATTGTTATTTTTGTAAAGAGAATGGACATGTGACTAAAACATATCCAAAGATCGGAGCATGTTTTACTGTCATGGAAAAGGACATTGGTATAATGAATGTGCATTGAAAAAAAATATCTAATCCAGGTCCCGATAGAGGGCGTTTTTACTGTCATGAAAAAGGACATTGGATTAATGAGTGCCCATTGAAAAAAAAATATCTAATCAACCAACGTGGGGGACACCAGCTGTTGCAGTGCCTACCACAGGGCTTGGCATTCACCCGGAACACACCAAACGAAAGATTATTTCACCATTGAATATCACAACACCTAATACCTCACCAAATCAGACTGTTGTTAATGTGTTACCAGATTTTGTGAGGGCAGTAAATCAAAAGTGTCGAAAACCCACTCTGGAGAGTTTTTGATCAAACATTATTGCCTACCCATTCTGGAAACTTTTTGATCAAAAAGTTTCCAGAGGGGTATGGACTTGGGGACACTATGGAAATTTTATATATGATTTTGTTTTCCTATAGTAAATTTCCATATGGGCCCTAAGTGCTAATGATCACAAGGGAAAGAAAAATCCTAAAGCAAATTCCTATTAGTTCACATAGTGCCTCCCGTTTCTACCAATATCCTGATGCAAAACACTGGGATGAATTTTTTTTGTGGGTATTTTAGAGCTGAGTTTAATCCTTTGAATCCTAGCGGCCGCTTTTCCGACCAGAAACATGATACGTCATAATTTCATTAAATAGGATGGATGCTAAGTGCATGTGTGTGGTAGACCAATCAATATTTTCAACGTGCAATCCGAAGGCAGTACGTTGAAAATATTAATTGGCCTACTCCTAAATAACGAACATAGACTCTTCCAGTTGCTGTCATTGAACTAGTATGGGTGATACCACTGGGATTCAAGGGGTTGATAATTAACAACTGTCAATGGAATGGAGAGATTGTTTACAAACAATAAGTTGTCCATTGGTCAAAATATTCATACCTGATTTTACAATAGTTATGCAGCAGAATGGAAGAAAACTGCCTTAAGCAAACGTACACATCATCCTCTCGTAATGCTAATATATTTAGATGACATTTGTTTCGATTGGTAACATTAAAAAGTAGATTTTATTGATTTTTTAGAAATTCAAACAATCATGTTTCAAACACCAAATTGAAAGCTGCCATAAGTCAAAATCCTGTTGATTTTCTGGATGTGGGCGACTAAGGTCAACAATTCCAGACCTCCGGTCATTTAGATTACCAGGTGTATTTTAAACCAACTGATTCATATAAATTGTTACATTATAACATATCACCGAATCAGAGCTCATTCGTTTTCAGCACAATTCGAGTGATAAGGTAAATTTCAACCAAGTTTTTCCTAATGCGTTTGGCGTCCAGTATAGTGGCGTACTCTGTCGTTGGGGTACTTACTGCGTTTATGGCGAAGCCTGAAATCTCAGACCCTGAAAAGCTGGAGCCTCTTATAGAAATTAGTGATTTCGAACCACTGAAAACTGAACGAAACAGGCCGCTGTAGACTTGCAGTGGCGCAGTATTGAATTGCAAAAGCCTCTTTGTGGAATTCATCATGTTAGGCATGATCAAAAAGATGAATTGTCCTCTGAACGAACGAAAGTCATTATCAAATCCGAAACTCACTTCATTGTGATCCATCCAAAATCATTTACTTTATCAATTGTAAACCCTACAGGAAAAAAGTATGTGTGTCAAAATCAAAATCCATTCCGAATGCATGCTACTTGACACAAACCGGATATAAAACATAATATTGACACCCCAGGAGCACATTTTAGCCTTCCGGGCTATTCTCTGGACGATTTCGAAATCCATCCAATTGAACATCCACCAATTTTGCTTCTACCCAACGTAACGGCCAAAACCGGCCTGCGCTATTCTCAAAAATCTCCAATTAATATTTTAATTATTTTTTTTCATTTTTTGTCTCTAAACCATAGGTTATGACCCCTCGTTGGAACGAGCGTGTCGAGCTCGTTCCAATGAGGGGTTATAACCATTGTTTTGAGACAAAAATTGAAAGAAATTTGTTATTCAAGAATTTTTTTTTGCAAGTGTTGTCTGCTTTTCATGTTAGGTAAAGGGTCAAAGGTACATTACATGGCGAATGGCGTAACAGATGAATTTAAATAAAAAACGAGAATCTTTTGGTATCAAACCCTCTGTCCAATTGGTATTAAATCTGAGAGGGGTAGGGGTGGGATAGGAGATCTGTAATACATTTAACTGTATCATACAGCAGAATGAATGTCCGGAGAGCAAAAATAGTAAACAAAAGAATTCGATTTCGTCAAATATAAATTAACAAAAACGTTGAAATCTTCGACTTGTCAGCACTTACAGTCCGTGGAGAGTGTATTATCACTAAATCACCTGCAGAGTGGAGACTCCACCAATGCAATAGTTGCAAATTTGTTGCAAAGCATAACAAGCACAGGCAAAGTTTCAATCAATGGACCTCGTGGTTAAACCCGAAGGTCCAATGGCTGAAAAATTGCTTCTGTATGTTGTCCATATGTACAAAATTTGAAAATTATAGTTTGGGTGATCACTCCTCTCTGCGGGCGAATTAGTTACAATCCAATCTCCACGTACTGTATAAGAACACAAACCTTCTACAACATCCTTGTGTGCACTGAAGTGGATCTCATTAATGAATAACACCAGTTATTGCCAGTCAGTGTAACCAGTTTTGTTTGAAATCCATCAAGGTTATATGTTTTTAGAAAACAATATTTCAGCTGCATATTAAAAGAAATAAAACGATACAGTAGGAAATGTCTATGACAGTATGAATTGGTTGTACCTTAAACACACACTCCATAACACTGTCTCCCTTTCCGTTTTTCATTTCACACCCAGCAGAGGAACATATCCAGTAACGATTTACATGATGGAAAGCAGAATATTTTGAGCCATGTGTGTCAATGTACCTTGTCTCCAAATTATGGGTCACGTTTTTCGCATTATGAAGCACAGCAAGGATTCAAGTGGCTCAGTGGGCTTGGGCCCAGTCCACTGAGCCAGCTTGGATGCCTATTGTTCTTAAGAGCATCAGTCAGACCTTCAGGTGAAAGTTGCGCGATCGTAGTTGCGATTCCTCATTTTTGTGTCCAAGAAAAAGAGCGGGGATTCACTCCAAAAGCCACCAGAAGGCTTCATTTGAAGGTACATTTCAGTTTTTCTTTTCTGGGAGAACTCCCATGGGGTGTGGGGGGGGGGGGGGGGCACTAAAAATTTGCAAGACGTGACGTCCTATTTTTATTCAGCTCCTTTTTACACCCACCCACCCCTACGGGCAAATTTTCTACTACCGTTCTCAGACACCCACCCCCACTCTCCCATTAAAATCCAAAATAAACTTAGTAGGCACAGCTGTCTTTAGGGGGATTTCATAATGTTCTTAAACTGGCACCACCAATTTAAACCTCTGTGGGCTGTTGTGGGCCCCAATCTACAAATGACAAGCTGTTCATTATCAGGCTTGCTTGGCCAGAGCAGGTGTACAGATACGGGAACAAATTTTCATTTGAATTGTTCTGTCAGTATTCTCAGGTGTTTGCTACTTTCCTGCTAACGTGTGACATTTTCCCAGATTAAGCCCAATATTCTCACATATAAAGCCTCCTGATGTTGTATTTATGTTAAGAGTGTGATGTACAACATCATCTTTAAGGTTTGAAACACAAATGATGGTATATATTAGCTGATATATTGATACACAGTCAAGCCCACTTAATTGGATATCTCTTAATTGTATATCCCTGTTAATTGAATATAATTTTCAAACACAAAACTATTTACCATATCTCAGTACAAATTTGATCTGTTAATTGCATATGGGTTGTAGAGTAAACTCCTGTTAATTGTATATAAATTTTTGTAATATGTCGAAAAAATTACTGTGACACGCACCGAATTCCCCTTATTCATCAACCTTTTTGGCCTCACTACATCCAATACAGGCATTTATTTTATTATATCTTCTTTGACAGAGCTCTATGAGCTCTGTCAAACAAGATATAAGAATAAATGCTCAGTTTACCTCCAGAACACATGAAACTGACCAAATCTCTGTTAATTCTATACTCCTGTTAATTGAATAATTTTCACTAGCAAAATGGATATTCAATTAAGAGGATTCTACTGTATTTTTTAAAAATTCAAAAAAATGCACAAGTTGGAAATGCAAGTTGCAAATTTTTGGTGGCCCCCTCCCTGGAACCCCTCCGAAAAATTCCTAACACAAACTTGCCCACACGTCTACGGAATCTGAATGGGATACATATAGAATATACACATACTAGTTGTTGTACCAAATGTTCCCCACGAGTGGTGAAGAGGTGTTAACCGCGAGCCTTCGCATTTAGACCATGATCGTCGACATATCTCGATTCATAAGTCGCTATTTTTTTTCTCGTTTTTACTGAACAGCAGACGAACACGTGTGCGAATCTGTTTCTGTTTACATGAGCATCGGTTAGCGGTACCCCACTGTCAAGTTTACCACCGAAACGAAGTAAAAAAAAAATGCGCAAATCACGGGTCCTTTTTTTTATTTTCATGACATATTAACATACTATTTCGAGTTATGTATACTTTGTTAACATGAGAGAATGCATGTTTGTTATTTTATGGTATCGTATGAAGTACACTCATTTAACCCTTTACCCAACGTAACGGCCAAAACCGGCCAGCGCTTTTCTCAGAAATCGCCTATTAATTTTAATTATTTTTTTCATTTTTTTGTCTCAAAAACATAGGTTATGACCCCTCATTGGAACGAGCTCGTCGAGCTCGTTCCAATGAGGGGTCATAACCTATGTTTTTGAGACAAAAAATGAAAAAAAATAGTTATTCAAGAATTTGTTTTGCAAGTGTCGTCTGCTTTTCATGTTAGGTAAAGGGTTAAAAACGTAATAACTAATTGCCGCTTACATTTAACTCTTCACGGGCGACGAGATGTAGTTCCACTGTAGGTGTAACTTTTAACTACTGAAATCCCATTGCTGACGTGTTCACCACACACACTAGTGTTCACCACGTTTTGGTGTGTAAAGCTAAAGTTTATATCATAGGCTTTTTATATACAGTAGAACATGCAATAATGGTGCAAATAATGTTATGATCCTAAAAAGGTACTTGCGGACTCCTCCCACGCCATTCATGGAAACTTCTTATCTACTTGCCCGCCAGCCCGCCCTAACCCCCACCCCCACCCCTATCCCCTAAATATTTTTTTTTCTAATTTCCTGCCTCTGAGATCTGTGAACACATCTCCGATTTTTGACTGAGACGAACGAAAACATTTAGTCCAAAAATCAGTAACACTTACCTTTGAATTTAGAATTACTCCACAAATTAAAATGAAAATAAGCTTCGAGTTAGACATCACCATGAACACAATCAGTGTAGTAAATTCGTCATAATAGCTCGTTGACATAACTAAGCCGTACAGAATGAAGCAAAAGACTGCGACAACGCCAAAAACATTTGCTGAAACGAAATGATTTACGATTTTGTCAGTTTCTTCGACAAGATCAATAAGGCATTCAAACTGTTTTCTGGTGTCTATCAAACCGATTAGCATTTGCCTTTGTGACAGTGTTGATGATTTAGCGGCTCTGATGAATCTATCCGACACCAATTTCATCTCTATCCAAAGTATATAACAGGTTGTGTAAAAAAACAGACACAAAAATTTTTGCTGACAACTCAGTTGCATGATAGATAAACCCCAAAGTATAACAACTGCTACCGAAGACTTATCAGATACGTTCTGTCCATATGCAATAAATGCCCTTTCTATTGATTCACGTTTGGCAGTTCTAAAAGTGTGTGTAAAGTACGCAGAAATGCTTGAAAATAAAATCGAACTCACGACCACCATAGTTGCAAGTATTCGAATTCGTTTTAGAAAAGATATTATGTCGATAGATAGTGTATAAGCTTGTTCGTATTTTTTCATTTTCTGAACAAAAGAGTCAAATGTTCTTGAGAGCTTTATAAGCATTAGCGTAGCATTGTGACAACTGATCAGATGGTTTATCAGTGCAGCATAATATTCCATCACTTCAGTGGATATACCATGTTTTGTTTGCAGCTCCGCTACTGTATATACAAAGCGGGTAAATTGTTCCCATAAAATGAGACAACTCAATACAGACAAACACACGTGGATAACAGCACCAACACGTGTGAGCTTTGACGAGGATCCTGAGAGACACCTGGCGAATGGTGTATATAGAAATGTCCATTTGAACGATGATCTTATCAGATTATACACTGCATCGATATTGTTGATCCCTTGGTTCAAATATTGTCTTTCCGGAGGCTTATGCCTTGCTTTTTGGTGGACATCCATTGTAATGTTAGGCGTCACTTCTTTCTGTACGAACTTCTGATTGATACACCCTACAAATAGAAAATAGGCCAATGTAAATTGCAGAACATTCATAATACAATTATTATTACAAATCAGCTCGAACTGGTGACACGTCCATTGAAAGGAAATTTCTGGGTTTATTGTTTCAGAATAAACTGAATTTCAGTTCACATATAAAGGCATATCATGCGACCATTCATTCACTACAGTGAGCTTGTCGAGATGTGAGGGTCACATGGTATGTTTTTTTGTAAACATTTTGAGACATTTGGAGAACAAAAAAAAAAACAACTAAAGTAATGAATTTTGATATCGTGTGCGCTGGGTAGAGTGTTAAATATAAAAGAGCCCTCAACAAAAAGAGAAAGCTTTCGAGGTGTTCGAACACTCTCTGTCAGCAACAATTGTGGGGTTGATGCTGTCATAGCGTACCGCCCTATCGAGTGGGGACGTAAAATTGCTGTCATCTGGGCGGAGACACACACACCTCGTTAAGGCTAAATATACCTTCGTAGTATTCTAGAAGAGCGAGGTCACGAATTTACTGCCACGAAGGATAGGTGTTAATAAAAGTTGCGTAACTTGTTCACCAGTCCTTGTAAAACAAATAAGATTAAAAAATCATCAACAGTAACTGACATCGGTACGTATCCATGGCGACCGTAAACAATCGTCGCTGTTCTAAGTGTGATATTTGTTAACAAATTAAAATGTATCACTACAAGCATATCTGAAATACCTTTATATAAACGTACTTTCATTACCACCTGAACATGGTTAACAAAGTACTTTTAAATGTTCAAAAAATCACTTTTAATCTGTTGAGTAAACTGTGAACGAAAATGTTCGCTTCAGGATCAAACATAGATAGAGTCGAAAAAAAAAAAAAACAAACAAAAAATCATAAAATCATAGGGACTTTGGAGACAAGGTTTAATATTATTTTCCTATCCATTTTTAAATATTTAATGTTTTAAAACAATAAATACGGTACCTTGAAAATATTTTTGATACTTAAATTCTCCTCTTTTGTTTTAATTGAAATTTTGAAAAAAGTCCAAAGCTAGTGAAAATGCATCAAAACACTCCCGCGACATCAAATAATATCAACTGAGTTACCTTATACGTTGGAACCCTTCGATGGTATTCCAGAGTGTTGATGAGACGAACTAATTTCGATGCACAAAAATAAGATTAGTGTGGGTACCTTTAGTACCTCGCATATTGATTCAATACTTGTTGACGTCGGGAACCTTCTTTTGAAAAGCGCAGGAGTAGTTTCCATTACAACGTGACAGTGAACAACTTTCAAACCCATCAAATGCTGCTTACGACAATGTATCGAATCAACAAATTGTTTACCAAATACCCGAAACATATTCCACCATAGGAAATGAGAAATTATTCACTAAACTATTATTGTCATTACTCGCTACTCTTCTCTCTACTTATTTCACTGTCATAAAAATGTATATTTTTCTTGATTTGTGATAAAATATTTTACTTATTAAAAAATAATAATTTGTTTTATCCTACATAAGGTTTCACCGCCATGATATAGCCTTATGTACAGACGGTGTTAGGAATAAATAAAGTTCCATTAACATTTAGAGAAATTCTGCCGGAGATCAATGCCTCGAAAAAGAAATGCAGTACAAGTAGAAAAAAATAAGGGCATCCACTGACAAAACTCGATCTTGTTTTTCCGTCACTTATAACACCTCATCTTGATATTAATCCTTTGTAGCGTAAGACCATTTCTCGGTAAGGTATCACTATAAATGTACGTTGTAATTTCAGTGAAATTGTGGGGAAGACCAAACAATATTTTCAACATGCAGCCTTAGGGCTGCACGTTGAAAACGTTAATTTGTCTATTCCGAAATAATAATTATGTGCTCTTCCCGTTGATGCAATTGGATTCACATGGAATATACCATCAGGGTTCAAAGGTTATTCTGAAAGAAGCTTTAGTGGATGCATAAATATAAACGACGAAGGGCCTAGCAGTATTTTGTCGGAAAGTTGAAGTTCTATAATGTATTTTTTTTCTTTTTTTTCTTTCTTTTTTTTAGTTTGAATGTCATTATGGTGCATTTACACTGTAAATAACTGGTAAGTGACCTTGTTAAATAAATGTGACAAATCCGAGAATCGCTTGTTTTAATCCATTTAACTGAAACATCTATAAGATGACGCTGGCCAAATAAATTAGAATACTAAACAGAACATGTTCATCTTTTCCCCTTACAATAGTCTGTAACAGGAAATCAAACGAGCTCGACGAACTGTCCCAGTGTGGGTCGTTAGCTATGTTTTGGAGCCAAAATTGAAACATTAATGACATTTGTGTGTCGGTTTTGTGAATTGCGGTAGCCGGATTTTATTTTTACGTTAACTGGTAGAGTGCTAAATTATTTTTGGTCATCCAAATTTGTCCACGTCTTTCTGCCTTGTTACAATTTATGGGAGAGTACCTAGTGGCACTCTCCCATAAATTATAACAAGACAAATCCTCAGAGACTAAGTAATTCCATTTCAAAAATAATATGAGGCACATCCACAGAGTATGAAGCCATTAAGTTGCGGTACCTGCTCTTCAGAATAAAGCCCAAATATGGGCTTCCAGCACTCTACCAGTTAAGTAAAGGGATATCACAACAAACATTTCACCAACAACTGCCTGATGTTGTAGTATGGAGATATTTTTTTTAAATCAAATAGTCTATGGGGTCGATGGAATTATCTTTATAACTTAATTTTTTAGATTTTTAAAAGAATACAAAATCTAAATGAATATTTTTGTGCATAACGCTTACCATTATGTTAGGTAAAGGTTTAACCTGAAATGAAATGACGTCCTTCATTAACTCGTAGGGTGCAAAAGCCTTCTCAAAAATAGTTTGTAACGTGAGTATTTTTTTCGAAAATATACTACCAGCAAGGAAGTCACAGCTTAGCAAGATTGTGTTCGTTACTAATTGTTCTGTTACAATTTATTGGAGAATACATGTTTGGATTCTGAAATTTTAAACACTATCGTCCCGTTTCGGGCCTCCTGTTTCTTCCAAAGTAATGGAGCGTGCAGTCGTTAAGCAGATCCGCGAACACATCTCGCTGCAATCTGGCGGAGAAGTTTCAGTCAGCATACAGGTTGTTATGCAGTACTGCAACCACCCTTCTCCATGTGCAGAATGACATTCTTCTCTCCATGGACAAAAGGCACGTTTCCTGTCTGGTATTGCTCGATCTAACTGCAACGTTCGACACTGTCGACCATGGTGTACTTATTAATAGACTTGCTACCCGGCTCGGTATAGATTGTGTTGCCCTGGAATGGTTTCGATCGTACCTTACGGATCGAACACGGTGCGTCGCTGTCACAGGTTTAAACGTAAATAGTTTTTTAAAGTTTGGTGTTCCCCAAGGGTCAGTGCTAGGCTCATTTTGTCCCTATGAGACTCCATCCACAGCCGTGGACTGTAATTTCACTGCTTTGCGGATAACACACAGCTGTACATATACTTCACTCAAGAGTCTGATACAATGGCCAAAGAAAAACTCGAAAGATGTGTAGCTGATAGTAGTTATTAGATGCCCGACAATTACTTAAACTTGAATGCTGACAAAAATCAAATCATTTATATCGGGTTGATTCACCAGGTAGCTAAATGTTCGAGACCTGATCTTAAGATTGAAAGCAGTGTTGTCTCTCCATCGGTAACGGTAGTACGTAAACTCGGATATTTCATGGATGAGAACTTGTCGGCAGGAATACATGTCTTGCATGTTTGAAGGGCTTCGTAATATCATATCCGGAATATCAGTAGGGCGCGGGGCGTGATCAATAAAACGACGGTTAAACATCTTGTACATGCCTTCAATACAGGTCGCATGGACAATTGCACCTCTTTCCTATTCGGTTGTATACAGTACATCATTGACAAAACTGACACAATACAAAAATGTTCAGCACGTGTAATCATTATGAGCAAACGATCTTGCCACATTACGCCTATTCTTAAACACATAGAATGGCTGCCTCACAGAGAACGAACTGAAATTCTTACATTAACTTGGACATTCTTAAACGGCGAGGCCCGTCGTATCTGACAACTTTGGTTTCACGTTACGAACTCGGAAGACCACTGCGTTCAGTGGCGTCAAGCAATCTTGTAAATGTCACCCTGAAACTAACATTCTCCGCGCATTTCGAGTGGGAAATGGTGATATTACATATCCCTAGTTTCTGTTAGAAACGTTGCAATCTCGACTCATCTGGAACAGGGTTGCAAGGATCACGGCGGGTAGAATAGAACATACTACAAGACTTAAAATTTCTCACAAACACGTATGGAGTCTCGAAGGGGTGACCTTCCAATTCTTAAATACTGTTATACTCCTGTGAGTGAAACCAGGCAAGCTCCATATTAAAACATAAACCTCGTATTTATACACAGCACAGTAGCCGTAGACTGGTGGTCGTTATCCACGCTTGGGCAGTGATTCTCACGTATGCGTTTACCAGGGAATAAAACTCATCATCAGCAAACTTTTAATTAATGAAGTGCCGAGTTTTGATGATTATTGCTATGCTTAGTGTTTGATGGAAATGGAAATATTGCACGGCCGAGGAAAGTGACCAGTCCAGCGCTGCTGTGCTGTGTAAAACATTATTATCTCCGCCGACATGTACGGTATATTAAGATTTAATACCTGGATGTCGGTTTTTAAACACCGAGCTACAGACGAGGTCTTTAAATGAGACATCCATGTATTAAATCTCCATATACCATACATATTGGCGGAGATAACGTTTTTGTCCCGTTCGAAACACAATAAATTTATGGACGCATTTCTCAGCTCCACAATCAATGGAACCAATTCCGTGATAATTATTTTGTTTTGAAAATCGCAGAAGATAATTGATAGAGCTACATCCGTTGAATCGTTAAAGAAACGAGTAAACAATATTTTGTTGACATATCGTCCCCTGAATTCCAATATGTTCTAAGTGCCTACTGGCACATAGAACACATTGGTACTCAGGGGACGAATTATTTGCTCTTATTTTATTTTATGATTGTATTTTCGGATGATATTTGTGACTATTTTCGGATTTTTTGGTTCGAGTTTTATAATGAGGCGAGCGGAAGCGAAACGCCTTCATTGAAACCATATACCACTGATGTTTCGCGCGTGCTTATACCCTGGATGTTGCACGCTCTCATATACCTTGAATGTTGAACGCACTCTTTGCCATGTCAATTTGTCCAAGGCATTCTGACCAATCAGAAGACAGGATTTATCGGGATATAGGGACAACAGTATTTACAAAATGTTTTATCAATTGTTAACTTTGCACTGACATAGTGTATTACGTGTACATCTAGGGATATTTTTCATAAGGAAGGTGACTTGTACATTGCGGGTAAAAAACGATGACGTCTCAAGATTTAGATACAGACGCAGTAGAATTGAGCCGTCGGGAGGAAGTTCACTTCAGGGTTTACGATTAATGTAAGCATAAGAATCGATCCTCGCAAATGATTCTTAGATGGAAAATAGTAAGAATACACTGATTTTAGCTGAAAAGTCTTTAGTAATTCAACTTATTTTAGGTCCTCTCATAATAAGGTTATAGCGAGTTTGTAGTGTTGTCTAGTAAACTTTTGGCTGCCTACACTTCACAAGAAATCACTTCCAAGATATTACAACTTTCATCCGCAAGACCGCTATGAGACTGTAAAATGGAACATGTGTTTATAAGTGTATGTTTAAAATAACAATAAAAAACTCACCAAAATTGAACAAGCCCCTTGAAAGTAAAATCACATAAAAAAACTATTAAAACACCACCTTAAGTTCGACAGAGAATGCAACTTTAGTTCTGTAATAGTTGAATCAACCCATCAAACATTCCAAGAGTTGGTGTTATCTGTTAAGCTCACTGACGAAGAATACATCGTATCCATGTGCATACAGAGGTTGTGTTCTTTGATAAAAGCCATGTTCCATGGTAACTGTTGTTTCGCTGCAATCGAACGATTACCATCGTTCTCAACAGAACAAGACCCGGATGTCAGAACGACAGGAACACATTAACTTGTATCGCGGTATGAAATGCATGGTTTCCTGTTACTTACGGGAAAACACGGCTGTTACTTTCTATCGTCTAGTTATTGATGCCTGTGATAGTGTCCTTCAAACACTTGACAAAAGGCCGTTACACAGTAAGCGGTTTTCAATCTAGGGTCCATATTCGAAACTAATTATATTCGAGAAGCAACTATAATTGACTAATTTTCCATCCACACAATCAAGACTTGCCTTCAATGAAGGCATGCCTTGAAGATGCAGTTGGAATATTTTATCAGTACGGCATTGAACCATCACTGTCAGAAAAATGGGTTTACACAACTACCTCATCTCGCAAAGCCCATTGCCTTAATATGTCGCTTGGATCACGAAAACAAAAATGTGCAATCGTCCATATTAAATATTCGTTAAACTCGAAACTTCTGGGTTCGTATTCGATTCGATTCGAGTGGAAATACTACATTCGTATGACCCGAGTATGAACGGATGAAGTAATAATTAACTTTTGTCATTTTGCAATTTCGACACCGAGTGGTGTCATGCGATGCTAGGATTCCAGTAAAACTAGCACAAAGACTCCATTGAAACCCAATGTTCAAATAGGAAAAGCAAATCGCTAATTATTATTTTATCGCACGAATTATTACGTCATGGGATCACCTCGGAACGCCGTCTCCTATTGTTCTCATACATCGGGCGAGGTAGTAGGATAACAGTAGGGATGAATTAATAGTCTGTTTCTAACTTGATAACGAGATAATTAGTGTGATGAAGACACATATATTTTAGTCTCAGTAATAATAATAATTTATAAACATAATACATTTATTATACAACACATGAATAAACCCTTTAAAGTCCAACCATTTTCGATACACTGTCTGCATATTAAATGGGGGTTTTTAACCTCTGTAAAAGTTTACCTTTTTCCATTGAAATGTTATTTTCTACTCTACGGTATTTCTTTCTCTTTGGTGCAAGCCTACCTACAGATGCGAGTGGAATGATTGTTACCTCCACAAACGCTTGCTCATTTTTTATCATGTCTATAAATTTGTATATATTGGGATGGCTAGCACCCAATCTTTTCAGTTTTCCATGCCACCCACAGGATGGTTTGTAGTACGTGCACCATCCGTCTCGAAGTGGTTCCACATAGCTCTTCCACCGCTCTCCATCCACTGTTCAGTAACATAATCACAAAATTTAGCTACGTTAGGATTCTCTTGATCTGACTCCTCAAAATCATTCAGCCAAACGTCTTCGATGTCACACAGGCGCACAAAAGGCAAAACACATGCCCGCCGAACAAGAAGATTAACTTGTTCGTCATTTGAAAAAGCCTGCTGCAAACCACACTTTTGCGCATTGCGCCACACAGCCTGACGAAATTGGAACAAACATCCTTTAATTTCACAGTCGAAAATTTCTGAAGCGCCATTCTGGGCCGCTACTTCAAAGTCGGTCACTACTTTTGACGGAACTAGGGGAATATTTAATTCTGCTGCCTTCTTCTTTATTGCACCAAAGAAGCGTCTGTGCATTGCCTGCTTTTTGTCACGCAAAAGTCCATACACCAAAGGACACATTTTATCAGTCACAATGCATGCATTGAATACAGTTGGTAGAACAGTTCTGGAGATTTGTCAAAAGTTCCATCACAGAAATATGTATCACCAGCAGATAAATGATAAAGATTGTCCGTAGTTGAGAAAGTTAACATGGTTTCATCCTCAACAAACAAACAAACAAATAAACAAACATACTGACTTTTAATCAACTGTTGAGCAGCTCGTTATAATTTCCGTCTGAATCAAAGACAGAAAATCATAGTTAGTCGGTTAATTGCTACGGACTTATAAGTTTGACTGACCACTCATCCCCTTGTGTAAACATTAGAGGAACGGCGTTCCGAGGTTAAACCTACGTCATATTTATTTAATTATTAATTGGCGCTTAACGCCATATCAGCGTCTACGCCTACCATACTGAGAAGACAAGAGCGGAATAGGTCGCGATCCGTTCAAAACTCACTATGCGCTTACATTACCACAATACCATGGAATGTCATCTGTTGAAAAATAAATTAGAGATTTTTTAACCTGAGATGATAATTTCGTAAGTGTGTAGGGATCAGATCTCGAAAAAATCCGCTTTTTGATCACTGCACTGTATATAATGAAAATAAATGATATTTGTATGCAGCTCATCCGCTTAACCCTTTACTGCCACGCCCACTTTAGTCATATATGGAGGGCCTCTGTGTACGTCTGGATGCGAGGAATTTTAATAAAATTGATGACACGCTTGAAACACCATCATCTGATTACTTGTTGGAAAGGGCTCTCTGAGCCCTTTCCAACAATTAGTCAGATGGTAGGTATGCGACCAGAGTGTTTCCCTGCCAGCAGGTTTTGTCAGTGGAGCACATTCTTTTACATTGTACTGATTTTAATCTTGTTAGACGACAGTATTTTAATGTTGTGTCTCTTCGAGACCTATATTATAATACACATCCACATAAAGTTGTGTCGTTCTTTAAGGAAATCAACCTTTTTAATAAATGTTCAATTATTTGTTTTTAATATTTCACATTCTTATTCACTCAGGGTTGATTTACCCAACATTTTCTGAACACTTGATCTCATTTTCACCTTACTGTGTTCATTGATTAATTTTATTCCTCAAACTTCATATTTAGTTGATTGTTTTTTTTAAATACCTCATGGCAAATGGTGATCTATTTTAGAGTTGATACCTTTCATCGCCACGATATAGCCTTTGCTGCTGATTTGGCGTAAAGCACCAATAAATAATAATAATCAGATGGTAGATTTGAACTGTGCATACCAGAACGTGAAGATAATCATAATAAAATGGGTGACAATATTCGCTTTCGGCAGAGTAAGTGTTAATGCAACAGGTCAGTTTTAGGAAATAAGGAAATATTTACACTGTAATGGTATAGAAATGAGAAGTGATCACAGAAATGATTAATAATATAAATAGAGTAATACAGTACGTGGAGAGTGGATTATAACTAAATCACCCGCGGAGTGGAGTTATCACCCAAGCTATTTATTTATTTATTTATTTATTGTTGTTTAAGGTCACATACTTCTGCACAATGGCTAATCATGACCACAACATGGAGATAAAGTCAAGGTCAGTCAATCGTGTATACCCGATGTTGCCTATTTTAGAGGACTTGCACCCCAAGCATTAGTGACTGGGTCCTATTTTACCAGTGAAACAGAGCTTGTTTACCACAGTAAACAAGCACTGCTTTACTTCCCGGGGTTCCCACGGGGGATCACCCAAGCTATAACTTTCAATTTTTGTACATATCGACAAAAAACACAAGCAATGTTTCAGCCAATGGACCTCCGGGTTTAACCCGGAGGTCCATTGGCTGAAACTTTGCTTGTGCTGGTTACGCTTTGCAATAAATTTGCAGTTATTGCTCGGGTGGAATCTCCACTCTGTGGGTGATTTTGTGATAATACACTCTTCACGTACTGTAAATATAATATAAAACAATCCGTTAAATAAGAACAAGGACGAAACCACTCTGTGGGTGATTTAGTGATAATGCACTCTCCACGTACTGTAAATATGATGTAAAACAATCCGTTAAATAAGAAAAAGGGCGAAACCAAGTGGGAAATAATACAAAACAATTAAAAATTTGTTAAAAAAGTTGATTTCTTTTAGAAACAACATAATATTGTGCGATCCGGTATGTTAGAGAAGGTAACTAAACGACCCTACACACAAAAATAATATCGTCTGATATGATTGAAACGTAGAGCAACCCACTATATATCAAAACATATTTTAAGTATTATTTATTTATTTATTTATTTATTTATTTATTGGGGTGTAACAACACTTTCGACAGCCAGGGACCCCTCGTGTCGGAGAGTTTTACCGGTGGAGAAAGCCGAGTACTCGAAAAAGAACCACCGAGCAACGGCAAGCAACTGTTAGACTTCTCAACATACTATCTCCACACAAGCAGGGTTAGCATTGGTGTACCATCGACGTGTAGTACGCCTTAGTACAGAACGCCACCGTACCCCAAAGTGGACAGTTGGGATTAAGTGCCTCATCCAAAGGCACAACGCGGTTGCCGCAGATGGGATTCGAGCCGAGGACATCTCGGCTTGCAGCCTGAATCTCTACCTACTGAGCCACCGCGCTCCCTGTGTTTCGATTTTTTAGAAAGAATTTCCTCAAAAAATCAGGTGACCTATCGTTGGAACGAGCCCAACGAGCTCGTCCTAATGACGGGGTCAAGTGATATCGCTTGTATACCCATTTCTGAAAAAAAAATTGTCAGCTACTCAGTTTGCAATTTACGCTGGCGTATACGCCCGATTCGTCATGTAAAGGGTTAAAATATGTGCTGTGTAAACGAATATGATCCACTGGCAACGCAGACGGCAAGTGACTCATGCTGGTTGCATATTATTCTCCACATAAAGGAATGTGTATTATTAACATAACATCGCCTCACAATTGCATGAAGTTTTCTTGAAAGATGACTGGAATTATAGCTAGAAATAATATTTGGTCGGAAGCTGCGGAGGTTGTTATCATAGCCACGCAAAGCTTACCTAAGGGTTAAAAAGCGTTTTGCGGTGTTCAAAATGCTGTGATCGTGTTCTTATAGATTTACTACAATGGAGGTGGGGGGGGGGGGTAGTTTCTGGACATTCGGCCATACAGTCATTCTCTAAAAATGTTTTGAATTAAGAAACTGATGGACCCCAACATAACATCATCCTGGAAAACCTTTATTTTAGATGACTTCGAACAATATGGCAATATAGTATCTACACAAAGAGTGGTTACCAGAAATCGAGGTGTACGCATGCAGTTTGGGGGAAAACGTCCTTACACCCTGGTCATTATTAGATAACCAACCACCTACTGACTCTGAAGAAATTCGTTCTCAACCAATTTTCTATAATAGAAGTGTCAGAATTAATAATAAACTTATTTTCAATCAGACTTGGTGCGATAAAGGTGTATTATTTTTAAACGTCCTCTTGAGTGAGAGCTGATGCTTCCTAACGTTTAAGGTGTTTTCCACATAATACGATATCAAAACACCGTTCCAAGTCATCCTGGGGATAAACAAGGCGATTCCAAGGTTGTGACGCCAAACAAATTGAAAGGAGGAAAAATCCGAATGTGTTCTGAAATCACTAATAAAAAACTGAAAGAAACGAAAACGGTCAAGAAAACTATTTTTGTACCATGATTACCTATTCTACTATATATGAAAAGCCTATGACATAAATTTTAGCTTTACACACCAACCGTGATGACCGCGCCTGCAATGAGATTTCAGTAGTAAAAATTTACATCTAAGTAGAACTACATCCCCGTGACCTTTGGTGATGTCGACCTGAATACAAACTTGTCCAAATTTACCACACGTCACATCGCGAAGTGTGAAAAGGAAGAGGCAATTATTTATTACGTTTTTAAATAGGTTTACCTCATAAGATGCCAACAATGAACAAACATGCATTGACTCATGTTAAAAAAGCATCCATAACTCGAAGTGGTATGTTATTATCTTATTAAAACGAAACAGGCTCATTTTCTTTTTTTCATTTCCTTTCGTCGATAAAACTGACAGCGGGAGTACCGCCCACCGATGCTCGTGTAAACAAAAACAGATTCGCACGTACGTACGTCTGGTACTCAGTAAAATCGAGCAAAAATAATAGCGACTCTAAATAATCTGACGATAATGATATAAATAAAATATACCCAAAGTAGTTTGGTGTACCAAATGTTCACCACGAGTGGTGAAGCGGTGTTAACATTTTGTACACTCGTGGTGAACATTTTGTACACCGAGCTTCTATGAGTATATTCTATATATCTATTATTTATGCAAAAGGCGATTTCCGAACCAGTTCATTCCCAGGAATAATGGAAGAAGCGTTTGAATACTGATCTTACACAGGAGGATTGGAGATCGATATACAAAAGCCCTTTCATAATTACAGACGATACTTACCTCCAAACTCTACAATACAAAATTCTAAATGGCGATCAAAACAGAAATGCTGTTTTTTTTAAAAGTAAATTGTCGGAAACTGAACTGTGTACCTTTCAATTCAACTCCAAAGAAACAGTGTCACATTTATTCTTTGAATGTCCCAAGGCAAAGCCAGTCTTATTAAAACTCGCTGACAAATTGAAGGAACAATGCGGTGTTCTATTGCAATTGTGGATTGGAACCATACTCCCTTCACATGTATTCCCTCCAAAAATCCCGATTGATTCACACAAGATTGGATCTTTTCAAGGCACTGCTTTATCCTCCTACTTCAGATAATGTGTCAGCTACTGAACAATAGACCTTGTTTTTTTCTTTCCTTTTTTCTTGTAATTTTTGTAGTCCTCATAACGTAAGGCTTCTCTCGCGACAATATCTTTTCATTGTGTTACCACCAGTAACTGTTATTAAGTTGTTATTTCTGTTTCCTAAACAACAAAAAATGATAAACATAGCTAGATTTCAGAAGTGCAATGGAAATGCAGCTTTACGCAGGTAGACTTCTCTATCCAAATGTTATCATTTAAATTATTTATTTGTTGTATACTACTGGTTTGTCTGTGTGTAATTACATATTTGTACATGTACAGCATTTCATCTGAATAAAAAAGAGGAAAAATAAATAAATAAATAAATAAACAAATAAATAAATAATATGAAGGATTAACGTTAGTCACACGTTAATCCTTCATAAAAAAATAAAAAAATAAAATAAATAAATGATATGAATGATATGAAATCAGTTGGGTTGAAAATCAACTTATCAACTGGCTTAGGTGAATAAGAACCCAATTGTGGTCGATATTTATGAACAAAATTGGAGAGCAACTTTAACCAGCACCAGCAAATATGAGTTTTTCTCCCGAATAAAGCCAAGATATTTTATGCAGAGACACCATAAAAAGCTACTAAAGTCCCTT
Source organism: Pictodentalium vernedei (assembly GCA_031216915.1). Lineage (NCBI taxonomy): Eukaryota > Metazoa > Mollusca > Scaphopoda > Dentaliida > Dentaliidae > Pictodentalium > Pictodentalium vernedei. Next base: position 408,232,159 of record CM062290.1, read on the forward strand.
ACTACCCCACTTCTCCAGTTTAGAGTAAAAAATCATAGATTGCCAATCGAGATAGGCAGTTGGCGATCTATTGATATATCTTTAAGAAAAATCTGACCTTTGTCACAGTGATAGCTTGTATGTGAAAAGATAATTGAAATTCGGTGCTTATACACCAGGCAGCACTTTTATTGCCGCCCTAACATATATGAGCTCCAAATGTTATTTAACAAGAAAAATCCTAAGGTAATTAAAAAACTTGCTAAGTGTATCTCCATTTAATTCAGAAACCTTCTCGAGGCTAACCTCTGATGTTCTCGCTCGACATACCAGAAACGATAGTTAACTGGTTGTGAGCTGGATTATGTTGGGAAGTCCGAATTGGTTATTTAAGAACAGAGGGGAGAAGACCCCAATAATGCAAGAGCACGGCTTGCTTGTGGCCTAGTGTGGTGTATGCGGTGTCGGTGGGTTCCATGTAGGGATCAAGCTTCGATCGCATAAACATGGATGCTGACGACATTAACAATAATGTCAACATAATACCTGCTTGACGTATCCGAGTGTGTGTGTGTGGGAGGGGTGGGGGGGGGGCAATGTGGAGGATTTGGTGGGTGTATGAGGGACATGTGTGTTTGTGTTCCAACTGTCATTCCCGAGCTTCCGCCTTGACCCAGACAGGAACACTCCCCCTTTTATTTTCGGGTAAGGAGATTATAACTCCTTGCCACTTTCGTGTGTTAATGCTCTGAAATAAGGTTGGAAGCCCGACTCGAGTAGATGTCATATGTGTTTAAATGCATATTAAGCACACTACATGCGCAGTGACCAGTCAGTATCGTGCAATAATCATCCACATGTCTACACCATCAAGGCCTTGGGTATGTCGTGCATCCCTCCACTTCCGACCCATATATGATGAACGATACGCATGGCTGGTTAGTCTATGTCACCATGGGGGAAGGGTGGGGGAGTAGTTGTAATGTCTTTTGTTAACATTGCAGTTTTTTCATATTTTAGTTTTTTCACAACACAATTTACCAAAAGTAGGAAACTTCGTGGGGATGAATGGCACATCCATGCCTTTTGTTTCGGTGGCCTAAACGCGTGCATGTAATTGTGCTGGGATGGGGGGGGGGGGGGGGGGGCGTGTTTATCATTGTGCTGTACTGCTGATATGTTTATATGTTTACTACCGCTTATAGTTGTGCTTTATTGCTTATACTGTTGACATGTTGATATGCTGACCACAAAGGCCATGCCTTATTTCTTCATTATTTGTCATTTTTTAGAGCATATAACTGTAATCCCATTCATTTGGGACAAACGCGAGTTGAATAAAGATAAAGATATCCAATGAAGCCAGCTGATTGGGGTTAATTTTCAACCCAACCGATTTTAGAGTGCAAGCGTTTAAGTTTACCAAGTAAACTCACGCGGGGCGGGATTTCATAAACTCGAGGTTCTCCACACCTATTCGCAAGATATCGTTCTTTTCTTTGACCCGGGAGAATGCACTGCTGCCACAAGTGTCAGGAATCTGCATACAGCAATTACTGATGACCACGCATGCGTTTACCATGTAATGCAAAATCACCAGCCTCAAGATTTGAATTCATGAAGCACCGGGTTCTATCCGGTGCTTCATTAATTAAATCTTTGACGATTGTTCCTATAATTAGTGTTGCAGTCTAATATTATTGTGTCCGTAGCAAGACTGCCCACCCAGTGAAAGTGACCATTCTACGGCGGACGTACCGTAACAAGAGAAGTTTAGTGAAACAACGTTTCAAAACTCATTAAATGGTGTTATTGTTATTCACTATATTATTTTTGTTTCGTTTGTTGTCTCCTGAGTCACAGATCATGACTTTTTCTTTGAGCACAAATATAACTACGTACAGTTTGATCTACTTCGACAATATTTTTAATGACCACTCTTTATCGCTTTTAAAGTATGGGCTTAATAGTCGGGAAATGGGTCAGTTGATGTGGTAAATTAACCCTCTGCTCACTGATGTCGAAAACACACACGTTTAAACCATCATAAAGCAATTAGGTATTTAACCCATCCATTCTTGGTCGACAGGGATCAATGAGCTCTCAATTGGTATTTGCATTATACAAAAAAAATGTGAAGGTTGAAATTTAGATGTTTCGACACCATTAAGCAGATCGTTAACATCATTCCTATACCCCACATCATCATGTAGTTTGAACTTTGGGCCATCTGTTTTTCTGTACAAAGTGACGTACTCGATTTGATCCCAAACTTGTCTGAGGTATATTCAATTACCCACTGAGGAAATGATATAATCCTGCGAAATAAAAACGTAGAGAAATGACTACAGTTAAAACAAGAAGTCCTGTTATAAAATGCCCACAAATAACACGTTGATCTGCGCGTTAATGTACGCGTTGTGGACATAGTAAAGCTATCACATTCTGTACATATGGCCTGTACACAAGCAATGTTTCAGCTAATGGACCTCCGGGTAACCCGCAGGTCCATTGGCAGAAACATTGCATGTGTTTGCTATGACTAAACAGGAAAACCTGCCGTGCTTTGGATGCCATTCGATATGGCAATTGCGCGCAATTCCAACGCGCAATTAAGCCTAGATAAGCGCACTATCCTATTCGTGACAGGACTTCTACTTTTAATTGTATCTACGAACCCACTTCCTTTGCAGCTGGACTGAGAAGCAACTTGTTTGAAGAATCATAAGATCGAAAATTGTGTGAACGTTTCTCCCATTCCAAAACCCAGGTACATGACGTCACCAACACCTAATTAGTGTAATAGACGGTGGGAAAACCTTTTGGCTGTATCATGCATCCTGGCGGACATGCCGTGTATTTGTAGTTATCTACATGAAAATGATAACCATTTTCCCGATACACTGCAAGCTTGGAGCCTCCACGCTGTGCATGCTCAATTTCTTTGAAATTATTTCATTTGGAGATATGGAACTTGCAGATAAACGGAAAATGGATGTAGCTGAAGCCGTTTATGAGATTATTCGAGAACTAAATACTGTAGTTAACAATCTTAATTGAAAACTTGTGGTGCAAAACGTACGTGTCATTCTATCTCCTGAAACAAATATGACGCGTTTGTCATCCGGGTGCTTGCTTTGCTGCACGATTGAGAAGAATCGACTGTCTTGTTTACTTTTTCTTCTTTGAGTTGGAATCGTTGGAAACCTGATTAAAATCCCTTTATTACTTCCAAAGGTGTGATTTACTGGTATTTCCGGGTTTGATTATAAACGATACCTTCACAAGTGAATTACGCAATTAACAATTGTGTCATGTCCTCATGCGTGCAAGCGAAGACGTGCTACCGTGGGTGTAATGGGGACGTCATTGTTTTTTTGTTTGTTAACCCATTACCTAACACGAAAAGCAGACGGCACTTGCAAACAAAATCTTGAATAATTAATATTTTCATTTTTTGTCTCAAAAACATAGGTTATGACCCTTCATTGGAACGAGCTCGTTCCAATGAGGTGTCATAACCTATGTTTTAGAGACAAAAAATTAAAAAAATGATGAAAATTAATTGGCCGTTTTTGGCCGTTACGTTAGGTAAAGGGTTAAATAAAATAATAATCGTTAATAATTAAAATAATGAACAGAGTAACCGCTTGATTGGATTGGTTACGTGAAATAATTCATTCAAGGCCAGGGACTATATTGGACAGCGTTCCTCACGTCTCATGAATTATTGCACGTAAGCAATCCAGTCAAGCGATCACTCTCTATTTAGTTGCATATATAATTATATGTAGAAACATCACAAGTAAGTGAACGAATTGAACAAATTGTTGATGTCGATAATACAGATGGCAGTGTTTAAAATCAATATGTTCGCTCACCCATAACCAACGCTACGTTGTTTCGAAATGGAACATAACTTGAAAGGAAGATTAAGTCCGTAATCTGTGAGATGTAAATATCATATGTGACACAGCAGTTACAGAAGATAAAAGAGTTACAGTTATGGAATCAAACGTAAGTCAAATTTTTGGACCACTAAATGTGATTTAGTTTGTATTTTTATCGATATTTTAACATCAATTTTCCAAGTGCTCCTGTGGTGGAAAATGATTTTTAATTATCGAATGCATCAAACACTGCATGATTCGGAATGGATAATCGATGTTCAACCATTAGCAGAGCGACAAGTATTACTTCATGAAGTTGGGATAATGCGAGAGCGGATTAACTACCGGGACTATCTATTCCCATCGAAAATACTTGTAAAAGCATTTATAGTATGGCCGCCATGGACTTGTCACTTCAACGGGTGGGCAATATTTCACTGAACGTAATAATATTAGATTTCAAACAATAATTATTGGAACATTCATCAACAATTTACAACCCGGTACTTTATTAATAAAAACATTGTTGATGATATTTTTATTAGCTGGTAAACGCATGAGTAGACATCAGTGCCCACGCGTGGATTACGCCCAGTCCACGATGTCAGTACTGTGTGGAACTGAATGGCTCCAGCTTCGCTTTGTGTTTTCCTGCAATGCGATGGGTGTTTCCAGCGATTGGTTTGCAAAACTCAAAATCACTTAATCTGTCTGCAGCTCGCTGTTACGTGATCGTAACACGTTACCCAACACTCGTTGAATATTCATCATAGAAAATAATTGCATCTACTGCTCGAAGGAAACATGGAACCTATGAAAACCACTTGGATGTCGCCCCACTGTGAATCCATAATTGCAGCTCCCCATGTATAAATACAATTCACCAGTCTAATTATGTAGGAAATTCTTCCTTGTGATCCAGTCTATGCCTCAAATAGGTCGTCGCCTCTGTCTGCATTCATTAATCAGAAGTTCAGTTAATTCGAAAAGCAATCCCATAATTCGCTTTTCCGACCAACTGATATTTCCGGGCGATTGAACTGAAAGATTTCATAACGATTCATTTCGGTGAATCAAAGCTAAATATGTTGCGCAATCGCGACTTAATGTTTGACCGACATTTCGCAGACATTATAATAAGAAATGAAAACTCACCGCAGCCGTAGTTTTAGGTTACGGCGCGTAAAGTTCCACACATTATGTTAATATCTGGATATTGCCAAAGTTAATTGAATACTTATTGATTCGAATATCTATAACTGTGTCAGGAAAGAATATACACGTAGATTGTTGTAATTAAAAGCACTTCAACGGTCGTCTGCGGGCAAATATTTACAAAAACTGGGTAAACAAACGGCTCATAACAGCGTCTAATACCATTATAATATTAGAACGTTTCTTTTCATGTTCTATCGGTCGATAGGACCTGTTCTATCGACCGATAGAACATACAAAGAAACGTTCTAATTATTTTATCATGCCGAACAAACAGGGGTGGCGCCAGGGATTTCTCGACAGGGGGGCTGACCTCTCCGACAGGGGGGCTATAACATTTGACCTCCCAAACGAAGGAAAATGAGAGAAAATTGGTAAATTGGAGATCCAAAATAGAAGCAAATTAAATATGTTTGTTGATTATTTAACCCTTTACCTAACCTGAAAAGCTGACGACACTTGCAAAAATAATTCTTGAATAACTAATTTTTTTTCATTTTTTGTCTCCAAAACATAGGTTATGACCTCTCGTTGAGCTCGTTCCAACGAGGGGTCATAACCTATGTTTTTGAGACAAAAAATGAAAAACATAATGAAAATTAATTGGCGATTTTTGAGAATAGCGCTGGGCGGTTTTGGCCGGTACCTTAGGAAAAGGGTTAAAGTAAACATATTATAATAAATAAAGTCGGGAAATATTTCATCTATAAAGCCAGTTTGACGAACGACATTAAGGAATTTCGTGAGAATCACTATTCTCTATCAAAGTTCCAGTGCTGCACGGTTTCGAGACTGACAAGACGAGATATCTATATTCGATTGTCGGAAATTTCCCGTGAAGTCGGGTTTATGAGAGACTCTCCGACGGACTGACTAAAAATCTCTGACGGGGGGGGGGGGGGGGGGGGGCTGGACCTCTCCGACGTGGGGGGGGGGGGATTCGAAAATGACTTCTTACATGTGCCGTCGCTTTGGGAGTTTCTATATCACCAAATTTCATTGTTTACAGCTGCATTATGCTGTCCATGTTAAAATTCATTATTATTAATGCTTGTGTGATAAGTGGTATAATGGAATATGAATTCATTTTTCTTGGACGACGACAGTTGTCAGAATTAAGCGGAGTGAAACAATTGATTTTGAACTTGAAGTGGAGACTCAGTGAGGTCGAGGAGTAATACTAAACTTGTGGAAATATAGGAAGTCACATTAATGATTCACTTGAAGTGGTGAATAAAACGTGAGTTTTAATATTTCTGATTCTTTTGAATTCATTGTTTGCAGTTAAAATTGAAAACGCACCCACTGAACTTGAAGATGACATATTCGTTGATAAGTTTGTGTCTATCGGTGACGACAAAAGTTAAACAGACACGGCGCCAGCGTTTGGTGTTGAGAAATTGCAGCTAGCGCGAGCGTAATCGACGCAGATCAATGGAAATGGAGCTTACATTTTCTTTGTTCTCATGTCTCCAGGGGAGAACGTTCCGATAGTACCCGTGTTTTGTCCAAAAACTCCAGTACTGTGGCTTTTAGAAGGTGTCAAATTAACCAATCACGGCTGATGTCACAGACGTGAGGCACAATAAACAGAATTAGACTGATGCCCCGGGAGCTTGTTACAATACTTTAACTGAACGCGAAAATATACAATCAAAATAAGGTGAACATTCAATGTTTTTTTTTTTTTTCAATATTCACCACATGTAAATCACACACCCAATTCTAACATCTAGATTCTGGAACATGCATTTGGGGTGGGTTTCTAAAGTTACACAGTTAAGTTTTCGAATATATACTACTCACGTTTATAGCAGCAAGTATCTTTGATAAACCTGAATTCAATTTTACATAAGTGAGAAAGATGCCCGGTTCTGAGCACTTAACGGGTGATCATGTCTGCAGATGAGAAATACGGGATTCAGATTTCTTATCCATTTAATTACACGGATGTTTAACCAGCTATCAATACTATAAAAACAAATAAAAACTTCCTAAAAATATAACAAATTACCCTCTCAGCCCCTCATCATTCATTTTATTACGATGGACAAGCATGAAATGATTGTTGTTTCCAATGTGTGTTTCTCAAAATCAGTAACATATGTCTGCAGCTCGCCGTTACGTGATTGTTACACTTTACCCAAGAATCGTTGAATATTCAGCATAGAAAAGAATTACATCAACTGCTCGAAGGAAACATGGAGGCTAAGAAAACCATTTGGATGTCGCCCCACTGTGAAACCGTACTTGCGGCGCCCCATATATAAACAAATCCACCAGACTAATTAAGTAGGAAATTCTTCCTGGGAGCTAGTCTATGCCTCAAATAGGTCGTCGCCAATGTCTGTGATGGTAACTGTTATGCCCGAGTGAGGAGTACACACAACTGCTCTGACATCACTCTGCATTTTGTAAATGCATAAATGTGTAACAATTCTTTTCTCTGGTGGTAATGCTACCAAGTTTGAATTCTATCGCACGGCCTTCCATTTTCCATAAACGACTGACGGTTATTCGCCGAATGCTCGCATAATGCCATTTGTGTCAGGGTTATCTGGCCAGCACACCTTCTCATCGAGAAAATTAATTTTACAAGAACATGGTAAACCAAAACTGAATTCCCCACCAGAAAAAAATATGGACCTCCACGAAAACAGCCGCTGAGTGGGGTTACCATGTAGACAATATCTCATCCTCTGTTACGAAACCTACCGAAAACAAGTAAAATTCGACCTTATGGGAATTACCTAGTAATCCATCAGCTGGAGCTTTGCATTTCCCGCATATCATTTACGAAGGAAATTGAGTTACAAATGTTGTAAGTTATTGTGATGAATTGACGGTAACATGGTCTGAGGTTTTCGGCTCGGAGCTTATGTTCAACCTCGACGCATCCCGTCAACTCATCACAATAACGTATATGTTCCAATAAGACACTACCTATAACCCCAAATCTACATCGTGAAACACGAGAGGCTTGTTTACTAAATTTGTGATCGTTAAATGTTGCCTTGTTCAAGCAACTTTTAACGATCACAGGTTTAGTAAATGAACCTCTCGTGTACCCACGACGGCACTGGATAAATAATCAATAAACCAGATAAACTCATTCCATCTTAGTTCAAATCGTAAATTGGTTTGTAATTTAAACAACGCTTCATCCGGAACACCGTCTGCTGCACGCGTGAAAAATCAAGAAAAATTGAAGCGGCTTGCTAGTCACTCCGTTGATGAAACAATTACGAAACCGGCGACGTAATTTCAAATAGTTCGCGTTGTGAAGTCAGACGGTAACCTTTGCAACTGGAGCTGTAAATATAAAAGAAACCACGCCCGCTCTAGTCCAATCAGAGGGCGAGGAGTTTACTCTTAATGGATCATTGTAAGTTTCTGTGATGAATTGACGGTAACATGACCTGGAGTTTGCGATTCGGAGCTATTGTTTAAGCCTTTGATACTTTTGTACGTACGAAATCAAACAGCGCGTTTATACTTTGTGGTCGTTTGTTTTGTTGTTATTTTTCGATTTTTCGTTGAGCCAAATTTTATCGCACTTAAAATACTAATATAATTAATATAATTAATATAATCCTGCTGTCAAGACTTTTTAACTGGTTGATTGCTAGAAGCCACTATCAGGGTTTTCAAAAAATGGGGATACCAGGGCAAAAGCCAACACTTCCCTTGTTTATATTTCATATTCAGTCAAACACAAATAATATTTTGTTTATATAAATTTGTTTTATTACAAATTATTGGAGAGTGCATGTGGGTACTCTCCAATAATTTTAAATAAAACAACTTTTGAATAACAAATTCAAACCATTAAAAATAATCTATCCCTCATCCAGATAATCACTAATGTAAAAAAAACATCTTGTTATTTGTAAACAACTTTTAACGATCACAGGTTTGGTAAATAAACATCTCGTATACCAAAGATGACACTGGAAAAATAATCAATAAACCAGATAAACTCATTCCATCTCAGTTCAAATCGTAATTTTTTTTTTTTGGTTTTAAACAACAGTTCATCTGGAACACCGTCTGCTGCACGAGTGAAAAATCCAGAAAAATGAAGCGGCTTGCCAGTCACTCCGTTGGTGAAGCTATTACGAAACGGGCGTCGTCATTTCAAATAATTCGTGTTGTGACGTCAGACGGTAACATTTGCCACTTGAGCCGTAAACATAGAATATACTAAACGAGCTCTCGTCCAATCAGAGGAGGAGGATTTTAGTCTTATTAGAACATATTATCATTAAAGAAACCTCACTCGACTTTAGATTTTGGAGTAATCTGTTTTACACATCATGTAGAGTCATAATTTAAATAGACACCAGACTTACAGTACGGCCGCTGTGGACTGATCACTTTCCACGAGTGCGCAATATTTCTACAGACGCAATAATACTAAATGTAGTGTTCGTTGGTAGGGTATATTTGGGGCGAATGTACTGTCTATACCAGCAGAGACAACTCCAGGAGAGTATTTTCCGAGGGATAGATAAAAATAGATTGAGCACTTATCATGTGATATTCTAATTTCATATGATATTATTTTAACACTTTAACCAACGTAACGGCCAAAACCGGCCAGCGCTATTCACAAACAAATACTATCCAATTGTCATTATTTTTTTCATTTTTTATCACAAAAAAAAATAGTTTTTGACCCCTCGTTGGAACGAACTCGTTCCAATGAGGGGGTCATAAGCTATGCTTTTGTGATAAAAATTGAAAAAAACTTAGTTATTCAAGTATTTTATCTGCAAGTGTCGTCTGCTTTTCGTGTTAGACAAAGGGTTAAAGAAATGCAACATGATAAAGTTGTTGCAATCAACGTCTATAAGAGGATTTATTTATTAGGTTTGATTTTCTTTCCAAAAATTGACCATTATCAAGTTCGGCAGATATGACAAGCTGGAGTTGTCCCCTCCCGATGCGTTACTTGGCGTATACAATTTATTTATATTGAAATCGTTGACTGTTATTCATCGAACGCAGTCCAGGTACAATGCATTAGTTCGAAGTTGAGTTTCTGAATGGTGAGAAACTCTTGACGACAATACGTACGGGGTAGGTGGGTGGAGAGGAGAAAGATGAGAGTTGCACATATAACTCAACGCAAATTTAGATCCATCGTTGTGAGTGCAGATTCGTCGAGGTGAAAGAATAGCCAATTCCCGGTGGGGAAACCAAGAGTCTCGTATAGCTGAACTAGAACAAGATAAAATTCGGACATCCCCGTGGAAAGAATACGAAACCATAACTCTGTCGGAAAACTTTAACCCTTTACCTAACATGAAAAGCAGACGACACATGCAAAAAAAATTCTCGAATAACTAATTTTTTTCATTTTTTGTCTCAAAAACATAGGTTATGACCCCTCATTGGAACGAGCTCAACGAGCTCGTTCCAATGAGGGGTCATAACCTATGTTTTTGAGACAAAAAATGAAATAAATAATGAAAATTAATTGACGATTTTTGAGAATAGCGCTGTCCGGTTTTGGCCGTTACGTTGGGTAAAGGGTTAAAATATCTGATAACTTTTTGTAATTGTTTTGTTGGTTCAACAAAAAAGAAGGCATTACGTGGTTAGTTTCCTATCCGTCGAGATATCCTCCGTCGGTAATTTCACATCAACACGAGACCTTGGTAACTTCAAATCAGACTGAGACCGACGCTCGAGGGCTGATATGAAGTTACCCGTGGCTGATATCTCGGACAGAACTAACCAAGAATTAACCTCTAAGGGTTCAGGCGTTTTCAGTGAAATCTAGAATTCATGTCACAAATATGAGCTTATCTAGGCTTAATTGCGAGTAGGAATTGAACGTAATTGCCATCTGGAATGGCATGCAAAACACGGTTTTCCTCGTTACTCATAGCAAACACTGGCACTATTTCTGCCAATGGACCTCCGGGTTACTGAAACATTGCTTGTGCACAGGCCATATGTACAGAATTTGATAGCCTTACTATGGTCACGACGTGTAGATTAACGCGCAGATCGACGAGCTATTTGAGGGCATTTCATTACAGGACTTCTAGTTTTAACTGTTATCCAACTGTGCAAATAAAGGTAAACGTTCCTGAAACTGCTACAATGCAAAAAGTGTGACAACAAAACTCTAATATAATTTACGTAAGTGAGCATCTGAAGGCTGAAGGAAAAGTATTTACATATATCTATGGTTTTGACAGTGTTTTCGCAAAAACAAGTAAAACGTTGTTTTCAATGCCGCAAATGCGAATTGGCAAGTCATAGGAAAACGTAGACGTCAGGTGGGTCAGCGAAATTTGCAATGGAAAATTAACGAGGTCGTAAATAACTTTTACGTGAATTAATCACTTTCAAGAATTGTCCTTCTGGAATCGTCATTTACTTTGTATTATTGCATATACTATTACCAGGGACAAGGCCCTGAGAATATGTGCCTTGAATAGAATATTCCAACCAATCAGTGTCCTAACATTCACCAAAGGGTGCACAAAATAACTATAGACTTGATATTAAAGTGCATTATAGAGTTTCCAGCTAACACTTGCATATATAGAGCGTGGTTGGATTCATAGATGTGTTGATGGTTTAATGGTATATTTTGATATTTAGAACTGTGACTACAATAGCGGCCAGTCCTTTGTCAAACTCTGCTCGAAATTTTCCCTCTGCCTTGTTCCCAATGACACTGTTACTTAATAAGTCCTGAAATAAAATATGATCTGCATAACATCTTTCAGGTTGCTCAAGCGGCTGTGAAAAAAGATAGTGACAAGAAAATTACCATTACAAGTGTGTTGGCTCCTGTGAATACCTTTCTTGCATTTGGTGGCGTGTACAGTGATTTAATTAGGAAAATTCGACAAAAGAACACTAAATCAACAACTTGCAGGAATATATTTCATCTCATTTATTGTATTATAATTGGAGCTGTGTGCTGGTTTGATGTAGCGAGGTATATTTATTCAGTTCATGAAGAAAAGCAAAAGGGAAAAAGTTCTAATCTGATGACCATGTTTTCTGGCGCCACAAGTAGCTTTGCCTTCACATATTTAGCTGCAGCATCTCTCTGGACTGTGTCAGGAACATTACAACAATGTGTGCATGAAATACAGTTGTACGAGAACGAATACGGTTTAAAGATTAATTGCAGCAAGTTAAAATCCGTGATCAAGAAAACACTTGTCATTGTAATTGTGATCAATGTATTCACTAGCATCGTTTTTATAGTCTCTGTAAATTTTTTAAACAAAGACTCACCTACCATTGCAGGCTTGTTGTCTCCACAGATACTCGGTATACCGTATACGACGGTCAGTATGGGTATGTTAGCATTCAAAGGATTACACATGATACTTGTAGGAAATGCGGTGAATGGGTTACTTGTGCTTTTCATCTTGATGAGCTACACATTATTTAAGGAATTCAAGTATTTCAACACACAACTAACTAGGGACCGTACCCGCAAATTGTCCGAGTCAGATATACGGAAGGTCAGAGCACGTTTCGAGCGGCTAGTTGACATAGTGCATGCATTTGACAATTGTATTTTTCATTTCCCAATGATTTCCTATACCATAGGCATAACCGTTATTTGTCTACTGATGTACGGATACATTCACGGAATTATGTTTCTAGAAGAATATGTTTTGTCGACTACATGTCTGCTCGCAATGATCAGCGATCTCGTAATCGTCATGGTGGCTTCAGTTTGTCTGAACAACAAGGTACGTTTGAAGTACAGGTGTTGAAAAGCCGATGCTTTTTATACTATCGACGGATTTTTACCAGTATCAATGTCTTTGTCTGGTTGAACGCGTCTTCATCAACCAATTCGTCATATCGCTCCGAAGAATGGCATACTCTCTCTTTGCCTTTATGTGGCAAGTTGTTTCCGGCGCTCAGTGCTGTAGCCTTAGCCATTTACCTAACGAATCGCCCGCATCTGCCCGCGTAATATGCAAATTGAGGAGTTGAAAAAATTAAATTTTTCAAAATATTTCAACAAAACCATATCATGTGACCCCCTCATTGGAACGAGCTCATTGAGCTCGTTCCAATGAGGGGGTCACATGATATGGTTTTGTTGAATTTTTTTGAAAAATTAAAAATAAATATATTTAAAATAATAAATTTTGATATCGTTTGCGTTGGATAAAGGGTTAATTTATCTAGAGTTCACTAATAACACTTTGTCAGCTTACAAAATCCGATAAAAGGCTATTAACCCTTTACCCAACGCAGACTATTTCAACATTAATTATTTTAAAAATCATTTTAAAATTTTTTTCCAAAAATTTTAACAAAACCATATCATGTAACCCCCTCATTGGAACAAGCTCGTCCCAAAGAGGGGGGTCACATGATATTGTTTTGTTGAAGTTTTTTGAAAAATAAATAGTATTTTTTCAGCTGCAGAATTTGCATATTGCGGGAACGAATGTGGCCGATTCGTTAGGTAAGTGTTAAGCAGCCCCTACAATATCCATTGAGAAACGTTACTATACATGCAGAAACGAATTATAGGTAAATAGGGGAAAACTCAAAGGGGTTGTCGAAAATCAACAAAATGTAGTGATAAATTTATGGATCAAGTTATCCACTTTCTTCTGACACAATATGACTATGGCTGTTGGAAGTGTCGATACACCGCAATAAACAAACATAACACCCTTTCTTACATATATAATTTATATTTGTATTGCTCAGTTAACGTTATGAGAGGAGACCTGCCGCTGATCGCCCGACTAATATCTAAGCTTTTCAGCACATTGTTCCTCAATGGAATCGATCAGCACAATACAGTCGTCTGTGATTGGGAGTAGCCGCTTTACATTGTTATAGACGTGCAGTGCTATTTATTATTCTTGAGACGTATGGTGGGATGGGGAAATCTCACCCTTGGCGGACAACATTTGATACAGACAGTCGGTAAGCCTCGTGTATGTGTCACACTACTTTAGGGTCCTTCAAATCACACGTTTACGATTCGAATCTAATCTTGAATTGAATCGAATGGAATCTCGAATCCGATCGGGTCTATCAGACCTGACATTTTCAGGGGAGCGATATATATATAATACTGCTCGCCTTAAAAAAATAAGGAGGGCGAAAAGTAGCCCTCCTGGCCTTAGAAAATAATTATTACCATAACAACCTATCCCTAAAACCCACATCTTTTCAGATCTCTTCTATGTTAGTGGTATCTATAAGAAGGCCACACTGCCCCTCACAAAACTGCGGGTCTTGTTGAGGCCAGGAGGTGTGGGAGTGGCAGTGTATCAGTCTCACAGATACTACATTGTTAGCAGCACGAAATAAAATGTACAAAGCCCACGAGGCAGAATTCTTCAACACTTTACCCAACGTGACGACCAAAACCGGCCAGCGCTGTTCTCAAAAATCGCCAATTAATTTTCATGATTTTTTCATTTTTGTTTCTCAAAAACATAAGTTATGACCCATCGTTGGAACGAGCACGTTGAGCTCGTTCCATCGAGGGGTCATAACCTATGTTTTTGAGACAAAAAAGAAAATAATTAGTTATTCAAGAATTCTGTTAGCAAGTGTCGTCTTCTTTCCATGTTAAGTAAAGGTTCGGACTTCTTGTCCTTGGGCAAGGCACTTCACACCGATTGTCCAAATGGGGGCACGGTGACGCGTGTACTAAGGCGTACTGCACGTCGATGGTGCGCATGTCTTCAACCAATCTAACCCTGCCTGTGCTGCTGTGCGGAGTTACGATGTTGGGGAGCTGACAGCTGCTCGTCGTTGCTCGGTGGTTCTCTCCGGGTACTCAAGCTTCCTCCACCCGTAAAACTGTCATGGTCATGATTAGCCATTGTGCATAAGTACGTGACCTTAAACACCAATAAATAAATAATATGTTAAGTACAGGATTAATAGTAAAACTTTTGCCACTTAACTTCTGTAAGCTTGGCGAGAGCTAATCCCTCCTCTAGTCCATGCGAGGGGAGCGAATTTTAGCCCTCCTGCATTTTCAAGAATGCCAGGGCTGGTCCATTATTCCAAATTGAACTGAGTTTCGAATCGAATCAGGGGCGTCTTGTAAATGACAGATTCGGCGGGGGTGTTATAACCCTGATTTGTTTCGACTTTCCGGACTAATAAAACAGTCCAATTATATTATTAAGACATGCCTTCGTCGAACGCGTATGTATAGATTCTAAGCAAGCATTCGACACTGTCTGGTGTGAAGGACTTTGGTATAAACTGCTTAAGACCGGTATAAGTGGAACGTTTTTAAATATCATTAAACGTATATACAATGGAATAAAATCAATGGTATCACTGAATAACGAACTGTCTGACATATTTTTCTCGACTGCCGTGGTAAGGCAAGGGGAAAACTTGTCGCCGATCATCTTTGCTCTATTTCTTAACGACATTGGGGAATTCTTGCACGCGGCGGGTGTAGGGGGCTCGAAAATCTTAAAAGTGATATGGAAAACGAGTTAAATGTACTTTTAAAACTCTTTATTTTCGTTTGCGCGCACGGATACATGACACAATTGTTGATTGCATAATTCACTTGTGAAGTTATCGTTTATAATGAAACCCGGAAATCACAGTAAATCACACCTTGGAACGTAATAAAATAATAATAACCCTATAGCGGAATAGAAGATAATGCGTATATATAAGTACATGTGCATGTGGTAAGAACTACTTGAAGCGTCGATATTATTGAGCAGTATCAGAAAGAAAAAGTGTGAGAGAGAAAAACAAAATTCCGTGTCTACCTTGTGTTTCGGACTCTTGCTTTATTTCGTCTGTTGGATACCAGCCCGTGTATTTCTCGTGAATGTGACGAAATCTATTAATTCTCGCTACATGGACGAAATGCATCTTTAGTCAAAGTCACGAACCATTAGCGATTCTTAGAAGCAAGAGCCCGGTGATAGGATGGGTGCTATGAAACATAGAATTATGAGTATTACCACACACAATTGTGGGCTTTTTCTCACACTGTAGAACCGCCCACCCCTTTATATGCATTTGTACCGAAGGTATCCTGACGGATACCTGAATGATTTTTCGACTCCTCTAAAATTCGCCTTATTCTTGGAAGGGATGTATGGGCACTTTGATTTTTAACTTATATGTACGTATGTATATGTATGAATATGTGTGTATGTGCATATGCATATATGTTTGTACATGTGTGTATATGTGTGTGAATGTCTAGAAATGTGTGTATGTATACTATTCTAAACATCCAACCACATTTCTGCATAATTTATTTATCTGACCTTCCGTTAAACACTGTATTCGTGGTGTATGGCCTCAGGTACATTGTATAAACATTGTATGAGTGAATAAACGAAATTGAAATTGAATATCACCCAGTAAGGATTATATTTTAAAAATACGCATAGGTGCGAGAATTTCACGCACAAAGCACTGTATAGGGCTAGCCGCCAGTAACAGTTAAATCAGCAACATTGTTTGGTAATTATACATTTCTTTCAACGTTGGTAGTGACAGGCACGACAGAAATTAGCATGAACGGTGGTACGGAAACAGATCCTGCTATTTATGTTCGTATGGCGGCAATTACACTCAGTCTGTTTTGTAACATTACTGATGTACAATTTCCATCTGAATTAGATGTTTTGTGAGGCGACGTAGATGACTGATGCCAAGCTATATTCCTGTGAAAAAATTCGAAAGAAAACGAATCAGACATCCAATTTCGAATCGAACCGAATAGCAATTTGTGATTCGAAATCGAAACGAATTTCTAATCTTCCCAGGGACCTACATTGTTTCCCTCTAGGTTTAGATGTTCCCATTCCACCCCACACAACCTGAAGATGGTTTTCACTCACCACACCCGATATGACGTGGTCGAAATCAAAATACGCTGAAACTACTGATTGATCGTACAGTAAAATGGACTGGCCTTAATCCATGCGTGGGCAGTGATGTCCATGCATGCTTTTACCAGGTAATCAAAAATCATCAGCAGCAAAAAAAAATAATTAATAACAGAACGGGTTGTACCCGGTGCTTCATTAATTAAATGTTTGAGGATTATTCCTAACCCAACCCCAAATAATGAATATGGACCAATTGCTGCCATTGAACTAGCATGGAATATATCACTAGAGTACAAAGGATTAAAGTTTCTGGTGTTTGGTGACAGTATTCCCTCGAACAATCATATACTAACATTTTACGGGTGTCATTTACTCCGGTCTCTGAATTCACGGGAGCTTAAAACTGCACCCGTCAATTTTGTTCATTTTCAGCACTGCAATCCTATATTTAATCTAAAAGGGCGAGTGTGAGAGCCGCGCCCTGATATTCTTACTTTAATAAAAATGCTAAATTAATCGTGTTGGATTATCACCGTTGTATTAAGGATATGAATATACGTGCACCATAATCGCGTGTTGTATAACTGCAAAAGTAAAATCGGAATTACGAAGTGTAAAAATTTTCTTAAGACGGATGGAAATTAGGATTGGAAAAACATATTTGATCGCAAATATAATTCTCGAATCTGTTAAGTTTTCTTACAGTGATATTGTTTCTCATTCTTTTCACAACGTCCAAGGTTTTCTGTTGTCCTTCTCCGTGTCAATTCAATTAAGGGTTCAATGGAGAAGACACGACGTTTAGATAGCGAACTAAATTCCAGAGTCGTCAGAGGAGAATGGACGAAGTGGGAGAAGAGGGTGACCTCTTCTCCCACTTAGTCCATTCTCCTCTTACGACTATGGAATTTAGTTTCCGATTAATTTTCTGTACAGCTCTCTTCTTTCTTCTTATTCACCTAATCCTTACTTACTGCAACCATAAATTTATCACAACGCCAGGGACCGACCTGGGCATGCGCCAGTGCGTATTTGGTTCTGAAACATCATGACTTGGCTCTTAAATCTCAGAAATAGGCTTCTCAGTTGGCGCATAACTTCTCAGATCATATTTTGATATTCTTTCGATGGATAATCGAGAGAGACACTCTTACATATATTATATATATGATTATCATTTATCATTGTTGTAGAGGTGACTCAGTAGGTAGAGGTGCAGGCTGCAAGCCGAGAGGTCCTCGGTTCGAATCCCACCTGCGGCAACCGCGTTGTGTCCTTGGGAAAGACACTTCACCCCATTGCCCATGTGGGGGCACGATGACGCCGTGTGCTAAGGCGTACTGCACGTCGATGTTACGCATGTCTTCAACCAATCTAACCCTGCCTGTGCTGCAGTGCGGAGTTACGATGTTGGGGAGCTGGCAGCTGCTCGTCGTTGCTCGGTGGTTCTCTCCGAGTACTTTGGCTTCCTCCACCCGTAAAACTGTCACGGTCATGATTAGCCATTGTGCATAAATATGTGACCTTAAAACTTCAATAAATAAATAAATGAATTGTTGTAGAGGGCTTAAGTTAATACTTCAAGTCTTAATTACCAAACATTAATCTTCACTGTGGTTTCTGATCAAGTCTTGGCTGCCTAAATAGGCAGCCAAGACTTGATCAGAAACCACAGTGAAGATTAATGTTTGCTATAGTGTAGTAAATGGAAATGATGAGAGCTATTACATACTTGCAGTGTGTGTTACAAACAGCAGTGTGACTCCGTAAATTGAAATCTGGCGCATGAATTGAAAAAATAGGCTCCGAGGCTAGAGCGTATTTTAAATAGTCCTGATCGGTCCCTGCAACGCATAAACTTCTTCGTTTTGTCCTGTAATCTCAGTTTTACTAATTGATGGCATTCGACGAATAATATGAAAGATCTCGCTTTAAACACAATTTCTGAATCTAGTAACGCACCAATGGAGACAACTAAAACTTGGTTCTTATCGGCAGAGATCAGCGTCACATTAGTCGAGTCTGAAGTCATATCACCCGAGCTCAATATTGGACAATTCTGGGAAAGAAAATTATATCTAAAAACTAAAACATAAATGAATGTAACCATGCTAATTCGGAGAATAACATTGTGAAATTAATTTGTTTAGAAATTATATGAATGCAACTGTATTCTCTCCACTGAATATTCCATCGTGTGTTTTTCCAGATACATGAACCTTTGGAAGAATTGCACAAAATGGATCTGAATGGTATGACGGATAAAGCGATACACGAGGTATGTACGTGTTTCATCTTTTGATGACATAATTTACAAAAGGAAGTACACATATCTATTCCGAAAAGACACAATGAGTATTCTCATCATTTGTACCTTGTGGTGGATTCCTCCGAATAAATCATTTCCCGTGGAATCGAATATGGGTCCAACATTTTGAATCGAGCGAATGTGTCATACGAAAAGTGAATAGTTTTTGGATGAGAATTTTTCGATGCTGAATATACTCAATATATTGAAGTAGTGAGTATGCGCTGACCTGCCCCATTCCCCTGATGCAGGCACCACAGGCGCACATCTTAAAAAAAACTTAAATTGTTTTTTAAATTGTTTTTTAAATTATTTAAAAAAATGTTTAAAGTGTTTTTTTTTATTGTTTTAATGTTTTAAAAGTTTTGCCTTGTTTTTTTAGTTGGTTTTAAATTAGTTTTAATTTCATGATGGGTACTCATGAGATCAATGCAATACTACTATCCATGCGGGGAAGCCATATTGTAAAGTCATTCCCCTGGTAATATGATGTATGGTGGGTACTCACAGAATCAAAACAATGTTAGTATCCATGCATGGCAGCCATGTTATAAAGATATTACCAAGTTAATACGAAGCATGGTGGTAAATAGAATATTCAAGAAAACATTACCTCATCTGTCCCTCTCAGCAAAAAAATAAATAAATGGACCCTTTATCACAAATTGTTCTGTTTGGTGCTCCGCCACTAAGAAGATACTTTAATAATACGCTTCAAACGAAATAACTAAACCCGGACCCCTTCCCCCCTAATGATTATGCGAGTTTTCTAGTCTATCTCGCATTTTGGTGTCGTCTACTTTCGCCTGCAGTGCACTTTCGCCAACAAAATTATCAGGTACAAGTGTAGGCGAAAGTGCACTAATTAAGGTATGGGGATTAGTAGCTAATTACATGTACCTGCTCTACCCACAATAAATGGACTGACCGACCATTCATTCCCAGCATTTGACTTTTTGTTATATTATGTATTTGTTTTGTTTTTTCTTATGTGATGTTATGTGCAAGGTAGTTGTTTTAGCTGAGGCCATGAAGACAAATACTGATTTGTTTTTAAAAGCACAGATCAACTTAGCAGCTTATCAACTGTATATTATGCATGGACGTGTGGAAACTAAAATGTCCCAGCTCGCATTCTGCGATTGGGATGTTAACTTAATGTACGCTTATAAAAACAAGTTTAGAACTTAATCCACAGGTACCTAATATTTATTGTGTTCTCTGTCATGAAAACAAGCCCTATAAAATCACACCAAGTACGGTTTTGATGAGAACAGCGCAGTAAAACAGTACCAATATCTGGATATTGGGACGGTTTTGAAACAGACCCAATAACTAGATATTTGTACGATTGTCACGGTACTGTAATCATAACCATTCAAAAGTAAAGATGCTGTAAAGGAGGTGTGAAAAACTTTCTAACACATGAATTATCGACAAGCTTTTCTCGACAGAGCTACGGAATTGAGTGAGCATCGTGTCCAAATTATAATGTACTTTTGAATTTTTTGTTGCTTTTAATAACCAACAGCCCTGGTAACCTGAAAAGGACTCCTGTGGAAACCTCGGAAGTGAAGCAGTGATTGTTTGCTGTGGTAAACAAGTTCAGTTTTACTGGTAAAATAGGACCTGGTCACCAGTGCCCGGGGTAGAAGTCCCCTAAAATGGGCAGCATGGGTGTAAACGATTGGCTAAACTTGACTTTACACCTTTTTTGCAGTCACAATTAGCCATAGCTGCAGAAAAGTGACTTAAACACCAGTAAATAAATAAATAACCTAAAAAAGCGCCCTTTTTCAAATATTAAGACGGCAATCCGGCACCACCACTCGCCACCCGAGGGAAAGCGAACCTCTTCTTCAGATAAAAAAAAGAATTATTCTTCCAAATGCTTTAAAAATGAACGATTATTAAATTTATCTGCCGCACTTTCGATGAGGGATTGAATAAGTATTCCACCATTGAGCTGAGACATTATATTAGCGGGAGAACAAATTACGTCATGATGTGAGTTCACTTCGAAGCCACAGATCTGTTCACAATATCTGAACTCCTGATGCGTGTCATAACTTCAATAGACTTTCTAGCAAGCAAACAATGGGTTATGCCCATTTTGTTTTTCGGGGGTAGAGCAAGCAAAAAGTGTTTTAAAATTTTGTATTACTTGTGTCAAACTTTCTAAAATATAATTTTTTTGACTTTTGTTAACATTGAGGGGCTGTGGATTAAATCACATATATCACTATTTTGTGTACTATATGGGTAAATAATTGTACAGTTGTGCAGGTGTCCTCCAATATTTGGACTCGGCTTCGCCTCGTCCAGAATATCTCCGTACACCTGCACAACTGTACAGTTATTTACCCATATAGTACACAAAGTAGTGATATATCTATTACATCATATACAATGTGGATTTGTTATTTGGCAATAAAACCTTGCAAATATGAATATTATTGGAACCGGCTCAGTGAACCGGTTCCAATGATACTCATATTTGTATGTTTTTATTGAGACTAGAGAGGAGAGAGAGAGGGGGGGGGATGGAGGGGGGGATAAATTGTATTGATATTTGTCAATAAAACCTATGAATATTATGGAACCTCTCTCAATCACCAAACGGTCAGTCGATTTTATTGTGGGTAGAGCAGGTAATTAGCTACACTAAACCCTATACCTTAGTTAGTGCACTTTCGCTTACACTTTTACCTGATAATTTTTGTAGACGAATGTGCACTGTAGGCGAAAGTACACTGGACCCGCATTTTGCTTCAACAAATAAACGCCCTGTCTTTAGTTACTGTTTGAAAGTGACTTCCGCCCTTTCAACTATCTGATCCTCCCATATAGAAAATAACGATTTCTGGAGGTTATCGAATAAATATTAATAGAAAGTACTGTTTGTAAATTATAAAAATACCACCAAATTTTTGGCTCCACCAGATTCTGCGTATCCAAACATCTGCTTGATAACTTTATCAACAAATAGACTGCTAAGTTAATCCCCTTTACGACCGTTGTTCAAAGTAATTAGTAACCTTTGTCTCAAAGCTTGTAGACACATCTTAGAAAAGTCTCTTTTTGGATCAGAAGTAGATTTTTGATCAACAGTCAATGTTCTGGTGAGATATGTAAGGAACATTGTCGATAATATTGTTCCAAAAAACATTTAAACCAAAGTGGTTACCCAAACAAATATAGAGAGTAATCGTTTGGCTGGACTGGTTACATGACATAATTCATGAGAGGAGAGGGACGTTGTACAAACACGAGTGCGCGAATACATTATATATTACAATATAGTCCCTCGCCTCGAATGAATTATGTCACTTAACCAGTCCAGTCAAACGTTTACTTTGTTAATTAATTTTCATTATTAACGATAATTATATTATTTAACCGCTTACCTAACGTAACGGCCAAAACCAACCAGCGCTTTTCTCAAAAATCGCCAATTAATTTTCATTATGTTTTCATTGTTTGTCTCTAAAACATAGGTTATGACCCCTAATTGGAACGAGCTCGTTCCAATGAGGGGTCATAACCTACGCTTTTGAGACAAAAAATGAAAATAATAGTTATTCAAGAATTTGTTTTTGCAAGTGTCGTCTGCTTGTCATGTTAGGTAAATGGTTAAAAAAACAAAAAACAATGAAGTCCCCATGACACCCACGGCAAAGCGTCTTCGTTTGTGCGAACGTATACATTGCACAATTGTTGATTGCATAATTCACTTGTGAAGTTATCGTTTATAATAAAACCCGGAAATCCCAGAAAATCACACTTTGGAAAGTAATATTTATTTATTTATTGGTGTTTAAGGTCACATATTTCTGCATTTGGAAAGTAATAAATTGTTCTAAAAACATTTAAACCAAAGAGGTTACGCAAACAGATAAAGTGATAATCTTGTTTACAAATTTGCACTTATAAAGTCAGCGACAATTCATGTAGCCACTATTGATAAAAATTTTCCCCATTGTGCAAACAACGGAGCCAGGCATTGGTCCGAATAGTTAAGATTCTGATGTATTAAACGAATATTTCCTCCAATCTTCCAATAAAGAGGTTGAAGCAAAAACAACAAAGGAAATAGTTTCAACGTACCCGACATTGTGGTGTATTGACCCCACAAGCTTTCTCTAGCCGAGAGAGATGCCGTCCATGTGTACGTGACTATGAGCCAGTGCGGGACCGAATTCGCCGTGGGACGCGAATGTCCGCTATAATACGAGGGAAAACGTTAGTTGAACGAAATGGTTGAAAATGATTGTTCTTATGAAAAGATACATTAAATCTCAATACAACACATGTAGTTTGCGATTATTCTGCCAAGAATGTTATTGAAATGAAGTCCCCTTTGAGTACATTATTTTACGGGATCTCATTTGCCGTTGTCAATCAAATGTTGTCTTGTTTTGTAGGTTTATATCTTCATCTCTCGACTATCCGGCCAGCCAATAGGTATCAGCGTGTACGGGCTTTTTGTCATTGATAAACCCGCCATTCTAATGGTAAGTATGCGAAATCATCATGTACACATATAATATACCCATAGTAGCTTGGTGTACCAAATGTTCACCACGGGTGGTAAAAATTTGGTACACCAAGCTACTTTGGGTATATTTTATTTATACCATGATCGTCAGATTATTAAGAGTCGCTATTATTTTTTTCTCAATTTTACTGAACAGCAGACGTACATACGAGCGAATCTGTTTTTGTTTACACGGGCATCGGTGTCAATTTTATCGCCGAGACAATGCATCTTATGAGATGAACCCATTTGAAAACGTAATAAATAATTGCCACTTCCATTTCACTCTTCGCGAGGCGACGTGCGATGCATTTAGACAAGTTTCCATTCAGATCGACGTCACAAAAGGTCAACGGGAATTTAGTTATATTGCAGGTGAACATTTTTACTATTGAAATTCCATTGCTGGCGTGTTCATCATGGTTGATGTGAAAAGCTAAACTTTATGTCACAGGCTTTCCATATATAGTAGAATAGGTAATCATGGTATAAAATAGTTTATGGAACTCCTCACGTAAATTCGTTCCCTGAGTTCCAATGTGTTCTATGTGCCTACTGGCACATAAAACACATTGGAACTCGAGGGACGAATTGTTTGCCACATAAGACCTGTAGCCAGTCACGAAAGTAGATAAACCCCAAGCAAAGGTTGGTCACGAACATTTGGTACTTACAGGAACATATTTTCGTTTTCCGTTCTTTAATCAGAATGTGAAAACTCCTAGATGTAAAATTTCTACGTCATGTTTTCATTCAATATCTTTTTAAAACTAGTACATTTTATCAAATCCTTCTTGAAAGAGCAAACTCCAGGTCCGCATCCCATTTGTTTGACTATGGTATGGCAATGATTGAAAATAACTGTCGACACACTATTTGGAAAATGATATCCTTCATTTTCGGCCTTACAATAATATAAGTCGCCTGAAATATTTTAGTGGCTTGAATTTGCGACCACGGCTAATATTCAGTGAGGGTTGCTAATCATTATGGAGGGGGTGTGGTGGCTCAGTAGGTAGAGGTGCGGGCTGCAAGCCGAGAGGTCCTCGGTTCGAATCCCGCCTGCGGCAACCGCGTTGTGTCCTTGAGCAAGACACTTCACCCCCATGACCTACGTGGGGGCACGGTGACGTTGTGTACTAAGGCGCACTGCACGTCGATGGTGCACCTGTCTTCAACCAATGCTAACCCTGCTTGTGTGGAGTTCGTATGTTGGGGAGCTGACAGTTGCTCGCCGTTGCTCGGTGGTTCTCTTCGGGTACTCCGGCTTCCTCCACCCGTAAAACTGTCGCGGTCATGATTAGCCTTTGCAGAAATATGTGACCTTCAGCACCAATAAATGAATGAATAAATGAAATAATCATTATCGGAAGGTCAATAATAAACGCACAGACCAACAATGCCGCGTTACGATATTATTGCCACTTTTAACTGTTTAATAACATTGATGGTCACGTCTTGTTTATCACTTTAACACCTTTAACGCGTTGACCGCTTCTGGAGTTCAGGATTGACATTTCTTTTTGTAGTCTTAACGTGGGTGTTTATTTAGTGATTGTGTACGGTAGACCAGTCAATATTTTCAATGTGCAGCTCCATGGCTGAATATGCATTTATTTATCTGAGATAACGAGCATGGGCTCTTCCGATTGAGTCATTGAATTCACATGGACGTCACCACCGGGGCTCAACTGGTTAATTAATGCTAAAATAATACAGATGTGCAGCCGTGTCAATTTTATCCTCTAACTTGAAGTAGCTTTGCGGCTGCACGCAATTTTCGGGGAATGGTATGATCTGATCATTATCATAATCTCAGAAATGAATGACCAGTGCCTTACCACTGAAACGGAATCACGATCATACCACCAAGTGTGGACGTGCTTAATACATACTTTACGCACAATCCTCAGCTATTTATATCGGAAAGATACATCCATATGACAGAATCTGATAATTCCACTTGTGTTAACCTTGATGCATGGAAATAGACAGTTCATTGGAAAACATACAACACAAAACAATGAAGTTCCCATTACATCCACGGCAAAGTGTCTTCGTTTGCGCGAACTTATACATGACACAATTGTTGATTGCATAATTTACTTGTGAAGTTATTACCAAATGATTTACAATAAAACGTGATGCTGCGTACTTTGAACAACTTTTGAACAACTTACATCGGTGGGGGTTAGACTATTTATGGTGCAACACATAAATGCAAATTGCATGTCAGGGGCCAACACTATAAAACTTTTACAATTGTATTTTCTAGAATTGAATTTTCTAGTTATGACTTTAACCCTTTACCTAACATGAAAAGCAGACGACACTTGCAAACAAAATTCTTCAATAACTATTTTTTTTTCATTTTTTGTCTCAAAAACATAGGTTATGACCCCTCTTTGGAACGAGCTCGTCGAGCTCGTTCCAAAGAGGGGTCATAACCTATGTTTTTGAGACAAAAAATGAAAATATAATGAAAATTAATTGGCGATTTTTGAGAATAGCGCTGGCCGGTTTTGGCCGTTACGTTGGGTAAAGGGTTAAATGTGATCAAATGATCCGTTAACACTTTCAGTGTTCAGTTGGAAAATTGCCATATCTTTTAAAATGCTGATGATCGCTATTCGGAACAGATAGCGTCTTTCGATCTGATTCAACTGGCGGGTTTCTATTCGAAACAGGGCCTGGGAGTCCGTAATATAAATTTTTGGTTTGGTACGTCCTGTGAAAGGACGTACCAAACCAAAAACTTATATTACGGACTTTCAGACCATGTTTCAACTATGAGTTCCATGCACCAATTGAAGGTGAAAAGCTGTTGAATTATTGCTGGAAATGATCCGAATCCACTCAAAAACACTACATTTTCTTTACATTATAGGCTTGTAGAACAAATTGATCATTTCCTGTGATAATTTGCCTTGTATTCACCTTGAAGTGGTGCTTTGAAAGCCGCCATTTTGATTGATACCGTGAAAGTGAAAATGACTATATCGTCACAGTGGGGGATACGATTTCTATCTTTCCACAATTTCTTCGATAATCTATCGGTTAGCTTACAATCAAAATCTCTTACTTGAACCCCGAAAAAGAACCAATGGTATCTCTTTGAGCTGAGCGAAACAAAATTTCATCAGTCAAATTCCCAAATGATTTACAATAAAACGTGATGCTGAGTATTTTGAACAATTTACAGTACCTGGAGAGTGGATTGTAACTAAATCACCCCCAGAGTGGAGTTATCACCCATGCTATAACTTTCAAATTTTGTACATATCGACAAAAAACACAAGCAATGTTTCAGCCAATGGACCTCCGGGTTTAACCCGGAGGTCCATTGGCTGAAACTTTGCTGGTGCTGGTTATGCTTTGCAACAAATTTGCAATTATTGCTTGGATGTAATCTCCACTCTGCGGGTGATTTAGTGATAATACACTCTTCACGTACTGTAAATCGATGGGAGTCAGATTATTTATGGTGCCACACATGAATGCAAATTGCATGTCAGGGGTCAATACTACAAAACTTTTACAATTGTATTTTCTAGAATTGAATTTTCTAGTTAAGACTTTAAATGTGATCAAATGAGCCGTTAACACTTTCAATGTTCAGTTGGAAAACTGAATCTTTATGACGTCAGCGGTGTAAACAAATGTGTTGGATTATTTGTGATTCTAATATCAAGACGGGGTGGGTTGGGAAAGTGGGAGAGTCAGTGTGAAACTATTCAATACAGGTCTCCGATCTAGAAGTTTGTGATGGCAGGGGGGGGGGGGGGGGTCAGCCAAAGTTAAACCATTCTAACGCATTTTTCGGAACCATTCTGTATGTATGATGGAAGGTACATGCGTTGCTTAATACAAAAAAAACACTCCCTTAAAATTTAACAGAAAGTCATATGAAAGTTATATCATGACCTGATTTCACTAACAATATAAAAGCAATATTATTTTATAGTACTTATAATATTTTCAATTTGCGTTATGAATTGTGCAGCAGGCTCTTTGACTTTTTACATGACTAATGCAACCTGACAGTTGGATTCGATTTCGAATCTTAATTTGCTATTCGGTTCGGTTGAAGTGGCTGAACGATTCGTTTCAATTCGCGTATTTTCACTGGAATATACCTTGGTATCATACGTCGTCTCACAATACGTATAGTTTTGGTGTAAATGGTACACAAATAATATTGAAAATATAGACTGATTGTAATGTCCGCTATCTAAGCTATTGCTGGCGGCTAGGCATGTGCAGTGCCTAGTATCGATTATTCCTGCGCCCGTTTCAGATTTTTGGGCTATAATCACTGCTGGGTAACATTCCAACAACATCACCAAGGCATACCTTCGATGAAGACATGCCTTGGTGATATACAGTACGTGGAGAGTGTATTATCACTAAATCACCCGCAGAGTGGAGATTCCACCCGAGGAATAATTGCAGATATGCTGCAAAGCATAACCAGCACCAGCAAAGTTTCAGCCAGTGGACCTCCGGGTTAAACCCGGAGGTCCATTGGATGAAACATTGCTTGTGTTTTTTGTCGATATGTACAAAATTTGAACGTTATAGCTTGGGTGATAACTCCACTCCGCGGGTGATTTAGTTACAATCCACTCTCCACGTACTGTAGATGAAATATTTTATCAATCGAGACTTGAGCCATCACAGTCGAAGCAAATCATGTTTACAGCATCTCCTTTCTCCAGTCGGTCATCTTCAAGACGCCCCTCATTCGATTCCAACGAGAGACCCGATTCGATACGAGATTCGACTCGAAGCGAAAACGCGTGATTTGCACGGCCCTAATCATATCCGTGTACATCAGGTTACTGGCAATGTGAAGGAAACTGACAATTTGTTCGTATATTTGAATGTCAATATTATTGTGATTATTCAATATATTGGTAAATAGAACAGTGGCATTTTTATTGTGCGCAAGTATATAATACAGAAGTAGGTAATAATTGAGAGTTTACTATCACTTGTACATGTACGTGTACAACATACGTTCACGATGCGTTCACCAACGTGGAATTCAGTGTTAAATCACACGCTTGTTCACAAAACTGTACATGATCTTGAATCCCCCATGTAAAGTTGTGACTCCAAGATCGCACTTTTAACGTTCAAATACTCGTGGTGAACGCGCGTTTTTTAAAAAAGGGTGAAATTGTACATCTTCACTTGTATCTTGTACGTAATTTTTCGTCGACGTTCCCATCGCAGATCAGACCATCGATCCATCGTTGGCGAACGCGAGCAAAAGCAAAAAATTCTGGGTCATCATCAAAAAACGGTCTTGGGGATTCTAGATCAGCGATCCAGAACCCGCAATTGTTTTGAGACAGATGATCCAGAACTCTCAATTGTTTTGAGGCGGTGGGTTTTTCCCATTTATGACGTCATTAGGGGAATTCCCCCACTATGAGAAATTCTCAAAAAAAAACTCAGCTGATCGAGCGATCGGATCGCACGATTCTCGTAAAAACTCGATCTGAACGAAGAGTGTCGTTGTCGTCGGTGTGTTGGAAATTCGCGAGCCCGCTGTCACGTTTTTGATTGATATATATATAGGGGAGAAAAAAAAATATAAATAAATAGTTATTTAGAAAATTAAATATATCAAATCGAATAGATATTAAAAAAAAATACGTAAATCATGAGCGATTCTCAGACTATTAGAGCGAGGTTTCTTTTAAACATGCTGATGAGAGCATACGCAATCTACGTGAACGAACAACTACGTCCCATCTTGTTAGAACGATGCGTCGGATGTTGGGATTATCTAGACTTCGATCACGAGAATCATTCGTGTCTGACGATGGAAAGGGAAGACATGGTCGTCATGTATTTCGAACCGGCGTTCGAACGCGTTAAATTCAACGATGTGATCACGTTTTGGAAGAGATTAGTCTTCTGTAAGAATCGAGACAGGCCCACAGATTCGGAAGAACTGAAATTGGCACGTAGAAGTTTGACTTTAGAAGAGAAGGGATGCATCAAGAAATTATTGCTGAACGAAGCATACGTCTAAGTTTTTTTTCGTTGATATAAAAATAAGGGAGAGTAGAAAATAAAAAAAAAAATAAATACACACATAAATTTTTTTTATCTAATATTACAAAGAAAGAAAAAAAAACACAAAAAATGAGAACCAGAAATAAATTGTATCCGACGTTAGTGGACGACGAGGATGAGAAGTCGAACGGCGTTTTGCCGATGGCACCGTCGCTAGAAGAAAGAGAAAGAGGAGAGAGGTATCGCATCGATCAAATCAGTAGAATCCAATTGTATCTGACTCGAGAGAGAGATTCTCGTCGTTACCTCAAGAAGAAGTATTCGCGTTTCGTGAAATTCGTCAACGCGATCGATACGACACTCATCACGATTTCCATGGGTTTACACGCGGCCGGCATCGGATTGTTGTCGACCGTGGTCGGCATTCCGATCATGTTGACCATAGAAGGAGTGGCTCTCGCCGCCGGATTGTTTAGCACGCTCGGAAACTTTTTGAGTAGGAAATTATATCTGAAGGCGAGGAAACACGACAAGATTCGCGTCTTGGCCGACTCCAAGATCGACACGATATCCGAAATGATCTCTATGGCGTTGAAAGATGGTAGGATATCGGACGGTGAATACTTTGCGATATTGAGCGAGAAAACGAAATACGATGCCATGAAAGAAGCCGTGAGAATCAAGACTCGTCAGATCATCAAGGAAGAGATGAAGGATTCTCTCGTGGAAAAGGGGAGGAAAGAGGCCAGGGAGGAATTCAGTAAGATGATAGAACTCAAGAGCAGCGATTGAAAAAAAAAATAATATATATATATAATAAGAACAGAATTTTAAAAAAAAAAAAAATATTAAATTTATATATAAAATAAAAAAAACGAAATTAATTTAAATAACTCTTTAAAAAAATGTATTGCGTAAAGTGTAAGAGAGTTACCGAGACGAGTAATTCTAGAGAAGTGCAAACTAAAAATGACAGACGGATGCTTCACAGAATTTGCGACATGTGTGGTTCTGTCAAGACGCGGTTCGTCAAACAAAAGAACGCGAGCAAAGGTAAAGGCATCGTGAATAAAATGATCAACAATCTACCTTTCGAAATGCATCTGCCCAGTCAGAGTTTCACGGGACCCGGAACGAAATTGAACAAGAGACTCAATGCCGATCTGACTCCTAAATCTTGGAGCAAACCCGTGAATAGGGTGGACGCGGCCGCGTATGATCATGATCTGTGCTACGCTGGACATCCCGACACCAAGACTCGCAATGACGTCTGCGACAAAAACATGTTGGGGAGATTGAGAGGCATATCGAATCCGACCAGGAGAGAGAAGATGGAACGTTCGCTGGTCGGCAATCTGATCGGTGCGAAACGTCGATTCGGATGGGGCGTTCAAAAAAAAAAAGCGCATCTGAAAAGAAGAAGAAACGATTATTGACGAGCGAATTGGCCGAGGAGTTACACAAACCCATAGTGAGTAAATTTCGAAAGAGAAGGGTGTTGGTGAAGGGTCTGGATGACATTTGGTCTGCCGACTTGGTCAACATGAGATCGTTTTCGAGGTGGAACGAGGGCGTCAAATATCTATTGATGGTCATCGACGTGTTTTCCAAATACGGTTGGATCAGTGCTTTGAAGGATAAATCGGGACCTTGCATCGCCGAGGCTCTGAAGAGCGTGTTCGACTCGTCTTCTCGAAAACTGAGTAAATTGTGGGTGGATAAGGGAAAGGAATTCTACAACAAGCACGTTCGTCGATTGGTAGACCTCTACTCGATCGAAAACGAAGAGAAAGCCAGCGTGGTGGAACGTTGGAATCGAACGATGAAGGAGAAGATGTACAGATACTTCATGGCGAATTCGACCAAGAAATACATATACGCTCTGAACGGTCTGGTCAAAGATTACAACAACACGTGACACAGATCGATCAAGATGACTCCCGCGGAAGCTAGCGATCCTCGAAACGAAAAACGGGTCTACGCAAATCTATATCCCGAGAGATCTAAGATCAGGAAGAAGTCTAGAACGCCGAAATTTGCGGTCGGCGATCGAGTGAGAATCTACGCTTATAAGAAGCACCCGAAAAGGGTTATACTCCTCGATGGACCTCTGAAATTTTCGTGATCATCAAAATATTTCACACCGATCCGATGACTTACGAAATCGAAGCTTTGGATGGTGAAAAGATCATTGGAAAGTTTTACGAACAACAATTACAGAAGACGAAGTTTTGATGAAGAACACAAATTTTTTTTTTTATTTACTCTCTTTGACATTTTCTTGTTTACACACATATATATATAAGAGAGAAAAAAATAATAATAAAAAAAATAATTAAAAACTATTTTTTAGATAAAGAAAGCAAGTTAATTAATAAACAAAAAAAAAACTAAAAATCCTTTAAAATGACAAATATACTAGATATAACACAAAGCATAGTGAAAGATGAAAGGATTCAAGAATATGAGGTTCAGGAATATGAACGGTAATCAGAACGAGTTTGAACAATGCGGGAGAGATAAGAATCAATGTCGAAACTCAAGATCTATTCGTACATCCTAGCGAGAGTTACATAGTGGTGCAGGGACGTCTCACCAAGGAAGATGGGAGCGACTATGCCGACGACGACACGGTTACTCTAGCCAATAATGGCATCATGCATCTATTCAGTAACATAAAATACATGCTATCCGGACAAGAGATAGAATCTGTGTTTCATCCCGGTCAGGCCACCACGATGTTCGGACTCTTGACGTATCCTGATGATTTTTCGAAATCCAGAGGACTTAATCAGTTGTGGGTGAAAGACACCGTAGGCCCTGCTAGCGCAATGCCGCCGCGATATTCAACTACGTCGTCAAGACGTCCAGCCTAAAGGAACGTTTTCGTTCAGGATACCTTTGAAACACATCTTCGGATGCGCGGATGATTACAACAAGATCATGTACGGATTCAAACACAATCTGACGTTGATTCGAAAAGGAAACGACGACGCAATAGTGAGACTCACCGCGACCGATGCGGGTAAGATAACTCTACACAAGATATCGTGGTTCGTTCCGCACGTGGAGCCTTCGATCGTGGAGAAAGCGCGTCTCTACAAGATCATAGAATCCAAGAGTAAATTACCCATGGGATTTAGAATGAGACAGTGCGACACGGCTAGCATTCCTCCATCCACGAATCACTTCGATTGGGGATTGACAGTGAAATCCGCTTCCGAGAGACCGCGTTTCATCGTGGTTGCGTTTCAGACTGATAGGGATGGGTCTCAGGAAAAGAATGTGTCGCTGTTCAATCACTGCAGTTTGAGAAACATGCAAGTGTTTCTGAACGCCACGAGATATCCAGCAATCGATTACAATGCGTCGTTCGACAAGAACGATTTCTGCAGACTGTACGGCGACGCCGCTGATTTTCGAAAGAAGTATCACGGTCTAGACGAATTGATGAGCAACCCCAACATATCTCCCAGCGAATACAAGTCGATGTATCCCATGTTCGTATTCGACGTCAGTAAACAGAGTGAACGACTCAAGAGTAGCGTGTTAAACATTCAGATCAAGATGCAATTCGATAGGAACGTGCCAAGAAAAACCGAAGCCTTCGCCCTGGTCCTGTCGGACAGAGAATTACAATTCGAATCGGATGGAAATAAGATGTCGATCATTCGATGAGAGACGAGTGTGTGAAAAAAAATAAAATAAAAAACAAAAAAAAAAAATAAAAAGTAATGAGTCATTATTAAAAACAAAAAAAAAACAAACAAAATAAATAAAGTAATGTGATCTAGAGAGATTGAACATCTCTCTATATCTCATTACTTTTTTTTTTTGTTTTTTTTTGTTTTTTAATAATCACACATCATTTTTTTTTTAATTCATTATTTTCCACGCGTTCACTGTTTGTTCAAAGGATCTAGTTCGATCAGTAGACTCACCACGGAAGTGGCGGCTTCGGTATTATTGGTTTTCATGACGAAATTAATCCTGTCTCCGGCGTTCACTTTGAGAGGCATGTCGAACGTGCTAACATTCGCGTGTTGATTCTCAGTATTTTCGACGCTGTATCTCTTATCGCTCTCCACACCATTCACCATGAGATTGACGACCTCTCTGTTATTCAAATCCGAGGAAGCCAGACTCATTCGAAGGATTTCACCTCCCAACGGCATGGGATATCCAACCTGACCATGTTTCGATCTGCTACCTCCATTTCCGAAAGACCACTCAGCTTTTCCCTCCTCTAAGGCGCTGGCCTCTTCGGCCCACACGGTGATCAATTGTCTAGCATATTTGACTTTCTCCACCACCGAAATCAGGGTGCAGGCATCCGCCATGTTCACGGGATCCGGTAGATTCGTGAGCGCGTGTCCACCCATGTCTAGTTTACCTTCTATGATGTCGCCCTTTCTCCAGACCGAGTTGTCGTCCACGTACTTCCTGCTTACCACGCTGGAATCGAATTCGGGATCGTGATCGAGACCGAATAAATTGTGACCGTTCATGTTGATGCCACCCTCCATGGTTCTGCCAGATTCTTTGTTCAGGTAGAGATCGTCCACTTGCGAATCTAGGTATTCTTGCAATTGTATCACGGTAGAATCTACGTAGCCCTTGTTGACCGCAGTTGAGTCTGCATCCGTGTCATCGATCTTCGACAGATTCAATATCTTGTGGAATCCCGCATTCAGATCCGACTTCATTTCTCGTCTGTCAGACTTTCTCTGTTCCAGATCTACGTAGTGTTTGGTCGCCACGTCCTTGAGATTCGTGAGAGTGGCCACGTTCGTTATCTTGTTAGAATTGGCATTCAATTCCGAGTGCATCGTTTTCAGAATGTATCTATTTCTCAGGTGTTCGCTGAATCTCGCGTGAGAGTCGTCTGCGTATTTCTTGGTCGTGGCATCAGTGGGATCTATGGGATTCGCGACGTTCACCAAACGTTTGGATTTCAGATCGAGATCGTCAGGCATGGTTTTATCCATGTAATTATCTAGCAGGATTCGTTCGAAATCGGCGTTCCCCCCTGTCGACGTATTTTTTAGTCACAGCATTTGCGAGATCTATCGGCTCGGGAAGATTGTAGAGCTTCTTATCATTCATGTTCAAAGGTTCTTCTCGAGGTTCATATCTCCAAACGTAACGTTCGTCCAAGTTGGCAACGTCGTAACCATCGTCGACTTCGAACGTCTTCCTCTTCTTTCTCGGGTTGACTTTTTCGTCGTCACTTCTACCAAATTTATCAACTGGCATGTTGTTGTAAGGATTTTTTGTTTTTAGAAAAAATATATTCAAAACGCAGTTTATTAAAAATGAACTATGTTATTTTATTTTTTTCGTTTTTATTCGATTAAAATTTTTTTTAAAATAATTTTTTATCTTTATATATACTATAAAAAAAAAAAAAATCTCTCTCTAATGTGAATCATTGAGAATGTCTTGAAATCGATTTCCTTCAGACCATCTCTTGAGAACACAGGTGACCGCGAAACACTTGATCTGGTGATTGCACTTGTTCTGTGTTGTAACGAACCATCGATTTGTTGAAATAGTTCTTTATTTCTTTGGCGGCCAGATTCCGTAGCTGTCGAAATAATAATTTTTCTTCTTCCCGTTCTTCATCCACGCTACCCAGTGAGTGCCTTCACCCGATGAATCGTCTAGATTTAAAATTCCGCATTCCGATTGTCGAGGTCTTCTCTTCGGCAAGGCATCTCTGGAAAACACTCCTAGAAAATCTTTGATTTTCAAATCTTTTGTCGCATTCAACAGATCGATGTTGGATAGGGGTTCATTGGGTAAGACGACACCTTCTACGGATATCTTTATTTTCTTATTTATAAATAAGTATATATTTTTTTAATTTATTTTATTATAATTTACTAAAAATGACGTTATTTTTTTTTCTATTTTTTTCTTTTTCTTTTTAAAATAACTTTCTCGATGTCACTATCCATTTCTATAATTTTGCGTTCATCTAATTATTCTTGATTTTCTGGAATCCTATCTTCCACAATCGTATCTGGAATCTTATCATCCACAATCGCATCTAGAATCCAATCATCTCCATTCATATCATCTAAATTAGATCCAAAGTCCAATTTCCGAGTGCCAAAGTGCTTATTTTATCGTCTAACACGAATCTCTTGTTGTCGTCAGCCGTCAGCGAAATCTTGTTGACTATTTCTGTATACAAGTCGTGATTTTCGCTTCGAATCGATTTCATAGTCTTATACACCGGACCACTTCCTAACAGACAATCTTTATACTCTTGGAAAGAGATGTTTTTCTTCACCACGCACGCTTTAACTCCTTTGCACTTCTTGATCTCTTCATCATCTTCTGGACGATAAGCATACAGTTTGGGTCTCAAGCCCACGAATTCGATGATCTGTTTACCGCCGCTCTCGTCCTTAAATTTACCCAACACCTTCTTGTTGTCGTTCGATTGAATGTTGGACGGGTCATCGACGGGATAATTGCTTGTGTCGAACCAATCAGCCACATCCGGAGATATATCTCGGTAGACGTCTTTTGTCTCTATCTCATAAACTAAACTGTCCATGTCAGTGAACAGTAGTTTGGCTTTGTCACCAAATTTTCTTTTGACGTAATCGTAGTGAAACTCATACATCAATTGCTTGCTGATATCTAAGATGATCGGTCCGAGATAATACGGTTTGTCGAACTTTAGATGCGTCTTTTGCATGTGAACAGCCACTAGATTTTCGTCGAATATGTTTCGGTGTTTGTAATTGGGTTTCGCCACTAATTTTTTAGCTCTTTTCTCAGACGTGACGAGTCGAACGTCGGTTCTCTTCCTGATGTTTTCCATTGATTTGCCGTACACACAGTTGTTCATGAGTTTGAAGAAATCTTTTTTGAAATCGTTCTCGGCTCGAGTTCTGAGATTCGTGTTGAGATTGATGTATTTTTTCATCCAAGGCTCTTCGTCGAATCGAATGATGCGATGTATGTCGACTAATTTCATCCCGTAATCGATGTACTGTTTCAAATTCTCGCTGTAGACGACGTAGTTACGTTTGTTAAATAAATTGGGAATGAGTTTTTCCTCGTCTCCTCCGTTCGGTTCCATTCGTTCGGGAGCCAGCGGATAATCGTTGTGTGGACCGTGTAATTCTTCCGGATAGTTCAAATCGACTTCTAAAATGCAAGGATAGTCTCTCCATTTTTGCATCTCTTCCGGTTCCTTCACCCATTCAAAATTTTCAATCGGTAAAGGATGACTCATAGCCCAACCGTACAGATTATTGGCGTCCCAATACTGTATGTATTTAGTCGACCGTTTCGAATCGAAACCTTCTTTCATGTAGGGATTGTTAGCTTCAGAATGTCTGTGGGAGATCATCGAGACGCCACCTCTCACAGCCCTTTCGAACATGAGCAACATGTCCACATCGGATAATAATTCCAATTGGGCTTCGGTGGTCTTCAACAGAGCGTCCCACGCCAGACTGGGTGCGGTGAAATACCAAGCAGGATCCAGATCGTAATTTCGATGACAGACGTCTCGAAAATTTTCGAACACGTCTGCCAAGAGCAGAACGTCGGTCTTCAGATAGAGATCATGATAATCTCTCATGGTTTTCATATCGAATGATTTTCACACGTTTTTGGCGTGTTCGTAATTCTCGTCGGAAATGTCATATAATTTCGAATAAAAATCATCTTTCGAAGGTAGTGCGGTGTCTTCGAATCTCTTTAGATCGTTCATGTAATCGTAAGGATAGACTTCTTTCCTCAACATGACGTCTACTCGTTCTCCGAAATGTTCACTCGTGATTTTAAATTTATCCTTGCTCATGTTATCGACTAATTTTTCCAGAGCGGTCGACATGAATTTAAAACTGTCGATGAAACGTATGCATCTACGAATGGATTTCGATTTTTCTTTCAACGTATTTCCGTTGATTACTCTTTTCCTCTCCATGAGCTTCCATTTCGTGTAGGAAATGTATCTTTCTTCGCTGTTCACGATGCAATTTAATTCTTCGTGTGAGGTGCCGAGGTTTTTCACGAACAGATGACTGTCGTAACCTGAGAGATTGTGAAACATCACCGGATAGAAAAAGGTGTCTCAATATTTTAAATTGCACTTGCTGTGAGCCGGACTGCGATACAGACCCGTGTAATGATCGTGGTCTCTGACCTTTTTATTTTCCTCCGAATTCTCGTCGAACAATTGTCTGCATATGTGACATTCGATGGCTCTGTTATTTTCGTCCTGCTGCTCTCGCATGATGATCATTTTCGCCGGAGTTTTGAATTTGTCGTTCAGCATTTGAATTTTCGATTCTAACTCTTCCACCAACCTTTGAGCCATGTCGTCGTCTTCGCACTGTTTCGTGTAGGTGAAGGGACCCATGTCGTGTTGCGAGTCGAAAGCGCATTTCACGTAAATGCAATAGCCCAAAGGTATGTGTTTTTGATATCTTTCGACGTAACTTTGAAGAGCGTTGGGTTGACAGGAACTCATTTTCGCGGTGAAACATTCAAAATTGGCGTACACGACAAATGGTACTTTTAACCTTCTATTGTGATTTTCAACCTTCACGATGGTGTTGGGTTTGGGCATTTCGATGGCGACACCTTGATTTTCGTTACAATATTCCTGATGTTTCGCCAACGAGTCTTCGCTGTGAAACACATTCATGAAATTGTAACATAAAGATATCTTTCCGTTATGATTATTATTTTGTTTCAACAGTAATTGGGTCGGATGTTTAACCCAACAATAATGATGATTGTCACCATTCGAAATCAATAATAAAATAATCATCTTTTCTCTTCCGAGATACAAAGTCTGTCTAAGAGGATAGATCGTTCGTTTTTCCTCATCATATCTCTAGACGTTCACCGCTACGGTGGGATTTTGAACCTCGAAACGTTCGATATGTTTTAACTCTGTTGGAAAAGTCACTCCAGTCCAATCGAGATTTTTAGAAGTTTCTTCGTAACGAGAAACTTTGTCAGAGTTTATTTCGACAGGGTATAAAGCGGAGGTGACTGCCCATTTAAAACACTGATCATCTTTATTTCTCACGTTGACCACGGCATGTTTCTTAGTCAAGAAATATGGCAATTCCAAGTAGGAAGATCCTTTCAATGGTTCGTTTTTATTCATGTGAATTTCGAGTTTCAACACCTCACTGAACGTCCAATTACTACCTTCATGTTGATAATTCGCGAGAGACGTCAACATCTTGTCTTTCATCTTTTCGAAAACGTCCGATAGATCTGAACCTCGAAATACGGGTTCGACGTTAGATCTGAAATATGCATTTTTCACGATGCTCTCGCCGGACTTCACGTCGATTTTATTCATTATGCAATGGAGTATTATCTCTGAATTTTTAATCCCACGTTCATGTATTCGCGAAACAAATCCAATACTTCTTTCTTCACCCATTCCATGAACAATTTCAGATCGACTTTCTTCAACGAGGGAATCACGTCGAAAGTTTTAAAAATGCCTTTGATCGCCCTCTCCCGTTCTACGGGTTTCGATTGGAATAGTTCTGCAACGAGTCATGTTACATATTCTTCTCCTTTCTCTTCGTTGATTGCTCGTTGAATTTCGCTCGATATATCTCGTTTGTCTTGAATCTGAAGTGCATCACTTGTTTTCGTTTTAGTTTTTCTTTTCTTTTCTTTGGAAACTTGATGTTCTTCAACAGCTTTTCGTTTAGTCGTCTTCTTATTTTTCACAACCGATGCATCTTTTGACGTCGTTGCTATCGACATTTCGTTTGCCTTTCTAGCGTTTTGCAAATATTCTTGTATGACATCAATTTTTTTTGATTTAGTTCTATGATTTCTGAAATATGAAATTTGTAATAGTTTACAAATCTCGTTTAACTGAGGTATGGTTTTCTCATTTAAATTTACCATTGTTTTATCTGTTTGCTTCATTTGTAAGAATATTTTTTTTTTTTTTTTTGAATTTTGTATTAAATAATTTGTTAAAAAAGTTTTGCTTTTTTACTCTTTTTATATATACATAATAGAAAAAAAAAAAAAAAAGTTAAATTTTAAATTCAATTTTTTTTTCTTTAATGTGTTTTTATTCAAAAACAATTTAAGACCACTTTTATTTCTCGCTCACAAACCGAACACGTTTTCTCGTCTTCGGAATGACATTCACTACAGTAACGCAGGTGTGTGCACGGTAGAAACAAGACATTTGCGACACCTTCGCAGACCAGACACTTGGTGGTGGACGTTTTACTCAGTTTGTTTTCGACGAGTGACGATAACTCGTCCGCTTCTGCCATGAATTTGATAAGATGTTCTAAAGTTATGAATTGAGACAGGGTCTTGTTCGCGATGTTTAACGCATCGTACAATTGTTCCTCGGTGTATCCGAGTTGTAACATATCCATCAATAATTTTTGGTTTTTATCTCTATCCCTCTCTTCGTCTTTGATTTTGATCAATCCCAACGTTAGGATCTTGTTTAAATAATCGCATTCGTCTTTTTCAATATTACTTATGTGTTCTAGTAAAGGTACGTCGTGAGGTTCCCAATTCATCAAATGTATGTCACAACAAAAACATTTGACTTTGTTGCCTCTACCCACGTAAACGAAACCCACGACGGCTAAATCTTCGGGTTTTTGAGCGAGATGCAAAGGCCAATTTTTAAACATTTGAAGTCTTGCACGTTCTAGACTATAATTCGGATGTTTGGACTTGATCATTGTTTTTTACCTGAAAATTGAGTTTGTAAGAATGTTTATTTTTTTTTTAACTTTTATTTATATATAAAGAGAAATAAAGAGAAACTTTTTTGTAACAAATTATTATTTAAATACAAAATTTCAAATATACATTATTTGCAAGAATTCATAAAAACCAAATAATCGATCATGACAACAACACCTAAAAGATGTGAACTGAAATTGAAACAAGACGAAAGGTATGAGAAATCCAGTTTTAATATCTATACATTACAACCACACGATCCCATCGAATTGAATGAGGTCGAGATGGTGGACTTAGAGCGCTACTACCACAAATATGGAATGTGTTTGAAAGTGGATGAAGCCGCGCTCGATTTGTTTTACGAGTACCAAAGCGAACTGCTGATTAATATCATCGTCGCCAAAGACAGAGAATTCGACAGGGGTGATTTATTGTTGTCCTATGGAGATTACATATATCCAATAATCTCACCCGAACTCGTGAAGAAATCGGGTGGTGAGAGCGCAATCGCCTATGAAAAAAAACTTAAAAGAGTAAAGATAAACATTCACACCATTTTCGTATGTGGAAAAATGACGAATGTCAACTTTCTAATAACGGACTTGGAAATATAAACAATAGAGAGATTGAAATTAAAATTTAACTTTTTATATATAAAGAGAAAAAAAAAACTTTTACTAAAAAAATTTTACATTAAAGAAAATTAAAAATTAAAAAAACAACTTTTTTATATATATAAAGAGCTAAAAAAAAAACTTTTTAAACAAATTATTATTTAAATACTAAATAATCGATCATGAAGACAACAACACCTAAAAGATGCGAATTGAAATTGAAACGAGTCGAAACGTATAAGAAATTTGGTCATAAAATCTATAGATTACAACGACACAATCCCATCGAATTGAACAAGGTCGAGATGAAGGGCTTAAAGCAGAAATACGAGAAATATAAGATGCCTTTGAAATTGGACGAAGCCGCGCTCGATTTGATTTACGAGTACCAAAGTGATCTGCAGAACATCGTCATCGCCGAAGATAGAGAATTCCACAAGGACGATTTGTGGTTGCCCTATGGAAATTACATATTTCCAAACATCTCATTCGAACTCGTGAAGAAATTGGGTGGTGAGAGCAAGTTGACCAATGTAAAAAAACTCAAAAGAGTAAAGATAAACATTCAACACGTTTTCAAAAAAGGAGAAGACACATGTGTCAAGATGCTAATGATGGACTTGGAAATATAAACAATAGAGTGATTGATTTTTAGCGAAAAAAAAAAAAAATAAGATCATCTTTAGATCTCATTACTTTTTTTTTTTTTGTTTTCCTTCATCTTCACTATCATCATAATATATTATAATAACGTTTCCTTTTCTCTCAGTTTTCAGCGTCGATTCTTCTTTTTTTCTTTTTCTTTGTGATATGATACGATTATAATAACATTTTTGTTTATCTGAATCATAATTATGAACGAATGTTGTGCATCTCTTGGTAACACTCACATCATTACCATTCTAATCAGAAGGTAGTGGTGACCATGGAAAGCATTGTCTCATTCTCAACCGTCTATCCCGTGCTTTATCTATCTCTTTCATTAGTTCTTCCCTTAGATATCCAACATTAGCGTCTAACCATTTTTTTTATTTTTTCGCTCTCTGGCTTGCAATGTTCGTCATTATCATCAAATTGTTTCTCCACCTTTTCATCCAGGTGATAAATTTGTTTCTCCACCTTTTTATCCATTTTAAATATATTATTTTATACTTTCTATGATTTTATATTTTATATAATTTTATATTATAATAACATATTCAAAATCGGTATGTTCTTAAATGGCGAATTCTCACCGAGCAACAAACCCTTGCCGAGTCGCTCGATGTTCCGTCCACTCTTCAGATAGAGACCGTTTCCTCTCAGAGAGTTGCCACCTCTAACGGGTCCTAGATACAATCCTTTACCGCTGTCGTCCACGTGGACGCGACACACGGCTCCTCCCTTCTTCAAAAACAGTCTGCTGCCACCCATTAATTTCTCAACTGCCGAACTAGCGAGTCCCGTGAGAGCTTCCACGCCGAGAGTCTTTCCGAGAAAGGGTAGCACCTTTGCGGCGAAGGGTAATGCTTTTGCGGCTATTCCTGCCAATAGCGGTAGGAAACCACCTTTCATTCTCAAATTGTATCTCAATTGAGCGGGACTCATTCTCACCGTCAACCCTCTTCCATCGCGAATCGCTTTCTCCATCCTTTTGATTTGACTTCTGGTCCAGGCGATCGAATCCTGACCGCCTCTCGTCAGATCTTCGTGAGTGAATTTGAATCTCACCGCCTCGCCTCGAGTTGTTAACGCTCTCTTAAGTTTCTTCCTCTGTCCTGCGGATAGGTTCACGTTTTTAACCACGTATTCTGTCATAATTCTGTTTTTTTTTTTTTAAATATATTTACTTCAATTGTTTCTTGTTTAATAATTATATTAAAATAATTTTGTAAAATTAATATTGCGTTTATTTTATTTTTGTTATCTATATATATATAATATTTTTTTTTTTTTTTTTTTTGCTTTTATATTTCTCTTATGTGAAATTGTATCGTCACTCTCTCTCCGCAAAGATCTAACAGTTCACCATTTTGATCCGTCAACGTGGTTTTCAGACTGTACAACGTGTCTAAAATCACTGGTAGATAAACTAAATTTCGAGGTCGCTCCACGATCTTTTAACCCGGCGACACGTTTGGAAAGAAGGAATAGATCGTCGGTTGAGCGCTACCATTCACGTAGCTTCCAGCAATCATGTCCACGTTCACCAGAATGCTATTGACTGTGAGAATGTCGACCGTATTTTCAGATGCTGCGTGGCCTCGATACATCTTTTGATCGAATCCCAACATCTTGCCTATAGAATCGTCCGTGTTGAAATCCACTCGAAAATTATCTTCCAAATCCAACATCGTCTCTAAGGTATTAGGATTGGGAGCGAGTCTGATCTTGTTGCTTCCCTTTCCATCCGTCTTCATTCGCGTCTGGATGTAATCGTTCAAATCGTCTATGTCGTAACTCCCTTTGGGAATTCGAATCTCCATCCAATCCACTCCGTCGGATTACTTGAACGAGTTATTCTTTTCGGTGACGTTGGGAAAGGAATAATAAGTCTCCAGATTCACCAACGCCATCTCGTATCTTTTCTCTCTATTCAATTCGATGGAAGGTTCGAATTTCGTAGCGAATCGAGTCGAATCGCCACTCACCACGATTTGAATGGATTGTTTCGCAGCCGTATTCTCGGCTATCCGTCCTAACAATTCTCCATGTTCGAACATTATATTTAATTTTATTTTTTTATTCAAAACTAATTATTTGAAGATTTATTATTTTTCTAATTTTTTTTATTTTCACGCTCTATCTTATTATTAACATCGGAAACATAAAACTTGTCGAATCCGCACCGATATTTTCCGCGATTAAATTCGCTTGTCAAATCGATCACGACGAAATTGTAAAGTCCACCACCCCAAACCCTCTTGCAGAATCTCCTGAATTCCGCAGCGCTCATGTCGTTTGCGACGTGATCGCCGTAGATATGATTGAAATTCTTGAGATCTTGGCGAAAGAGGCATAGAAAATTAGCGTTCTCCCTTATCGTCTGTCTGGGCAATCGAAAATAATTCTGCGACAGGTAGAAACAGCCCACGTTGCTGTGTCGACCCCTAACGTAATACGATTCGCATCGGTTCTGTCTCTCCAAA
This sequence comes from Pictodentalium vernedei, assembly GCA_031216915.1. NCBI lineage: Eukaryota > Metazoa > Mollusca > Scaphopoda > Dentaliida > Dentaliidae > Pictodentalium > Pictodentalium vernedei. The sequence goes on from CM062290.1 coordinate 408,276,440, forward strand.
AGCAGATCGTCGAAAATCACGAGATTCTTATCTTCCGATTTCAGTTCTCTAGCATCCGGAACGTCGCTAGCATTCTCATAAAATCGACACTCGACGTTCGAAGATGCATTTCTCTTCATCAGCTCCGTCGCCGCTCCGTCCAAAATGGTTGAGAGTGGAGCTCCACTCTTGTCGAATTCCTCCCTACTGTCAAAGATTCTGGCTATGACGTCCTTGGGCAATCTGCGATCCATGCACTCTCGAAGCAATCTGTATTCGGGTTGAAACAAGCTCTTGCCAAACACGAACAATCTGTCGTAATCCAACCAGTCGGGTCGGGACAACAGATTCATCAACAGATTGGTCTTTCCACAATTCGATTTTCCCACTATCAAACCTCTTATGCTTTTGGGAAAGAACTCGTTATTCGACCTCTTGGTCGCGGCGTCGTTCCAAGACATATCTTTAATGTTCATCTTTGTTTTATTTTGTTTGTTATTTTAGATTCTTTTCAAACACAATTTTTTTTTATGTTTTTCAAACTCTGTTTTTAATGTTATTATTATTTATTTATATCGCACCGTCGCGAGTTCTCTTCAATCCGGATCCACTCGTCATTTTGGCTAAATCTTGTATGGGCACCACAGCATCCTTAAAATCTTTCCAACTTTTCGGCGTTCGCTCTAACGCAGCTCGCTTCGCCGGCGGACTGATCAACTTGTCGATCAACGCGTCGGCTGCCCTCTTGCCAGCCACAGAAGCTCTCCTACCACTGGCTTCGGAAGCGGCTTTCTTACCAGCATCCAAAGCCGTCTTCTTACCGACCTCAAACGCGGCCGATGCGAGTTTTCTACCCTCATTGCTCGTGAACGCTCTCATTATAGAATCGACGATGCCAGAACCGCCTTGAACGTAAGTTCTGACGTATCCCCTGTTCTTTATCACCAACATATTTTATTTTTATGATATATTTTTGTTTTTTTCACTGGTAAATCGTTTTTGCCGTTTAAATACTTTTTATTATTCTAGTGTAAGGATTTACTGTTTTATTTTTGTTTGTTTGTTTGTTTGTTTCTCTCTACTTATTATATACACATCAATCCTTCAATTCGTTCATCAGCCTTTTATACTGGTTTTTATTCAAAACCTTCTGTCTTAACAATTCGTCAGATATAGCAACTATCTGATTATCTAATCCCGTGTTACCAGCCCGTCTGCTCGCCATCAACAAACTCAATCTCTGAGACAGAGCGTCGGAATCGCTCGGAAGAAAAGTGGTTTTCACCCCTTTGCCGGTCACCGATTCGACGAACTTCTTGTTCATATCCCATATGGGTTTCACCACTTTCGTCCACTTGTAACCTCTGTTGGCTTTGGGTCTCGTCTCTCTGGCATCGTTATTTCTCTTCATGGCGTGGGTCTGGACCAGAATGTCTCCGTAATTGTCGAAATCCTGTTCCGTGTAATCGCCGGGCTTGTCGTAAAGGAGCAATCTGCGCAGACCATCAGTTACTTTATATTTATTCGAACCGACGATCAATTCATCATCATCCATTTCCACTTCTGTGTCGCCTACAAAAGTTCTACCGTCAGAATCCTTATAAATTCCACACGACTGATCTCTCTTACCGCCATCATCATCGGACGATGCGACGCTACTAGTGGTGATAGTCGAAGCCGTATCGTCCCTCTCGCTCAAATCTGTTTGAATTCCCGTGGGAACGTAATCCGGTGTAGATTGAACGGAATACCGATTTCCAAAACTAGGAGGCAACGAACCCATTCTCAAAGAACTCTCCTTTATGGGTCTCAATTCTTCGACTATCTCCTTCCTGCTTCGCTCTTGACCCTCCGTCACGGGTTTAAATATTTTTGTGGCTTCGCGTCTGAGTTCCTCACCAAGACGTCTGCTTCTGTCAGCAGACTGAATGCTCTTCTTAGCACGTTCATACTCGCCTAAAATTAAATCTCGGCGCCTAGGATCCATCTGTAAAAACATCTTTCGTTTTAATTGTTTTTATTATTTTCAAAATTAAATGTTTAATTATATTTTTTTTATGTTTTAAGTAATAAAAAACTCTTTCCGTCTTAATATATAATAATCTGAAAATATTCACATCTCAACTGACTGTGTTAATTGAAGTTTAAAAATACGTTTAAACAGTACATGACAAACCGGTTTCTGATTTAACGCATTTTGAAAGTAGTTTTCTACATTATGTCAAAAGATCACCATTCACACATCAAACAACCATTCAGTCAGTGTCGAATTAAGAGAGAATTCCTTTGATGACTGTTAAACAGTTTCAACACACAGACGAAAACTGATTTTAACGCTCATTACAAAATCTCTCTCCGATTGCTATCATGAATATATTAAAAATTTTACCACTCAAAACCTAATTGAGCGGAAAATGCGTTTTAAACATTCCGATAAGTGTCTGACTTTTTCGAACGAACGCTTAACAGTCAATCTCTCTCATCAAGACAAAACACGCATATCTATTACAGATCAACTCTTTTCGAACAAAAAACCCTCAAAACTCAATTTCTATCCGTCCCATCAAGAGAAAACATGAATGTCTATAATACAGACCGTAGTCGATTAGCTGAGTTTGGGAATTTTCTCATAGTAGGGAATTCCCCTAATGACGTCATAAATGGGAAAAACCCACCGCCTCAAAACAATTGCGGGTTCTGGACCATCTGTCTCAACACAATTGCGGGTTCTGGATCGCTGATCTAGAATCCCCAAGACCGTTTTTTGATGATGACCCAGAATTTTTTGCTTTCGCTCGCGTTCGCCAACGATGGATCGATGGTCTGATCTGCGATGGGGACGTCGACGAAAAATTACGTACAAGATACAAGTGAAGATGTACAATTTCACCCTTTTTTTAAAACCGCGCGTTCACCACGAGTATTTGAACGTTAAAAGTGCGATCTAAGAGTCACAACTGTACATGGGGGGGGGGGGGGGGATTCAAGATCATGTACAGTTTTGTGAACAAGCGTGTGATTTAACACTGCATTCCACGTTGGTGAACGCATCGTGAACGTATGTTGTACACGTACATGTACAAGTGATAGTAAACTCTCTATTATTACCTACTTACAGAATGGTTTAATGAAGCATTTTTGCTTTTGGTGTGAATATATTCTGAAATATATTATTTATTTATTGGTACTTAACGCTACACCGGCATCTAGGGCTATATTGTGACGATGAAACAGTTTGCATTATAAAAGAGGTCACTATCTTCAGTGGCATAAAACTATTCAATGAAATCTTGAAAGGACATGAGGAATAATTAAGTAGTGGAAATAGAAATGAAGAAATGATATCAGTAGTAAATGCGTAAATCAACATGCTGAATAGATTTGAATAGATGATAGGTTAAAAGGAAAAACATACATTTCCTAATTTGTTATAATGGTTCATTTCCTTGAGAAACGAACTAATTATTCTGATAATTTGTGTTGTAAAATAGGTCTTTAAGAAACACTACATTAAAACACTGCCGCCTAACAAGATTAAATTACGCACAAAGCAGTCAAAAGTTTCCCAGCTTCAACTTCGGCTGGCATGGAATACATTTTGGACGCATATTATCCTCTAACAAAAATGGAAAGTGTAAGTCATGTACCAGAAATATGACACTGTGTCAAAATTACAGGATTTTTTTTCTACAAGGGTAACAAGACGAGTGATGTTGTTTAATAACGTGTCGGATGTGATCAAACTTGTTATTTGTACCTTCTATTCTATCCCGCTTGCTACACAGACTTGATGTATTTGCTAATATGTGGCTTGTAATCAATGGTAGGAATATTAAAATCAGTGATAGACTTATTTAACCCTTTACCTAACATGAAAAGCAGACGACACCTGCAAAAAAAATTCTTGAAGAACTAAATTTTTTTCATTTTTTGTCTCAAAAACATAGGTTATGACCCCTTGTTGGAACGAGCTCGACGAGCTCGTTCCAACGAGGGGTCATAACCTATGTTTTTGAGACAAAAAATGAAAATATTTTGAAAATTAATTGGCGATTTTAAAGAATAGCGCTGGCCGGTTTTGGCCGTTACGTTGGGTAAAGGGTTAAATCCATTTTTACTGCATGGCCTGTCCTAGTGTTATTGTAGAGACAAACATGCCGGGTAACCTGCAAAACACGACATCATATCGTCGCCTGAGTGCTAGAATGTTCTATGTCCCACAGGGGACATAGAACATTCTAGCACTCAGACGACGATATTGGTCCGACATTAGAGTGTTCAACTTCAAGGGACCTGCGAAGCTTTGGAATTCAACTCGATTTCGAATCTCATGTTGCTATTCGGTTCGATTCGAAATCGGCTGCCCGATTGGTTTCCTTTCGATTTTTTTTCACAGGAATATAGAATGGCATCAGTCATCTACGTCGTCTCGCAAAACTGATAGTTTAGATGGAAATTGTATCACAGCGCTACTTCTCTGGTAGGGGTTAAAAGTTATTAATCGTGATTTCACCAGAAAGATGTCGCTAATTCCTAGCAGTACTGTGGGACCTAAACCTGTTACCCACATCAGATCACACCTGTTAACCGATACAAATTACATTAATCAGTACCAATCTGTTCCCAGTAGTTTATTCTATCACAACAAAAGTTGATAATCTCCTATACCTCAATGGGACATTTCAACATAAGATAATAATCCCATTTCCCGTTCAAATTCATACCTGTTTATAGTGTAATAAGAAAACATTTACGGGAATTTTGAAGAAGTCCTTTATGCAAGATCGTTATACAATTTCCTGCACAAAATGTTAATAACCAGCCGCTTGGTTTTCCAACAAACGCCATTCGCACCCCTGTCTTCAGAGTGTGAACAACTTAATAAACTGCTCGTGATGGATTTCATCACACGCAAGATGAAGGAAACTCTGATGGTTCAGAACGCTATTCCACTTATTAGCTTATGTTGAAATGTCCGACTGAGGTATTGGAGATTATCAACTTTTGCTGTGATAGAATAACCTTCTGGGAACAGATTGTCAATGATTAATGTAATTATTATCGGTTAACATGTGTAATCTGCTTTGGATAACAGGTTTACGCCCCACAGTACTGCTAAAATTAGTGATATATTTCTGGTGAACCAACCGCGCCTCTACTAATCACAATATTATGGATTACTCCTGCAGTAAACCTACAGTACGAGGAGAGTGTATTATTATTAAATCGCCCACATAGTGGAGATTCCAACCTAGCAATAATAGCAGATTTGTTGCAAAGCATAACCATCACAAGCAACCTTTCAGCCAATGGACCACCGGGTTAAACCCGGAGGTCCATTGGCTGTAACATTGCTTGTGTTTTTTGTCCACATGTACGGAATTTGAAAGTGATACTTAGGGTGATAACTCCATTCCGAGGGTGATTTAGTTACAATCCACTCTTCACGTACTGTAGTTTCCAATCTTAGTTTGACTCTAAGTCCCATATCAATTGACTTCAGTTATCAGGGTTTATGCTCTTCTCCATTTACAAACTCAACTGCAGTTTGAATACTTGCTGAAATAAAAATATCAAAGATCAGCACTGCGACAGAAAAAAAATATGCAACAGGTTTATGAGATACCCAGGTAAACTAGTTACTGAACCCAGAACACCCACCTTCACGTACAACACTGATAAGATGAAGCGGTAATCTTTTCACAAAATGTCATGGTTCACGAGCTGGAATAAATTACGATTCTACAGTTAAAACTAGAAGTCCTGTCATGAAATGCGCACACATAGCACGTTGATATGCGCGTTAATGTACGCGTTATAGCTCAAGTAAAGCTATCAAATTCTGTACATATGGCCTGCACACAAGCAATGTTTCAGCCAATGGACCTCCGGGTAACCTGGAGGTCCATTGGCAGAAACATTGCATGTGTTTGCTATGGGAACCAGGAGAACCTGCCGTGCTTTGGATGCCATTCGATATGGCAATTGCGCGCAATTCCAACGCACAATTAAGCCTAGATAAGCGCACTATTGGTGACAGGACTTCTAGTTTTAATTGTGCGTCGGATATTCAGGTGAGTCATTTAAATCATTTCAACCGTCATTCATACAACTTTAAATGATTTATTCCCCATTGTTCTCCCTTGGGGTGGGATTCTGACTCAAAAAGTGCAACAACTACCATATAAACAGTTTGACGTCAAGTACAAAACTCAATGCTGGTCACATAGACCAAAACCAATATTGTGTACTAAACCCGAGAGCTTCATCGTTATGTTGTTTTATGTTTTATTGACAGCTGATTGGCACACTGCTAACCTATATGGTGGTCATTTTACAGCTATAACACATCTGGTACTGATAATTTCTATCACAGTCACAGGATCTGAGATACGCAAGAAAAAAGTGAGAAGATAGTTTGTGTTCTTGAGGACTTCAAGCCGAAACTAACTATTGTAATATTATATGTGTATTAATCTTTATACAATGATATGTTGTTCAATGTCTTCTGATGCCAGGTATTGAAATATCCATCCGACCACAGCATACACTGCAGAAATATAGGTTCTCAGTAGAACCAAAACTGGTTCTAATCTTGTCCTGAGATGGAACCAGTTCTGTTTAAACCGTATTCATTTCAAATCAAATAAATTTTTAAAGATTAACATAAAATATTAACAGAATTAAACATAAATTGAGGGGGTTTCAGCCGTAAGTTTAGAGCTTATACGAGGTTGTCTCAAATCATTATTAAGCAAAGGAGATATGAACAGTTGGCATATCGAACCAGTTTTGGTTCTATACAGAACCAAAACTGGTTCGATATGCCAACTGTTCATATCTCCTTTGTTTCAAAATATTTGGCGACTGCGTTGAATAAGCTCCAAGTTTAGTGCTGAATCTACTTCTGTTCATGTAATATTCTGTTAAAATTGAATGCTAATCTCGGTAAATTTATTTCATATGAAATAAATACTGTTTAAACAGAACTGGTTCCAGCTCAGGGACAAGATTAGAACCAGTTTTGGTTCTAAAGAGAACCTATATTTTTTGCAGTGTACTTTGAAAAAAATATTTGTAAGCTATATACAGTATGGCCGGGCACCTTCCACGTGGTGAGCAGCATTTCCACGGACGCGATAATATTGGACAGCAGAAACTAAACATGGTAATAATCATCAAAACCTTAATTAATGTGCACCCGATGCTTCAGTGATTACACTTCTGCTGCTGATGTTTTTTTACTACGTGATAAAAGCATGCGTGGACGTCACTGTCCGCGCATGGATTACAACCAGTCCAGGGTGACTGTACTGTATTGGATTTCATATTAATTAAGTTGCTACATGAATTATGTGGATTTTGAGGTGATGTTTGTGCCCCATCGGCTTTAAGTAAGCTTTACTTAAAATACTGTGACCTTACCTTTCTGCTCAATATTGGATTGTATCGGTTGAGGTATAAGGGCTATTTACCAACCTGCCTGGTTGGTCCAGATCTCTTAGACTTGTGGTAAATCGGTCACTTTGTGTGCTAGAGGTCAGTGGTTGAAGACTCGGCTCCCGCACTTCTCCTCCCTCGATCTATTACAGGATATACCCTTTGTAGTTTAAAGTTTTTTTTTGCAAGCTTCGTTGTAGTCATGCTTGGTAAATGTCTAAGAAATGTGTCAGATTCGAAATATGTAAGACGGACGTCATTCTACTTCCTTTTTTAGAACAATAATGATTGCTACCTATAATCGGCCTCCAGTATTTTCCATTAAGGCATAGTTTGGAACAACGATGAATACATCGAGAAACCGAAATTTGTGTAAAATTGCAGCCTGTGTATAATATATGGTTATAAACTATTTGTTTCTCACTAATGCATTCATGTGCGGCGGAATGGACGCGATGATTTCCTTGGAGGAAATGGCCCATGGACCACCCTATTGAATTCGCTCCCCCCTAGTGCCCCCAAATTTACGCAGCCCAACACCTGTATATTTCGTAAACATTGGCAACAGGCGGAATGAGCCTGTGCACAGACTGTCGTTTTATCGAAATGCCCTTTATGTATCGCAGGTGGTGGTGGACTATCTCGAGCCATCTTCGATAAAATGTGGACATATTCACTTTCAATGAGAAACACAGTTTATGAAGCTTATTTACATGTACGTCCGGTCTTTAATTATTTTTTGTCCATCTGTATATACAACTGATCTCTGATGTCTGACATAAACTTGTAATAAATAATTTACATAAATCACCTTTTGGTAAATATCATGTTGGCTAAATTCAAATAATATAATAACTCCAATGATAATGCCGAACATTTACGATTCGTTTTAAGTCTACATGTAGACTGATCGGCACAAAGTGCCGATTGATCTGCGGGTATACAAACAACTATAACACGAGAAAGAAGTGTATTTAAATGCTTACCGATTCATGACAAATTCGGTTTGCCAACAACACTAAATAGATACTAGCTGATAAATATTTTAACAAATAGATTAAGAGACGATATGTGGATTCATTTGAATACATTTATAACTTAAAGTAAGCAATTATCCAAAACAGCATGCACAAATCACTCGAATAAGTTTTTATCCATGGCGCTTAAGCACTTTCGATAGCCAGACATGTTCATCTCGTGTCGGACAGTTTTACCGGTGGAGGACATTGGAGTACCCGGAGAGAAGCAACGGCGAGAATTGCCATCAACACCCAACATACTAAAGCCGCAAAACCAGGGTAAGCATTGGTTGAAGACAGGTGCACCTGCGATACGCAGTGCGTCTTAGAACTCAGTGTCACGATGTTTCCAGGTGAGCAATCGCGATTAAGTGCATTGCCCAATGATACAATTCAGTTACCCATGGGGAGATCGAATTGTGTATCTCTCGGTTTAAAGTCCAATGCATTAACCAAAGAGTCAACGCGACTCCACTCTCCAATAAGTGAAACTAAAAATGTATATGGATGCGATACAATTTTATATGGTTTACTTTATATACCACAGAAGTAAATTATAGGAAAGAGAATCCGACACGAGGTGATCCTGACTGTAGAATGTGTCGTTAAACCATAATAAATTAATATATTGTTTTAAACAGAAACGGTTTAGAATCAGGGGCGAATAGAACACACATTTCGTGTCCAAATGTCGATAAACAACAAATGTAGGGACACACATTCGATACTTTGTATTTATTAGTAGCTAAGTGGAATTTGTCATTTTCGGTAGGATTTGTTAAAACCGTTGACCTTATAGTTTATTTGTACCCAACTTACGTGCATATTCCCGATACTGAATGTGCACCCTAACTACTGGCCTGGTCCAACCCTAATAATATTAATCATAAAAGTTCATTGCGATGTCCTTGGGCACGAACATGAATCTCGAATGCCAATGTGAGGGCATGGTGGCACTGTGAACTGCATGATGGTTGTTCACTTCCCTTCAACCGTGGATAACTCTTCCAGGTCCGGGGAGAGGAAATTCGGGTTGTAGAGTTAATTCCGTGACGGTCCTCTTTTCAAAAGTGTCGAAAGTGTGGGATACTGATGCAGACGCCGAAGTTCTTGAAGTGATAACACCGGATCTTGTGCATAGAAATATAGATAGCAGTCTATTAACCAATAGCCCAACGCAGACGATATCAAAATTTATTATTTTAAATATAATTTTTTTTTAAATTTTTCAAACAATTTCAAGAAAACCGTATCATTTGATCCCTCGTTGGAACGAGCTCAACGAGCTCGTTCCAACGAGGGGTCACATGATATGGTTTTGTTGAAATGTTTTGAAAAATACTATTTTTTCAACCGCTGAATTTGCATATTACGAGGGCGGATGCGGGCGATTCGTTGGGTAAAGGGTTAACCAATTGCCCAACATAACGGGAAAAAATGGCCAGCGCTATTAACAAAATTGCCATTGGAATTTCATTTTTTTGCCCTGAAAACATACTATGTGACCCCTCATTGGAAGAAGCTCGATCCAATGAGAGGTCATAAGCTATTTTTCTGCAGCCAAAAAAATAGATATTCAATTTTTTTTTTGCAGGTATCATCTGCTTTTCATGTTGAGTAAAGATTAACAGATTGAACATTTCCACCGGGAAACCCCATTCATTCTTTACATGAACGGCAACTAGTATTCCAATACGACGAGTAACTTATCCTGCTGATTCTCGCTCGGGCATCGGGGGCAAAAGGCTTGGCACAAGAGCAAGTACTTTGGGAGACTCAGACCTAATCCAATAATCCCGAGGCAAGCCCGGAACCCGAAAATTCCGGGTCCCTGGGTCACTACCCCGGCCCCCACCATCTCCCCGGTCCCCACCATCTCCCCGACCATGGACTATTGTTGTGTCAGTTAGTATGCTGGAGAGTACGACAGTTGCTCAGTGCTGTTGGTTGGTTCTCTCTGAGTACTCCCGGCTTCCTCCACCCGTAATGCTGTCCCACTCATTTTGGCATTGATGTTGAAAGTGCCGGTAAACCCGAACAGTCAAATAATCAAACAATCATAAACGTCACGCATTCCTCTTACTTTGAATTGCTATACACGGTTAGTCGGAAACAGGCAGTTATCTTATCGATAATCAAATAGAAGGAACAGGTGAGATACTGATACTTCGGAGAGTTCGAAAGCATGATTGTGTCCTTTCACACACAGGTCCGTACAGTTTCATCTGAGGCCAATCACTGCACTTTCGTCATACTGTAGCCGACGCGTTTCACACTTCCATGTAGCTTCACTGAGGAGAGTAACCAAGTATTCATGTGAACATCGTCTAATAAGCTGGATTCCAGCCATCGTTTTGTGACAGTGTACAATGGTCCAGCGGTTTAAGGTTGGGCTCCTGAATGCTAGTCGGGATTGTCGGCGATTCGAATCCCGACTGCGATCAGAAATCAGCATTCCAAATTCTTCGAAAACATGATTGTGTCCTTCAGAAAACAAAGGGATTGACTGTCGGGACGCAAACACTATTGTATAGCGCCCCCCCCCCCCCCCCACCACACCCCCGCCCCCACACACCGTGTCTAGTCTGCCCGCCGTTGCGAAGGCTTGTTGTTTTTTTTATTTTCTTCTCGATTACAAACAAGTCCTCGCAAAATAGGGAAGACAATTCCTAACCCTCTGTTTTATTTCCCTTGTCGGACGCAAACACGATTGTGTATATACTCCCAACACTGGGAAGATAGACACCACCCCGACTCCTCCCCACGCACTCACATAATTTGAGAATTGTATACAGAGTTTGACCTTAACAGTTCGAAGTCTCACAACCGCAGCAACAATTAGGTTCCAATGTGAGGCGGTGTTCTGCGTTTGGGAGACCATGCGATTGATGTTCTGATACCCTCACCACTTCACTACCCATCTGACAAACAAAAATGAAAAAGTAGGGATAATACAGGCGGTACTAATGTTCATTGTTCAGGCCACGTTCAGTGATCCATTGCACAAAAAGTGACGATCATTAGGAAGCAATCCCAACGAACTCTTCAACAGTTGTTGTTCATGTGTTAAAGATCAACGTGGTCTCAAACGCTTCAACAATAGATCCTTTTCCCGTGATGTTGCGACGCAGAAATTTTCTGTTCCGGCCTTTGACAACAATTTGTTCCGTAGAAAAACGTGACATGTCCTTCCACATAAGCGGAAATGTTTTAATGGTTCGGAGTTGTTAACTCTCTTTGGTATTGATTTTTTGTGAATAAATGATAAATCATGAGAAATAAATACGCACGAGTTATGAAATATGAACATTCGATTATTGCCACACTACCTGTTTTAAATTATATGCTTCAAGCATCACATCGACTCTGTGATAACACCAAGAATATGTCGCATGCGTTATGTTCTTTTACTGGTAAAACGAGTATTGTTCTCAAAGAAAACGTTCCGCGAATCAATTCGGTTTTCGGCGAGGCATAAAGTACAAAACAGAAACCTTCTTACAGTTATTCTACAGGTCACGCCAAGTTTCTTTGCATCAACATGTCACGTGCCCGTAACGGAGATCGCTTTATTTTTGGGAAATAAAAAAAAATACAAATAATCCATGTGACTATCCCGTTTCCTCGCAGTATGCATATTTTATACATCACAAAGCTTGGATGTCTTTTCTCGTGTATTTGGATACTCGAGAACAAAAAAACACTCATCATTTAATTCTTTCTCGTTTTACGTCAACTCCGACCAAACACGTTTAAAGAAAATGGTTTATCGAACTCCGTGCATCGCCAATATGTAGCCAATAGGACATATTTTAAAAATGTTGAAATTAGTACAGTATTAAATATGTATAATGAATGGTGTATGAAAAATGTCACTGATTTGAAAACCGATGTATGATGAAGCACAGATGAATGGTGTATACGTTTCCAGATCAGTTTAAGAATCCTCACATCCCGAAAGTCTTGGACAACGAATTTATTTTCCTGCTGTCTCTCTTCACATTAAAGCGAGTTTCAGTTCAGTGGAAGAGGAATATAACCTACGATGTGTTGTTGGAGAAACTTTTTCGAGCACTATCAAACACAATGTTACGGATAATGTTCATCTTTGTCCTAATAGTATGTTCGTCAACGATAAATCAATCTTAAAAATAGGAGCGTTATAATGATCATTGGGTATCTTTGCCTACTGGTTCGGTACACATGGATCCTCGGGAGAACTTAAGTGAGCGAAAAGAAATTGCTCGAGCAGTGTACCTGGCCAGTGAACTGGGAGAGATAATTCAAGAATTGTGAGACATCAGAAAGCTTCAAACAAGCCAAAATCTTTTGGGCCGACTTTTATCAATGACTGGCGGCTGCTATAGTTTCTTCCATTTATCGTTTACTTGTAGACAAAATGAATATTTTACATTTCGGAGGCAGGAGGGGGCTCATAATATACATCATCATCAACCTTCATGGCAGCAGTATTGGAGGCCCTTAAACGTCCACAAGTGCGGTGTATCAAATGTAGCTTCCCGATGAAGAAGGCACCTGTTGCTCATTGGGAGGAAGATGCGATAAAACCGAGAGGGTCAAAACTCATCCAGAACGTTTCGAGGAGGATTTAAGATTTATCGTCCTGTGGCCATAATGGCCAGTTACCCACTGGACAGAAAAAGGTTGCTTCTCTTTAACGCAAATTGTTCACAAGATCGCATGACAGCTGAGAACTGTGAAAGTATCCCCATTTCAAATCATGAAAATAAAGACATGAATTAGCTAGTGATGCAAAGCGTCAAGGTGTGCAATCGGAAATGTTACGGTCTCTACCCACACCCAGAAAACAGTTGTGTACTCACTGTTCTCGGAACTGCCCCTTCCGTACAGAAAGAATAACCCATGCGACGTTGTGTTCCGGTGATGTCTCTTGCTACACTGTTTATACCAAATAGGCCTGAGTTTGTGGAGTGGATCAGGAATTACTTAGTAATATCGTTATACGGGTTGTAGATTGAGCATTCAAATGTCTAGTTTCACGGAACAAAAGTGGTGTATTCTTAAGTATGTGACACGTCTAACTTCGATACGCGACGTGACTTAATTGGACCAAGACAACATATGTCATTTTTGCAAAGATGTGGGTGAGCCGTTTGTGCGGTTACGTCAGCGTTTCCCCCCAAATACCACAGTGTTAGATCGTGGGCTTATGGATCAGTTATTTTTATTAGAACAATCACCTTATTGAAATGAACTAGTTACATATAGAATAATCAGACAATGTCGTCCCTTGAATGCATTAACCCTTTACCTAACGTAACGGCCAAAACCGGCCAGCGCTATTCTCAAAAATCGCCAATTAATTTTCATTATTTTTTTCATTTTTTGTCTCAAAAACATAGGTTATGACCCCTCGTTGGAACGAGCTCGTCGAGCTCGTTCCAACGAGGGGTCATAACCTATGTTTTTGAGACAAAAAATAAAAAAAATAGTTATTCAAGAATTTTGTTTGCAAGTGTCGTCTGCTTTTCATGTTGGGTAAAGGGTTAAGATGCCATCCGTAATACTTTAGCATTGCAAATGTCACCTTGATGTACTCATCGGGTGGTTTTGACTCTAACATTCAGAGTATTTGTATTTCAGCTCATCTACTGAGTGTTCTTTCGTTTTTATTATATTCGCCGGAGGAATGCTGAGTCCCATGACAACTTGTTCATGTGAAGAGAACTAGACATCGGCCATCACTATTGATATAATAAATAAATAAATTAATAAATAAATAAATAAATAAATAAATAAATAAATAAATAAATAAATAAATAAATAAATACCATCTTCAAGAAAAAAAAACTGTGTTGTAGAGCGAACACTTTAACACAAGATACCTGTGCAAGACAATCACATTTTTCAACTGTTCTCCCTAACTACAGTACGGCAGCCGTGGACTGGTCACTTTACACGGTGTGGGAGGGGGCAGTATTTCTACTGACACAATAATAATAGATTGCAAACACTAGTTATATAACAATCATCAACAATTTAATTAATGAAACATTAATTAAAATTTTACTGCTGATGGTTTTGTAATTACCTGGTTAACGCATGTGTGGTCATCACAGCCCCTGGCGACTGTACTGTAGCTGTATTCGTAAAATTGAATAGTTGTTAACTCAGACTTAGGGTCCCTAAATGTACTAAATCTTTGTCACGATCAGGATCTAATATCCCTTAATGACAGATGAAACAAAATTATCTTTCAATCTTAATTCTATTCCATCCATGTTCAGATATCAATCAACGTTGTGGGACAAATGCAATATCTGATGATATTCAGCATCAGTGTTACTAATAACATTGGATTGATTGCGGGTGGATTGAAAGCCCATTTAGCTTTTATGCTTTATGCTTTTACTCCACTTTTGGCAGAAAACCTTCAAACCGGCACAAGGAGACACGGTATCACAACAGAAACACTTAGATAGTTACTCTCAAATTAATTGAAAACAGCATTAACGAAACAAATAAATATGTTATATATCCCTAAGGCACAAGTGCATTTATAGTTGTGTTCGGGACACAACATTACCACGAAACATCTTCGAAACCTAGATATCGCATCATAATAAAAATTATCTGGGCCAGCAATCCCGATCAAGGAATACCTTTGATATCTGCCGAGTTGAGGTTTTCCAAGTTTTCCAGGTTTTCTGGTTTCTGCCACTACCCGTTACGACCACCTCCACCAATAAAGACTTATATCATAAGTATTGAACGCTGTTGTACATCACTGATATCTACTATCATCATTCTTACCGCTGGGACTGGATTCTATTGGTCCCATGGATAGCTTCCAAACAAAACTATCAATGTTTCTACATGCAGCTTCTTCTGCCGGTCGTTTGGTTTGCTTTAACTCTACTCTTATTGTTTCCATCATGATGTGACCATGGATGCTGAAGGTGGCGTTAATAATAATAATAATAATAATAATAATAATAATAATAATAATAATAATAATAATAAACAAAAGAGCAAACAAACTCAAATTAATACTACTGTCGATAGCCACCATCTACCGATTTCAGCCTGACTCTCGATTGGTCCAAGTTCCCACGCCAACAGTCGAATTCTGTGACTAATTATTCCTGGAAGCAGTAAACATTACAAACCCAATCGCATCTGTTTAGATCCAGTCGTTTGAAATATTTCAGGTGTTCGAAAACGCGAACGTGTGGTTCACTTTTACGACCAACTGAAATATTTTATTAAACTGAATCTCAAAATATATCTTACTTTGAATCGACGTAATAAATGTTTCTAAATTGAAACTTGATTTCACAGAACCTTTAATGACTTTAATAATAAGTTTTTTTTTCTAAATAACTGTGAATGAAGCCCCACTACTGCTGTAGTTTTATAATTACTCTGCCGCGTTGATCCAACAATTGTGCTAAGGCCTATTTTCAAGGCGGTTAAAAGCTGATTGACTGCAGTATATATACATGTAACGCGATATAATATATGTATATCTTTGTGAATAAAATTACATAACATTAAATCAACGGTAGGTAAACAAACATCCCATAACAGTGTGGGTTTCCTTTCACAGAATTTAGGAAACTTGTATACAGTTTCATATACGGGTGCGGAATATCTTTTCGTTTTCTTTTTATTGGGGTTTAATGACACTCTTGACAGCCAGGTCGACTCGTGTCGGACAGTTTTATGAGTGGGGATTATTGAACTACCCGCCGAAAACTACAGAGTGGCGGCGAGCAACTGTCAGATTCCCCAGAGAACTAACCCCACACATGCAGGGTTTGGATTGATTGAAGTTTAGTACAGTACGCCTTTGTACACCGTGCCCCTCGTGAACAATCGGGGTTAAGTGCCCTGCTCAAGCAAACAACGCAGTTACCTCTAATGGGGATAGAACAGTCACCGTTTCGGTTTGAATTCCAAAACGGTAACTACTGAGCCATCTCTCTCTCGTGTTGTCGGACATGGTTATTTTCTTGTCAGATGAGGTTTCTTGAAATGTTGTTATTCTACACCCATTGCTGACATGCCATACACAACAAAAACTGTCTCTTCTGATCTGAATAAATTATGTCAAGTGGTGGCCCGAGGGGGGGGGGGGGGGTTATACTTCGGTACCAACATGAGCACAAGATCCCTATGACAAATTGTCGCCTGAGTATTGTAATGTTCTATGTCACATTTTTCATTTTTGTGGGAAATCGAGTTTGAAACTTTGGCATCTCGGGTCGTGTGTTATAAGACACAATTCTGATAATGTTTCACGTTCCTCAGGTTAACAGTATGAATTAATGTCAAGTTTCAAGCTCAAAGATTGTGCATTATTCCCGTAATTTGAAAAAAAAAACACAGAACAAATGAACACAAAATTTCCTGTCTGTGATCCGTGCTGAAATGTGTATGGACATAAACCAGTATAACACTGACGTCTCAGTAAGGTATTGGGTCGTGCTAAAGTGCACATTTAGCTAACCATTTGCTCAGACTTGTGCAAATACGGGTATACTCATAAAAATCAAGCAAAACAGCTTTGCTGGCGCACTGGGAGGAAGACAAAAAAAAAACATCGTGGTTCCAACCCCACCAAGAATATTCTTAGGGAAGTATTTATGTTTCAATCCCAATATCGCAGTGCACAGTGTGGTCGTTGGTTATGTGATGGATGGGACGCAGGCTAGAGGGGTTGTGGGCGGGCGTCGCATCCTCAAAAAATATTGAGGGGTGGTGGCATCATATCTTGTATCCACCTACCCATAAAGGTCCAGCAGCAACTTGAACAATATCAGAAATTCTCGCCTACAGTTGTTAATCACACTTTCTTCTCGGTTTAAAGGCGTTCAATGATTTTTTTATAATACCCGAGCATGGTCTCAATGTATTACAATACTCGGGATCGTGTCATTTTGAGAGATTACGTTGGACCTACAATCTCCACAGTTCCAGAATCGACCAAAGTTCAGGCTTCAGCCACGATTAAAGTTATCGGTTTCGATAACATCCCAAACCCCAGTACCAATCCCATGAATGCAAATATATGTGTGCACATGCGCGCCCCAACAGTTTGCTAACAAATTAGAACGAAGGAAATCGAAGGCCAAGTTGGAATCCATTTTTGCATCATTCTTCGGTAAAGCTATTTTGTCACTGGACAATCATCATTACTGTGAAACCAACAACAAGGAGGGAAGAACAAATATATTTATTTCTACCAAATGGGCATGCTTGTATGCTTGGCTGCAGCTTTTTAAAGATAGTGTGATCAGCATTCCGATTCTTACATAAAGAATGGACCAGCAGGAGAATAACGTTTTGAATGTTTTAGATGAAGGACAATCAGTTTAGCATGAAAAGTAAGTATACTCATTTCGAGTAAAACACCCTGAAAACGCAGATAAGCTCTGAGGAATGGGTCTCAAATCTAGTTTTCTTGTTAACAAACATTCAGAAAACCAATCAGTTTTGGGACCCATTCCTCAGTGCGCATAAGCATGGCTTGTACTTTTTTATGGGTTTTCAACGACACTGCTGTAAGGATTTGAGACACTGTTCTTCTTAACACAGAATCCTGATTAACCTCGTGGGGACGGTGGCTTTGGGTACTAAGATATATTGCAGGCTGATAATGCAAGTTCCTTCAACCGCATTAATCATGTTTCAGTCGGGTTCGGGAGTTGATGAGTTTAACATAACTGTTGCTTGCCACTGATCGGTGGTTCTATCCTCAATTTACTCCACCCGTAACATTGTACGACACAATGGGACTTCGGCCATTAAATAGTGTCTCTAAGCAAACAATGACACTGTTGACAAGCATGGCAGTTGTAATTATACCCAGAGAAAACCACCGTGTAGTAGCAAATAACTGTAAGGAACTGAAATTTAAAAACCTGACACGAGCAAGATTAGAAGAGAGTGAAGTCAGGTGCACCATTGATGTACAGTACGCCCGAGGGATTGGGAGGTTGTAGAATGTACAAATGACACAGGCTCATACAATGTGCATGTTAAACGATAAGCAAAATTTAGATACCTACCCGGTTTCTCAAATTAGTTTGTGAGAGGACTTGTTAATCTAATATGTTTCGACGGAACCCATGCCACAGTGAGCTAAGGTAGCCTCAAATTTGAAACTTTGCATGTAAATAAAATAGGATAAATCTGCTTTCCAGCAAAGAACACATTCTAAGACTTCAGGTCAGCGAGTGTGTCACGGAACCCTATCCTGGGCTACCTCGCGCTCCAAAAAGGTCATCAAACTATAATTTTGAAATGATATTAAGTACTGTTTATCCATTGTTGTGTTACTCACAACTGCTCAAAGCATTTGGCCCTTGATTGAAATAAGAAGAGAGCTCATTTTTTAAACAAGCTGACCGATGAACACAAACAAATCCTGTAACCAACACTATTAAACAATTCACGCGTTTCGAAGCACTTACAAAAAACACTGGCAAAAATATCCATGCATAACTGGGCATCATCAAAATTCCGCGCATGACATGCAGTAATGTTTAACCCTTTACACATCGTAATGCTAAGAATCGACCAGCACTATGTACAAAAGTAGTCCAATTTTTCTTGCTTCCAGTTTATGTCTCAAAAATATTGATTACGACCTCTCATTGGATCGAGCCCGTTGAGCTCTATCCAATGAGGGGTCATAAGTTAAGTTTTGCTTTTTGCAAGTGTCCTCTGTTATCCACGTTGGGTAGAGGTGAGGAGAATCGGATACGACTTCGTTGCAATAAGGGGAGATAACTCTGTGCGGTAAAGTAGAGTACAATGAGAATATCCTAATCTGATTGGTGGATTAACCTCGATCTGATTGGTTAGTATAGAAATATCTTGATCCTCATTAAATGTATTATTTAAAATCATGTAGTTAGAGGTGTAATTTAAAGAAATTGCTAAATATAGACCCTAACAATTAGTTAGGGGGTCAGTTAAAGATGTTACTAAAATAGAGCGTAGGAATTTATAAAAATATAGTTCCAAGTAGAAGGAGAGGATTCTGGGTAATGACCAAAGGAACGCGTCTTTTATTGGGGAAAAACGTCATGGGATAGGGATCCAAAAAGGGATTCTGGGAAAATCCGAACCAGAAAAATACACCTATTCAATCGAACATACCCCCAGGGGTCCCCTGTGTTCTATAGCACTACGTGGTACTATTACAATCTACGGTTTGGTGGTCCTAAATAGGATTCTTGAAGAACCCATATCAAATAAAGTGGATTTTGGTGATTTGGAGGGATTGTAGGGTTGTTTGTGGTCATTGGATTTACTCCGATTCATTCGAACACACCCTCCGAACATACCCCTGTCTTGTTGTAGGCCTTTGGGTAACATGGCAATCACGTGCTACCATAGAAACCAAGATGACGGCCTCCAGTATACAAAATGGACGACGGAAACACGTATCACCCTAACAACACGCGATGTGCATGCGCACTAACACCACGTATCACTATGGGGATGACCTCACAACATGGCCGCCCACGCGGGTTACCACGACAACACAACATGGCGCCACTGGGTCACGTGACTATGACGTCACTTCCGGGGTCCTGCAACCTGCACATGTGGGGGAACATGACATACAACTGTCGTTCAAGACGCATTTTGGAGCGAAAGACAATTTTTGTATACCCCCCACGACCCACCCCCTTCCGTTACCTCATCTCTGACTCTCCTGACTGCAGTTTTGAAACCTGACTACGACTTCCGTAATAAAAAGTACCCCTAATAGATTCATTTTGGGCACTCTGGATTGGCCCATATCCATTTCTTTAGCAGACAGACAGACATACAGACAGACATATAGATATTTTAAAATATAGTTTAAATACTTGAAAATGTCTGTATGTCTGTCTGCACGTCTGTCTGCCGCTATAAAAATGAAAATTGGGAAATTTAGAGTGTCCCAAAAGGGTCTACTCGGGGAACGTTTATGCCGGAGGTCCACATCATGTTTAAAATTACCAAAACTGCAGCTGAAAAGGTCAGGGAAGAGGTAACAGTGGGGGGGATGTACCAATTTATTTTAGCCCAAAAATGCGTGTTGAACGACGGGAAGTCTTTTGCGTAAAAATTACCTTATTGATCCCGAGGCGCGCGGGTGAAGGGAGGGGGGGTGTGGGGTGGGGGAGTTGGTAGTCACACTGCCAATTTAGCGGACTATCTAGCAAACAAGTCTATCGAACCACTGCACTAACGCACTCTACCTTTCAGTCAATTCTCATCCTGGGCAACACAGGGTCACCCTACTAGTACATATAATATTTATGGACAGTGTTTCCTACTTTCTAGCTTTCTTATTCACTAGGATTGCTTCATAAAACTCTTTGTCCACTAAGGACATGTATTTTAACATGCTTCTTAAGTCTTTAACCTTATCGGCAGACATCGTTGGTGGTTTCGTGGCAGCCTGAGGTATAGGCACTGAGAGGTGACGTTGTCGTCGACTGGGTGGAACCAAAAACACCTCCGTAAATGCAGCTTCTGCAAAGCTCAACTTAAAAGAACATGTGTTTGGTTTCGCACGTTCGTAAACAATATGTTTGACCTGCGTAAATGGAACACGGCAGAACTTCCAACAATTAGCTGCCTTATGGTAGTCCAAGAAGTCTTCACCACGCATTTGCACCACCCGAGTCGACTGGCCGAACAGTGGTCAATAACCTTATTAGCGAAACTGTGCTATACATCTCAGAAATCGACAGAAGTCATTCAATGTGCGAATGTGTATTGTCGATTTCCTGTACGCAATAGTGTCAAGGAGTCGAACATTTTTGTTCCATTGTGTCAATATGAGGGTGGACTTCCATGAAACTCTTAATTGCCATTGCATTTTGATAACACCACTCATGGAACCCCTTAAATGAGCACGTTGTCACACGTTAGCGTCGGCATTTGGTGGACCTTAGTTTAGTTCTATAATGTTCTATATCAGAGAGAAACCGAAATGGGAATTATGATACATAAATGGTGTCCGTGCTACATTGTTCTCTCTCCAAAATACAAAAAATACCACGATAGTACGCATCGAAATTGTCAAAAAAAAAACACTGGTGTGAAGACGAAGAGCTCATTATTTTGTTATTGGGGTACGAAAAAAGCGAGAAGGAAGCAATAAATACAGAGAAAACTCATTTTGAACACGCATACAGACTAGGGCTGTCGCGATTATTCGATTAGTCGACTAACCGTCGACTATTGAAGTAGTCGACGTTTTTTATTTTTAGTCGATCGTCGTTCATTTTCAAGGTGGTACACGTCTACTACACGTCGGGGCTAAATTGCATTGTTTTGTGAGGTGAATGATCAATGAAGTTGAATAACTTTAAATATCTAACCATAGTTAACATTCATATCCGGAAGACTGTACGACTGTCACTGACTGTGTAAGAAAGAACACTCACAGTTACTCGAGAAGAATAGATTCTTCTGAATTTCTCCAGTCTTGTACACACGAATGCACCCATTGGAAAACCCAAAGCGCGGAAGTGACAAAATTATGACGAAAGTCAGAACGTCAGATCACTTCTCAAAGTTCGGAACTTCAGACTAAGATCCAATTTTAACAACTGACGAGGGAATGCATAGATCTCAATGTTCAAAATTTCGAGAAACTTATTGCAGAAAGGAAACATATGCAGGAACGTTCTTTGGTAAATTCATTTTAATTCATCGGCTTCAATCTAGTTCAAACTTGGACGCGCAGTCAGTAATATTATTTTTGGGGTTGGTACGTCCTACAGGACGTACCAACCCCAAAAATTATATTACGGACTGTGGGTCCAAGATTGGACTACATGTAGCTTCAGTCGGGACCGATTTGTTGTTCCCACAACCCCACTTCGTCTGAACACACTGGTGTCATTGTCATTTACAGAGTTTTACGAACAGAAGAATGATTTGCTAAAAAATCATGCGAAGCGACTATTAATCGACTAACCGTCGATTACTGGTCACGATTAGTCGATTACAAAAAATGATAGTCGCGACAGCCCTAATACAGACTCTCGGAAAATTCCTCGGACGCCATTCTTGTAAACATGATCATGTGTGATTTTCAGGGACCCTCACTGGCTCAGAAGATAGAACACTCCAGCACTGATACCCCCCCCCCCCCCCACACACACACACATTCTTGTGATAAAACAATTTTCCATTGCTTTTTTGTGAAAACGTTCTATCTGGTGCTTGATATCATGAGTATATTCGACACAGAATGAACTGCAGATTCCTATGATACCAATATCCATTTTACCGCCAAAATGGACATAGAATAGTTCAGCACTCAGGCGACGAAATGCAATCATTTTGTAATAGATTTCAAACCATAGAGTAAGGTTACCACAAACACGGTAAACACACATACAAACGCTGGATACCATTAACCCTTTACCCAACGTAACGGCCAAAACCGGCCAGCGCTATTCTCAAAAATCGCCAATTAATTTTGAAAATATTTTCATTTTTTGTCTCAAAAACATAGGTTATGACCCCTCGTTGGAACGAGCTCGTCGAGCTCGTTCCAACGAGGGGTCATAACCTATGTTTTTGAGACAAAAAATGAAAAAAATTAGTTATTCAAGAATTTTTTTTGCAAGTGTCGTCTGCTTTTCATGTTAGGTAAAGGATTAATGGAATTCTCAGGGTTTGTTTCCAAAAGCGAATTCTTTGCCGATTGATTCCAATTGTATTTGCATTCAATTGTGCCACTTTTGGGGTACCTAACTATGCCCTTCAGCCAAGCGATCAATTTATTTCATACCTAAACGAAGTACTGAAAATATCTCACAGAAACCGAAAATCGCATGTGCTACAGCAAAAATAACTTTGGTCAGTGTATCACATGTTCAAGGATGTTGACAATGAGGAAAGAACGTGGAAAAACACGAAAAGATACACTTTGCAAACACCTGTAAGCAGATACACGATCCATCACAGCCACTTGAGAAAGACACATCCGTGTAAAATTGAAACCTTGTGGCAGAAACAAGTTATACTGATGTGGGACTGGTCGCATCATAGTACCCGAGTAAAACTGTAATACGGGGACCAAAAGACCAACAAATATTTCCATCGCGCTCAGACTGTTGAAGCCATTTCACGACCAGCAGTATAACGCAGCAGCCATCATATGGGGCACCTAACGGGATATAACCCCCACAGAGGACCAGATCCTACGGTGATATCCAGACTCATTTTTTAGGTAAGGTTTTCGTTCCCAGAATTACCCCTTATCAAACTCGGCCTTTGTTCCTTCAAGCTCGACACAACCAGTCTGTTGTGCATCGAAAGAAATCAGGAAAATTGGCGTTGCCCGGCATAATGGAGTGGTCTGAAGGTGAGTTTGTATGGTGTGGAATTACTTCATTATTGATTTTTTTTTTTGTTTAACGACACTTTCGACAGACTGGATCTCCTCGTGTAAGACAGTTTTACGGGAGGGGGAGGGGGGGGGGGGGTCGCCGAAGTACCCGGAGAGAACAACCGGGCAAAGGTGTACAACTATCAAACTCCCCAACTCCATACAAGCAGGATTAGAATTGGCTCAAGACAACAACGACGTGCAGTACGTCTTAGTACACAGCACTACCGTGCCCCCAAGCGGGTGATCGAATTAAGTGCCTTGCCCAAGGGCACAACGCAGATACCTGGCGGGGATCGACAACGTTCCTTTCGGTTTGAAGTCCAATGCCCTAACCACTAGCCACCGCGCTCCCCGGTGAGGAATTATTGACGGAAATAAATGAGGATTAATGTAGATTTAGAGAAGAAAGAAGTGGGTTGACAAGAAAATTCAACGTAAACTGAGATTCATAGCCGTAAACAGATATTCGTCGAAGTGATTGAGCTATCTGAACATCGCGGCTTCCGCAGAAGGGAACCCGAGACGTTCGGATAACTGGACTTGGAGAAAGGGAAACTTCGCACTTTGCGAAAAGAATGCGAAACAATAACATTGACAGGAAACTGTAGCAGATTGGATAGCATTTTATACTTTATTGTTTAATAATTAAGTGGGTGAAATAATTGATTAGTTTAAGTTCTGACGAGATATCAGTCCTCGGAATCTTCATGCTAGCCTTCGATCGCAAGCTGAAATGAAGTTTCCATGGCTGATGCCTAGGCCTATATGAAGCCTATATTCCTGCAACAAAACAACAATACCTATATAGATAAGCCGACCAGTACAATTCGGTGCTTCATTAATTGAAATTTAATTAAATTATTTTTATTACCCGATAAACGCATGTGTGGCTATCACCACCCACGCGTGGTTTACTACCAGTCCACGGCGACAGTAACTTGTTTCTTCTTGAATGATACGAGGTGGACTATAACCTACATCGGGTGCACCTCTATCCGTATATTGGACAGGAATTTTATGTTTCCACCCAATAGGAGAAAACGCCGTGATTAGTATCAATCCACAAATCTATTGGGACACCCTGATAACTTCCCCGTTCTAGGATCGATTGCAGAACCTCTGACTTGAGGGTAACGCATATATTCACTCGGTCATAACAAGCCTTTGTTTCCTTGTATTATATCTCACGATGGGGCCAATGGGATTTTGAGGACTGAGATGGGAATGTTTTTTTTTCTTCCGGAGATTCATAGAAAGATGTGTGCCGACATTCATAATGTGTTTTCAGACAAAAATGTCTTTTATTCTACGGTGTGACATTTTGTTTACTCTCCAGACGATCATTTTAAGCCTTTACCCAACATAATGGCCAAAACCCACCAACGCTATTCACAAAAATCGCCAATTATTTTTCATTAATGTTTTCATTTTTTGTCTCAAACATAAAGGTTATGACACCTCTTTGGAACGAGTTCATCGAGATCGTTTCAATGAGGGGTCATAATCAATGTTTTAGAGGAAAAAAAAATGAAAACAATTAGTTATTCAAGAATTTTTTCTCAAGTGTCGTCTGCTTTTCATGTTAGGTAAAGGATTAAAAATGTAGGCAAAACCTGGGCACTGTTCTCCAAATAGGTGAACCAGGCAAAGACCAGGGCACGAAACTTACAGAGAGGTTTGTGAATAAAAATATAAAGTGAACATGGCAAAATCCCTTATTTTAGCTTCAAATAGTGTGTTACCCCTGACATTGGATGACAGATTCTGGATATAAAGGGCAGATACAATCAGCTATAGTTTGTTTTTACAGAGGTCAATGGTATCTTGCAAATAGTTTGGTATTATGATCCATGTATGCTCAGTGTCATCCTACATTCCATGCCTGCAGACCTATCATCTTTGAGATTACGGGCATCCTAACTCTTTGAACTCGTAAGACCAATTTTTCGGTCCAAGGCACAAGTTCGTAACATTTTTGTCTTATTATAAGAGGTCTTCACACCGGGCATTGATGATAAAATAATAAGTGCAGACTGCAGCCAGACGATTGAGACTGCAGATATTATTTTACCCACCGTGTATATTGATATCTGGACTAACCCTTATCACTGTAAGTGCAAACAAAGGCGATACCATTCCAGGAAATGGGGGTTCAAAGGGTTAAAGGTAGATCGTCCGTGACTCCGTTTTCTATATAGGGAACTTTTAATTCATACTATGATTAGATTTTCGTAAGAGCGGGTTCAATTTGGGTATGCGTACGTGCATGCTGCGTGCGTGCTGCGTGCGTGCGTGCGTGCGTGCGTGCGTCCGCGCGTGCGTCCGTGCATACATGCGTGCGTGCGTGCGTGCGTCCGTGTGTAGTTGGGCATTTTTGGCGCCGCTCCACCAGGGATTTTCTCGAAAGATTAAAGTAATATCGGGTGTTTTTACGAACTGGATATTCCTTTACGCTACAAGTGAGCGACAGCTGACAATTTGTCAAGGTGAGTGTACCCTTCAGACATATATTTGTTTATTCTGAAGCTTTCCAAGAAAAGTGGGTGATGGTGTCTCTTAATATGGAACTGGGGTACCGTCCAGGAAGCCTCTTGAGAGTGTCTTCCTTTGAAGCACATTTCTGAAGCGCCATTAACTTTGTAATCACATTCTGTAGAGTTTATACGCGAAGCCCAATCCAATGAGAGTCCACTGCGGTATATGACAGAGTAATTGGAAACGTTTTTTTTTTTTTCTTTTTTGGTAAATCGTTCGATAGGTGACGAATAGGCCGATCTGTGACTTTAGTGTAAATATATAGCAACAAAAACAAATGCGGATTAGTTTTGGTCTCAGTTTCATAATATCCAGCGACAATGACGCTCGTGCAATAAAACTGGGTTTTTTGCATAACTGAACGCGAAAACCATTTTTGCGCCCGATTCGTTCAAGATTTTCTAATTGCAACAACTTATTCCGCATTTAGTTAAATCATCTAAAGTGTAAAATGCATGAGATGTTAATGTTGCACTTATACTGAAATTCTGCACCTTTGTGTTTAAACACCAGAAAGAAACGTCTTCTGTAAGCCACAGGAAAAATCGTATGTGTATGTCATTTTTTATGCTATGAAAACCAACTCTCTTTTGTAGTACTATTTATTTATTTATTTATTTATTTATTTATTTATTTATTTATTTAATGGGGTTTAAGGTCACATACTTAGGCACAATGCTAATCGAGAGCGTGACAGTTTTACGGGTGGAGGAAGCCGGAGTTCCCAGAGAGAACCACCGAGCATCGACGAGCACCTGTCAGCTCCTCAATATTCTAACTCTGTTCAAACTCCACTCAAGCAGGGTTACATCGGTAGACGACATGAGCACCATCGACGTACAATACGTCTTAGTACACGGCATCATCGTGCCCCCATTTACGCAACCGGGATAAAGTGCCTTGCCCTAGAACACAACGCGGGTCGTCCTGAACAGGGATCGAACTCGGCACCTTTATCATAGAAGTCGAACAGTCTACCCCTGAGCCACCGAGATTTTTTACATTGGTATGATCAGGTCCGATAGCGACACAAATGGATCAGATCCGGTCGGGATCGAGTCACGTTTACACCATTTCGTCCAGATTTCGGAAATAAAATACTTCGTAATCAGAACACATCAAACAGAAAGAAACGATAATAGCATCTCGGATTCAATATTGCACGTATTCGGCAGTTGGGATTACATAGTGTTGCGAGGAGGTAAGCGAAAGAATTTTTAAACCGAAATGGTTTGTCCGCTTTTATGACCACATTACTGTAAATATAATTCTGGGAATGATATGGGTATCGCGATCTTCCGCGTGTACTAATGTACAACGAACTATACGCGACGCATACGTTACGACGAATAAGTATTGACCTATTTGCTTTATAAGTTTTGAATTTACACACATTGTAATAGATTCAATTTGAACCTTACTTTCGAACAGAGACAAGGTATTACACTGAGTCCACTATCAAGAGAGAACCAAACAATCAAGGAATGTAAAATTGTGAGCAAATAATTGTTACATCAGAATAATAATCAGTCGCAATAGATTCAATATTTGTGTTAATGTTACACCAGATATCGAATATGAGAGTCACTGTAAATATCACTCAGTGGTAGATATGGGCATCGATGCCTGTAGGCTGCAGTAAGATTTTTACGTATTTGACACGAATCGAGCACAGCAGTAGAGTTATAATGAACTGTTTGTCTTAAAGGTTTGGATTGTTGGCAAATGAGATGCATAATTTGAGAAAAGATAATAAACTTAGTCAACCGCGAAAAGAAGTACTAAATCTGACTTTATGATTCTTACGTCAAATCGTCCCTTTTGTGCAACGAGGCGCCATATGCAATGCTTTAGCTTTGCAGGTGACGTCTTGTTGCTCTCAAGTGTTGAAATAATAACCAGTAATTGTTCCTATTTGCAGCAAAGTCTCTCATATGAGGCGTCTCACTGTGTCGACATTCCACTCCTGAAAGACAATGTTAATTATCGCCTTACCACGTTGCACAGTTTTCATCTGTGTAACAAGTTTTTGTGAATTGACTAAATGGCTATAAGACCTGCTTGCAAGGAAAAGGGACAGCATGTAGAACGACGTTTCAGTTATCTGTCCATTAGCAAAAACGAACTGAAAAACAAATAATGCCTTCCTTCAGTGACACAAGTTAATGCATTTCTGCTGTTCTGATAAATGAGGATTTTGTTCTGATCAATGATCACTATTTGATTCCATCGAAACACCAGTTGCCATTATAACGTGTCTGGTGCCCAGTATATAAATTCTTCGTCAAAGTTATTAAACGATATTGCTAAATCTTTGAGTGTTTAATGGTAGATTCATCTAGTACTGAAAGGAAGTAACCTTATGTATGGATTCAAAGGTGACATTTTAAGTGCTGAAAACATTTGAAAAACAGTAGCATTTACAGCGTGTTTATTCTTCTGAAATCCTACCTGGACAGTATGTAACACACGTGGACTTAAGGGTGTGAAGTATATTTGTCACTTGGAATACAACTTGTACCGAGAGGAGAACCCGCATGACGCCTGGGATTTAGATACAGTACTAGCGGAATAGAGACGTTGGAGAACAACACGGATGTTCGTTCGTATTAAATTTACTTATAATACAAACATATGGCGTTTTAGTACACGCCTATTCTTTGAAATCCCTATCTACAGCAACACTAAACCATGCTCAACATTAAAATCGTTGACGGACTATTTTTAAACAGAAAGCGAAATTTCACTGGAATTTTCCACAAATCGTGCACCGCAATTACAATTTGAATCGCTAGCGATAGCTAAAATTCGTCCCTGAGTTTAAATGTTTTCTATGTGCCAGTAGGCACATAGAACACATTGGAACTCAGGAGACAAAACAGTAACACGGGTTCCCCTCGCAAATTTGGTTGGCGATGAAATGTGTTCTTTTTGTTGTTAGGGGTCAAATGAACAGCTGAGTGTTCTTCTAATAATTGTCTTCTTATAGACGGGAAGGCGTGTAATAAACACAAAACCACAAACGCGTGTGATTGAGTTAATCGATATTGCACTTGTGCCATCGCGGAAGGATAAAGCTCGATCCCCGTGGCTATTCATTTTATCCTTCCGCACTAGCACTCGTGCCATATCGATATACTCATTCGCACGCGCTTGTTGTTCTGTGTATGGTCGCTGCAAAGTTGTCTCAATGATAGTGTCAATAACATATTTTTGATGGTGGCCAACGCAGTGGTCGAAGCCATAACATTTCTGACAGATATTAGATGTGTGTAGAAAGACCTAAATACCACACGTTGTCTCAATAAAAGTGTCAGTAACGTATTTGTGATGGTGGCCAACGCAGTGGTCGAGATCATAACTTTTCTGACAGATATTAGATGTGTGTAATAAGACCTAAATACCATACGAACAACACGGCGAATCGCAGGTTCTGGCAGATATTTTATTACATCCGCTCTCATTGTAAACGGGTTTTCGCCACATTTCGCATTAACCATTTTGTAACGTAACGGTCACCTTTACTAAAATAATATCCATTCATATAATCCTATTAATTGAATAGACGCTATTTCAGTAATTGGCAATTACTTAGGGTAAATAATCCATAATGGTATTTTTAAAAACAAAAGAAGAAAGCATAAACAGAACAAAATTTATATATTTTTGAAGAGAAAGCGTAAGCCAAAGTTTTAACCTTCCAGCGAAACACTGACTGCTGAGCCTTCTGGTTTACATATACTATTAACCCTTTACCTAACATGAAAAGCAGACGACACTTGCCAAAAAATTTCTTGAATAACTATTTTTTTTTCATTTTTTGTCTCAAAAACATAGGTTATGACCCCTCGTTGGAACGAGCTCGACGAGCTCGTTCCAACGAGGGGTCATAACCTATGTTTTTGAGACAAAAAATGAAAATATAATGAAAATGAATTGTCGATTTTTGAGAATAGCGCTGGCCGATTTTGGCCGTTACGTTGGGTTAAGGGTTAAAAAAAGTAGGGAATATCCATATATATAATATCATAATATTTTCAGACAATGCTACTGGATACGCGTGATTGGACACATCAATATGTTACCAAGTTTAGTGTGGATCATGAATGTCACCGGCCCACGTAAACCTATTGCAGGTTTTTCGCACGAGAGCCACGTTAATGTCTGTGGGGTACGTTTTGAAATATTCATTTGTACTGGACGGGCTTTTTCGAATGCGTCATCGTTCTTTTCTTGGTATAAACTCGTTCAGCAATAGTTTCTGATCCAAACGTAACTTTTGAGGTATGCGAAGACTGACACGTGACGAGCGTTTGTGTGCCGTTGGCATGTTGGAAGCTGGCAACAGGCAGACTGTCGTGGCTCATATTCTCAACGTTACTCAAACGGTGATTAGCAGGCTGTGGTCACGCTACCGTCAGACAGGCAATGTTGATAACAGACGTATGTCAGGTCGTCCAAGGGCGACAACTGCTAACCATGATTGTTTCATTCGAACCACAACATTACATAACCACCTCAAAGTGCCCCTGAAATTGGACAGCAACTGCACCGAGAGACAGATGTGTGAGTCATTGGTCAGACTATCCGAAATCGCCTTCGCAGCTGGAATTTGAACGCTCGACTACCCAGAATATTTCCACGTTTGACTGAACATCACATCGCAGCAAGGCGTTATTGGTGTGACAACAACAGCGCTGGGACAATCGTCGATGGAGCAACGCCATGTTTTCCGATGAATCGAGGTTCACTCTGGATTTCCACGACAGGCGGAACAGAGTGTTGAGTGGGCGGAACGAACGATACCATGACGTAACCGTTAGGAAGCACGATCGTTTTGGTGGTGGATCGGTTAATGCTGCTGGGAGGCATAACAGTGACCAGGAGTAAACATTACATGCCATTGAATGGCGGGGCACAGGGCAGTGCTGGCGTGGCAACATGTTAGCAGCTCATGTGGTGCCATCTGCTCGAAGTCACGGCCGTCGATTAATTTTCCAAGGTGACAGTGCAAGAGCACACAGGGCACGTGTCGCTACAGAGTTCCCCCAGGAGCAGAACATCACTACCCTGCCTTGGCCAGCGCTAAGTCCAGATCCTTCACGATTCAAGCACGTCTGGGATATGCTTGACAGGTGCCTATGACAACGCCACCAGCCCCCTATCAATGTCCAGGAACTCACCGCCGATCTGCAGTTAGAATGGAATAACATCAGTCAAGCTGGTATTGGACTTTTGGTGAGGAGTATTCCACGTCGGATCCGCGCTTGTCTAGCGAACCTAGGACGATTTACAAGGTATTGAGGTCTTGCACTGAGTGTGGTAAATTCTTTGACTGACCGTCCATGTCTTCTACAGGTCAGTGCGTGGAGTGTGTGCTTGTAAGACACCTAACTATTGCTGAAAGCATTCACCAAATGCCACAGTCCAATACCTCAACTGTTTTTTTTTATAAAAATATCAATGTATTTCTTCTTATATCTCACTTTTATCAAATATCCCCTACTTTCTTGAATAGCATATTTGGGCATCTGTCACAATGTCCTTTGTATCTGTGTCAAGATGAGATATCAACGAATTTTTGTGTGGTGGTTGCTCTACCTTACATTCTACTGGTAGTGTACTTATTTTTCAAAGCCCTCATGTGAGGGAGAATTGATGTAATTGTTCATGGAAGTACTGGAACGGGTAATAAAACTACAGATATTTTAGTAAATACTGAGTGCCGTTACGAAACTATCAAGCCATTTACCAGCCTAGACCACAAATAGTCCACCGCTTATGTTTACAGTC
This sequence comes from Pictodentalium vernedei, assembly GCA_031216915.1. Taxonomy (NCBI): domain Eukaryota; kingdom Metazoa; phylum Mollusca; class Scaphopoda; order Dentaliida; family Dentaliidae; genus Pictodentalium; species Pictodentalium vernedei. The sequence goes on from CM062290.1 coordinate 408,308,609, forward strand.
AATCATCTGGAACCCACGGTTCGCTTTTGTGACGAACTCATATATTCCAGTAAATAGAATATAATAATATCATAAAGATTGAATAATTTTGAAGGAAAGTAAAACTTATTTTTCAACCGATACGTGATTTAAGTAAATCGTTGATGTATCTAACATGTTTCGTTACTGAATAATTAATTATTTAATTTATAATTACGTTGCGTAGTTACACCAATTGTGTTAATATATTGATGTTTTCAAGGCGACGTAATTGCTTAATGGTTGAGATATCCATAACTGGGACATGCAAGAATATTAATATATCTTAGTGAGGAAAGGGAAATTGCATTGAGTCAACGGGTAAAGGGACATCGGAGTCCGCTGGAAAACCCCACATAAAGTGGGTAAACAGATATCCCATAGCAGCGTCGAATTCCTCATAAACTTCCACTGGTGACCCGAGAGGTTGGAAACCGGTGGAAAATGTCATAAAAAACTGTTAAAGGCTTGGTAAAAGAGTCGCTTTACTTGTACATAATGTAATTCGAGCTGATTTGTTTAAATTATGTTACAGTACAGTCGCCGTGGATTGGTCCTAAACCACGCGTGGGCAGTGATGTACATGCATGCGTTTACCAGGTACTAAAAATCATCAGCATCGACTTTTTAATTAAGGAAGCACTGGGCTGTAATAATAACTCTTTGGCCAGCCGCTGATTTGTCGCGGTCCTCATAAGAGAAGGCCATCATTCCCCCTGCACCCCACCCCCTCTTCCCCTCCTCTCCTCCCAGCATTCAGATATAAACTGCTTAATAGTGTCCCTCACTTCCTCTTTTTCAATTTCTTCAATAAGCATTCCTACCCTCTCCCTCGTGTCCGCCTTCAGCCATCTATCCTTTGTTTCTTCACCCCACTTCTGCATTATTCTTCCAGTAAATTTTATTCTATGAGGTATATACTGTGGGCATTCCAAGAGAAAATGTTCCAGGGTCTCCACTACTCCAGAGTGGCACATTTGGCATCCCTTTTCCCCATCTCTCCCAATTTTTCCCCGAAGCTCCAGTGATCTTGATCTCAGTTTGAACAGCAGTGACCCTCCAAAGGTGCCATCTAGGTACTTCTCAAAAGCTGGCTTTTCTTTATATTGTAACCCCTGCAGTGATCTTTTCACGCTAACCCCTGCTCGCCAGTTTCGATTGCAATCTTCCATGACTCTCTCTTTGACAAACCTTTTGCCTTCTTTCATTCCTACTTCTATGTTTGTGACCTCTATAGAGTAATTGTCCATTAGTTCCCTCACATGTTTTGACCACCCCGTTTCTATATTAGAATTCCAAATGGTATCGAGCATCAATTTGCACCACCGGTTGTCAGGCAGGTTTCTCAAGTAGTTAAAGTAACACAGTTTTCCCAAATCTACCCTGTCCTTGATTTTCATCCACCCAAGCTCCCCCCTTACTGCTTCCAAAGCTGCAGCATTACTTGACCCTGTTATCCATCTGCCGGCATCATTCTGAGTACTTTCCAACTTCTTAATAACGGTTTGGTTTAATGGAATCACGTCCGTGCCATACGTTATACTTGGTAAACCCACCCTCTCCCATAGTGTTTTCCCCACAAAGACCTTGTTGAAACTATTTTTCCCTAAAAGTTTTAGTTGGTTCAGAATTCTTTTCCCTTTCAGAATCAGTTTGGCTGAGTAATTTCTGTACACCCCTCTTCCCGTTATATTTATGCTTACCCCTAGATACTCATACTCTCCCTTTTCTCCTACAGTGATTTGTTTGCTTTCCCCTTCGGGGATTGAGAACTCCCCCACTCTCCATCTCTTCGTCATATCTACCTTACGTCCAACGGGTATTACCTTGCTTTTGTTTTCATTTAGTTCGAGCCGCCAAGTGTTCCCATAACTACCAACAATTTCCAGCAATTTCTCTAGCCCCTGTTCAGTTCTAGACATTAACACCATGTCGTCCGCAAAGAATAAGCCTGGTATCTTTATGTCTCCAACATTTACCCCCTCCGCACTCTGAATTAGTTCGTCCCCTAAATCTTTAACATACAATGCAAACAAAATCGGTGAAAAGATACACCCCTGCTTGAGGCCTATATCCATAGGGACTCGTTTTGTAGTGATACTCCCTAGACTGAGTTGGCTTTGCACATCTGTATACAGTGCTTTCATGATTCCCACAAAGTCACCCCCCAGTCCGATGCCCTCGAGCTTTCGCCACATACCTTCCCTCCACACTCGGTCGTACGCTTTTTTCACATCTAGAAATGCCAGAAACATCTTTTTCTTTTCAGCCTTTGTTGATTCTATCAGTTGGGTGAGTGTAAATAGGTGATCAGTGACTCTTCGTCCTTTCCTGAAACCATTTTGAATTTCTCCTAGAAAACCTTTCTCTTCAATAACTTCCTCTAGTCTACTGTATATGACCTTACAGAATACTTTTCCGATGTTACTACTAACTGATATCCCCCTATAGTTATCTAGAACTTCCTTATCCCCCTTTTTGTGTATGAACGACACCTTACTTTCCCTCCACTCTCTGGGGACCTCTTGCTTTCGCAGAGCCAGGTTGAAAAGGTTTGTCAGGACTTCAATAAGTGCCTCCCCTCCATTTTTGAGGAATTCGTTCGGAATTTCATCAGTCCCTCCCGCTTTACCATTTTTTAATTTCGAGACCACGTTCCGCACTTCTTCTGCCGTTATTTCGCTACATACACGATTGGATAGGTTCTCCTCCACCAGTGTATTTCTTTTTGGTGGGGACCCACTGCCCCATCGCCTATCGTTTATCTTTTCCCAGTGCTTGACTAACTCTGAAGCGATACGGCCTTTATCTTCTGTACTTTCCCCATCCACTTTGATACTCTGCACACTACTTTTCCCCCGTTTATTTACCCAGTTCCAAAATACGTTTGAGCTCGAACCCCCCGTTTTCTTTATTGTTCTGGCAAGACTGCAATTGCGCTCCTTCCTATTATTATTCTTTATCTCATTCACCTTTTTCCGTGCCAGTTCATATTCTCCTTTCATTAGTCTCGTGTCATTGTTATCCACCCCTTTAAGCTTCCTACTTCTTCTGTAAGCAGCGCATTTTACCTTCCTTTCTTTTATAGCCTTTTTCAGTCCCTCGTTAACCCTGTATCCAAGCTCTCTCGTTGGGACCCTCACCCTTCCTATACAATCCTTCCCTGCCTCTGTTAGGCTATTTACTATGCCATCTGAAATACTCTGGACATTTGCATCCCTAGGTATACATTCAAGACTTGGTTTTAGTTTTTCCCGAAACTGCTTCCAGTCGGCTCCTTGTTTTAGTCCCCAAACTTCCTTGAAGGTATTTCTGTCTCTATTCGTCTTTTTGCCCATAATCTTAACTGTTATCAGGTTGTGATCACTACCCAAGTCATTTTTTCCCTCGTCATCTATTTCTACATCTATAACCTCCCTCCATACGCTAATGTCAGTGAGTATATAATCAATTATTGTTTTCTTATCGTTCCTCTCCCAGGTCCATTTACCCTTACATTTCGCATCCCTGTTCAAGATCTTTAAACCAAGCTCTTTTGATAGGTCCAACATCTTCCTCCCATTCGTGTTAATTTTCCTATCACCTCCCTGTATGCCCTCCTCCTTATCCCCGATGTGCCCATTGAAGTCCCCCATTAGGACAATACTGAACCCTCTGCTTTCAAGCTCTGTGATATTCGATCTAAGAGTTGTATATATTGAATCATTCCACTCGGGCTTACTTCCCTCCACTGCTAAGTATACAACACCAACGGCAACACTCCTGCTTCCTAACTTGATTTTTGCCCAGACTATTTCGTTGGATACTGGAATCTGAGTCCTTGCTTCTGTGAGATCTGTAATCAATGAGGGCTGTAATTCCTCTTTAGCGTAGATGCCAACACCCCCACCCCGTTTCTGACCCTCAGTTCGCCCAGCTCCTATCCACACGCAACCCTTCATCTGATCAGCCCGCTCATCCCGTCGTATCCACGTCTCACTTAGACCCATTATATCGAAGTCTCCTTCGTCCATCAGTGTTGATATTTCGCTTACTTTCTTGTGCAGACCCTGGATGTTGCAGTATCCAAACTTAATGAATCTTTGTTTCTTTGTCATCACTGGCACATTATTATAACCCTGGTGTGTCCCTGTGTTGTGCATGTTTGTTGTTCTTCCTATGTTCCCAGCATTTGTGCCCCTCTGGGTTATCGGCTGTGGTCCCCTACCCCCCTTTTCTCCAAAAAAGGCCCAGCCACCTGTAAAATTTTTTGGCCCAACAGGTCTGTACCCATCCTACTTAAATGCAATCCGTCTCGCCCATACAACTCTCCTTGTCCCCAGAATGAGTCCCAGTGGTCAATGAAATGTATTCCCAAGTCTTTGCAGTGCTCTTCCAGCTCCTCGTTTAGTGCCATAATCCGCGAGTTCCTCTCATTTCCACCACCCATAACGGGGAGCACCCCTGAAACGATGATCCGAGCATTCCTGCTAAGTAGCTTACTAATTAGGTCCTTGTATGTGTCCACCAAACGAACTGATTTCCTCTCCCTGATGTTATTGGACCCCACATGTAATACCACTACCGGATCAGGCCCCGACCCAGCTACAATACCGTCCACTCTATCCCTCAGGTCCTCCACTTTAGCCCCTGGAAAGCACAGAACTGTTCTATTTTTACTGTCCGGACCACAGACAACCTTGTCGATCCCCCGAACTATGCTACTTCCCGCAACCACCAACTTACTTTTGTCCCTCGCCCTATTTATCTCCTCTAGTCTCCTATTGTTTACAGCGTCCTCTTCCTCTCCAACAGCCCCACTCGGAATCAATATCGGTATCGGTATCTTTGACCTAGGATTACTCCTATCCTTGTCCCTCCGTCTCTTTCCAGGCCCTGAACTACCTGGACTACTCCCCTGGTCTTCTACCGAATCCCTCCTCCTTTTTCCTGGCCTAGACCCCAACCTACTATCTGTTGCAAGTACCTCCATCTCCTCCTCTAACTCTTCCGAATCGAGCACATCAAATCTGTTTCTGGTGCTGCACTCCCCACTGCCTTTGGACTTTACACCCCTATCTACCTGCTTCTCTGGCCCCCCTTTCCTACCACTTTTGATAGTCCACGCCAAACGCTTTACAGCATTGCTCCGGCCTGGGCCCCCCTCATCTGTCCTACGTATTTTTCTAGCAGCCCCCACCTCATCACCTACCTCATTCACATCAAAGGTTCTACCCCCATGTTTCCTCTTGGAACCACCGACAACCACCCATCCTTCTCGGAAAGCTACTTTCACAGGCGTAACTCCAGACAGCCCCGCCCTACCAAGTTTTCCCTTCAGCTCAGCAATCTCCCCCTCAAACTTAACAATTGTCTCAAGTAGGCGGAGGATTTCCTGACAGTTTGCACATACCTCTCCATATCCCATCGAACGAAAGTCCCCATACATCATAGAACACTGTCTACAAACTTCAAGCCCAATATCGCCATCGGTGGCCCCACCAACCTGGCTCTGACCGACACCCCCAGTGACCTCTGTCTGCACACCAATACTTACCCCGTTGGCACCGTTGACCTGGACCGCGATATTACACGTATTTAGCTCCATACTTACCTCCGTCTGAACAGACTTGCTCGCCATCATCAAGACAAAATTACAAAATTACGCGATCGGACAAGAAAAACTGTAGACACGCGACAAAAGGCAACACGACGAACCGTTCGACAACTTAGCGCTCACAGTTTTATTTAAGACCTCCTAACTTTGTCCCAGTTACTATACTAAACTAACTCCCCACAAAGTTGAATAAAATAACCTGAAAATGAAATATATATGATTAGTAAACAATAAAAATACTTAATTTCGATTCGTAACCAAGGAGACTTCTTCTGTATACTTGCGGATCGAGTCAGCTGTACCCGGTGCTTCATTAATTAAAATTATTGATGATAATTTATATAATTAGTGCGAGAAACTAATATTACTGCGTCCGCGGAAATATCGCCCACCCCCGGAAAGTGACCAATCCACGGCGGTCGTACTATATCAATATTAAATAATCTGCATCCTCATATTTTTTATTTTGTCAGGTATATCCATCAGTGTATTCATACATAGAACAGAAAAAAGTGACAACGATCATACTATGAATGTCTACCATGAAAAAACGGACAAGCCTCCAAAAATAGTTCTGAAACGACAACACGCGGATCAATCTGTCAGCAGCGTCGAAATAATATATAATCTGTTGAGATCATCGCTCAAATTGACATTTTTGTATACACCATTTTCCAGATGTCTCTCAGGTTCCAGGTCGAAACTGAAAAGTATAGGTGGTGTCACCCACATGTTCTTGTCTGTACTCAGTTGCCTCATCTTATGGGAACAGTTTACTCGCTATGTGTATTCAGTATATGAGCTTCATACAGCCTTTGGTGTATCGACTAAACTTATGGTAGCATATGCTGGACTGATACACTATCTGATTACTTGTTACAATGCTACACTAATGCTTATAAAACTATCAATGACCTTTGACTCGTTTGTTAAAAAGATGAAAAAATACGAGCTCGCTTATACAATATCTATCGACACGAGACATTTTGCAAATAAAATTCGAGCATTTACAGCTGTAGTGGTTGTGTTTTCGATTCCAGTTTCATGTACTCTTCTGTACTTTAAATACGGTTATAAATATGAAGGAGTTTCATCAGTTGGAAGAGAATATAAGGAGTATGGAAAACAGATATCTGGTAATTGGTCAGTATTCATCGTTATACTTACTGGAATTAATTACACGCTACTGTCTGGTCAGCAACTATTTTTGTGTCTGTTCTATTACATAACCTGTCAGGTACTTTGGATGGAGATAAAATCAGTGTCGAACAGTTTCATCTGTGCTGCCCAATCATCAAGAAAGTTGCAAAAAGAAGTACTAATCACACTAAGAGATACGAGAAAACAGTTCGAATGTCTTGTAAAACTAGTCGAAGAAGCTGACCAGTGTCTTAATCATTTTGTTGCATCTAACATTCCTGGCGTTGTGGCAGTCAGCTGTTTCATTCTGTATGGTTTAGTTACAGAACCAACTAATTATGGCGAATTTATTACATTGATGGTGTACATGATAATGTCTAACTCCAAGCTTATTGTCATTATGATTGGTGGAGTAACCCTGCATTCAAAGGTAACTATGTTTCTTTCTACAAATTATTGTTTTCAGTCGGTAGTTCAGGGGGCACTTACACAACCGCCAAATAAACTAGAAAGCTAGCGGGGTAACTTATGCTTATTATAAATTTACTGTGCGCTACCTTCATGTTAATACTAATTTACACAGCCTATAAGGGTTCATAATAAACTTGAAACAAAGATTGTAAAGCGTAGCCGGTCGCTGATGGTTATTGTGCGTCATTAGCGCCCGCGAACCGGCTAACATGCGCTGGCATTCTGCGCATGACGTCATTTCGTCTTCCTGGAAATATACTTACATTTCTCCAACGAGATTTCCTTTCGTTGGTGTTGATTGAGATAAACATAAAATGTTCTGCCTTAAATTGCTTAATAAATGGTGTTTCAAATTTATTTTTTTCACGAAATAATATAAATCCAAAAAGGGTCGAAACTAGTTTTTAAGTATTGATTATAATAATGATGATGCGATTTTTTTTTCAGGCTTCTTTTGGCTCCATTTCTGGCCCTCCATCTGTGATTAGCAGCCCCACAGCCATTAGCTATCGCCTTGGGAAACTAATGAGTATTGGACTGCTAATCACAGATGGCGGTCCTGTAATTTAGCTATGCGCCATCTAAAATCATGTTATTGTATAAATAACTCCATTGTTTGCTACAATATGGCAAGTTTACGAAACAAAAGATTTTTTGAAGTCTTACAAAATAAGCTTAAAGGGTTCCGGATCAAACTATGAAACCTAATGATATTTTAAATGAAGTAATTTACGGGAAATCATCCCAGGCAAATTACGTTTTTTCTGATATGAAGTTAAAGTCACCCAAAAAGCAGGAATGTCATCTTCATAACGACCGATTGGTATCTTACTTACTGTCAGATTGGTGACTTTTACCCAAGCCCTTGGGCAAGAAATAACTGCAGTTACCAGTATAGTAACTCGAACATACACTGAGGCACAACGGGTGCGTGGTATGGTTGCTCTGGAAAAGTTAGGATTGGAAATGGTATGAATATTTAAACGAAAAATGTGCCTTAGAGCAGAAGGCTACCCAGCTGGTATGACTAGAACCTGAATCACGCCCCATTTATAGAGTTAGTTTAATTTCGTTAATTTTGGTAGATTTAAACAAAATAGTTTCTAATTGAAATTCGATTTATGTGTTTAGCAAACACACAGCTAAAACACTACCATAATCGTCAACGGCTACATTACAAGTAAAATAATGAATGGAGATTACGCCATCCACAGGGCAAGAACGCAATACCATGATGTCACGATGTTCATTCATAAAAAAATCAATTTGTAGACGCTGAATGATTGTCAATGTATATGCGAACAAGTCAAGAATAGGGGGAATATTGTAAGATAAATTGGTTATTACCCAAGTTGGTTTCCGAGATGGTGTATTGGAGTTTCGACCTCGCCTCCAGATGCAGATCATTCATCGACTCATCCTAACGGACTCGTCAATATATGCCAAGCGACGAGGTCTTCACTTCAATACACCATCTGGGAAACCCACTTGTATATAAGTTGCTACATTGTTTGTATTATCGATTGTGGATTAAAATAGTCTACCTGGTCATGTTTTTCTCTCTTTTTAAATCCTGCGTGAGGACAAAGAAGGAGATGGCATTGGATAGGTGTGAGAAACAGTTGAATTGAAGTTTTTCTCCAAGGATGGTGCTTTTTGAAGCTAGTGGTTTGATTGGAAGACATTTTTTCTCCTAGTTTCTAGGCAGTGGAGTTTAAAGGGTAGAGTGATGACAGTGAAATAAACGTGAGAATGAAATTACACTCATACCCTCCATTTTGTCGAAATCAGCGCTTCATGAAGTGTCATTCTAAAGGGCAAAATGGCGCATTCAACAACTACAGGAGGTAACATTCTCATTCAACAACACTCCATTCGCGTGTAAGAAATGTATCCTGTACTTAAAGTGATGTGGCCTTGTGGTACATGAATGTTATTTCCCATCACCAGTATCGCCATTCTAGCACCATGCCTGTCTGAATATTGGGACTTACATGTAGAACGAGTAGTATGGCCGATCCCATAAGACAGACACTACCGAAGATAAGAGGGTGAGGGGGGGGGGGGGGGGGGGGGGACTCGATGCTTTCGCGTACCACGGGGAGAACATCATAATAACAATTCTGACAGACAACACCGGTCCAAAGTGAGTATCACGTGCATAGTGCAGGGGTATTTTTGCTGTTTATCGGTAATTTGTGTTGGACAGTCCCACCGGTCCAAATGCTGTCTATGCCTCTGACAATGTACATTTGCGAGTCAGATCATAGTTTATGAAAACAAATAATAAAAACAGATTATTTCGTTGACAAAGATAACCTTTACGTTGGCAATTATCTGCATATAACAAAGGTCAGAGGTTGGCGTAAAGCATGATACTGACTGTTGTCTATCTAGAAAAAAAACACTGAAATATCAGACCATCCCTATTGACAAAAACGGCAATAAAAGTCATTATTTCTTTTAAAAGTTAGCTAACAAAACATAGCGCATTGCCCCTCTCAAGATTCAGATGCTGATAACTCACATATAGCAAGATGTATTGAATTATTCGTTTTAATGAAACTGGGGAACTGAAATTATTTTGTCATTTTGGGTGGGGAAGGATGTTTGAGTTTATTTCCTTCCACAGGTATTGTGTCGAACGATAGCGGGATGATCAGACGGGAATGCGTGTTCTTCTTTACGTTAATAAGAGGAGCCAACAGGACTGGGTGGCAGCTCCGAAATGTCTTTTTCTAATTCTGTTAACTTTCCCAGTCTGGAACACATCAGCAATGTGAAACACATATCCCTTTCATAGTGGTAGGCAAGGGCGTCGCGAAGACAACTCCTCGATGAGGGGTGAAAACATTCGTCGAAGGAATGCTTTGATGATGAAGTTGGAATATAACTCAGTTGGAACGATGTTAAAAACAATTCGAGACTTCCGGGAAATGTTTTTGAGAATAAATAACATTTTCATGTAGAAGACCCGATGCAACATTTTATTTAATTAACACATCATTGTTTGCCATGCTTCCCCCTCACCACGCGGTGACCGAATCGTGTATGACAGTCCTCTTCTTGACGGGCAATAAACCCTGAGTAGACTGGATAAAGCCAAGGCCAAGCTCTGTCTCTCACGTATAATAATAGCTTGTACCTTTTACACCAACAATTTATTTAATTAACCAGTTGTTAGTTTGTTACGATGACTTCCAATCACTTTGGTCCGAATCGAGCAATAACGCCATCCTTTTTCTCTGACACTAAACCTTGAGTAGTTAGGATGAAGGTAACGCTAAGCTCTATCTCTCATGGTCTTAGCTTCTCGAAGTCTGCCATTTCTTTTTAATAACGGTTTCTAACTTTTAACCCAAACAAAGTAATTGTATTTTGATTTTATCTCTTACCCCATTTTCAGTTTTTTTAAAATTTTTATTCCTTTTCTGTAATCATTATAGAATCTCAAAAACGAGGGACTGACCCCCAAACAATATCTGAAGTTAGGGTGCGTTGGTCATCAAACCCATTTCGACGGAGGCGCAACTCCTCTGTGTCGAGGAAAATAAATGGAATTTTTTTGTAGATTCTCGATTTCTTTGAGTCAGTGCTACGCATAATATCGATTTGGGAGGCGAATAGAAATGCCGGAAACAAGCTGCACTTGCCTAGGATGGGCCAAAACTCAGCTCCTGTGTGTTGAACTGTAATTTTTGGAAGATTCCGTTCATTCAATGAAGAAAGATGAATCCGTAGCTCGTTTGTTTTAGACACGCAGGATATTTAGGCAGCTTTCAGAACACCGCAGTAGGGGTGTATGGCCGCTTCTGGACCACAATCATGTTGGTCCAGAAAAATAGTGGTCCAGAAAAGTTAGTTATTTTGTGGTTATTGTTAGGAAAAACTTAAATTTCCCCCTCAAAAATATTGATTTTCTTGAAAAATGTTTAAAATTTGAACATTTCTGGAGTACTTTGAGGTGAATTTGACGAAAAACAACTAAAAAATGTCGGGTTTTAGGATCCTGCCTTTTTGACAATTTTAACACTGATTTTTCCATTGGGTGAATTTTTTGTCCAATTTTTTATAACAATAATTACATAGACCATGCGTCTTCGAGATTTACACTGAGATTTTCCATTGGGAAAATTTCGAAATGACATTGTTTCTTTTTTAAATTCGGGCTAGAAAAACGATCGAACGTCGATTCTCACGGTAAAAGACAGCGGTTCGATCGAGGTGAAGTTAAAAATTGGTCCAGCGCAAAAACTCGAGATCGTGAGTGGTCCGGTAAAAGACTCTATCCAGGACGCGGATTTCCGTGGTTAAAGACGAGGGTTCGATCGAGGGGGAATTTTCGTAGATCGATCCGGTAAAATACTCGAGGTTTTTTTATCGTTCGAGATGGAGCTCGTGAGTCCGATTGAAAACGAAGCAACAACAACGACAACGAACAAACGAACGAACGAACAAAAACAAAATGTATGTGATATGTTATTATTACTGCGAGTTGCGAGACGAGTGATGAAAAATAAAGAAAATTTACCGTTTAAAAAACAAAGAAAAACAAAATAAAAAATAAAAAAAATATATATACATAAAACAAAATTCAAAAAAAAAAATAAGAATACAAAAAAAAAATAACTTTTGCATTATAGAAATAAAAAAAAATAATAAATAAATAAAACAATGTTTCTACAGACCTGAGATTCGAAGCGAAGGGACGAGCAGGTTCGCGAATTAATACGGAGTAAGTAGAATATTCAGGCGCAGGATAGGGCCAGACGATTGGAAGAGATGGGATTGAGACGAGAGGCGACCAAGTTGCTCAGACCCGTCACCGAGATTCAGAAACGAGCCACGAAAGACATCGTCGAGGAATTGAGACCCATAAAGGAATGTTCTCTGAGGATGGGTTCGCACCCTGGTAGTTTTGCGTCGAGAACTCCGTCCGGTTACACTCCGGTGAGAATCGAGACCGATCTGAGTAGCGTCGGTAGTTTTACGACGAGAACTTTGTCCGAATACACTCCGGGGAGAATCGAGACCGATCCAAGTAGCGTCGGTAGTTTTACGCCGAGAACTTTGTCCGAATACACTCCGGTGAGAATCGAGACCGATCCGAGTAGCGTCGGTAGTTTTACGCCGAGCACTTTGTCCGGATACACTCCGGTGAGAATCGAGACCGATCCGAGTAGCGTCGGTAGTTTTACGCCGAGAACTTTGTCCCAATACACTCCGGAGAGAATCGAGACCGACGCAAGTAGCGTCAGTAACGACGTTTCGAGCATGATTAGTATCAGATCTGACGATAGTACTGGAATCGTGAAAGATCCGATGTTGGGATTTCGTGACGGTGGCGATAAAACTTTCGTGGGTGACACGGAAGTATCGTTTGAAGGTCGCTATTTGATCGTCGGTTCGAACAGGTACGAATTGAACGACGGATTGTATACTCTGCTCTCCCACCATCACGATTACACCAAAGAGGATTACAACAATTCCGGTTCAGAATCACGCCATGAAGAAGAACAACGATCCCAAAGAGACGAGACCGAAGGATGGGAGAGGTTAGGAGTGGAAAAACGTGGGGGAACCTATATGGAAGGCGAACGAGTATTTCGAGAAATCGACGACTGGAAAGGGAATGACCGACACGATATTTCTTCCACTCGATCCCCATGCCTTGTCGGATAGATTGAGATTGTTGATGGCCAGCAGAGAGGCCAGTAACACCGGAGTGGATAATGAGATAGTGAGCGTGTGCAACGAAAAGTTGATAATAATAATAATAATAATAATAATAATAATAATAATAATAATAATAATAATAATAATAATAATAAATAATTTATAAGCCTAAAATCCACAAAAGTGCTCTTTGGCTTTACAAAAACTAATGGAATGCCCGTTGGAAGAAATGTGTTTTCATGCTTTTCTTGAATGAATTTAAGGTACTGATAGTTTTTATATGTTTTGATAGTTAATTCCACACAGTGGGGCAGACACAGAGAATGCTCTGTCACCTGCGGTCTTCAGTCTTGCCCTTGGCTGTGAGAGCAAAGTTTCATTGCCGGACCTTAAAGCTAGGGTTGGTTCATACCGATTTACAAGCTCCGTGAGGTAGGGTGATGCGAGGCCGTGAAGGCTCTTAAAAACCAGCAGACACAGTTTATATTCGATTCTCCGGCATACTGGCAGCCATGCAGTTCCTTAAGGATAGGTGTTCTGTGGCAAGTCTTTCTATTGATCAATAGAATGGTTTTAAATAATAAAATGAATGGTTTTAAATAATAAAATAGTAAGGGAAAAAAAAAAATTATGTAAATAAAAAAAAATATATATTAAAAAAAAATAATAATAATAATAATAATAAAAAAATGTTAGTGATAAATGACAAGGGATACGCTAGAACTTACGTCTACCATGGATCGGGTATCGTGGATTCAATGATGCAATTTCTAACTCGTAAATTCACTGGCGATGCCGCGAAACAGATCGCATCGAGCTCTCTCAAAATTGGAAAGAAGACGGCGATCGATGCGGGTAAGAAAGCTGCGACTGAAGCGAGCAGTAGAATAGCTTTGGATGCTGGCAAGAGAGGTACCGACGCGTTGATTAATAAATTGATAACCCCAAAACCTGCCAAACGATCGGGAATCGAACCAAAAAGTTGGAGAGACATCTATGATGATGTCGTACCGACACAAGAATTACCTAAAATGATGAAAGGATCGGGATTGAAAGTGACTTATAAATACGAAAAACAACTTATATATATATATATATATATATATATATATATATATATATATATATATATATATATATATATATATATAAATATATAAATTAAAATAAAAAATATAGAAAAAACATAATTCAAAGCATATTAAAAAAAAAAAAACTGGAGAAAGAAAAATGGATATCAAAGACATGTCTTGGAATGTCGCAATGACCAAGAGGTCGAAAGACGAGTTCTTTTCCAAGAGCAAAAGAGGTCTGATAGTGGGAAAATCGAATTGTGGAAAGACCAATCTCTTGATGTATCTATTGTTGCGACCCAGCTGGTTGGATTACAACAGATTATTCGTTTTTGGCAAGAGTCTCTTTCAACCGGAATACAGATTGCTTCGAGAGTGCATGAATTGTAAATAATGTAAAATTTCGATAAAATATAAAAATATATAATTAATAAATAATAATAAAAAATGTCAGAACATCTATTAGAACAGATAGTCCAGAATACGGCTGCGAAACAGTCCTTTCAAATCGTAGAGAGTCACGACAAGACTCGATTCACGACGAAATTCGAACCTTCCATCGAATTGAAGAAGGAAAAGAGATACGAGATGGCCATGGAGTGGGTTGTTTCGAGATTTGAATTCCCAAAGGGAGTTACAACATTGACGATCTGAACCATCCTATCCAGACGAGACTGAAGACCGACTGTCACGGAAGCATGATAATAAGACTCGCTCCCAATACGAGTGCTCTACAGATGATATTAGACTTGGGAGATAATTTTTGAGTGGATTTTAATGCGGAAGATTCGATCATTAAGATGTTGGGATTTGATTGAAAGATGTATCGAGGTCACGCCGCATCTGAAAATATGGTCGACATTCACGCAGTCAATAACATTTTAGTGAATGTCGATGTGATCGCGGGAAGTTACGTCGGCAGTAGTCCTCAGTCTACGATCTACTCGTTCTTTCCGGGCATTTTGCCAGGTTACAAGATCGTGGAGCGACCTCGAAATCTCGTTTATCTACACGTGATTCTGGACACGTTGTATAGCATCAAAATTATGTTGATGGATCAGAACGGCGATCTGTTGGATCTTCCCAGAGAGAAGCAGACAATTTGATTTCACATCAGAGAGATATGAAATAATAAAAAATATAATTTAAAAAAAATTGTTTTTCTTTTTTTTATTTTTTTCATTTCTTTTTATATATTTATATAAGAAATAAAAATAAAAAAAATAAAAAAAAATATAATATTTATAATAATAAAACAAACTTATAATATTCATAATTAAAAATATATATATATAATCCATTGAAAAAAGATAACAAATATGAGTACTGGTCGATACATCTTTAAAAACGTGAACACGTCCGAAGGACAGAAAGCTAAACTTTGCAGAGCGTTGAGTCATCAAGGTGAAGCCGTTAGATTTAAATTCAGTTATGAAGATCTGATGAGTGGCTGTAGCGATCGGATCGCCTGGACTAAAACCCAAATCAAAAGGATGGAGAATGCGATTCATAATCGAATGGGAGCAACAATGAGACTCAGTCCCACTCAATTGGGATACAATCTGAGAATGAAAGGCGGTTTCTTACCGCTATTGGCGGGACTCGCCGCCAAAGCATTACTCATTCTCATGTAGACGGTGTTACCAGCTCTGAGCATGGGAGCTCTCTCGGGACTCGCTAGCTCGAGAGTCAACAAATTAATAGGTAGAGGATTGTTTCTGAAGAAGATAGGAAATGGACTGTTTTTGAAGGGAGGAGTCATGTGTCGCGTAGACGTCAAAGGTAAAGGATTTTATCTAGGACCCGCGAGGAAAGGCAGTGGCAACAATGCTTTCCACGGAGATGGTCTCTATCTGAAGACCAGAGAGAATATGGAACTGATCGGTGAAGGTTTGTTGTTCGGTCAGAATTCACCATTTAAGAATATACCACTTTGGGTATGTTATTATAAAAAGAAAAGAAATAACAATAAAAAATTAAACACGAGGAGAGAAAATGACTTCCAAAAGACATGTTAACAAGACATTTGTATTATGAAAAGCTTTTAGCTTTTTCACAATATTTATACGAGTATGCATTAGAAACAATTCAATCGGAACAAATCGTACACAACACGTGTTTAAACGGGTACGGAACATTATTTTCTATGAAAATATCAAAACAATGAAGCGTGAAATATAAAGATGTGTCTTACCAAGATTATGACATGATTATAGATGTTCTAAATCGTTTAAAATATGCTGTGACATTTGTAGAATGCTACAATTTCGTGAAATATCGTTACATGATTTTTTGCATGAAAAACGTAGTTAATGTATTTGATCATGGTGGTGATGAAAAACTTGAAAAATCCATTTACGAGTATGTCGAATTTATTCACAGATTACACTCGTTCGCATCAAATAGATTGTGGATCGAATTTGCAGAAAGGTTAAATATCATTATCGATTATTTCCCATATCATTCTAACGAATGAGATAAAAAAAAATTATGGTTTTATCGAAATATGAAAAGCATAAAATCATTCTTTTGAAAAAAATGTCATCTCTTTCCTCTGGTAATATATGACAAGTATCTGTTCATTCGGTTGATGATGAGAAGAATAAATGTGTTGTTACTGAAAAAAAACATACAAAAAACATAATACATAAAGAGAAAAAATAAAAAAAATAATACAAAAACAAACAATAGAGAAAAGAAAAATAATAAGAATCAATTTTTTTTCTATATAATTATAATTATGAATAAAACGAACGATTCCATTGAATCGAGAGCTTGGTTTCTTTAAAGAGTACTGTATAGAGCTTATGTGATCTGCATGAATGAACAATTTCCTCATGTCTTGCACGAAAGATGTCTCGGTTGTCGAGAGGAGAGAGAATTTAACCACATTAATCATTCATGTCTCAGGATGGATTGGGAAGACATTGCCACTATGTATTTCATGCACGCATTGGAATATGTCCGACGTATTGACGTGATCGAATGTTGGAGGCAATTCTTATCTTGCGTCGGAGAACCCGAGCCCACAAAATCGGAAGAGTTGAAGTTAGAGCATCGACGTCTCACCACCGAAGACAGAGGACAGAATATATTTGGAATATTTGTTGGAAAACGGAAGACCACCACCACTAAAAGAATTTTCAGATGGGAATCACGTTTTTTATAAATTCCTTGTTGATGGGAAGAAACCATTAAAAAACATTTCATTAAATAATAAGGGGACGAAAAAAAATACAAAAACAAAAAATAGATTTTAATAAATAAATAAAAAACTAAAATGAAAATAGAAACTCAAAGTAAAAAAAATCTATCTATCATTACAGAAGCCACGACACCTCTTCTACTACTAGAAAGTAGTGATGATGTGGGTATCGAGGTATCGAATCGAACAAATCAATAAAATTCAATCGAAGCTGACGCACGAGAAAGATTTTCATCATTTGCTCAATAAGAAATATTCGAGATTAGAGAAATTTGTGTACGGTGTGGATTTGACATTCTTCATGACTTCTATGAGTTTGAATGTTGCCAGAATCAGTCTATTGTCGGCCACCGTCATTGCTCTTCCACTCGTGTTGGCCGTAGAAGGATTGGCTTTGACTGTCAGATTCGTCAGTATGATCAGAAATTTAATCGCTAAAGAAAATCTGTAAGGCCAAGAAGCATGAAAACATCTGTCTTTTGGCCGATGCAAAGACTGTGTCAGATAAGATCTCTCTAGCGTTGAAAGACAGTAGATTTGAGATGGTGAATACGCCAAGGTATTGAATGAAAAACAAAAATATGATGTCATGAAAGTTAAGATAAGAGTCAAGAGTCATCAGATTGTAAAGGAAGAAATGAAGGATTTTCTCATGGAAAAAGGTAGGGAAGAAGCGAGACAATCGTTTCATAAATTGTTGGATCCCAAAAAGATTCCAGAAGCAATCAATTGAAAAAAAATATATATATAAAAGAAAAAAAAATATATATCAATTAAAAAAAATACGAAAAAAATAAATAATTAAATATATACGAAAAACAAAAGCAAATGTATTGCATCAAATGCAAGAGAGTTACCAATATGGTTAACGTTAAAAAAGCTCTGATACAAAATAAAAGTCCCATCTTTCACGTAACATGTAAAGTATGCGATTTGACCAAGATGCAATTCGTGAAATGTGGTGCCAGTTTAACAAATAAATTGATTAATAATCTACCCGTCGAAATGCATCTGCTAGGATACCAATTCACGGGAACCATCTCAAAATTAAATAAGAGATTGAATCAAGATCTGACACCTAAATCTTGGAGCAAACCCATCAAAAGGGTTAATTTGGCCGCTCACGCTCACGATCTGTGCTATGCTAAACATAAACTAGTAATCAAATCTGCGATAAAAACATGCTGACGATGCTGAAAAATATACCGAATCCCACAAGGAGAGAGAGACTCGAACGTTCGCTGGTCGGTAAAGTGATCGGTACCAAACGTCGATTCGAATGGGGTCATAAAAAAAATGTCCAGAACAAATTATTAACAAATGCATTGGCGAATGAACTACACAATTCCATCACGCGTAAATTTCGAAGGAGAAGGGTGTTCGTGAAGGGACTGGATAAGATCTGGTCGGCCGAGCTAGTCGACATGAAATCAAATTCGAAATGGAACAAGGGTGTTAAATACCTACTGATGGCATTCAACGTGTTTTCGAAATACAGATGGATGAAACCTTTGAAGAATAAATCAGGAGCTTGCGTGGCCGAGGCTCCGAAGAGTATATTCGCACCGTCTTCTCGAAAACCAGATAAATTGTGGGTGGGCAAGGGGAAGGAATTTTACAACAGTCACGTTCGTCATTTGGTTGACCTCTATTTCGTTGAAAACGAAGCAAAAGATAACGTTATCAAACGTTGGAATAGCACCACGAAGGAAAACATCTACAAGTATTTCAAGGCCAATAAGACTAAGAAATATATCAACGTTCTAGATGAACTGATCGAAAAATACAACAACACCTGACACAGATCGATCAAGATGATGCCCGCGGAAGCTAGCGATCCTCGAAATGAAAAACGGGTCTTCACGAATCTCTATCCCGAAAGGACCAAGAGGAAGAAAAAGTTCAAACCATCGAACTTTGCAGTCGGCGATCCAGTGAGAATCACTTCTTATAAGTCATGCTTCGAGAAAGGTTACACTACTCGATGGACCAAGGAAATCTTTAAGATCGTTAGAATATTTTACACAGATCCAGTGACTTACAAAACAGAAGCAATAAAGGATGATGAAGATGACAGCAGAAAAATCATTGGGACATTTTATGAACAAGAATTGCAGAAGACGGCGTTTTGAAAACCAACCCTTCACTTTATTTTTCTTTTTTTTGCACATTATATAGTAAGGAAAAAAAAATAATAATTAAAGAAAACAATTTATAATAAAAAAAGCAGACGAATTAACACAAAAAAAACAAAACAAAAAAAAAAAAAACATGACGAATATATTAAATATAGCTGAAGACATATTGAGAGATGAAAGCATTCAAGAATACGAAGTTCACGAGTATGAACCCATGACTGAAACTAGTCTGAACAATGCCGATGAAATAAGAATCAACGTTGAGACTCAAGATCTGTTCGTTCATCCCAGCAAAAGTTATATAGTGATACAGGAATGTCTCACCAAGGAAGACGGAAGTGAATAGGCCGACGACGATGTAGTCAGTCTAACCAATAATGGCATGATTCATCTGTTCAGTAATATAAAATACATGCTTTTGGGACAAGAGATTGAATCCGCGTTTCATCTGGGACAAGCCACCACGATGTACGGACTCTTGACGTATCTGGGCGATTTTTCGAAATCTAAAGGATTCAGTCAATTGTGGGTGAAAGATACCATCGCCAACATGAGTCCAGCCAATACCGGTGCTGCCCTGAGATTCAACTATATCATCATGAAGTCGAGACCCAAAGGGACGTTTTCGTTCAAGATACCTCTGAAACACATATTCGGATTCGTGGAAGATTACAATACGGATTCAAACACAATCTGACAGTGATTCAAAAAGGAAATGACAAAGCCATCATCTGAACAAGATATCTTGGTTCGTTCCACACGTGTTGCCTTCAATCGTGGAGAAAACAGATCTCAGCAAGATCATAGAATCGAAGCTTAAATTACTGGTAGGAGTTAGAATGAGACAGAGCAACACGGTTAGTATTCCACCATCCAGCAATCACTTCAATTGGAGATTGATCGTGAAATCGGCTTCGGAAAGACAGCGATTCATCATAATGGCATTTCAAACTGATAGGGATGGGTCTCAAGAGAAAAATCCTTCTCTGTTCGATCATTGTCACTTGAGAAACATGCAGGTATTTCTAAACGCCACGAGATATCGATTACAACGCCTCTTTCGATAAGAACAATTTCTGCAGACTATACGGCAACACCACAGATTTCAGAAAGACTGGATGAATTGATGGGTAATCCTAACATCACTCCCACTGAATACAAATCAATGTATCCCCTGTTCGTATTCAACGTCAGTAAACAGAGCGAGAGACTCCAGAGTTTCGTCTTAGACATTCAGATCAAGATGCAATTCTACAGGAACATGCCAAAGAGAACCGAGGCTTTTGCCCTAGTCCTGTCGGATAGAGAGTTATAATTCGAACTGGACAGACAAAAAGTGTCCATTATTTGATGAAATAATAATAATAATAATAAAAAAAATATATAAAATATAAAATACCAAAAAAAAAGTAATAAACAAAAATACTGAAAAAAAAAGTAATTCGATTTTCAGAAACTGAATATTCAATCTCTTAAAATCCAATTATATTTTTTTTTGGAGTTGTCTCCTCGAAATCACAAAAAAATGATTATTTCAATTTTTTGTTTTTGTACTCACTGTTTGTTCAGAGGATCGAGTTCAATCATCAGAGAGACCACTGAAGTGGCGGCTTCGGGATTATTGCTTTTCGTCTTGAAATTTTTCCTATCCCCCATCTGCACCTTGAGAGACGTTCTGAAGACGCTAGTGTTCGAGTGTTGCTACTTCATCTTTTCCACTCTGTACCTCTTATGGGTTTCCACACCATTCACCACGAGATTGACGACTGCTCTATTGCTAGAGTCCATAGAACTCAGACTCATTTTAATGATCTCACCTCCCGCCGGCATGGGATATTCTATCAGACCGTGTAGCGGTCTGTTACCTCCATTTCCGAAGGACCGTTTGGCCTTTTCCGCATCTAACACCACGCTCTCCTAGGCCCAGATGGTGATCAATTGTCTGGCGTATTTTATCCTTTCCCCGACAGAGAACAGGGTGCAGGCATCCGACATGAGCACAGGATCCGGTAGATTCGTGAGTGCGTGTCCTCCCATGTCCAGTTTGCCTTCCTTCATATCACCATTTTTCCAGACTGTATTTTCATCCAAGTACTGTTTGCTGACTCTGCTGGATGCGAATTCCAGTTCGTCGTCGAGACTGAATAGATTGTACCCAGCCATGTAGATGCCAGCTTCCATGGTTCCTCTGAATTTTTTGTTAAGATACAATTCATCGACTTGAGATTCCAGATAGGATTGAGAATCCTGTAGGGCAGAATCAATGTAGGCTTTGTAGACAACCGTCGAGTCTTCGTCCTCATCATCGATCTGGTACAGATTCAATATTTTGTTGAATCCCGCATCCAGATCCGATTTCATTTTTAGCTTGACAACGTTATTCTTTCTCAGTTCCAAGTCTACATATTGTTTAGTCACTACATATTGTTTACTTGCCGCATCGTTGGGATTTGTGGGATTGGGTACGTTGATTATCTTGTTAGAATTAGCGTTCAATTCGGACTGCATGACTTTAGGAATGTAGCGATCTGTCAGATGGTTACTGAATCTCGCGTGAGCATTGTCCACATATCTTTTAGTGGCAGCATCGGTCGAATCGCTAGGATCCGCTATATTCACCACTCATTTAGATTTCAAGTCGAGATCGTCCATGATGTCTTTATTCACGTAATTATCTCTCATCATCTGCCGGAAATTTTCGTCTCTTCTGTCGACGTATTTTTTAGTCGTGGCATCTGACTGATCGATCGGTTCGGGAAGATTGTATATTTTCTTATTGTTTAAGTTTAAAGGTTCTTTTTGAGGTTCGTATCTCCAGACGTATCGTTCATCCAAGTTGGCAATGTCACTACCACCAACAACTTCAACTGTTCTTCTTCTCTTTCTAGAGGAATCTTCATGGTCGTCAGCGCGACCAAATTTATCGACTTATGTTTGTTTTGTTATTATTATTTAATTTTTGTTTGTTTTTATTTTAATTATAACTTTATTTTTTTATATTCTTTTTTTATATATCTATATCATTTTTTTTTCTGGCTCCTCCTTTAATGTAAATCGTTAAGAATATCCTGAAAGTGATCTCCTTCTGACCATCTCTTGACAATTTAGAGGCACATTTGACCGCAAAACACTCAATCCGGCACTTGCAATCGTTCAGTATTATAAATAACTGATGTTAAATAGTTCCTTATTTCTATTGGCAGTAAGATTTCATAGCTAACAAAATAATAATTTGTATTATTCGAAAACCACGCGACCCAATGAATGTCCTCACCTCCGATATCGCCCAGATTTACAATTCCACATTCTGAATCGTCTTCTTTTTTCTCGGTAAGGCATCTCTAGAAAACACACCTCGAAAATGTTTGATTTTTAAATCTGTTGCCGCTTTCAACAGATCAATGTTGGACAGGGGCTCGTTGGGTAAGACGACACCTTGTACGTATATGTGTTTTATTTTCTTCTTATTCATAAATATGTTTTGTTTTGTTTCTGTTTTTTTATTGATTATTTTTTTTTCTATTCTTTTTTTAATTTATAAACTCGCAAGTTTTTTTTTTAAACTTACAACATTTCGATGCCCTCAGTCATACTGCATTCATCAGCCTCTCGATTTTGTTGTTGAAATTTTGCGGAATAATGTCCGAGTGCGAAAGTATGTATTTTATCCTCACATATAATTTTCTTATCATTGTCGGCCGTCAATGCAATCTTATTGGTTTCTTTGATGTACATCTCATGCTTTTCGCTTTGCATCACAGTCATCTTTTTACACACTATCGAACCTTCGAAAAGACATTCTTTATACTCTTTGAAAGTGATGCTTTTATTCGTCACACAAGCCTGAACACCTTTACATCTCTTGATCTCTTTACCGTCGAGAAGATAAGCATACAATTTAGGTCTCAAACCCACGAATTCGGTGATCTGTCTTCCACCACTCTCATCTTTGAATTTACCCAACACCTTTTTAATGACACCCTTTGGAATCTTAGATGGGTGATCGTCAGGATAATTACTCGTGTCGAACCATTCATTCACGTCTGGCGCTATGTCCTCGTAGACATCCCTAATCTCTATCTCGTAAACCAGACTGTCCATGCCGGTGAACAATAGTTTGGCTTCCGAATTGAATTTGCATTTGACGTAATCGTAGTGAAACTTGTACATCAACTGCTTGCTGACGTCTAAGATGATCGCTCCGAGATAACAGGGTTTCTCGAACTTCAGATGCGTCTTTTGCATGTGTACAGCCACTAGATTTTCGTCGAATATGATTCTATGTTTATAATTTCATAGAGATGCCACCCCTCACAGCCTTTTCAAACATGAGCAACATGTTGACGTCCGTTAATAATTCAAATCGAACCTCGGTCTTCTTCAAGAGATCATCCCAAGCAAGTCCGGGTGCAGTGAAATACCAAGCCGGATCTAGTTCGTAATGTCGACAACACACTGATCGAAAATTTCGAACACATCGACCAAGAGAAGCACGTCGGTTTCCAAATAGAGGTCATGGATTTCATGTCGAATAATGTCCACACTTTTTGTGCGTGTTTGTAATCGTCGTCAGAAATGTGAGACTGGTATAATTTCGAATAAAAATCTTCTTTAGGAGGTAGAGCGACGTCGACGAATTTCTCGAGATCACACATGTAATCGTATGGGTAGACACCTTTCCTCAACATGACGTCCCCCATTTGTTGTCGATCATCAAAATGTTTTTACTCGTGATTTTAAATTTCTCAATATTCAAACTGTTGACTAATTTTTCCAGACTGGCCAACAGGAATTGATGACTATCGATGAAACGTATCTCTCTACAGATGGGAATCGTTGTTTTCTCACTCGATCCTTCAACCCGTATCTTTTTATCAACGACCTTCCATTTAGTGAAGGTAATGTATTTTTCATCGTTTTGCGCGATGGAGCTCAACTCCCCCTCGCTGACACCCCTATTTTTCATGAACAGGTGAGTGTCCTAGACCGAGAGATTGTGAAATATCACCGAATAGAATTGAGAGTCTCGAAATCTTAAATTACATTTGTTGTGAGCAGCGCCACGAAAGAGACCCGTATAGTGACCGTGATCTCTAACTTTTTTATTATTTTCACAACTATTATCGAATGGTTGTCTACAGATGTGACATTCGGTGGTTTCCTTGTATTCTTCCCGTTGCTCTAGTGTGATGATCATGTCTTTGGATTTTTTAAATTTGTTGTATAATTCTTGAATTTTCGATTCTAACTCTTCCAGGAATTTTGTTGCCACGTCGTCGTCATCTGAACGTTTACTGTAGACGAATGGACCTAACGATTCTCCATCGTCGAAAGAACATTTCATGTAATAACAATAGCCTGAAGGTACGTGCGTCTGATTTTTTTCGGCGTAACTCCTACGCTCGTCGGGCTGGCAAGAATTCATTTTTGTGGTGAAACATTCGAAATCGGCATAGACGACGAATGCCGGCTCCGATCTTTTTTGTAGTTGTAAAAGTTCATGTAAGTGTTAGGTTTAGGCATTTTGTTGGCAACGCTTGACTTTTCGTTGCAATATTCCTGATGATGCTTCAACGATTCTTGATGACAGAACGAATTCATGCAGTTGAGACAGAAAAATATCTCATGCTAATGTTTAGTAATCTGCTTCGACAACAATTTACTCATATTTTTAATCCAGCAATAATGTTGATTGTCACCATCGGAAATTAATAACAAATTAACAATCTTTTCGCTGTTTTTGTGCGAAGTCAGTCTGAGAGGATAGACTATTGCTTTTTTATCGTCTCCCTCGTATCCCAAGACGTTCATGGCCACGCGAGATTTAGCTTTTCGAAACGATTGATGTCTTCCAATCGCGTTGGGAAAGGCACTCCCATCCAATCGAGATTTTTACAAATCTCCACGTACTTGGAAACTCTATCGCTATGCTTTTCTACAGGATATAAGACCGATGTGATCACCCATTTGAAACACTCGCTATCATCTTTATTTTTTACGTTAACGACAGTTTTTTTATTATATAGGAACCGAGCAATTCTCTATAGGAAGACATTCTCAAAGGATCATGTCTGTCCACGTGAATTCGAGACTCAATATCTTCTCGAACGTCCAACCGCTTCCCTTCTCATGATAAATAGCCATAGATTCCAACATCTTGTCTTTCATCACTTTGTAAACATCGGATAATTCGTTGTCTCTAAATACAGTCTCCATTTTAGATTGAAAATAAGCATCATGCACCACGCTCTCGCCCGTTTTCGCGTCGATCTTTTTCATCAGACACTGCAAGATCATTTTTATTTTTAAACCCTTATCTAGATGTTCTCGAAATACACCCAATACTCCACCCTTCGCCCATTCCATGAACGATTCGGGTTCGAGATTTGTGAGACGAGGAATCACCTGGAAAATTTTAAAATATCCTTTAATAGCGACGTCTCATTCTGTATCAACAATTTTTCTAACGCTTTGGTCACGATTCCCTTTATCGCTTTGAATCCCTCGTCTTCCACCAGCGCTCTCACGACTGCATCCATCACTTTTTGTAACGAATCGTCATCTTGAATCGTGTCCCTTTTCAATTTTGTTTTCATTCTCTTTTGAAACCTGCTGGCTTACTATTCGTTTAACAGTCTTCTTGTTTGTGTTCACAGTCGTTTGTTGAGGTTGTTTTGTCTTCTCATTTCTTGCTACCTTCTCATTTCTTGCCACGATTCGAGTTCTTGCATCCGTCGTAGACCTTTCGTCCACCCCCTTCCCATAGAGTAAATGATCGATGCATTCCTCTTTTTTCACGTGTTTTACACCTTTCAAATTTGATAACTGATGTACTCTCATTTGTAAATTAACCAGTGTTTGGTCATAAGGTTAATCAATTCTCCTTTGGTCCTATAACGGCTGCAATTTTTAATACCTAGATTTCAACAGTACTGTTTCAACTCAGATACAGTAGAGAAATATAATTTTTCCGCGTTAGACGTTTTTGTTTTTAGCATTTTTATGTTAAAACTTCTTTTATTAATATTATTATTTAGAGTTGTTTTTTTTTGTAAAAAAAAAATTAATTTGTGATTTTCTTAAACTTCTTCTTTTAATATATATATATATTTTTTTACCACAAAACACCAGTTTTTTTTCTAGTGAAATTCAATTCTTTTTTCTTAAACACAAAACACCAATTTGTTTTCAAGTGAAATTCAATTTTATATAATGCAAATAATAAATTAAGATGATTTAGGTACATCGCATCCGGACTAATCATTTATACATTCAACACCATCAGTAGCAAAAGCAAATAATAAACAAATAACTGTGTACTGTACAAAGGTACATCGCATCCGGACTAATCATTTATACATTCAACACCATCAGTAGCAAAAGCAAATAATAAACAAATAACTGTGTACTGTACAAAAAACAGGTCGCTTTCTCCACACGCGTGAGAAAGAAACACATTCATTCAATTTTTCCACTTAGTTCAGTGATTAATAATGTAGACCTTTTAAATATGGCTATATTTTGATGAGTTATTCATTATGAAAACATTTCTAAGTTGAGAAAGCAATCATGCTCCATTAATAATTTCAATCCAGTGATAAGCTACTAGTGTACATTCCTCGAGAAAAAAATGAATATTAATGGATTTTTTTCGGAGTGCTGATGAATTTATAATGTCAAATCTGTGAGAAGGATATTAACCTTAAAAGTATTTGTTTCAGTGTTTTGGAAAATGAAACGAAAACTCAGATTTACCTTTGAAAAAGTATGTCATTCTCTAGGATTTAAACCATATTTTTGGATTAGTTCTTTCGATATATTTGGATAAATATTACATCCATATATCCAAGATAAATTCTCAGAGTTAAACATTTCAATATCATCCTCTAATATTATCGACAAATCGCCGTGATATTTGTAGGTTAGAGCCAGTGATGTTTCGCTAAGTTTTAAAGGTAAGACACCTTTTCCTCCATAATCCTGTGTTAACCCACTACTTTCCACGTCTGTTAATTCAATAGGGTCATGAGATTCTAACCTGTAAATTTTAGTGCCAAACTTGGAATAGCATTCGACTCTTTTCAATTTCAATGCGGATTTTTTACGTGTGGAGGAGTTGATGACTGTTAAATTGTTTTATGTCGTAGTTTTGTTGAAATTTGTTTTTTTTTATAAAAAATATTAAATTTTATTGTTTTTCTAATGATAATTATTAATAATTGTAATTTTTTTTTTTTTTATTATTTTTGCTTCTTCTTATATATATATATGAAAAAAATTAATAAAATAACTTTTTTTCTTTAATGACAGAAAAAACAAGCACGTAATGGTCGCACCTACAATTTTTATTTTCAGTTCATATTCAATACACATTTTTTTTCTTTTTTTAATAACATATTACATATATTTTTTTTGTTTGTTCGTTCATTTGTCGTTGTTGCTTCGTTTTCAAACAGACTCACGAGCTCCATCTCTAATGATAAAAAAACTCAAGTATTTTACTGGATTGATCTATGAAAATTCTCCCTCGATCGAACCCTCGTCTTTCACCACGGGAATCTGCATCCCGGATAGAGTCTTTTACCAGACCACTCACGATCTCGAGTTTTTGCGCTTGACCAATTTTGAAATTCACCTCGATCGAACCGGTATCCTTTACCGTGAGAATCAACATTCGATCGCCTATTTTACTAGCCCGAATTTTAAAAAGACAGTGTCTTTTCGAAATTTTCCAAATGGAAAATCTCAGGGTTAAATCTCGATGACTCATAGTCTATGTAATTCTAGTCATAAAAAAAAATTGACCACAATTCACCCAATGGAAAAATCAGTGTTACAATTGTCAAAAAGTTAGGATCCTAAAACCCGGATTTTTTTAGCAAATGTTCGTCAAATTCACCTCAAAGTACTCCAGAAATGTTCAAATTATAAACATTTTCCGGGAAAAACCCGGGGTTTTCTGGAAAAAAATGAATTATTTCTGGATAAACCCAACATTTTCCAAGAAAATCAATTTTTTTTTGATGGAAAAATTTGATCTTTTTCTAAAACTAACCCAAAAATAACTAACTTTTCTGGACCACTATTTTTCTGGACCAACATGATTGTGGTGGTCCAGAAGCGGCCATACACCCCTACTCACCGAGATAAGAGGTTGTGTGAATCAAACTTGTCTCATACTTTTCTTCATGAAGAAAAATAGCGTATACGGTGAAGTAAAAATTAATGAGATCTCTAATGTACTAACGTTTTAAAGATATATTTTCGTTCTGAAATTTCGGTATGAAATGTAGATAAGAAATGATATGAAATTCCAACTTATAGTCCTTTCATTATTTATGTCGTTTAAAAAATATAATCTGCATTTAGAATTTGAGACAAGGACATACAAACTAAATAATTATTGATCATAAGTACTATTTTGGGTGTTGAAAATTAAAAACTGTTCCAAAACAACACAAATTCTCGCCATCTGATTGGACAAGAACTTGCATAGTTTTTTTATGTTTACTGCTGCTGTTGCATATATTACCATCAGAGGATGTCGCGAAGCGAAATATTTGAATTGAGATTGCACGTTTAGCTGTTATTTCACTAACAGGCGACCTGCAAACTGCATCATTTTTGTAGCTTTTTTTACTAGTGCAGTAAACGATGCTCCAAATGAAGAGTTGTTAAAATTAAATAGAGAGTAATCGCTTGACTGGACTGGTTACGTGACATAATTCATGAGAGATGAGGGACGTTGTACAAACACGAGTGCGCGAAAGCGCACGAATGTTTTACAATATAGTCCCTTGCTTCGAATGAATTATTTCACGTAACCAGTCCAGTCAAGCGATTACTCTGTTTATTACTTTTTATTATGAACGATAATTATATTATTTAACCCTTTACCTAAAGTAACGGTCAAAACCTGCCATTGTTTTCATTTTTTTTTTGTCTCAAAAACATAGGCTATGACCATTCATTGGAACGAGCTCGTCGAGTTCATTCCAATGAGGGGTCATAACCTATGTTTTTGAGACAAAAAAGAAAATAATAGCTATTCAATATTTGTTTTTGCACTTTTTCAGATATAATTGAATCTTGAATCGCATTTCACAGCTCTGCAAAGTGTTAATATTGTACATTCTTGCAACCGTACATCCTGTCACTCTCCACCCAAGTTTTGTATTCAATGGCGAGTCGTCTATTTGGGAGAGTCAATAAAAAAAAACATACTCCAGGACAACTTTGTGTCGGAAGCAGAATCGTTTTGTACCTAATATGAAAAGCAGACGACATTTGCAAAACAAATTCTTGAATAGCTATTATTTTCATTTTTTGTCTCAAAAACATAGGTTATGACCCCTCATTGGAACGAGCTCGACGAGCTCGTTCCAATGAGGGGTCATAACCTATGTTTTTGAGACAAAAAATGAAAAAAATAATGAAAATTAATTGGCGATTTTTGAGAATAGCGCTGGCCGGTTTTGACCGTTACTTTAGGTAAAGGGTTAAATAATATAATTATCATTAATAATGAAAAGTAATAAACAGAGTAATTAGGCACTTTTTCAGATATAATTGAATCTTGAATCGCATTTCACAGCTCTATAAAGTGTTAATATTGTACATTTTTACAACCGTACATCTTGTCAGTCTCCACCCAAGTTTTGTATTCAATGGCGAGTCGTCTATTTGGGAGAGTCAATAAAAAAAACAACAACAACAACAAAAAAACCCCGGAATACTCCAGGACAACTTTGTGTCGGAAGCAGAATCTTCTCAAAATTCTTGTATCATCAGGTGCCCTCATCAGATTATAGAATAATAGTCCAAGAGAAGAGTATTTTGGGAACATCTCATGGATCACAGAATTTCGTTGTAACCTGTGCTCGAATTGAATGATCAGAACGACTTCGAATCAAACCGAATATTGAAGCTCTGCTGGGCCATCGCTATTAACTATTACTGTTTGTCCGGAAGAAGTGTTGGTGATACTAACAGAAACAGCAGTGAAGATCCGATTAGACTGATTGTGCTTGCAGGTCTGTTTACTTCTTCACCAGTGAGGCAAAGGTAATGCCTTGAGCGATGAGCATATTTGTGCGTGCACCATGCGACAAACCCTCACGCGTTATTTTTTATCACCCAATGGGGACTCGTCCACTTATTGATACAGTGCAGACGTCGTGGAATGGTCACTTTCCACGGGTGGTCAATATTTCCATGGACGTAATAATATTAGATCCCAAACAGTAATTATAGGAACAATCATCAAAAGATACAACATTAATTAAAATTCAGTGCCCATGCGTGGATTACGGCCTGTCCACGCTGACTGTATTGTAAGTATACAATGAACTGATGTTCGCGATGCGTCAAATCTTGGAAATGTTTCAAACAACTTCGTGATTCACAGCGACAACGTAGCTCAGACCGGCTCACAGAGCACATCTTGTAACCGGGCTCTTGTTTGAACCTCCATCTCAGTTCTATACGACAACCTGCTTCCAACTCATATCAGAATTCGCATCTAAAACTGCATTAGGTGCGACCTTCAAAGTTCATTCAAATCTTATATGCACTGACCGAGATGCAGAGGTCTATAGTTGTTACAGACGAACGGACAAGTGCACAAACGGACGAACAAACTGACCCCAGTGCTAGATCCCCAGCTAACTTCAGTTTGCCGGTGGATGACAATAAGTAAACTGGTTTTGCAATTATCCAACAGTGATAGCGCAGTAAGAACTGCCTTTCTGACTCGGTACAGTGGTTCACATTTTCCTACCTAATCGGTCATATCCGCTCGCGGAATGTACAATTTAAGCACTCGGAAAAATATTTTAAAAGCAAAGTCATATCATCTGATCCCCCTTTGGAACGGGGCGTCATATGACAAGGACGAATTAAGTTTATTAAGGCGAACGAGCGTCGCCCGGTTTAATTGCCAGTTGCGAATAACACCAGAGGGACAAGACGTTAGTTGTTCAGGCAAGCAATAAAATGAAAACGTGCATTTTGTGGGTTGTATCGTACCATTCCACTCGTAATCACTGAACATAACGTGTACTCACGCTTGGTTGCGCTACATCAGGAATTGTGTTTTTTTTTTATTTCACTTGTGCTATAATATCAGTCACTATATCCAAAACGTGTAACTACACACTAACTATAATTGCTAAGGACCTTGTCATTCACTGTCTTTGTGCCATAAAATGCAAATATTTAGGGTCCCGGCTCTCCTATTTTTCGTACATCACCTATAAAAGGAGATGGACAATACATTGTATACCGAAAAACCGAACCGATACGGATACCATGAGGATATCGAAAAACCGAACCGAACCAATCATCATACCGTCACCATATGTATTTTCTAAATTTCCAACATTCGCTATTTATAAGGCATTGTTGAGACTTGAAAGCAGTTGAAGTGTTAATTTTCCTGAAAAAAGTGACTGATTTCCTTTACAGTTTGTTTAGCCCTTATTGAATGGGAAATTAACCTGAATCCCCACTAGACTACAGTTCCTTGTCAAGTCTTGCCAGCCTGTTTAGATACAAAAGACTTGAGCTATTTTCAACAGGACCTTCTAATGATGGAATGTTAAGGACACATGCTCTGACATCGCAAAACCCTGAAATAAGTCTTTCAATGTAAAGATGTGTACGGAACAAGTCACAAAATTACTGTAGATATGAGTTGTATTGGCGAAAGAATGTCAATGTTGAGCTTATTGACAGTGGCATTTGCGGCGTTGTGGTAGAACGAAAACAAAAAACATTTATATTACACACCTCTTCTGTGAAATCTCCATCTACAGCAACACTAAACAGTGCGGAAAATAAAGATCTGTTCCGCACATGTGTGGAACGGAAATCGTTGACGGACTATTTTATAAAGAAGCGAAATTTCACTGAAATTTTCTACAAATCGTGTTTATAGACGCGAAGGTTTGTAATAAACACTGAACGACACGCGTGTGTGAATGGGTTAATCGATATGGCACTTGTGCCATCGCGGAAGGATAAGAGGCCTGTGGCCTCTCGTTCTGTCCTTCCGCGCTAGCACTTGAGCCATATCGATTAACCCATTCACACACGCGTGTCGTTATGTGTATATATTGTATTTCCTGGTGTATATTTTATCTTGGTTCTATCAGCAAATCTCAGTCAAGTCAGATACCGAATACCCAACCGATAGCGGGTTTTTCCACTTAAAAAAACCAAAAACGACACCGAACTCAAAACTGCAATACCACCCATCTCTACCTTTTAAATTCGACCACCTGCCTCTAAATTAGTGATCTAATTTTGTAGAGGATTTTGTGAAAAATACATTAATTATCCATCCTTTCAAAACTGGAGTTTATAATTCCTTTCAGTTTTTTTCAACTTTCTGAACATAGTGTGCATTAAATAATAAAAAATAACAACATTTCTTTGCTTATTATTTTAATCAGGTGAAAACCGTATAAGCTCACGAAACTGTAGGTGGCACCCCATCTGCATAGGAAATTAATCATATGGGGAGGTTTTGAGACTACTAGTGCAGTTTATCAGGTGTCGTTTGCCTGGCTAGTAGTGTATGTTGTCACTATAGAGACCAGCATTTAACACTGAGTTCCCCATACCCCAATGTTGTCACTATAGGGACAAAATTAACATAGGATTCTCCATAGGGTTTTGTCTCTATAGTGACATTTTGTCCCTCAAGTGACAACATTGGAGGCAGGAACAATATTTTAAAATTTGATTTAGACGGGTGAAATGCTCATTGGATGTACATCAGGGTTAAGAAGAGATGGAAACCACTCAACTACAATATATTCTTGATAATTGAATGGAGCTAGTGTGTTTAAGAGACTTATTTCCAACACATAAGCCTAAACATAGAAAAGCTTATATTGTGATAACAGATTCATCAAGAGAACCAGGAAACCATGGAGTGATGATATATTTCAAAGACAATCATTCAGCCATCTACTTTGATTCCTATGGATAACCACCAATAAATAAAGACATTTACAAATTCATAGTGAAAAACATATATTCATGGACTGTTAACACAATGAGACTACAAATTGCTCGCTCGTTGGTGTATGGGATGTACTGTATATTTGGTTTAGATCAACTTGCAAGAGGATATGATTTACAGACAATTCTTACTATCAAATTCGATCCAAGAAATTTCCAAGAGAATGACAGAGAGATTCGCAGATGGTATGAGTAAACCTATAGACATTATTTTATGTAGCCAGCATCAGGTGTCAAAACAACTAACATCGGGAAAATGTTTTATTATAATTGATAAAAAACATTTTTCTATTGTATAAATTTACTATGTAACAGAGCTAGGATTTTTTTAGTGTTTCTTTTTTTAAAAATGCTCAAGTGATGCCACTTTATTTCAGAAAATAATCTTGAAATAAAGAAGTATCAGTAATCTCGATGTAAAAGGTTTTCTATAGATAGGCAAACGCAGATCTCGGTGTTTATATGCTTCCCACTTCATATACCAAATATCTGTTTAAAATGTATAGTGTCCAGTATCCCTCCGCAATAGTAAAAAATGAGTCAAGAGTCACTTCTCATTTTTCACTGTTTGCGTTGATTGCTTTTAATATTATAAGTTATTCTGTGAAGAAAAGTGAACCAAGTATTCATGTGAACATCTGAATAAATTGGATTCCAGCCATCGGTTTATGACAGTGTACAATGGTCCAGTGGTTTAAGGTTGGACTCCTGAATGCTAGTCGGGATTGCCGGCGGTTCGAATCCCGGCCGGGATCAGAAACCAACATTCCAAATTCTTCGAAAGCATGATTGTGTCCTTCAGAAAACAAAGATATTGACAGTCGGGACGCAAACACTATTGTAAAGCCCCCCCCCCCCCCCCCCCCCCCCCACACACACACACACCCACACCATACGCACAAACGAGTCTAGTCTGCCCGTCGTTGAGAGGGCTTATTGTTTGTTTTTTTTATTTTCTCGGTTACAAACAAGTCCCCACAAAATACGAAAGACGATTCCTAACCCATTGTTTTCTTGTGAGACGCAATCACGATTGTGTATATACTCACAACACTGGGAAGACAGGCACTACTCCAACTCCTCTCCACGCACATACATAATTTGAGAATTGTATACAAAATTTGACCTTAACAGTTCGAAATCTCTCAACCGCAGCAACAATTAGGTTCCAATGTGAGGCGTTGGGAGGCCATGCGATTGATGTTATGACACCCTCACCACTTCACTACCACCTCTAACAAAACCAAGGTGAAAAAGTAGGGATAATACAGGCTGTATTTATGTTCATCGTTCAGACCACTTCGTGATCCATTGCACGAAAAGTGACGATCATTAGGAAGAAATCCCAACGAACTCTTCAACTGGTCTTGTTCCTGTGTTAAAGACTGATGTGACCTCAAACGCTTTAACAATAGATCCTTTTGTTATGATGTGACGATCAGAAATTTTCTGTTCCGGCCTTTGACAACAATTT
The DNA here is from genome assembly GCA_031216915.1 of Pictodentalium vernedei. Lineage (NCBI taxonomy): Eukaryota > Metazoa > Mollusca > Scaphopoda > Dentaliida > Dentaliidae > Pictodentalium > Pictodentalium vernedei. The sequence continues at coordinate 408,343,428 of CM062290.1, forward strand.
GTTCCGCAGACACACGTAGCATGTCCTTCCACATAAGCGGAAATGTTTTAATGGTACGGAGTTGTTGATCATGTACAATGCACTGCACGGGATAACATTAAATACTTTCCATTTACGTTAAATAAATATCGCATCATTAACTCTGTTTGGTATTGATTTTTGTGATTAAATGACAAATCATGAGAAGTAAATACACACGAGTTATGAAATATGAACATACGATTATTGGAACACAACCTGTTTTAAATTATATGCTTAAAGCATCACATCGACTCTGTGATAACAGCAAGAATATGTCGCATGCGTTATGTTCTTTTATTGATAAAACGAGTATTGTTCTCAAAGAAAACATTCCGCGAATCAATTCGGTTTTCGGCGTGGCATAAATTACAAAACAGAAACCTTCTTATAGTTATTCTATAGGTCACTCGTTTCATTTTTTGGGAAATAAAAACCAAATAGCACATGTGGCTATCCCATTTCCTCGCAGTATGCATATTTTATATATCACAAAGCATGTATGTCTTTTATCATGTATTTGTATACTCGAGAATGAAATCACTCATCATTTAATTCGTTCACGTTTTATGTCTACTCCGACCACAAACTTTCAAAGAGGATGGTTGATCTAACACCGTGCATCGCCAACATGCAGCCAATAGGATATATTCTAAAAATGTTGAAATCAATACAGTATTAACTATGCAAAATGAAGGGTGTATGAACAATTTCACTAATTTGAAAACCGATATATGCTGAAGTACAGCCGAATTGTGTATTCGTTTCCAGATCAGTTTAAGTATCCTCACACGCCGAATGTCTTGGACAATGAATTTATTTCCCTGCTGTTTCTCTTCACATGAAGTGAATTTCAGTTCAGTAGAAGAGGAATACAACCTATCACGTGTTGTTGGAGAAACTTTTTCGAGTCTATCAAACACAATGTTACGGATAATGTTCATCTTTGTCCTGATAGTATGTTCGTCAACGATAAATCACTCTTAAAAATAAGAGCGTTATAATGATCACTGGGTATATTCGCCCACTGGTGAGGTATACACGAATCCTCGGGAGATCTAAAGTGAGCAGTGTACCTGACCAATGACCAGGGAGAGATAAATCACGAGTTGTGAAAAATAAGAAAGCTTCATACTGAGGCAAGATCTTTTGGGACGAAGTTTATCATTGACTGGCGGCTGCAATAGTTTCTTCCATTTATCGTTTACTTGTAGACAAAATGAATATTTTACATTGCGGTGGCAGGAGGGGCTCCTAATATACGTCATCATAAAACCTTGAAGGCCTTTAAACGTTCACAAGTGCCGTGTACCAAATGTAGCTTCTCGATGAAGAAGGCACCCTGTTGCTCTTTGGGAGGAAGATGCGATAAAACCGAGAGGGTCAAAACTTATCCAGAACGTTTCCAGGAGGATTTAAGATTTACCGTCTTGTGACCATAATTGTCAGTTACTCAAGAGACAGAAAGAGGTTGCTTCTCTTAAACGCAAATTGTCCACAAGATCGCATGACAGGTGAGAACTGTGAAAGTATCCCAGTTTCAAGTCATGAAAATTACGTCATGAATTAGCGATGCAAAGCGTCAAGGTGTGCAATCGGAAATGTTACGGTCTCAACCCACACCCAGAAAACAGCTATGCAGTCCACTGTTCTCGGAACTGTTCCTTCCGCACTGGAAGAATAACCCATGCAACATTGTGTTCCCGTGTGGTCTTGTGCTACACTGTATATACTAAATGTGGAGTAGATGAGGAACTACTTAGTAATACCGTCATACGGGTTGTAGATTGAGCATTCAAATGTCTGGCTTCACGGAACAAAAGTGGTTTATTCTTAAATATGTGCTACGTCTAATTTCAATACACGACGTGACTTAATTGGACCACGACAACATATGTCATATTTGCAAAGATGTGGGTGAGCCATTTGTGAGGTTACTTCAGCGTTTCCCCCAAATCCCACAGTGTTAGATCTTGGGCTTCAGGACCAGTTATTTTTATTAGAACACTGATCTTATTGAAATGAACTAGTTACATATCGAATAGAATAGTGGACAATGTAGTCCCTTGGATGCATTAAGGTGCCACCCGTAATGCTTTAGCAATGCAAATGCCACATTGATGTACTCATCGGGTGGTGTTGTCTTTAACATTCAGGATACTTGCATTTCAGCTCATCTACTGAGTTTTCTTTCATCTTCTAATATTCGCCGGAAGAATGTTGAATCCAATGACAACTTGTTCATGTAAAGCGCACAAGACATCTGCCATCACTATTGATATAATAAATAAATAAATAAATAAATAAATAAATAAATAAATAAATAAATAAATACCATCTTCAAGAAAAAAAAATATATAGTGTTTTAGAGCGAAGACTTTCACACAACATGCCTGTGCAAGACAATCACATTTTTCAACTGCTTTCCCTAACTACAGTGCTGCCTCCGTGGGCTGGTCACTTTACGCGGTGTGGGGGTGGGGGGGGGGGGCAGTATTTCTACTGACACATTAATAATAGATTGCAAACGCCAGTTATATAACAATCATCAACAATTTAATTAATGAAGCATTTTGCTGCTGATGTTTTTTTATTACCTGCTTAATGCATCACAGTTCATGGCGACTGTACTGTATTGAATAGTTGTTAACTCATACTTAGGGTCCCTAAATGTACTAAATCTTTGTCACGATCAGGGTCTAATATTCCTTAGTGACAGATTAAACAAAATTATCTTTCAATCTTAATTGTATTCCATCCATGTTCAGATATCAATCAACGTTGTGGAAAAAATGCAATATCTGATGATATTCAGCATCAATGTTACTAATAACATTGGACTGATTACGCGTGGATTGAAAGCCCATTTAGCTTTTATGCTTTTTCTCCACTTTTGGCAAAAAACCTACAAACCGGCACAATAAGGAGAGATGGTATCACAACAGAAACACTTAGATAGTTACTCTCAAATTAATTGAAAACAGCATTAACGACACAAATAAATGTGTTGCATATCCCTAAGGCATAAGTGCATTTGTAGTTATGTTCGGAACACAACATTATCACGAAACATCTTTGAAACCTAGATATCGCATCATAAAGCATCATATTAAAAATTATCTGGGCCAGTAATCCCGATCAAGGAGTACCTTTGATATCTGCTGTGTTGAGGTTTTCCAGAGCGCTCTGCCATCAAAAAAGAAAATCAAGGTCATGCCGTCTGGTTTGGACTAGGATTTGTCAACTCCAACTTTGTTCCGTCAGTTCCTGGTTTTGTTACGATGCCCAAGAAATGATTCTGGTAACAGCCGGACCTGACATTTTCTATTAAACGCTTCGCTTGTTCATCGCGGTCTCATCTCGTATTTATACACGGCCCGAACAGTCCTAGGACTAGAGTTTTCTTCTTTCTTATCAGACAGTGATGTCCATGCTGCAATAATGGAATAGATGGAATACTCCACTTCCACATGTCCTACATTGTTTAGTGGATATTATACTTTTAGCTTTTCGGGAGCGAGGATCTCAGTGGTTACGGCACTGAACCTCAAACCGAAATGTCAACGGTTCTATCACCGACATAGGTAACCGGGGTGTGTCCCTGAGTAAGTTATTTCATCCAGAATCCCAACGCCTTGCCACAGAGGCGCTGTGAACTAAGAAGTACTGCGCATTGATGGTGCACTTATCTGCAGCCAATGCTAACCCTGCTTGCGCGGAGTTAATAACGTTGGGGAGTTTGACAGATGCTCGCCGTTGCTCGGTTGTTCTCTCCTGGTACTTCGGTTTCATCCGCCCGTAAAATAGTCCGAAACAAGCTGACTCTGGCTGCCGAAAGTGTCGTAAAATCCAAATAAACGAAAAAGTAAACAAATCAATAAGTAGGATTACTATAACATTTTCTCTTGGATGCAAGAAAGGACATTATAAAAACACTGCTTCTCGGGATGATAAATTATCTATACAGGCATTTGGCAGGGTACACAGCCCTGGTGCTGTGTACCCGGTCAAAGAGCCGTATAACTAATAGTATACTGGTGGACGGCAAAGTTTTGCATAACGCAAAGTTTTATGCATATCGCGTCGAAAGTGTTTAGGATCTCTAAATTGTGATAGAGCTTAGGTTATCGCTCAGTACTCTGGCTTTCCCCACCCGTAAAACTCCCCGATATAAAGTGACTCTCGTTGTTGAAAGTGTCGTTAAATCTCAATAAATAAATACATAAATAACGTTAAGCTTTAACCACTAATCTGCATCTGCTTTCTTCCACTACCGGTTACGACCACCTCTACCTATTAAGACTTGTGTCATAAGCATTGAACGCTGTTGTACATCACTGACAGCTACTGTCATCACTGCTTTCCGCTGAGATTGGCTTTTATTGACGCCGGCCTCTACAGATGGTCTCAAGAATAGCTTCCAAACAAAACTATCAATGCTTCTACATGCAGTTTCCACTGCCGGTCGTTTGGTTTGCTAAAACTGGACTCTTAATATTTCCATCATGACGTGACAATAGATGGATGCTGAAGGTGTCGTTAATAATAATAATAATAATAATAATAATAATAAACAAACAAACAAACTCAAATTAATGCTACTGCCGATAACTATCAACCACCGATTTCAGCCCGACTTTCGATTACTCCAAGTTCCCATGCTAACAGTCGAATTCTGTAATTTATGCCTGAAACCAGTAAACTTTACAAGGTCCATTGCATCTGTTTAGATCCAATCGTTTGAAATATTTCAAGTGTTCGAAAACGCGAACTTGTGGTTCACTTTTACTACCAACTGAAATATTTTATTAAACTGAATCTAAAAATATATCTTACTTTGAATCGACGGAATCCACATTTCTAAATTGAAACTTGATTTCACAGAATCCTTAATGACTTTAATAATAAGTTTTTTTTTCTAAATAATTGTGAATGAAGCACCACTACTGCTGTAGTTTTATAATTACACAGTGTTGATCCACCAATTTTGGTAAGGCCTAAACAAGTTAAACGTCTGTTTATCATGCCCTTCCTCGTGGTCCTTTTGGTTGCCACTTTCTCCCTTTTTATAACCAATGCAAACTTAACCCTTTGAGACTTTAATTATTCTGACGTTCAAACTCCACTGGGAATTCGTTTTCTTCAACGTTTTTCAAAATGCGACGTCAAATGCCGGAAAGTACAAATAACAAGATATTTTTCACATTAGTGTTTAACTGGTTGAGGGCTAGATTATTTTTGGTGGTCTGAATTTGTCATTCAACACTTGTTTTATTACAAATTATTGGAGAGTGCTCACAGGCACTCTCCAATAATCTGTAATGAAACAAATTTATATAAACGAAATATTATTTGTGTTTGACTGAAAATTAAATATAAGCAAGTGAAGTGTGGGCTTTTACTCTGGTACCCTCATTTTTTGAAAGCCCTGATAGTGCCTTCTAGCACTCAACCAGTTAAGAAGTCTAGACAGCAGGATTATATTAGTATTCTAAGCTGCGATGACATTTGGCTCAACGGTTATCACTGAGCACTATTCGGGAGAAAATAAGAATTTGAGGTTAAAACTTAAAAAATCGAAAAGTAATAACAAAACAAATGACCACAAAGGTTCAACGTGCTGTTTGATTTCGTATGCAATTACACTTACAAAAGTAGTATATGGTTAAATTAAACAAAATATTTCATACGTAATAACACGTACAAAAGTATCAACGGGTTAAATGGAAATTAAATGGATTATGTCTGAAATTTTACCCAAGTTAATAACATTGAAAAGATTGTCCCTTAAGTGCAATAAAGGGGCGAAATATGCCTTTCATGCTATTCTGTAGATTATAATGCCTAAAACATAGAACAAACCAAGAACATGACCTTTTGATGACAAATAAATAATTACAAAAATAAAATAAAAAACCGCCCGCCCACGTACAATTTTACAAGCATGTCGTGAGAAGCAGAAGATCTACTTTGTGGGCCTAATATTTCGATATTTTCAAGGCGATTAAATGCTGATTGACTGCAATATCTATACATGTAACGCGATATAATATATGTATATCAATGTGAGTAAAAGTGCATAGCATTAAATCAACGGTAGGTAAATAAACATCCCATAACAGCGTGAGTTTCCTTACAGAGAATTTAGGAAACTAGTATACACTTCATATACGGGTGCGGAATATCTTTTCGTTTTCTTTTCATTGGGGGGTTAATGACACTTTTGACAGCCAGGTTCGACTCGTGTCGGACAGTTTTATGAGTTGGGGATACCGGTGTACCCACATAAAACTACAGAGCAGCGGCGAGCAACTGTCAGACTCCCCAGCGAACTAACTCCATACATGCAGGGTTAGCATTGATTGAAGGTTAGTGCACCATCTACGTGCAGTACGCCTTTGTACACCGTGCCCTTCTCAAGCAAACAACGCAGTTACATCTAATGGGGATCGAACAGTCGACCTTTCGGTTTGAAGTCCAAAACTGTAACTACTGCGCCACCGCGCTGTCGTGTTATCGGAGATAGTTATTTTCTTGTCAGGTGAGGTTTCTTGAAACGTTGTTATTCTACACCCTTAGCTGACATGCCCCACGCAATAAAAAAAAAACTATCGCTTCTGATCTGAATAAATTATGTCACGTGGTGTCCTGGAAGGTTATACTTCGGTATCTAACACGAGGACAATATCCCTATGACAGATGCAGTCATTGTATAATAGAGTTCAAACCATAGAGTAAGGTTACCACAAACACGATAAACACACCTACAAACGCTGGATACCATTAATGGGATTCTCTGGGTTTGATTCCAAAAGCGAATTCTTTACCGATTGATCCCAACAGTATTTGCATTCAATAATGTCCCTTTTGGGGTACTTAACTATGCCCTTCAGCCAAGCGATCAATTTATTTCATACCTGAACGAAGTACTGAAAATATCTCACAGAAACCGAAAATCGCATGTTCTACAGTAAAAAGAACTTTGGTTAGTGCATCACGTGTTCAAGGATGTTTACAATGAGGACAGAACGTGGACAAACACAAAAAGATACACTTTGCAAACACCTGTAAGCAGATATACTATGCATCACAGCCACTTGAGAAAGACAGCCGTGCGAAATTGAAATCTTTGTGGCAGAAACAAGTTATACAGATGTGCGACTTGTCTCATCATAGTACCCGAGTAAAACTGTAATACAAGGACCAAAAGAACAAAAAATATTTCCATCGAGCTCAGACTGTTGAAATCATTTCACTACCTGCAATATAAGACAGCAGGCATCATATGGGGTACTTAACCCTTTACCTAACATGAAAAGCAGACGACACTTGCCAAAAAAATTATTGAATAACTATTTTTTTTCATTTTTTGTCTCAAAAACATAGGTTATGACCCCTCATTGGAACGAGCTCGACGAGCTCGTTCCAATGAGGGGTCATAACCTATGTTTTTGAGACAAAAAATGAAAAAAATAATTAAAATTAATAATTAAAATTAATAGGCGATTTTTGAGAATAGCGCTGGCCGGTTTTGGCCGTTACGTTGGGTAAAGGGTTAATGGGATATAAGATATAACCCTCGCAGAGGACCATCAGATCCTACGGTGATATCCAGAGTAGTTTTGTGCTAAGGTTTTCGTTCCCAGATTTACCTCTTATCAAACTCGACCTATGTGACTTCAAGCTCGACACAACCAGTTTGTTTACATAGAACTCGTCCACTGTTGTACATCGAACGAAATCAGGAAAATTGGCGCTGCCCGGTATAATGGAGTAGTCTGAAGGTGTGTTTTGTATGGTGAGGAATTACTTGATTATTGATTTTTTGGTGTTTAACGACACTTTTGGCAGCCTGGATCTCCTCGTGTAGGACAGTTTTACGGGGGGGGGGGGGGGGGGGAACACCAGAGTACCCGGAAAGAACCACCGGGTAACGATGTGTAACTATCAAACTCCCCAGCTCCAAACTAGCAGGATTAGAATTGGTTGAAGACAGGTGCAACATCGACATGCAGTAAGCCTTAGTACACAGCGCTACCGTGCCCCCACGCAGGCAATCGAATTAAGTGTCTTGCCCAGTGACCCAACGCAGATACCCCTGGCGGGGATCGACCGCGATACTTTCGGTTTGAAGTCCAATGCCCTAACCACTAGCCACCGCGCTCCCCGGTGAGGAATTAATGATGGAAATAAATGAGGATTAATGTAGATTTTGAGAAGAAAGAAGTGGGTTGACAAGAAAATTCAACGTAATCTAAGATTCATAGCCCTAAACGGATATTCGTCGAAGGAGAAGTGATTGAACTATCCGAACGTCGCGGCTTCTACAGAGGGGAACCTGGGACGTTCGGATAACTGGACTAGGAGAAAGGGAAACTTCGCACTTTGTGAAAAGAATGAGAAACTATAACACTGGCAGGAAACGGTAGCAGGTCAGAAAGCATTTCAAACGTTTTTTGTTTAATAAATATGTGTGTGTAATAATTGATTAGTTTACAGTACATGGAGAGTGGATAGTAACTAAATCACTCGTGGAGTAGAGTTATCACGCAAGCCATAACTTTCATATTTTGTACATATCTACAAAAACACAAGCAATGTTTCAGCCAATGGACCTCCGGTTTAACCCGGAGGTCAATTGGCTGAAACTTTGCTGGTGCTGGTTGTGCTTTGCACAAATTTGTAATTATTGCTTGGATGGAATCTCCACTCTGTGGGTGATTTAGTGATAATACACTCTCCACGTACTGTAAGTTCAGACGATATATCAGCCCACGGAACCTTAATGCTAGCCTTCGATCGCAGGCTGATATGAAGTTTCCAGGGCTAATGCCTATGCCCATATGAAACCTATATTCCTGCAAAAAAACAACAGTGCCTATGTCGAAAAGCCGACCAGTACAATTCGGTGCTTCATTAATTAAAATTTAATTAAAATTTTGCTGCTGACTATTTTTATTACTCGATAAACGCATGTGTGGCTATCACCACCCACGCGTGGATTACTACCAGTCCACGGCGACAGTACTATCAGTTTTTTTTTCTTCCTGAATGATACGAAGTGTACTATAGCCTACATGGGGTGCACCTCTACCCGCATATTGGACAGCAATTTTATGTTTCCACCGAATAGGAGAAAACGCGGTGATTAGTATCAATCCACAAATCTATTGTGTGTGTTGGAACACCCTGATAACTTTCCCGTTCTAGGATCGATTGCGGAACCTCTGACTTGAGGGTAACGCATATATTCACTCGGTCATAACGAGCCTTTGTTTCCATTTACTATACCTCACAGTGGGGCCAATGGGATTTTGAGGACTGAGATGGGAATGTTTTTTTTTTGTTCCGGAGATTCATAGATAGATAAGTGCCGACATTCATAATGTGTTTTCAGGAAAAAATGTCTTTTATCCTACGGTGTGACATTTTGTTTACTGCCCAGACGATCATTTTAACCCTTTACCCAACATAATGGCCAAAACCCACCAGCGCTATTCACAAAAATTGCCAATTATTTTTCATTATTTTTCATTTTTTGTCTCAAACATATAGGTTATGACACCTCTTTGGAACGAGTTCATCAAGCTCGTTCCAATGAGGGGTTACAACCTATGTTTTTGATTCAAAAAATGACAAAAAATAGTTATTCAAGAAGTTTGTTCCAAAGTGTCGTTGCTTTTCATGTTAAGTAAAGGATTAAAAATATAGGCAAAACCTGGACAATGCTCTCCAAATAGTTGAATCAGTCAAAGACTAGGACACGAAACTTACAGCGCGTTTTGTGAATAAAAAGATAAAGAGAACATAGCAAAATCCTTTATTTTAGCTTCAAGTGGTATTACCTCTGACACAGGGCGACAGATTCTGGATTTTAAGGGCCGAGACAATCGGCTGTAGTTTGTTTTTACAGAGGTCAATGGTATCTTGCAAATAGTTTAGTATTATGATCCATGTATGTTCAGTGTCATGCTACATTCCATTCCTGCAGACCTACCATCTTTGAGATTACGGACATCCTAACTCTTTGAACTCGTAAGACCCATTTTTCGGTCCAAGGCATAAGTTCGTCCCATTGTTGTCTTATTATAAGAGGTTTACACACCGGGCATTGATGATAAAATAATTAGTGCAGACTGCAGCCAGACGGCTGCAGACAGGAGATATTATTTTATCCACCATATATATTGATATTTTGACTAACCCATCGCACTGTAAGTGTACACAAAGACGACCCCATTCCAGGAAACGAGGGTTCAAAGCTTTTTAAGTAGATCGTCCGTGACTCTGTTTTCTATGTAGGGGAACTTTTAATTCACACTATGATTAGATTTTCGTAAGAGAGGGTTTCATTTGGGTGTAGATGGGTATTTTTGGCGCCGCTCCACCAGGGATTTTCTCGGAAGATTAAAGTACTGTCGGGTGTTTTACTCACTGGCTATTCATTTACGCTACAAGTGAGCGTCAGCTGATAATTTCTTAAGGTGATTGTACCCTATTGACATATACTTTTTTTTTATTCTGAAGCTTTCCAAGACAAGTGGATGATGGTGTCTCTTAATATGGAACAGGGGTACCGCTTAGGAAGCCTCTGGGGAGAGCCTTCCTTTAAAGCACATTTCTGAAGCGCCATTAGCTTTGTGAGCACATTTTGTAGAGTTACTACGCGAAGCCCAATCCAATAAGAGTCTACTGGGGTATATGACAGAGTAATTGCAAACGTTTGTTTTGTGATAAATCGTTCTATGGGTGACGACTAGGACGAACTGTGACTTTAGTGTAATATATAGTAGCAAAAACAAAATGGGGATTAGTTTTGGTCCCTCGGTTTCATTATATCCAGTAACAATGAAGCACATGTAATAAAACTGGGTTTTCAGCTCAGCTGAACGCGAAAACCATTTTTGCGCCCGATTCGTTCAAGATTGTCTAATTGCTACAACTTATTCCGCATTTAGTTAAATCATCTAAAGTGTAAAGTGCATGAGATATTAATGTTGCACTTATGCTGAAATTCTGCACCTTTGTGTTTCAACACCAGAAAGAAATGTCTTTCGTAAGTCACAGGGAAAATCGTATGTGTATGTCTTTATTTATGCTATTAAAACCCACTGTCTTCAGCAGTACTATTTATTTATTTATTTATTTATTTATTTATTTATTTATTTATTTATTTATTTATTTATTGGTGTTTAAGGTAATACACGTATGCACAGTGCCTAATTGTGAACGTGACAATTTTACGGGTAGAGGAAGCCGGAGTACCAGGAGAGAACCACCGAGCATCGGCGAGCAACTGCTAGCTCCTCAACATTCTAACTCTGTTCAAACTCCCTTCAAGCAGGGTTACATCTGTTGAAGACATGTGTACCATCGACATACAATACGTCGTAGTACACGGCATCATCGTGCCCCCGTGTAGGCAACCAGGATAAAGTGCCTTGCCCTTGGACACAACGCAGGTCGTCCCGAACGGGGATCGAACTCCGGACCTTTATCATAGAAGTCGAACAGTCTACCCCTGAGCCACCGCACACTTTTACAGTACTACAGTTAAAACTAGAAGTCCTGTCATGAAATGCTCACCAATAGAACGTTGATCTGCGCGTTAATCTACGTGTTATGACCATAGTAAATCTATCAAATTATGTACATAAGGCCTGTGCACAAGCAATGTTTCAGCCATTGGACCTCCGGGTAACCCGGAGGTCCAATGGCAGAAACCTTGCCTGTGCTTGCTATGAGTAACCGGGAGAACCTGCCGTGTTTTGGATGTCATTCGATATGGCAAATGCGCGCAATTCCCACGCGCAATGAAGCCTAGATAAGCACACAGTTCGTGACAGAACTTCTAGTTGTAACTGTATGATCAGATCCGATAGCGACACAATTGGATCAGATCCGGTCGAGATCGAGTCACTTTTACACCATTTGATCCAGATTTCGGAAATAAAATACTTTGTAATCTGAACACATCAAACAAAAAGAAATGATAATAGCATCTCTGATTCAATATTGTACTTATTCGACAGGTGAGATTACATAGTGTTGCGAGGAGGTGAGCAAAAGAAAATTTAGATCGGATCGCGAACCTGTCGCGATCCAGTAGAAATGCTTTGTCCGCCTTTATGACCACATTACTGCAAATATCATTCAGGGAATGATATGGGTATCGCGGTCTGCAGCGTGTATTAATGCACAACGAACCAAACGCGATGCATACGTTGCGAAGAATAAGTAATGACCTACTTGCTTTAAAAGATTTGAATTTAGACATATTGTAATAGATTCAATTTGAGCCTTACATTCGAACAAAGACAACGGATTAAACTGAGTCCACTATTAAGAGAGAACCAAACTATCAAAGAATGTAAAATTGTGAGCAAATAATTGTTACATCAGAATAATAATCAGTCGCAATAGATTCAATATTTGTGTTAATGTTACACCGGATATCGAATATGAGAGTCACACTGTAAATATCACTCAGTGGTAGATATGGGCATCGATGCCTGCAAGCTGCAGTAAGGTTTGCACGTGTTGGACACGAATCGAGCTTTGCAGTAGAGTAATACTGAACTATTTGTTGGCAAGAATGAGATGCATTTAATTTGCGCAAAGACAATAACTTCGTCAACCGTGAAAAACAAGTACTAAATCTGACGTTATTATTCTTACGTCAAATCGTTCCTTGAGTGCGACGAGGCGCCATCTGCAATGCTTTAGCATTGCAGGTGGCGCCTTGTTGCTCTCAAGCGTTGAAATAATAACCAGTAATGTGATGTTCCTATTTGCAGAAAACCTCTCATATGAGGCGTCTCACTATGTCGACATTCCACTCCTGAAAGACAATGCTAATTATCGCCTTATTTTTCATCTGTGTAACAAGTTTTTGTGAAGTGATTAAATTGCTATGACACAGGTAGCAACGAAAGGGGACAGCATGTAGAAGGACGTTTCAGTTATCTGTCCATTAGCAAAAACGAACTGGAAAACAGATAATGCCTTCAGTGACACAAGTTAATGCATTTCTGCTGTTTTGACAAATGAGGATTTTGTTCTGATCAATGATCACTATTTCATTCCATCGAAACACCAGTTGTTATTAAAACGTGTCTCGTACCTAGTATTTAAATCAAACGATATATTCCTCGTCAACGTTATAAAAAGATATTCCTAAATCTTTGAATGTTTAATGGTAGGTTCATCTAGTACTGAAAGGAAATAACCTTATCTATGGATTCGAAGGTGACATTTTAACTGCTGAAAACATTTGATAAACAGTAGCATTTGCAAAGTGTTTATTCATCTGAAATCCTACCTGGAGAGGCGGTAACACATGTGTACTTAAGGATTTGCAGGATGTTTGTCACTTGGAATACAACTCGTACCGAGCGGAGAAACCGCATGACGCCTGGGATTTAGATACAGTACTAGCGTAATAGAGACGTTTGGAGAACCACACGGACGTTCGTCTGTAGTACATTTGCTTATAATACCAACATATGGCGTTTTATTACGCGCCTGTTCTTTGAAATTCCCATATACAGCAACAATAAACCATGCTGAAATCGAAAATCCGCCTATCGTTGACGGACTGTTTTTAAACTGGGATTTTCTACAAACCGTGCACCGCAATTACAATTTGAATCACTGGTGATAGCTAAAATTGTCCCCTGAGTTCTAATGTGTTCTCTGTGCTAGTAGGCACATAAAACACATTGGGACTCAAGAGACGGAATAGTAACACGGGTTCCCCTCGCAAATTTGGTTGGCGATGAAATGTGTTTTATCCTTGCGCGCTAGCATTTGTGCCATATCGATTAACCCATTTAAACACGCGGGTCGTTCTGTGTATGGTCGCTGCAAAGTTGTATCAAATAAAGTATAAATAACATATGTGTGATGGGGCCGACGCAGTGGTCGAGCCCATAATATTTCTGACAGATATTAGATGTGTGTAGGTTGACCTAAATGCCTCACGAACCACACATCGTATCGTTGGTTCTGGCAGATATTTTATTGTATGCGCTTTCATTGTAAATGCGTTTTCACCACATTTCAGCCTAAGCCATTAACTGGTAGAGTGCTGAATTATTTTTGGCCATTAAAATTTATTCATACATCTTTGCCGTGTTACATTTTATGGGAGAGTGCCTGTAGGCACTCTCCCATAAATTGTAACAAGACAAAGCCTTACAGACTAAATAATTTAACTTCAGGGATAATACAAAGCTCATCCTCTGAGTATGGAGCGTTCATGTTGCAATATCTTCACCTCAGTATAAAGCCCAGAAATGGGCTTCCAGCACTCTACCAGTTAATTAACGTGACGGTCAGCTTTATTAAAATAACATCCATTCCGATAAACTATTAATTTAATAGTCGTGTAATCACTTATTTCAGTAAATGGCAGTTATTTAGTGTAAATGGTCCACAATTGTATTCTCGAAAAATACGAAAACATAAACTGAAAAATAAATATCTAAAAAGAAAGAAAGAATAAGTCAAACTTCCAACTTTTCAGCGGAATACTGATGCTGGGCCCTCAGGTTTATATATTTGGGCATCTGTCAAACCGTCTTTTATATTAGTGTCAAGATAAGATATCAACGAAGAAAGACACGTGCGATTTTCTATAGTGGTTGCTCTAACCTACTTTCTACTAGCAGTGTATTTCTTTTCCAAAGCCTTAATGTGAGGGAGAATTGATGTAATTGTTCATGGACGCACTGAAACGTGTCGTAAAATATTGAGTGTCGTTACCAAACTCTCAAGCCACTTGTTGTATCCTGTATGGAATTCGTGCTGGAACCATTCTAGACCTTGACCTTAAATAGTCCATCGCTTTTGTTTAGATTCAATCGTCTGGAACCTACCGTTCGCTTCTCCGACGAACTCCTATATTCCATCAAATCGAATATACAAATATCATAAACATTCAATATTTCTGAAGGAAGTACAAATTATTTCACAACCGACACGTGATTTATGTGAACCTCAATGTGTCTACCAGAACTATTAGACTTGTTTCGTTACTGGATAATTATGGATGGATACTCTCTGCATGTGTAGTTTTATAATTACGCTGCGTAGTGCCATCAATTGTGTTAATTATTGATGTTTTCAAGGGGACTTAATTACTTAATGTTTAAAATATCCATATCTGGGATATGAATGGATATTAGAATATCTTTGTGATTAAAGGGAAATCACATTGGAAAGGGACATCGGGGTCCGCCTGAAAACTCCACATAAAGTGGATAAACAAATATCCCATAGCAGCATCGAATTCCTCATAGACATACACTGGTGATCCGAGAGGTTGGAAACTACTGGAAACAGTCATAAAACTGTTAAGGATTTGGTAAAAGAGTCCCGTTACATGTACATAATGTAATTCGAGCTGTTTTGTTTTAATTCTTACAGTACAGTCACCTTGATTGGTCGTAAACCACACGTGCACAGTGATGTCCAAGCATGCGTTTACCAGGTAAAAAGTCATCAGCATCGACATTTTAATTAATGAAGCACTGGGTTGTATCCGCTGCTTCATTAATTTGGATTATTGATGATAATTTATATAATTGGTGCTGGAAACTAAAATCACTGCGTCCGTGGAAATATTGCCCATCTGTGGAAAGTGACCAATCCATAGCCCCGTACTATATCAATATTAAATAATTTGCATTCTCATATTTGTCCGTCAGGTATTCATGCATAGCACAGAAAAAAGTGATAACGACCATACAATGAATGTCAACCAGGAAGAAACGGACAAGCCTTCAAAAATAGTTCTGGAAAGGCAACACACGGACCAATCTGTCAGCAGCGTCGAAATAATATTTAATCTGATAAGATCATTGCTCAAATTGACATTTCTGTATACACCATTTCCCAGGTGTATCTCACTTTCTAGGTCGAAGCTGAAACGTGCAGGTGATGTCATCCACATGTTCTTCTCCGTACTCAGTTGCCTCATCTTATGGGAACAGTTTACCCGTTATGTGTATTCAGTATATGAGCTACATACAGGCTTTGGTATGTCGACTAAACTTATGGTATCATATGCTGGACTGATACACTATCTGATTTCTTGTTACAATGCTACACTAATGCTTATAAAACTCTCAATAACATTTGACTCGTTTGTTAAAATAATGAAAAAATACGAGCTGGCTTATACAATATCTATTGACACAAGACATTTTGCAAAAAGAATTAGAGCATTTTCAGCTGTGGCGGTTGTGTTTATGATTTTAGTTATAAGTAATCTTCTGTACTTGAAATATTGTTATAAAAGTGGAGGAGATTCCTCAGCAGAAAATGGATATATGGGGTATGGAAAACAGATATCTGGTTATTGGTCAGTATTCATCGTTATACTTACTGGAATTAATTACATGCTATTGTTTGGTCAGCAACTATTTTTGTGTCTGTTCTATTACATAACCTGTCATGTACTTTGGATGGAGATAGAATCATTGTCGAACAGTTTTATCTGTGCTGCCCGATCATCAACACAGTTGCAAAAAGAAGTACTAATCAGGCTAAGAGATACAAGAAAACAGTTCGAATGTCTTGTAAAACTTGTCGAAGAGGCTGACCAATGCCTTAATCACTTTGTTGCATCTAACATTCCTGGTGTTGTGGCAGTCAGTTGTTTCATTCTGTATGGTTTAGTTACGGAAACAACTACCTATGACGAATTTATTCCCTTGATGACGTACATGATAATGTCTGACTCCAAGCTTATAGTCATTATGATTGGTGGAGTAATTCTGAATTCAAAGGTAACTATGTTTCTTTCTACAAATTATTGTTTTCAGTCGGTAGTTCAGGGAGCACTTACACTAACGCCTAAAAAAATAGAAAGCTAGTGGGGCAACTAATGCTTATCATCAATTCATTGTGCGATACCTTCATGTTAATACTGATTTATAGAGTATCGCACAATGAATTGATGATAAGCAGTAGTTGCCCCACTAGAAAGCTAGTGGGGCAACTACTGCTTATCATCAATTCATTGTGCGATACCTTCATGTTAATACTGATTTATAGAGTATCGCACAATGAATTGATGATAAGCAGTAGTTGCCCCACTAGAAAGCTAGTGGGGCAACTACTGCTTATCATCAATTCATTGTGCGATACCTTCATGTTAATACTAATTTACACAGCCTGTATGGGTTCATAATAAACTTAAAACAAAGATTGCAAAGCGTAGTCGGTCGCTAATAGTTATTTTTAGTCATTAGCAGCTAACACGCGCTAGCGTTATGCGCATGACGTCATTTCGTCTTCATGGAAACCTACTAATATTTCCTGAACGAGTTTACCTTTCGTTGGTGTTGATTGAGATGAATATAAAGTGTTCTGCTTAAATTGCTTTGATAAATGGTGTTTCTAAATGATTCTTTTCACGAAATAATGTAAATCAAAAAGGGTCGAAACTCGTTCTTATAATTTTTAAGCATTTTTAATAATAATAATAACACGATTTTCTCTGGCTTCGTTTGGCTCAATTACTGGACCTCGGGCCGCTAATGACTGTTGGACTGCTAATCACAGATGGCGGTCCTGTAATTCAGCTCAACGCCATCTAAACTCATGTCTGTTATTGTATTAATAACACGCCATACGTTGCCACAATTCGATCCCGATGTGGCAATTTTACGCTACAAAAGCTTTTCTGAACACTTACAAAATAAGACGAAAAGGGGTCCTGATCAAACCATGAAGCATAAATATATTTCAAATGAAGTAATTTATGGAAAAACATCCTATGGAATTTATGTTTTTTTATGGGAAGGTAAAGACACCTAAACTGCTAGAATATCAACTTCATAACGACCGATTGGTGCCTCACTTCTGTCAGATTGGTTATTTTTCCCCCAAGCCCTTGGACTGCTAATAACTGCAGTTCCAGTATAGTAACTCGAACATACATTGAGGTACAGCGGGTGTGTGGTATGGTTGCTTTGGAAAAGTTAGGAATTGAAATGGTATGAATATTTAAACGTAGAACGTGTCTTAGAGCAGTAGGCTACACAGCTGGTATGGCTAGAACCTGAATCACTCCCTGATTTATAGAGTAAGATTAATTTCGTTAAGTTTGGTAGATGCAAACAAAATATTTTCTGAGATTTGATTGATGTGTTATCACCACAGCTTCCGAATTGATCAAGTTCAGAATGTGACGTTTCAATACCAATTACAAAAATGAACGTCTGGTATAGTTCTTTTGATGGATCCGTGACGCCATGAAAATTTTGACACCATTTGTGCTTATTTTAATTACATTGTTACAGTTAAAACTAGAAGTCCTGCCATGAAATGCGCACAGATAGCACGTTGATATGCGCGTTAATCTACGCGTTATGGCCCAAGTAAAGCTATCAAATTCTGTACATATGGCCTGTGCACAAGCAATGTTTCAGCCAATGGACCTCCGGGTAACCCGGAGGTCCATTGGCAGAAACATTGCATGTGTTTGCTATGAGTAACCAGGAGAACCTGCCGTGCTTTGGATGCCATTCGATATGGCAATTGCGCGCAATTCCTACGCGCAATTAAGCCTAGATAAGCGCACTATTCGTGACAGGACTTCTAGTTTTAACTGTAGATGTGTCAAAATGTTCTCTTGTCAGTAGAATTAGTAGGTAAAATATGTTGGTAGGACGAATGGTAAAGATCCAAGTAATTACTAAATTGTAATATCGTACTTTGAGTGCAAAAAGGCGCCATCTGCAATGATTTAGCACTCAGCAGACGCCATATGGTTAGTCTGTTTTCATTCACAATCAAATTCCATTCTTTCATTTGACACCAAAACATTTGGCACCGCACATAATGTCCAGTTAATACCAAAAATGTTTTGGCTAACGTCACCGCAACTCTTTCCCTCCGCAAACTACTCAGACAGAACCTGTTTGAGATATCACGAACTTCATTTTTCAACATTTCACTAATACATTTTCTAACCATATCAGCTGAATTTGTCTGTTTTCTGGACCAGTTCCTCATGAGTGCATACATCGGTGTATCTGTTCTGAACACACACGCTGCATATTTATTAGTAGCGAGGTAACCTGGGGCTTAACCCTTTGCCCAACGCACATTTGGTCACAGTTTGTTATTTTTTCCAAATTTCTCTAGACAGTTCAACAAAACCATATCTTGTTACCCAATAACTCAGATTGACACATAGGGATCACGTGATATGTCTTCGTTGATATCGTTTGAAAAATAATGTTGTTTTTTTTAACTGCTCAATTTGTAATTACGATGGCGGATGTCGCCGATTGGTTAGGTAAAGGGTTAAATTCCGTTTACGCGAATCCACATTTATCACGTACACGAGAAGTATTCCTTACCCTACAGTTAAACCTAGAAGTCCTGTCACGAATAGTGCGCTTATCTAGGCTTAATTGCACGTTGGAATTGCGCGCAATTGCCATATGGAATGGCATCCAAATCACGGCAGGTTCTCCTGATTACTCATAGCAAACACATGCAATGTTTCTGCCAATGGACCTCCGGGTTACCCGGAGGTCCATTGGCTGAAACAATGCTTGTGCACAGGCCATATGTACAGAATTTGATATCTTTACTATGGCCATAACGCGTACATTAACGCGGAGATCGACGTGCTATTTGTGCGCATTTCATGACAGGACTTCTAGTTTTAACTGTAGCAGTCAACTGGCTAAATGCGTCAAGTATGAAGCTGGAAATTGTTTGAACTACGCCTCGAGTAAATTAAATATCCAGATAAGTTTCTTTGTGAACAGAAATGCAGAAATTTCATAGGTATATTTGGTGTCAAACAGCACGTGTCAAGTACATTAACTAGTTCCTGTTTTGCGACAGAGAAAGGCTAATCAGATGCCTAAATGCACTCTTTCTCTTACTCAACAGCCGATAGTTTGTTATCTTGAAAAATATGTTTATTATCCAAAGTTAAAAAAAAATTATCGATTTGGAATAGTCCCCATAACTTTCAGTCAGGTTGTTCTAATAGCGGAAGTGCACTTTTATCACTATCGAACTCAAATGGCCCATTAGCATAATGTACTTCCTGTAGAAAAGCAGGAAGCCCAATAATTATGTACCAATAAATAGAGATAAATAACAACATTCCTAACTACTGGAATACATGTATACGTGATGATGTAAATATATATTAAAATTCGACTACATGCATAGAATGAAGATAGTGGATTACAATGATAAATTGTGTGCAATGATAAACTGGTTTAGGCGTTGGACTCTTGATTACCAGGCGTGATTTCTGAGGGTTCGATTCCCCGTAGGGGATCAGAAACCAACGTTCTACATTCCTCTAAAACATGAGAAAAACACACACAAGCTCATGCCAATCTTCGTCTGAAGCCAGCCACATAACTTTCGCCGTACTGTAGCTAGCGGATCCCGCATATTCATTCTGCTATCGAAAGGGAGATGAACAAAGTAATTCATGAACTTAATCTCAAAAGCAAGATTCTAGCCATCGTTTAAATGGTTGCAATGGCCTAGTGGTTTAGGTGTTGGACTCCTGGTTGACAAGCGGGGTCGTCTAGGTTTCGATTCCCGGCAGGGGATCAGAAACCAATATTCTAAATTCCTCTAAAACATGATTGTGTTATTCGAAAAACACACACAGGACCGTGCCAGTCTTCATCTGAGGCCAACCACTGGCCAACTAAGTTTTATTTGACTGCAACTCCGTAGAACTCGCAAGCATCGGCGGGCTTCAAATGTCCCAGCCTCCACATTTTCAGAATAGCCGTCGTTCTTTTATAGCCATACAGAACCGGGGCTATTGGAGAGGAAAAACGTTTCTCTCTGATTCACGGTGGAGCACGTAATGTAGTGTCAAGTGGTTCAATCAGCTACTTAATAGTATTAACCCCTATAACGTGGTCGTACAACCTCTGCCATTTCAACGCCATCAACTGATAGAATCTCTATTCGTTACTTGGGGGAAGACAAATCAATATTTTCAACATGCAGCCTTTGGGCTGCACGTTAACAATCATGCGTGGTCTACCGCATAAATTCACTGAGCAACTATCTACTTCAATTAGATACCACGATCGTGGAAAACGTGATACATCGTGTCGGAAGTGTTAACAACTATTTTAAGCTTTTTAATTCTTCACCTACATAACGACCGTACCTGGCCTGTTTTATACTGTATTGGCCAAAAAAGTCGATATTCTAGATTAATGATTTCTCCTCAATATCTTCTGGAAGACAAACCTAATGACGCAAAGTTCATCGTACCGGTACCCGTTCCAATATTGGATCCAAATTTTCATCGAATGGTCAAAAAGGAAATGTTCAGCTTATTCAGTTTTCAGTTGTGTCATTCTTTCCCTTTATTTCAGCCCAACAAATCTTGTTATGGAAGTCTGAAAGTGTTTCTTGTGCCAGTAAGAAGAATAAAAAAAAAAAAAACTTTTCAAGTAGAGGATATGCGGTGCTGCGATTCAAGGGTAATCCACTCTCTTCATCCTTTAAATAAAGTCGAATTTTAATATATATTTATATCGTTACATATACATGTATCCCAGTAGAGGTTAGAAATAATGATAATGGTCTCTATTTACTAGTATGGAATTGGTGGGCATGCTGCTGAAGCTTTTGTGCAGGGTAATGGGTCAGTTTGGGGTTGATAGGGACAAACGTGCAGTTCCACAGCGCGCTATTACTTTAAAATAGTGCAGAAAGCAGTAACATGACTTCCAGTTTCAACTGTACATTGCTTCTTTGGCCTCACCGTGAGCTCTTCGCCACAGAAACAGGGTGTATTTCAAATGGTTTCCTGGCTGTTTTTGGATCGAAATGTTTCAGTATAGCCAGCGTGAACCAGAAGCCCTAGAAATTCCATTTATCTCCCTGAATATTGATGTTGTGGGATTCAAAGGTTGAAAAAAGCATGTCGTTTAGAGATGTATGGAAAGAAGCAACTGCGTGTGCAAACTTAGGAACAGGTATAAAATCTCGCATGTGGTAACGAGTTGAATGTGGTTAAACCGTTTGGTCGATAGCGATCAGTAATAACGAATGATTTCACATATTCTGTTGTTAAACTTTAATCACGGCCTCCTTTGGGAAAATACCTATGGTGAAAGTTGAGGCTTTAATCACTTCCTCCTCTGAAAAATAACCTATGGCGAAAGTAGAAATTAAAATGTTTCCGTTAGTGACATCTCTGTTTGTACGAATGGCGCTGTTCAATATTAACTTAGCGAAGTACATTAAAACTCTCAACAAACCCATGACACTTTTGTTTCTCAAACCATAACACGCATACATGGATCAATGTTACATGGGAATGACTGAATAACATAAACACATTTAGGTGTTTTGCAAAATAAATGGGATATCGATTGTTCCAAATTTGCCTAAACGTTCTATGCACATTTACTGATTTTGTGTCTTTTAATTCTGCTAACGTTTGGAGTATACGACATTATAAACTGTTAACACCTGCACAGCGAAAACGTCTCATTTTAATACCGATTGTAATAAATTCGCGTCAAGACGTTAGTGCTTTTAAACAGCTGTATTACGTTATATCCGACTATAGTCATTTGAGTTTATCTTGTTTCTAGCATATTTCAAGAAGCCAGACATCATGTTAAGTGCTTTCAATTCCATTGTATGCAGTCCCGCTGCCAGACGTTATTAGATTGAAAATATAAATTAAGTTGCTCTTCAAAATGTCTCTATAATCGCCATTGAAAATAAACAAAAAGTTTAAAAAAAAAACGAATCTCCAATGGAGAGTTTGTTGGTATATTGCTGTTCAATATTGGCTGCTTTGTGATCCAGCTTTGTGATCCAGTTCATCGCTGGAAAGGTTGATGAACATGTCAGCCTCTCACAGTTTATACATTTGGCTGAACGAAATTTGCAGAAAGGCTCATAAAGAAAAACAACCACTTGTTTTTTCAGCCAGAAAGCGAAGCGCCCCGGATTCTTTAGTGATACTTTACAACACGATTGTCAACTACTTCTTATTCTGTTTTATACATAAAACATCCCTGTTCAAGAAACAATTACAGCAGTGTGTTAACTTTAGGTTATTACTCAACTGTATTTACAGTTTAGTGAACTTTTGTATGTACATTTTAATGCATTGCATATTCAAGTTACTTAATTTTTTTATAAACTTAATTAATTGCAAATATAATTTGGTTAATTTATGTAATTTTTTTCTAATTGCGTTACTTTGTTACTTTTCTTAATGGACTTGAGGTTGTATCTCAACAAATGGATCTCTTCGTGACCACCACAATACCACACATGTATTAGGTAATGCGTCCCCACTGGTTTCAGTATACTCAGCCGAATTCTTGTGCAGCCCGAGGGTACATCTACGGTACAGTCCCCGTGGATCCATGTCCACGTATGCGTTTAACAGGTAATAAAAATCGTCATCAGCAAAATTTTAATTAATGAAGCACCGGGTTGAAGCCGGTGCTTCATTAATTAAATTGTTGATGATTATTCCTATAATTAGTGTTTGCAATGTAATGTTACTGCGTCCGTGAAAATACTGGCCCAGAAAATGCACAGTCCACGGCGGCCGTACTGCTGGGTTTAGTTAGTGGCCGACATTGCACCATATGCTAGCAGTTAGGTCGACGTTAATAACTTCCGTGAGCGCGGCTAAGCTGTTATTAGTAGAATGTGGATATTCTTGACATTCCTGGTTTAGAAACAGTCATTTAATACACTGGGTATCGAGTACTGTAATAATCCAGAATTCGAAGAGATTGCGAAACAGTAAAATACTCGAATAACACATGACGACGCGAATACTTATGGGAACGGAATATTTAATAGTTGATAGAACAGACTCGGAAATAATGTTTTCGGTAAAAGTACGACAATAACACAGGACTACGTTTTCTCTATCCATAATGAAAACCCATATACTACAAATGGTCCGAAGACAAAAATACACAGAGTCGGCATCTTGTGGCGTTATTACCTTCGTGATTTGTGTTTAATTGTTCTTACACAAAGTGTGTGTTAAAGTCCCCGCTATAGGTATCGCATTGTGCTATAAGCGATATTGCCAGATTAAACGAGAAGAGTTGCTCATGATAAATTGCTTCTGTTTCTGCATATTGTGTGCCCGGATTTGTGTGTTCCGTGGAAGCATTTTTATGAGAAAATTAGTGGTATATCAGTTGCCAGTTTTAGGTGAAGACAGCTCGTAAATGTATATACCTCGCCACTTTGGTAATCTACTATTTAATTGGATCGTTTTCTGCCCAGTGCCTTACGAGTACTTACGAGTACTTAGTATTGCTAACGCTGTACCTGAACTCTCCGTGCTCAAATATTCACATTTCAGCCTCCTACATTAGCCGACAGAGTTGAAATGATCCCTTCCATTTGGTCAGCGGCCAGGTTCCTTGAGTTCTCATCCGGGTATTCGTGAACCAGTTACTGAGACCAGGAGGAACTCATTTTTTTCTGAGGCAATGGAAGCCATGAAACAATCTCTTTATTGAGCTAAAGTCATGAAACAATCTCTTTATTGAGTTAAAACACACAACCAAGACGAACACGAACATCTGTATCAAAGAACAGTGTATGAAAAACACAACAGATAAGTTCACGCATGAAGTGCTGATGTTCGCTAATGTGATAGCACTCCATCAGTGAAGCACACAGGCGGACACATTCGTGGATACGGATATGTGGAGACCAACATAGACCACTTCTGGGGACAAGTTGGAACCACTGAATACTAGATGGAACCACTGCCGTGGGATCTACGTTTTGTAAACCAGCATCATAAACAGCTGAATTGCATATACAATTAATTAATTTATATACACATTTTATCTGAATTATGTATTCGATTTAACCAAATGGTGTGTTCCTTTTAATTAAATCGTGATTGAGGTTTAGCAAAATTGTATATTTAAATTCATAATCATTTAAAAATTAATAACTGTGCTGCCAGGATGTACGTGCAAATGCAAAAGAATGACGGGAACTGGAGAAACAGATTTACTGTGATCTGTAAATCCGAGGCTGTGTGAAAATGATGAACGCATCGGAAGTAAACTACAAAGATCAAGTGTTTATGGAGACTTATTTTAGAGAGTAAAATATCATTAAATAAAACAGAAATGTTTGTTTTTTGTAAACAACATTTCTAGATTTTCATACATAAATCAGGAATTATTTTCCAAGAAACCAGAAATAAATTATGTGCACAGCATTTAACGTGTTCTTCAAAGAAATAAGAAAGTGGTGTTTTTTGGTTAACCCCACTTCTTCTGAGTGATGAAATACAGGTATGAGCTTCGGAAATAGATTGGGGGCTTATAAACGGCAATTTCCAGAAATTATGAAAATGTGTTGAACAACCCCTAGTGATCTTCATCCATATTTCGAACCTCCGGAAAGTTTTCACTGACTCATTTGGTGTTGGCCACAGGTTCATAGGTCGTACCATGCTTGAGATATGAGTTTGACCCACATTCAAAATTTTGGGTTCCGCCAACATTTCCGCGTGATACAATTGATATATAAACGTCAGGAATGCATTAGTTGTTTATAAAGTGCAATTTTCAGCAATTATGAATAATGCTCTCAACGACCACCAGGTGGACTTAGTGATCTTGACCTATTTGCACATGTATTTCATCATTCAGAAAGTGGTTGAAGCTAAACTATCATTTTCTGATTCCGTTATAGAACTCGCTAGATGCAGTGCACGTAAGTGATTTTTGGATTCTTAAAATGTCATCTCATTACATCATACAGTTAAAACTAGAAGTCCTGTCATAAAATGTGCACAAATAGCACGTCGATCTGCACTTTAATCTACGCGTTATGACCAAAGTAAGGCTATCAAATTCTGTACATATGGCCTGCGCACAAGCAATGTTTCAGCCAATGGACCTCCGGGTAACCCGGAGGTCTATTGGCTGAAACATTGTCTGTGTTTGCTATGAGTAACCAGGAGAACCTGCCGTGCTTTGGATGCCTTTCGATATGGCAATTGTGCAATTCATACGCGCAATTAAGCCTAGTTAAGCGTACAGTTCATGACAGGACTTCTAGTTTTAACTGAATCTTTAAATGTTATTTAAACAAAACATCGTATTTTTTCTAACGATATTTATAAGTATTCTTACATTATCTTTTTGTGTAGTTTGGTTTTGATGGTTTGACTCGAATTTACTAATCGCAGTGAATTCTGTTTTTCTGGCCTGCATTCATTTGTTTTCTTGGTTCTGTCTTCATTTCGCAGCATTTTCTTCTGACGTCGCGACTGGATCGCGATATGACCAGCAAAGGTGCATTTTGCACGACCACGGTGGTCTTTGCAAGAGGTAATTGTTATCCTGGGATCATTACTATAAAACTTTTACAGTTGTACTTTCGAGAATTGTATTCTCTCCCTGCATATATAAAGCACTGAAATAAATCATTAGCATTTTAAAAGACGTAACAATTTACCAATTTTTAAATGCTGTTAATTTATTCCAGTGACTTGTAGCCATACGTAGAAAATACAATTCTGGAAATTACAACTGCAAAAATTGTATAGTAATTGTCACTGATCAGTCTTAGCTCTAAAGTTTCGGCCCATCGCATCTCTTACAGATAATTCTTTTGGTTGCAAGTTTAGTTATTGTTTCGCCGGAACATTAGCTGATGGACTGATGCGAAACAGTTATTCGTTTCAGTTGAAAGATAACAATAACCGATAGTGCAAGAGTCAAACTGACACATATTAATATATGGACACGCTAAAATGGCTACACAATTCTATTTACCGAAAAACAGTCTACAGTATTTGCCATCGTAAATCTCTATTGGCTGATTTTTTTTTCTTTTCAGATTCATGATCCTCTAAACAGTTTGTATCGTATTGACATAAGCAAGCTCTCTGAGAAAGCATTACAGGAGGTTAGTGATAAAATATAATATGGTGTTCAACTGAATCATATTGTTATTTATTATTCATCCCTTGGATAAGGCACTTAATCCCGATTGACCATGTAGGAGCACGTTTGTTCTGTGTACTAAGATGTACTGCACGTCTGTGGTGCTCCTGCCGTCAACCAATGCTAACCCTGATTGTGTGGGGCTAGTACGCTGGAGAGTATAACAGTCGCTCGCCGTTGTTAGACGGTTCTCATCGGGTACTGCGGATTCCACCACTCGTACAAATGTCCCACACGAGGTGTGACCCTTGCTATCGAAAGTATCGTTAATTCCAATAAATAAATAAATAAATAAATAAAAAAAAAAAAAAAAATAAATAAATAAATAAATAAATAAATAAATAAATAAATAAATAAATTATTCACCCCCCTGTGAGTTGTAGAGAAAATATTCAATCTGTAAAACTCGATATATCTCAAGCAGGAAATTTAGGGAAACGGTTTCAGGTGCTGAACCCTATGCAACCTGATTGTTGGAACGTTCTGTGTCTGTGAGAAATGTCTCAATCACCATCTTTTTGTTTGAGTGTGTGTGTGTGGGGTGGGGGGTGGAGGGTGTGGGGGCGGGGGCGGGGGGCTATAAAAAATCAAAACGACTTTTAATTTTAATTTCCAGACTCCTCATATTTGTGGACAGCTGTGGGTTTTTTCACTGTCTATAAAAAATAATATCGTCTGTAGGGTGTCTGAAAGGGTATCTCGTGAAATGTTATTTATCACTCTAATAATTAACAGTTGTCCAGACATTTGTGAAAAAAGATGCCCTTAAGTCCACCTCATTATGTGAAATGACATGTTCCACCAGTGGAAACGTACATAAACACATTAGTTTTCCACTTCAAAGGGCGTTATTAGAATATCATCAACAGTTTACCAGAAAGCTAAAACTGCAGAAGGTGCTGGTTATCCGGTTGATAACAAAACATCTATCGTCACTACTTTACCTTGCGTTTCCTCTCTTGTTGGGCGCGTCTTATGCTGGGAAGGAAATATTTTCGTATGACTGTTAGGTAGGAATGGAAATAACGGACCATGCAAAAAGTATTTTTGTTGGCTCGGTGCAGTGTATGTTAACTTATTCCAAACAGTGGCTAGGAATCTGAATGGTCGGGGGAAGCGTTCGTTCCTCAACACTAAATTACGTCCCTACATTCCAGAGTTGAGAAAATAGTGTTTTCTTTGCACTTCCTTTACCTAACATACTGTCTCTTTGTTACAACTTTCTTGCTGTTAGTAATCATCCAACTCAGAGATTTGATTTCCTTGAATACGTTTAACTCTTATTCCGCTGAGTATGTTCAAGATATTTTTTGTATCAAATCTACTAATCGTCCCCTGAGTTCAATGTGTTCTGTGTGCCAGTAGGCACATAGAACACATGGAACTCAGGGGACGAAATGGCTGCTATTAAGCCGTCATGACTAAATTCGATGAAAACATCATTCAAATTTAACACAAGAATTTGTTGATGAAGAATGCTTTTAGTTGAAATGGGGGAAATTATACTTTTTTCAGTGGCAAGATAAAACCTGTCCTCGGAAAGAATATCCGTCAGCAGCATGCAATGCGTTAATAAGACGGAATGAGTAATATGTCGGTCGTACATTATTTACCTTCCTAATCAAACAAATTCATACAAGTCATAACAGAACAAAAAATCTGGATATCGTAATTTTCCGATTTTGACGATGTTTCTCTTCAATTCGAAGTCAATGGCATTTTAATACCTGTGCCTTGACTAGCCTAAATTACAGTACGTGGAGAGTGTATTATCACTAAATCAACCGCAGAGTGGAGATTCCACCCAAGCAATAATTGCAGATTTGTTGCAAAGCATGGCCAGCACAAGGAAAGTTTCAGCCAATGGACCTCCGGGTTAAACCCGGAGGTCCATTGGCTGAAACATTGCTTGTGTTTTTTGTCGATATGTACACAATTTGAAAGTTAGAGCTTGGATGATAACTCCACTCCGCGGGTGATGTGGTTACAATCCACTCTCCACGCACTGTATATCTCAAACATTCTAAATATTCCCGATAAAATCATTCGGTTCCCCTTTCCCCTCTTCTGTACTGAAACTACTTAGAACACCGCGAAAGTCTGATTGCTCCTCCTCTACCATCATCATTCATTGATAATAACGTAGAGTTATCCAACCTCAAACAGATTGCTGAAAAATTCAATAACTATTTTATAAATATTGCTAAACGAGTAACCCAAAAATATGGAAGGACCAACACACCACTTCTCTGAGTATCTTAAAAGTAGTGTTTCCAACTCATTTTATATACTACCTACATGTACCGATGAAATAATATCCGTAGTTAGATCCTTGCCTACAAAAACATCCACTGGCCTGGATAACATTTCTCCCAAACTACTTAAAGGCATAATACATGAGATAGCCGTTCCCTTGACACATATTTTTAACGCTTCATTTTTAACAGGAGTTGTACCATCCAAAATGAAAATTGCTAAGGTAATACCAATTTTTAAAACTGGTGATAGGCAGTCCTTTGCAAATTACAGGCCTATAAGTATCATCCCCTCTTTCTCTAAGATTCTGGAAAAGTTAATGCACAAAAGGTTAATGGACTTTTTAGATGCAAATGACATAATCTACAATTTCCAGTTTGGTTTCAGAAGGGGTCATTCAACTTTTCACTCGATAATGCATCTTATCAATTACGTTTCAACAACGAACAACAAAGTAAGCAAGGACTGCACCTTATCCATATTCATTGACTTCTCAAAAACATTTGACACCATTGACCATGAAATACTCGCGCATAAACTCGAGCATTACGGAGTTAGGGGCATAGCAAATGCCTGGTTTCAAACCTACCTATCAGGAAGGTCTCAATTTGTTCAATTTACGAATGAATCCTCCGATCTGCAAAATGTTACGACCGGTGTTCCCAAAGATTCTCTACTCGGTCCACTCTTATTTGTTCTATATATCAATGACTTATCCCAATCGACTGATATGAATATTTTGTCCTTCGCGGATGATACAACTGCTTATACATCAGGAAATAATCTTAACTTATTGACTGAGAGGACAAACGACGAATTAACGAAAATCAGTGACTAGTGTTTTGCCAATAAGCTTTCACTGAATGCTAACAAAACCAATGCTTTACTTCGTCATCCACCAAATGATAATTATAATTATAGCCATGTACAGACACCAATACTAATAAAAAATAAAAACATCACAGTAGCAAGTAATGATCGCGAAATGAAATCAGTAAAATTGTTAGGTGTTAACATAGATGAAAATCTCAAATTTAATCACCATGTGGCAGCTGTTCGTATAAAATTGTCTAGAGCTATTTATTTCCTGAATAAAGTGAAAAAAATTTTGCCAGTTGACACTTTACGTGTACTCTATTTTACATTATTCCAAAGCCACTTAATTTATGGAATCACTGTATGGGGTAGCACATCTGCAACAAAACTAATTCTGAATTTGCAGGAAAAAGCAGTGCGTATAATAGCAAATAAAAAGTTTAAATCTCATACCGATCCTCTCTTTAAACATTTGAAAATTCTTAAATTCACTGATCTTTACAAATTACATTCACTACTATTCATCTACGATTGGACTCAAAAAACTTTCCCTGTCAGTTTTAGTAATACATTCCAAGTGTACGAAAACCCTTTCGGCATAAATACCAGACAGTGTGGGAATCTAACCACACACAAACCCCGCACTCAGTTCTCAGCCGTTCTTCCCTACTTCTCTTTCCCGAAATTATGGAATGACATAGATTCAAGGTTAAAACTCCTCCCCCGCGTGTTATTTAAAAAAAAACATTGACCAATCAGTTCATAAACGCTTATAGTGACAACATAAATTGCTCAAATCCGAGATGTTCCGACTGCTCACATAACAATGGGGAGGGGGGCGGGGTGGGGTGGGGGGTCTTACTGTTCACTCGTCCCCAAATGTCTATGGTTTGTGCAACTGTACATATCCTAATCCGTACTACTAAAATGGAGGAATAACGGAATTTATTTTTCACGTTGGAAACAAATTTGATCACAATGTCAGAATAACAACTAATCTAACATTGGAGCTAAAATGTCAAAATAAACCAACACTGTTCTGAACTATTCAAATTAACCATCTATTGGCCAGATCCACCATTCTTCCAAAAAAATGTCATTCGCCGTATTTGACATTTATATGTTGTTTAATTTAGTTTTATAAGCCATGTTTTTTTTCTGTTTTTTTTTCTATTTTTTTCGAGGGGATGACAGGAAGACAGTCCCAAGACTATGTCAATCCCACAGTATACATCTACTCATTTCTCAAATCATGTAACATCATTTTCTCTTAAAACGTACTGTATTTGTATTCTGTGAAATAAAGTGAAAGTGAAAGTGAATTGATTACACAATCACCAGTAAAATAAATTTGGTTTGGCGTAAGTTCAAAGTCCATGGATGGTGGTGGTTTCACTAATAGTTATGAATAAAATAAAAATATAGGAAGATGGTACTTAGGCCGTACCTGCGTATGATAGGATGTGTTTTTTGTCTATCGAATCTGGGTCACGTATCAAATTCTGCTGGTTTCCGACGATTGGTTTCAAAAAGAAGTCATCACTCCACAACGCGAATTTAATACTCTGAAAATATCATTATCCCTTTCACACATATCGAGTTTGTAAATAAAACGTATCACTCCAAGATCTTGCACAACCACATCTAGTTATTTTGATAAATTATCGCCAAGTTTATGTGCAATTTTAATTCAAATAGAATATATTCGAGCGGTATTATTCGTCTAAATAAAATGGTAATTAAAATAAATAAGTGGCCAATGAAAAGTGTACGTTTAGTTCAAACTGCGCGTTATTTGCCTTTTGTTCGATTTGTTGTGTAAATAGTTTTATTTCCGTAAACCTATCACAATGCAGTAAAGTGATCTTGTTTATGGCGCTCACCTTTTGATAACGATTCCACATCTCTGTATCAAACTCGCTAGAAGATCGGTACATCAGACCTCAATCACCTCCATGTAATTGAAACCTATATTTAGCTAACAACCTTGTTGTTCTACTCGTCTTGTGAAATTTATTAGATAACAGGTCTGGCAATCTAGAAAATCAAGGAGTGCAAAACAGTTGTCCTCCTCAGATTGCTTGGGAGTGCAATTGCACCTGAAATTTTTAATGCAAAAACTTGTATGCTATTTTGGTTATATTCACTTCAAGGTATTAATATTGTGACTGAACAATTCTACTACATTCTGCTAAGTAGTGGACAAATTGGCACACACATCTCATTATTCAAAAGGTTGCATTCAATTCTTATGTGACTGTCTTCTACAATCAAAATGTATTGAAATGCGACACAGAATAAGTCATGCATTACTGCGAATCAATGCAACACTGACAAATCGTCCAATGAGTTCCAGTGTGCTCTCTGTGCCAGCAGGCACAGAGAACACATTAGAACTCAGGGAATGATAAAAGATTTTAAAGGCAGTCCCAAACAGGCCTGGCATTCCAGAAAATCAAGGGGTGCAAAAAAAAAATTGCCCTCCTCGATTTTTTCTAGGCGTGCAGTAGGCATGCAGCACTCCTGCGCTCCTAAAGAATGATGCCAGGACTGATAATATCCTCTCTCAAGTCTTCAGATTAAACTTCGTACTTTTTCATCATATCTTTCGATAGGTTCTCATTGAATGAAAACTGACACAAAATGGCTGTAGTATTACATACAGTTAAAACTAGAAGTCCTGTCATGAAATGCGCACCAATAGCACGTTGATCTGCGCGTTATTGTACGCGTTATGGCCATAGTAAAGCTATCAAATTCTGTACATATGACCTGTGCACAAGCTATGTTTCAGCCAATGGACCTCCGGGTAACCCGGAGGTCCATTGGCAGAAACATTGCATGTGTTTGCTATGAGTAACCAGGAGAACCTGTCGTGCTTTGGGTGCCATTCGATATAGCAATTGCGCGCAATTCCAACGCGCAATTAAGCCTAGATAAGCACGCTATTCGTGACAGGACTTCTAGTTTTAACTGTAACACTAATAACACTTGAAGACTATGCATTCACGCTGAAGGAGGCCGACAGAGAGCAATTCAAGGAATGTTATTTAACCTTAAGAATATAAGGTATTACCAATTTATTTTATTTTCAGGTACAAATGTTCATGTCACGACTTGCTGGAAACCCAATTGGTATAAGTTGTTATGGCTTCTTTGTGATAGACAAATCAACTATCCTCATGGTATGATAAATGAATTGTTATTTACACTATTATTTGATCGAGAGGCTGCATTATACATGTGCGTAGCCAGGTGAGGTGCGACGGGTGGAGATGTACCTCCCCGTCAGAGTTCCATTTGAGGGAATATTTCCCGTTTGTGATTTGACAGTTTTGATAAATTCTTGCGACATCATTTATCCGATACACCGAACTCTCTGGCTCAGCCACAGAGAGTACGATGCATCTGGGTAAGTTGGTTTAAAACATAAATATTTTCTTTTTCATGTAAATTGTATGAAACGCCTAAGCACTACCTTTAATTCTTTTTTATAGCTTCGGATGTTATTATTATTCCTGGTAGGTGAGGGTCTGAGATGGGGAAATCTCACACGAGGGCAAGATATTTAGGCCTGACACGATGCTTGCCGATTGTTTGGACCAAATATATTATCCCGAGGGTGAGATTTCCCCATCTCACACCTGCCTCCACCAGGGATAAGTTTCTCCCCCCACCAAAACAGTCATCAAAGGTAATTCAGAGGCATGTGCAGCTATATCGAACAATTTTGTGGTCCATTTCTGAAAATAAAACTGGTTTGCTTATCGGAAAGAGCGCACACAAGTTATGTATTTACCACAGGTGTATACCACAAAATTAAATCCCAACGCCGGCAAGGCAGGGGTCAAAGATTTGTACTGAAATGAACATCGACACATTCCGATGTCGTCATATTATATATTCTGCAATGCATTCGCAGAATTTTTCGACGTGAATTTCGTTCAACTCGCTCCACTGAAATGGCGTTCATCCAAAATTCATATAAAAGAGTCACGTGGCTTTTGGTTTTGCGGTCTGTGCTTTTGTTTCCATTTTCTTCGACAAACGTTCGTCTGCTAATATTTCCGAAACGTGACACCATGTTGTTTGTTTACAGAAAAACGTGCGAAGATAGAATAGTCATTCGCTCAATAAATGTGCTAATAAGCCAATATATATTGGTCACGTGGCTGGGGTGAGATGGCTCTCACGTGGGTGGGTGATACAGGCATATCTCTCCCAGCTGTCTCACACGACTGTACACATATCTCAGTACCTTAGTGGTGGGAGAAAAAGGTGTATCAAACAAGCTGAATGGCCATTTTGTTGCGGGTCCAAAATGTTACACCGAGCTTATTGCTGTTTAATTTTCGCCAGAATCTTATATTAACAAAATTGAATATATGGGTAAATATATATATATCTTGAAAATAAAATATGTCTATCAACTTTATCGATTTATTTCGTACGTGATATTGCACATACAATAGTTCTATAACGTGCTCATATTTTAGAATCAAAAATGAACATAATATTTTCCCAGATGCTTTACCAAAGAGCTTCATTTGATACTCATTTTTAAACGTTTATGGTCATCGTCGAACGTCACTTTAGGCACCTCCCACCAAAGGATACGCGCTTGTAATATGGATTGCTTCTTTGCTGCTGACGGATATTCCCGCCCAGGGCAGCACATATCGTGCCGCAAGAAATAGGTATAGCCTCGATAAATCTAACCACAATTCCTTTTGTAAATTGATCGGATTTTTGAAGAGTGATTTTTATAGTTAAAATCAAATAAATTTTCAACAAATCAAGTCATGGTTGTTTCACAGCAGCCAAGATTGTATTTTAGATTTAAAAATAACGTCAGTTATTTTTGTTTCTATAGTTTACAATAGGTCATAACATGACTCACATAACATGATTCATACCTTTCAGTAAACTTAGTTTCGTTGATTTTACGAAACAACAAAACGATTCCTATCCATGTTTAGCTTTCCATCACATCATTTTCATCAAATACAAATTGGAAAATGGATAAATAATATGAATAAGATTTAACAAACAAACAAAAACAACAAATATCACCAAAAGAAAACAAGGAAACGAACTTCAAATGGAACAGAAATGTAACAATATGGTCGGCATTTATAAAAAAAAAAAAAACACATACGGGGTGTGGTGTGTTTCGAGACACTAGGTTGTTATCGGAAATGCGGTTCGACTCGGCCCATTCCGGCTCAAATACATGAAATGGAAAACAAATTTGTATCAGCTTCAAACAGCATCAAATTGTTAATATAGTGGTGATAATGTAAGGCAAATCTTTGCAAGCCGTTCGTTTGCTTGCATGTTCAGTTTTGATTTCTTATCAATAAATAGTAAAACGTCGTTTTTACAAGAAAAAAAAAAATAATTAAAATAAAGCACAGGGACAACTGTTTAGGAAAAAAATGTTTTAATTTGCATACAAATTATGTACATCAAAATCACACAAATGTCTCTGGGTTATTCGTTTACAGCAATATGTAAGCATCTATTTTAACTTCATCTAACACCAATTATCGGTATGACGACTGTTTAACAACTGGGTGTCTGACGAATGAGGGTAAACCGTCTTGATGATGTAGTTGGTATATTAGTCAGTCGGGACCTGAGCCATAACAGTCTGGAAAACAAGTTTTATGCCTCCCCAGTCGACCATGTTCCCGACATCTGTGCCTGACGAAAGGAAGGTGATACAAAACATGTATATTACAACTACAGTATGCATATGCGTGCTGAGTGACGATTTGTTTTCCCATTAGAATTTAGAGAACATAAAAGCTTTCGTCAGATATCGCAAGAGACAGTACAGTTGACAATACATGTGGAATATGTTTCTGTTTATGACAAGACATAAAACACACTAACTAAAAAATCAAATTATGAGATCGCATTGCTATTATGTTTTTCAATTTGGAAACTGTCAAGCTGATATAACAGATAATTATAGCGTCAGTGTTTTCGGTGTGTAATGCTGAATAGACGTCCGCATTAATTTTATCTAGTGATCGCAAAGAATGTGGGGCAGCTGCGTAGATTATAGAATCTGTAAAATTTAGAAATTAAAAAGCAACTTCATCAAGTCATTGATACCGCAGATGGTAATTATAATATTTATAAGTATCGCCAACGTTGTGTTTATGTACAAACGATTATATCGGGGTATCGCACTTGTATTTAATGCAATATCTCGAACTTCCGTCGACGCGTCGATACACTGTATCTGAAACGCGAGCAAGACCATATTGTATTAGAAACACGAGCAAGTTTGTACAGACACATGACATCGGTCTACATAAGCGTACGCTCGCGTGTTTGTATCTAAGACAATATCTAGACCCGTCTTCGAGTCATCGATATATGGCCTTGGAAACAGAAGCCCAACTTTGATATAGCATTTTGTACATAATCATAATGGTGACATTATATACTCTTCAAAAAAAGTAGAGCATATCCAAACTGATGTTGATATTTTCCGAAAAAGGTATTGGATACGCGTGATTGGACACATCAATATGTTACCAAGTTTAGTGTTGATCATGAATGTCACCGGCCCACGAAAACTTCGTGCAGGTTTTTCACACGAGCGGTGCGTTAATGTCTGTGTGGTACGTTTTGAAATATTCATTGGTACTGGACGGGCTTTTTCGAAGGCCGCATCGTTCTTTCCTTGATATAAACTCGTTCATCAATAGTTTCTGGTCGAAACGTAACTTTTGAGGTATGCGAAGACTGACACGTGACGAACGTTTATGTGCCGTTGACATGTTGGAAGCTGGCAACAGACAGACTGCAGTTGCTCAAATAATCAACGTTACCCAATCGGTGATTAGCAGGTTCTCGCCACGCTACCGCCAGGCAGGCATTGTTGATTCCAGACGTCGGTCAGATCGTCCAAGGGCGACAACTGCTAACCAGGATCGTTTCATCCGAACCACAGCGTTACGTACCAATGTGCATCAGGAAAAAAGGACAGCAGCTGCACCGAGCGACAGATGTGCTAGTCAGTGGCCAGACTATCCGAAATCGCCTACACAGCTGGAATTTGTACGCTGCACGACCTCGAATAATTCCACGTTTGACTGAACGTCACAGGCGTAATTGGTGTGGAGCACGACAGCGCTGGGACAACCGTCGATGGAGCACCGTAATGTTTTCCGATGAATCGAGGCTCACTCTCGACTTCCACGACAGGCGAAACAGAGTGTGGCGGCAGCGGAACGAACGATACCATGACGTAACTGTTAGGCAGCACGATCCTTTTGGTGGTGGATCGGTTATGGTGTGGGGAGGCATAACCATGACAAGCAGAACACCATTACATGTCATCCAAGGGCTTGCCACAGTGCACATGTTAGCAGCTCATGTGGTGCCATTTGCGCGACGTCACGGCCGTCGATTCATTTTCCAAGATGACAATGCAAGAGCACACAGGGACCGTGTCGCTCCAAAGTTTCTCCTGGAGCAGAACATCACTAAGATGCCTTGGCCAGCACTAAGTCCAGACCTTTCACCAAACGAGCACGTCTGGGATATTCTTGGCAGGCGCCTACGACAACGCCAACAGCCCCCTGTCAATGTCCAGGAATTGGCCGCTGCACTGAAGGAAGAATGGAATAACATAAATCAAGCTGATATTGGACGTTTTGTGAGGAGTATGCCACGTCGGATCCGCGATTGTCTGACGAATCGAGGAGGCTTTACACGGTCTTGGACTGAATGTGGTAAATTCTCTGACTGACGGAATGTGTGCTTGTCAGACACCCAGCTATCGCTGAAATCATTCACCAGATGTCACAGTGCCTCAACTGTCTTTTTGATGGAAATGTAAATATATTTCTTCACATATCTCACTTTTATCAAATATCCCCTACTTTTTCAGATTCAGATTGTTTATTTGCAGCACATAATTTAAGGATTACAATAAATATCGTAGAATACACTGCATGGAAAGGGCAAAGCCGAACAGGCTGTCTACCTGCCTTTCCCTTTAAAGACAGCAAAAATCATTCGGGACAGCAACGCTCGTAAA
The DNA here is from genome assembly GCA_031216915.1 of Pictodentalium vernedei. Taxonomy (NCBI): domain Eukaryota; kingdom Metazoa; phylum Mollusca; class Scaphopoda; order Dentaliida; family Dentaliidae; genus Pictodentalium; species Pictodentalium vernedei. Next base: position 408,381,573 of record CM062290.1, read on the forward strand.
TTAGGTAACCTGAAGCGGGCAATCTAAATTCAACCGTAAACGGACAATTTAATAGATTAAATATCTTCACACATCGAAAACGGGTAATTTAATGAATTAAATATCTTGACAATGGGAATTCCCATCGGTGCACGACTGGTGAGAGCCATATCGAGGTCCAAACACAGGAAGCACCGCTTCGTTAAGCAGTGCTTCCTGTGCTCGGGCCAGGACAGAGTTGTCTCATTTCCAATGGATCATACCTGCAAACACACCACGCGACAATCTAGAATGAAGACGCCGGCATACACGTAAAACACATACTGGACAGACAATCACCAGTTCTTGTGATACCTTGTCCTCAACGATGGGAATTCAGAAAGCTAAGTATGTGTGTAAGGTCACTCTGCTGAGTCTTTGAAGCAAATACAATGCGTACACAACACACTGATGTCAAGGAGAGATGATTGAGAGATGTGGAAAGTGATGTACAAAAGCAAATACAGATGGTCCCAATAAGCTATGGTATTTGTCGATTGGTGTTAAAAGTTATAATCTTTTTTTTTAATAGTATATAATATACTTGTTTTGCAGATAATTGGAACAATACTGACATATGCCATTTTTGTACTCCAACTGAAGCCAGATGGGACAGTGGCAGAATTACAGAGACAAATCAGTGAACTTTCGAACTGTACTTGTAACAACGGTGGAGCTTGAAAGAATAAGTTACTAGTGAATGTTTCAGACTGGCGCCATCAATTTTCTGAGTATTATACAGCACTTAGTTCTCTGTAACTTGAATTATCATTCACACGATTGTAAGCGAGGTGTTCACTAACTTTCCGATCATCAAAAGATGATTCTACATTTGAATGGACTTTGCAAATAGACCTACGCTCAGACTCATTTTCCAGTTGGCGTGAATATACCCCTTCTTTGTTTCATTAACAATATTTTAACTAGTGTGGTACTGAAGTAAATCTAAGCCGATCCTTAACCCTTTTCACAACGCAACGACCAAAACCGGCCAGAGCTATTCACACAAATCGCCAAAAAAAATTTATTATTTTTTCATTTTTTGGTCTCAAAGACATAGGTTATGACGCCTCATCGGAACGAGCTCGTTCCAGTGAGGTGTCATAACCTATGTTTTTGAGACAAAAATAGAAATAAAAAAGTTGTTATTCAAGAATTATGTTTGCAAGTGTCTTCTGCTTTTCGAAAACGAAATTCATCAAATAATTTTGAGCCATAACATGAACGGAAAGAAAGTATCGACCGGATCGCAACTGTGTCTTGATAAAGTTGACATCCACTGTTCTCTGTGCTGCTGCCAACAATAACATATGTATCCTAATCAAAAAGATACGTTGACACATTACAACTTAGACAAGATTTTTGTTTGTCTTTCATGATTCCGTCTTGATATTTATTTATGAAATCATTTTACAACGGCGTAAATAGGTGGATGTGTTACGTGGAGCCAATAATATAAAACTTTTGTTATTGTATTTTCTAGAATTGTATTTTCTACCAATTAATATAACTGACTAAAATGAATCAATAGCATTTTAAAAAATATAGGAATTTGCCAACTGGCAAATTGCCACATCTTTGAAAATGGTAATGGTTCATTTTAAGTCATAACTGGAAAATACAATTCTAAAAAATAACATTGTAAAAGTTGTATAGTATTGGCCCCCAATCGCAACCCCATCCTGATCCGATCGAGACAGACTGGGATTTTGCAATCACTGCACAATAATCAGGATATTCCTATACTGAAAATGGAATGATATGTTGGCAGATTCCAGAATATCAGTGGTTGGGCTTTGATCCCGAATTTTGGCTCCAAGCCACTGGTTCGATTGATCGAACAATATAAAAACTGCGTAATCAGGCAAACGCTGAAAATTAATCAAAACGCGAGGTCCATACCTGACCGACCATGTGCTCGAACAAGGCTAGATGTTAGCATTACCGTGAACGTTTTGTGTGGCACGTAACCATTCACAATCGAGAACCTGTGATAGGAATTAGGGGAGATTGATGATCTCGCTCTGTTGCAATAAATGCTGGCTATGTAAGTGTAGAGGAATAAAGGTATTTGTCATGTTCCCAGTATTTTCGGATTAATTGCTAGATTGTCCAATGGGTACTGAAAAATAGAGTAGTGTTGTTTCAAAAGTGGGTAGGAATTTGTACTGTATCACTAATGTTTATTTCTCCTTTCCTCGACAAAACGCAGTGGAATCTCATTTGTTGTAAAACGACGACAGCAGTGAACATCATATGCTATTTTGTTCATTTTTATTGATTCAATTTTATTGTATTTCTAAAATTCCGACCCACTGATGAAAATGTATTTCAACCGGATTACGGTCTGGTCGAAAAAAGAAGAAAAACTGTTGCGAACAGAGTACTCAGATCTCAAAATGATTTTGGGGCACAATTTTCTAAGAACAACCTAAGAACATCTAAGGCAAGAATTACCATGAATGTACCAAAATCATTCAGTTCTCAGTAAACGCTGTAAAAGATAACATAATACTAAAGCATTTGTTTGACGCAAGAGACAGTGGATTCCTTATAATTTATTTTAGTTCATTCGGCATATTTCGTATGTTTTGTACCAGGACATTTAAGATGAAGAAAAAGAGAGAACGTCTGGGGAAAATCTTTGTGTGGATTTTTTTTATTCCTAGTTTAGGATGCACTCTCAGTGTACTTGCATTCTGTACCATAAAGTATGGAGTGATCTTCAAAACTTATTTTATAATATTTTTATTTGATAATCGCACTTTTAAAGAGTCTTTTTTCGAGACATTCGTGACAGTTATTCTCATTCTTCTTGAGAAGTCCAGCCTTCACAAAAACTATACTAATAGTTCTCTCTTTTTCTTGGGTTTAGGCGCTGAGACATGGATTTTGGTATATTGTGTCATGAGATAGATGTGAGTAAAATAAAACACCAGCCGCCTTGATCATATTAATCACTAGGCCGTTTTGTTTCAAAAGCTATGGTAGGCCGCACCTGTCAGTGATGTGCTGCGGCGTATGTTTGCCACACATATCCAAGAAACGCGGATTTAGTTTCAACGCAAGACTAGACATAGGCATGGATGATCGATTCCCCATTGAAGAGCGATCCCAGTAATTATTTTCAGAACATACACCACTTTACTACATGTAGATATGATGCAAATCGTGCAGTTATGATCACATTAGAGACAAATGTGGCAGGAACACTTCATATGACTTTTTTCTCTGGTGAGCTACAATTCTACTATATTTGCAACATTTCTCCTGTAATGCAACTGCGGAAATCGAAAACAGTTGCTGGACATACCAAAGTCACACTGTTTTCCAGGTTACGTCCCACTGGGATTATATTTGAGTGTTCTCGGGATTCTGTAGTTTTCGTCACCGTGGTACCTGAACTGAACAACAACTTCTCTCAGAAAACATGACTAAAAGTACCCTCCATACGTTCGAGACAAAATCAGTTCCTCACATCTGCAGCTCCATAAGCACATTTTCAAAAAGTTCACACTTTATTTCTTTTTGAAACAATATATACACAGAACAACACGCGTGTGTGAATATGTTAATCCATATGGCACGAGTGCCAGCGCAGAAGGATAGACCGATTAACCCATTTACACACTCGTGACGTTCTGCATTTATTACACGCCTTCACGTCTGTAAAAAAAAAACATTAAAAGGAGGACGCACAGCAATTCAGTTGACAACTATCAACAAAAAGAACACATTTTATCGCCAACCAAATTTGCGAGGGGAACCCGTGTTACTATTTCTTCCCCTGCGTTCCAATGTGCTCTATGTGCCTATTGGCACATAGAACACATTGGAACTCTGGGGACGAGTTTTAGTTATCGCTAGCGATTCAAATTGTAATTGCATTGCACGATTTGTAGAAAATTCCAGTGAAATTCCGCTTCTATTTAAAAATAGTCCGTCAACGATTTCCTTTCTGCACATATGTGCGGAACAGATTTAAATGTTCCGCGTGGTTTAATGTTGCTGTAGATGGCTGATGTATTCCCCTTAAAGTGTTTATTCCTCGATATTCTCATTTAGTCTACAAATACTACGAGGGTAGGGAAAATGGGATGCTTGCTTCATCTCTTGAAACTCCGTATAGACTTATCTCTCTCCAACCGAAAACAAAACACAAGTATATTCGAAAAGAAAATTGAATTCCAAACACATATTGGAAGCGAAATCGCTGAGCCGACGATGGCATTTTCGAATCTGGTTAATTGAAGCAATGCAGAACATCTTATAACTAATAACTATAATTCTGACTGACTAATAAAAAAAACGACTGCATTATCACGACATATCTTCGACGTCGATATTCCTTGATGCGGCAACTAGAACGTTTATCTCCCGAGACCAGAGCCACGAAAATCGGAATATTATTTCAGATTTACACCACCATCCCACCTTCGAGACCTCCCTCGCATATATATTTCCAATTGTGGGTGCATATTCGTTCCGATATTCGTTTTTTCGTTTCGAGAAGAAATGTTATATTCACGGGACCGTACCAGGAGGTTATTAACTGACGGTAATAATAACGGGACTATCACCAACAGAACAGAAACGGAATCCGATGTGGAAATTTGAACCGACGAACTCACAGAGAAGTGTAGGTTTAAAAAGTTTGTCACTATGGGAAATACATGTTACCAGTCATTTCTCACCCACACCTAGCCAGAAACATATCTGAATGAGGTGACGTAACTTCTATCAGTCCTCATCTAGAATGGTAAAATACTAAATTATTTTTGATTCCTGTTACAATTTGCTGGAGAGTGCCCACATGCACTATCTCATATATTGTAAAAAAATAAAAAAACATAGACCAAATAATGTCTATTCAGAGAGAATATGAAATACATTGAGAGAATACGAAACATTTTGGCCGTGGTACCACGTATCAGAACGGGACACGGATAACGCTCAAGGAATTACACCTTGGGCGAGTATGCCGCAAAATAATTTTACTTCTTGGTGCAGTAATGCTACAAATCACTCAGCTCAAGGACTGATGAGAAATATTTTAAAGAACAAGCAAGTAGTTCGTTAATCCAGTTGAGCACAGAAAAAACAGAATGGTGACCATGACCGTGCTATCATTTGTGCATGCCCAAAGAGAATAAACAGCAATTTGCTAGTTCTTTAGAACGTTTCACGCGTTTCCTTTTGGGATCGGAATTTCTCCCCTAGAATCGATTCGGGGGTTCGAAGTCAACATCAACACCGAATTCGAATCGAATCAGCTATACTGCGAAGCAGTTGTGGTGAAATAACGTCTTATTTTAGCAAATAACCATGCATACCCTTGCGGCTTACGAGTGCCATAGGTAGCTTGACTACCCAAGTACAGAGGTCACATGTCACATAAGCTGCAACAGTACGTATAAGATGAAGAGCGGGATTGCCGCGGTCCAATTTATAAGTACTGTTGCAACAATGAAACGTTTATTGCAGACAAGCATGCAGATGAGCTGATGGTACCATAAACTCGACAGACATCTATCTTTTTAATTTATGCGGTATGATTCCGTCGATAGAAGGCATTCATTTGTCGTCATCCTTTCGTTAAATCACGAGATACCTGATTCGAAAATATGCGAATTTTGAAGTCCATTCGATCTTGATCCCATCAATGTGCACATGGAATCCATCTTCGAAGAGTTGTAGGGTTCTTATTTCCATTGACACATTGATTCGTGTTGGCTGATCACCTTTCCTCTTACGCAAACTTATACGTTTATAAAGCTATCACTCAGGGGCCCAGGGTAGAGAAAGTTAATGTTGAATAAAGTTGATTGTAATTCCATACGAAAACCTTTCCGTGGCGGGTACCATAATACCGTCGCAGTTATCATTTAAATGGACAGTGGTGGGACCACGTGGGTGGGGATTGGGTGGTACTCATCCCTCACATTTTCCAAACAAATGTCACTTTCAATATGAGAAAGAGTTGTCTGTTTGTTCCAATATACGGGGTAATATCGTATTGGACAGTGGAAGAACCTGGAGTGCCTGCAGAGAATCACTGATCAGCTATTTGACATAACACAGGTGGTGCAATGCTCGTGTTGATGTGTGTCTACATAATGGTATCTTCCTCAAGGTCTTCTGGCCGTTAACTATGTTTAGTCACACTGGGAGACGTTTTTCATGAAAGACGGATGTCGATTTTCGCGAAGAGCGCCTTCCTGATATGCTAGGAAAAAATGGGGTGGGGGGGGGGGGGGGGGAGGAGGAGAGACATATATCTCGGCTCGTGACAGGAGATTTCGTAGTTAGGGTCTTTATATGGGTGGTCACGTGATCAAGGATGGCGGGTAATTGATTTTTTGGCGTGATCAAGGATGGCGGGTAACTGATTTCCTTTGACTCTCTGATTCTGTGTTTAAAATGGATTAAAATCAATATGTGACACGATTCTCCAGGTATTCGTCATTTTTCATGTACAAATGTGTTAGTCTAGTCACCTCTTTTCATTGTGTTCAATAGAACAAAGAATAAACACAAACAATCAACTGGAATCTGATAAACGAAGGCGAGCATCTAGTGATAGTGATAGTATAACCCTTTACCCAACGTAACGGACAAAACCGGCCAGCGCTATTCTCAAAAATCACCAATTAATTTTCAAAATATTTTCATTTTTTGTCTCAAAAACATAGGTTATGACCCCTCG